>JAPDNY010000017.1:26868684-27468684 GCA_029375565.1 Gekko gecko
TCTCGTTGGGGCTTTCCTCCAAACAAATATACAAAGAATTGGACTGCAAGTCTCTCAAGAGCCTAGTAACTTTTGATTTGCAGAGCAGTGAGATATTAATAAGCAGGCTGAGTCTTCGCAAAATGCTCAGCAACTTCCTACTACTTAAAAGGTCAGGTACCACTTTTGGGAATGTAACCAATCCAGTTACTTTTCATATCTGAAGGTCCATTTCAGAGTGCCTTTAATACTCAGATCAGAGGGAATACAGTTCTTACTATCACTAGAGGAAATGCAGGGACTCCATACTGAAGGAATTGATGTATATGGTACTGCTGGAGCCCATGCTCCCTCTAAGCTGTGGAGTCTTGTGAGCAAAAATTCTACTTTTTGAGCAACTGGCATTAAAGTTGTGACCAATTTGGCTACTGCATAAATTAGTTTGCTCCTGTGCCTCCTGTACTAAGACAAAAATGTGTGAGCTGGAGGTTAAAAAACTGTGAGCTGGCTCACACTAACTCAGCTTAGAGGGAACACTGGTTGGAGCAGCCCTGAATTCAATGAAGTACTCAGACCAGAATGTTCTTCTCAGGCTAACCAAGTCCACAGTGCTTCAGGACTCAGCTACTCTCACATATTTTACAAGAAGCAACTGCAGTAGAAAAGAGTCCAGTAGCACCTTAAAGGCTAACAAAATTTGTGGTGGGGTAAGAGCTTTCATGAGTCACTGCTCCCTTCTTCAGAGCAGTGACTCATAAATTCTGGTAGTTTTCTCTTCTACTGCTACAGACAGACTAACATGGCTACCCATCTTAATTTATCTCCATGAGGAGGAAACTGCTTAAAGCTACCACAGCAACATATGATGCACAGACGTACTAATGGCAAGAAGAGGAAACGTGGACAGTGCACAGCTGCAAAACTTCTAACAAGAGTCACAGTCCATTTAAAGCAAAAATGTATAGATTCAAGTCACTGTAGACCCACTGAGTGACAAGTATAAACCAACACAAAACCAGGTAATCCTGACTTCTCTGACTTGCTGCTTAAGCCAATGTTATCAAATATTTTGAAGTGGGACCCTGTCAAAGCTTACTGTACTGTTTATGATCCACTTGCAAAAGAACTCCGCACTACTCCCTCAATATAAAATGCAAGAATATCACATCTGTTATCACCAAACAAGTTTACGTTCTATTTTTCATGCTTAGTGTTCATAAATATATAGCATTTCTGAGCAACAGATGTACTTCACGGCCATTTCACACCTTATGCAGAAGCATACCTAAATTTGCCATCCAGCCTCTCAGAATCACCCTGTTCCCAGCCCCAGCTTACAAGAGAACTGTAACCTACTTTTGGGTCTTGACTCAGAGCCTGAGAACCATTGCCTTGAGTTCTAAGATTACATTCTCCCAAACATAAGTCAATAACCCTATTCCAAATGTACCAAATCACTCTGTTAACAAATGGTTTGAAGACTGCAATTTACTACAGGGTACTGCCATCTCAACAATTCTCTTTTTCTGTGTCTCAAAAACAAGACTACAAGAGTCTGCACATAGTATTTGCACTTTCTCAGGAGTTGGTGTAGCCCAGCTGCTGAAAGCACAAGCCAGGAAATCCCCCATTTCAGTCTCCACTCAGTAATGAAGATTACACACTAGATGGCCTTAAGAAAGCCAGCCTCATGCAGCCATCACTCTCCCCACGATCAATACTGAGCTACTCTATAGGGTTATCTTAAGGAACACCAGAACAATGTACATGTACTATTTGTTGACTGGAAGGCTGCAGCCTGCTTTTTCCCAGGAAGAACAGCTTGGCCACAGAGACTGGCCAGGAAACAAACAGTTAAAAAAGAGCAGGGTCTCCCCCCCACCACCAGAGAATGCTGCTCCAATGTCAGTTGCCTAGTAAAGACATTTCTGGTTTTTGCCACCAGCCAGATTTCTGAGGATCATCAGGAGGTTACATCCCCTCCCTCTCAGGCACACCACCAGCAAGGGCTGATCAGCTAGAGGCCAACTGAATATAAATGCTGACACTGTCAAACTGATCTGCTTACTCTTAACTTTTCCTCTCCATTCCACTTGTTTTGTGCAGTTTGACTTTTTAGTTTACAAAACATGAGGGCAGACACCTGAGCCTCTTGATTTATGTCAGCCACTTCAAATTCAGCTGTTAATTTGAAATCTCAATTGCTATGAAATGGTTACCTCAGCTGTTACCAAGTTTGATTAGGATGGCATTTTTATAAAGGAACCAACTGGCAAAGGAAAATGCACTGTATTTCTACTGATTAAAACCATTGTCTACATTGTTTTGCATGCTATGTTTAATGCTTATGCTTTGTCCAGATGACAGTGGTCTCAAATTTCTGCAGTTCCTACTAATATTACATTGCCTATTAGATGTTTTCTATTGACTGCATTGATTTACATTGTGTAATCCACCCTGAGTCTCAGTGAAAAAGGCAGACTAAAAAATAATGTAAAGGAATAATGTCAAACTGTTATATGAAAAGCAGATAAACAAGTACATATGCTGAGAGCCTGTTTGGTGTAGTGGTTAAGTGCGCGGACTCTATTCTGGGAGAACCGGGTTTGATTCCCCACTCCTCCACTTGCACCTGCTGGATGACCTTGGGCAAGCTATGTTTCTGGCGCAGCTGTTCTTGAAAAAGAGCAGTTTCTGTCAGAGCTCTCTCAGCCCCACCTACCTCACAGCGTGTCTGTTCTGGGGAGGGGAGGGGAAAGGACATTGTAAGCTGCTCTGAGACTCCTTCGGGTAGTGAAGGGTGGGATATAAATCCAATCTCTTCTCTTCTTTTTTTCCATTTGCACTTTGCCCTCCTCCAGTCCCCCCAAAGCATTATACATTCACCAGGGGAAAGATCTAGTTCACAAATGCAGAGGTGGTAGAATAACATTTAGGAATAAACCCCATGTAAAAAAATTCTTACAAATAGAAAACCAGCACTGCAAGCAAAGGCAAGGGAGTAGAACTCGCCTCCCTGCTGTGCTAGCTTTCTATGTATGTAAAATTCAAATTTAATCAAGAATAAGTAGAAACCCCTCACTAGTTAGGTTAAAATAGTTAATTCCTGTAATGAATGCAGACTCCCCAGTTTTGTTAGAACCATTATCTTAATCAAGAATGAATGCCAAGCCAGGATTAATTCATAACATCTGAAGTAAATGGGCTCTAGGTATAAAATTCTGCCAGTCTTTAAAATGCCACCATATCTCCTGTTAATTTTTGCCATAACAAACTTATATGGTGACTTCTCTCAGAGGACATTTTTAACTGAAACTTAAACTGCATGATAAGGAAATTCTTTTTTTAACCTGATCCCTGACCTTTTATAAAAATGCATGTTCATGCAAGGAGAAAACAAGCACAGCAGGGACAAGGCTGACATACTAGTTTTCTCCTTACACGGAAAATAAATAGGAGTTGTGCCATACCTTGAAGATTAACAGAGTGTTATTCCTACATAAGCTTTCACAGACTAAAGCCCATTTCTTGAGATGCAGTGAGGGGATCATTACTGTGCCTAGTCATGACCCACTACATTGCACTTGAAGAACTGATCACCAGCCCACAGAAGCTAAAATCTTGTTACATAATCCCCAATTTATTTCTCAGAGCTGGAAAAGCAGGCTCTGGTCTATAAAAGCATATGCTGGAATAAGACTATCAGTCTTTTAAAGAGCCACAGAAATAACTCCAGAACAGCAGTTGTGTTACGTTGTAGCAACAAAATAAAACAGAAATCCAGCAGCATTTTCCAAAACCAATGAACTTTATTCCAGCAAAATTTGTAATATCACCATCTTTCCCCCCACTGTCTGTAGCTTTTAGTATAAATGGTATTTACTTAATGGATTGATGCTTCAATAGATGAAATGAATGAAAACTCGGACTGGAATAAAACACTACTGGAAGGGAAAAGGTTACAGACAGCTATATTGGCCACACAAAATCCTGAACAAGAAAGCAAATCCATGTAATTGCTTTTTTTATTACGGTGGCTGGCCTTAGTAAAAGGTACACATGAAGCTGCCTTCTACTGAACCAAACCCTTGGTCTATCAGGGTCAGCACTGTCTAGTGAGATGGCCAGCAGCTCTCCAGGGTCTCAGCTGGAGGCCCTTTTCACTGGAGATGCAGGAGACTGAACCTGGGACTTTCGGCATGCCAAGCAGAGGCGTTGCCACTGAGCCACAAGTCCCCCCCCCCCCCGCCATGCTCGGTTTCCTGTTCTGGAATAAAAACCACTCTCGGTCTTTAAGAAACCACAAAACTCCTGTTTTCTCACACTCTAGTTCGAGGCCCTCCAGCTCTCAATCACGACCCCCATACCGGCCCTGGTTGGTTCGCAGTTTACAGCACGCGCAACATACCCTTGATTTTCCTTTATCTATGCCTAAAGCAACTCTCAGGTTCGGTTCAACATGTAACTTAAACTCCACGTTTCCCCAGGCCCCGGCCTCTTTTGTGACGTGAACGCGCGTCGCCTCTTCCTGACATACGGCTAGACGCGCGTTCACCGCCACATGCAACCAGGGCCACCGCCTCCCCGGTCCCCTCGCGCTGCCGCCGCCGCCGCCGCCACAGACGGACCTGAGCAGGGCCAGGAAGGCGGCGGGCTCCACGTCCGGCAGCTCGATCTCGGCCGAGGTGGTGGCCATCCCGCCGTTGAACATGGCGTCGAAGACGGCGCTGCCGGCGGCCAGGACGAAGCGGTGCGCGGGGATGCGCTGCTGGCCGGGCCCGGGGCCGCCGCCCCCACCGGCCCGGGGCCCGCCTTTGCCCACCACGAAGCGCACGTCGCTCAGGAGCTCGTTGGCGAAGAGGAAGGCGAAGCGCTCCCGCAGCGACCGCTTCGTGGCCTGCCAGTTGTACACCGGCTCCCGCTGCACCACCACGGGAGCCGGGGGCGAGGCGGCGGCGGCGGCGGCTGCCACGGCAACGGCGGAGACGGCGGGAGCGCCGGCGGCGCTTATCCCCTCCGAGTCCGCCGTCGCCTCAGGGCCGCCCGCGGCCGCCATCGCAGAAGTCGCTTCGAGGGGAGTCCCCGGTCGGCGCTTGCGCACTCCAGACAGGTGAGCGTTACACAGGCGCCTGCGCACTCCACACTATTGCTTTCCTATAGTCCGCCTTCATTTCTGCACAGGCGCAGCGGTACGCAGGGACGCGACGGAGACGGAAAAGCGAAGGGCCATAGAGGTCAAGGAAAAGATGAGTCTCTTTTATAGAAGCACGGTCCTGGTTGAGCACTGCTTTCCAACAGTCGTAACCGCCAATGTAAGAGTATTGCCACTCCAATGGAAGCCGGAAGGAGCTAGCAAGGTCGTTCTCCCATGATAGTGTCTCTTCCAAGTTCGGTGTTAGAAAGTGCCGTCGAGTCACTCCGCGGGGTTTTCAAGGCGAGAGACATTCAGAGCTGGTTCGTCAGGGCTTGGCTCCGTGTCATGACCTCGTAAAATAGCTTAGCTTCCAAGATTTTACCAGACGTTCAAATCGTGCGTTCTTTTTGTTTCCCGTATCTCTAGGTGAGGGTCTAGTGTGACGCAGGCGCAGTAGATACTTGGTCAGCAAGAATAAAGAAAGAGAACCGTCGTAATGCGTTTTATTAGTCTGAATTGTAAATTCGTGTTAAAAATGGAATGCATGATATTGGGGGCTGGGTAAGCTTAAGAAAAGTCAGGTTTTACACTGATTGTATGTCCTTATTTTTAAAATGTGTTTATATATATATATATATCATTTCCTTAAACGCAATGCAATTGTTATTTAAAGGGGGGGGCATAAAGAGAAAATTGTTGAGAGGAAGTGATTCCAAAGGGAAAGCCGTGTCACAGCAGCCCTACACAGAGTCACTCCAGTCTAAGCTCACAGGTTGATTTTGCTGTGCTTTGCAGTCAACATAGCAGTCTTGCCGCGAGGTAAGAGCTAACATTTTATTTCAGCATAAACCTCCGGTGAGTCAGCCCCGCATCCTCAGGCGCAGAGAGCATTACTGTCGTTTCCCAAACACTGTGGCCCCCGCTGTTGGTGGTGTTGCTCTCTGAGCGGGCAGAGCGCTTGCTGGAGTCCGGACTGCGGAGATCTGGGCTCAAATCCTCCCCCAGAAAACCTCGTTCGGGACTTAAGGCCGCTCACTATCTCTTAGCCTGCCTCACAAGGTTCCTATGAGACTAGAAGAGGGTAGCACCCCATACATTTTGCTAAAGATCCTGGGGCTGTATTGTAACGGGATGGTTGAGGAAGGCTCTGTGAATAACGGGAACAGCATTGTGGACTGTTGTTTGCTGAGTATTATCTTGCTCTCAGTGCATTATCTTGTACAGATGTAGTACTGTTTTTCTGCACTGTTTAACATACAACGTCTAATAATTTTTGCTTTGTTTCAGATTTCTGTAATCCTAGTCATATTAAACACCTTATTAGATGTCTCCTCCTATTTTATTTGGGATTTTTATTCTGCCCTCCCCAAATGGGCTCAGGGCAGATCACAACAAACTGAGTCAAGGACTCATTACGATAAAATCACATTAAAATAATAAAAACAATAAATAAAATTGATAGCAGCAATGTAAATCTGTTAGGGCCACAAGGTGGAATCAGATGGGCCCTTTCAGCAGGCTGGGAAACTAAAGCAGGGAGGCCAACTGAGATGGATGCCCACCGTCTCAGCCAAAGACCCTACAGAACAATATTGACTGCATGCATTTATATTGTGCAATATGACCTGAGTCTCATTGGGAAAGGGGGACTATAAATAAATACTTCAGCTCTGTGGAAGAAAGAGAGATATGACACTGACCAGAAACTTATGATACCTCATTTTATATCAGGTAAGATTTTTGGGGAGAGGTAGGATGCAAATGTCCTCAATTAACAAATAATTTTGCCCCTGAGAACAGTGACACTAATTAACCAAACCTTCGTTACACTAAATGACCTGCAGAACCAGGAAACCAACCAAGCCTTATTACTTACATTTAACTCTGCTCTTTCCAGTGCACGGGTCTCTTCTGCCATCTGCTGGAGAGTGGTTGGAGTACTGGACCCTCATAGAATTTGCCCTCCTGACTCCATCAGGATCTGTGCTAGACTCTGCTTAACTGTGAAAAGCACTGAGGTCCCACTTAGGCAAAATTCTGACTATTTCAGAAAAAATTACTTTAAGAATACCTTTCATGCTGTGCAAGAAATTGCTTTGTATTAAACTGGGCTTAGGAAAAGAAAAGAAAGGATTGCTGAGAAACCCCCCTGCCCCCGCATGGTGGTAGGAGGTTCCATTTAGGAGAGTAGGGGTCTTGGAGCATTAAAAAGTAACCACAACACACCTTTTAATATTTGGCTGGAAACTGCTGCCAGAATATTGCTGCCAGGACATTGAACCTTTGGGGAAACACTTGACATTCTTTCCTGCTTCGTGTTCAACCTTATTAGAATGCATTAGTACAAGTATTTCCTCTTTCCAACACAGGATGTTTGGTTAGCAGGTTGTTTTCTTCACTGTGTGCAAGATACTTCTTGAAATTTGCAACACGGCCAGTTTCTTGGCTCAGAAGAACAGCATGATTAATGTTCTCTCTGTTCTCCCCAATGTATGCATATCCTCCTGGGGATACTTCTTTTCAGATTGCTCTAAGAACAGTTATACTGAAGGTCTGATGCTCCAAGGCGAGTGATTATAAAACAGATCTAGGCAATAGCTCTGGCATGAAGGTTTATGTGTAAAGAAAAAGTTGTGGACAAACAGATCCCTCCCCTGATATGCAGAACTCAACTAAGACCACCAAGGCCTAAGCACATGTATTTGGGAACAAATTCCACTGAGTCTGCTGGGAGTGACTTGTGTGTAAACATGTTTAGGACAGGGCTGCACGAGATCCAAGCAGAGAGGCTCTGCAGAAGGCTGCAAAATGATACTTCTGCTTGCGGAGAGGATCGGCTCTTAGCAGCAGTATGCAGACAGGCACTGTCATCTGCTAATGGCTGCAGCTTGGTGGCAGAAAGAGCCCTCAAGGCACAGCTGACTTATGGCGACCCCGCAGGCTTTTCAAGGCAAGAGATGTTCAGAGGTGGCTGGCCACTGCCTGCCTCTGCATAGCAAGCCTGGACTTCCTTGGTGGTCTCCCACAGCCAACCCTCCTGAGCTTCTGGCTAGCTTGGGCCATCCGGGCCACGGGTTGCGGGTTAAAGTCGGAGGAGCAGGAGCCAGTGAAAACTGTCCTACTGAGGTGCCATGCAGGAGGTCCATTGGTCCATGTTTTCTCCAGGTCTACAAAGTTGAGTCTCTTTTTCCTCATCGGACTCTGGCACAGCTGCTTGAGCAGTGCATCTCATGTTCTCTTGTAGTGACAGAGAGGATGCCTTGGGGGCCTTGGTGGGACAATAAGGTATACAGGTGTGTATTATTATTTACAAGATGATAGTGCAGTTCCAGCCTTCTGTGAACCCTGCTCCCAGCCAGTTAGGTGTGCCTAACCGCATGGCACACCTAACTCCACACAGGGTCCTGTTCTTTTTTCTAACTAGTCAGCTTCCTCCTGCTAACCGAGACCCAAACTCTTTACCCATCTCTTCCTGTTTGGACTTCCTAATCTGTTAGTGGTATTTTTGCCACCATAATATATTTTATTATCATTTCTAGATTTGGATCTTGCCTTTGTATAGCATCTGAAATATAGCTTTTACATTTTAAATGCATGGGTGCCCTTTGCCCTGACCAGGATAACAGTCAGATCCCCAGTTAAGACACTCTCCACAACACTTTTGGCAGTGATGCTTTATTAGAGATATGCTTACTACAGGAACTAGTTCTTTGTCAGGACTGAAGAAAGTGTGCGAAATTCAGAGGCGATAGGTAAAACCCAATGCACCCCCACACCCCATGCATACGTCAGCATTTGGCCACTAGCATTTCTATGACAACCCAGACAGATATACGGTGTCTTATCTACTCCAGCCTAGCGAAAGAGTCTCCAAGGCCAAATCCCACGAGAACAGGCCAAGGGGTGCAACTTGAGGAATAATTATGGCTCCTACAGACAGGCACTCAACCCACACACGCTCCGCTCAGGAATTCCCTCCCCCCTAAAGCATGGCAAGGTGAACAGTGAAGCAGAAGGGAGAGAAGCGAAACTGAAACCTTGACAAGAACCCAGGCTAGCCTGCTGTCACCAGATCTTGGAAGCTAAGCAGGGCCAGTCCGGGTTATTATTTGGATGGGGGGCCTCCAAGGATCACCCTGATTTCAGGGCAATGGCAAACCACCTTGAAAACCCTGCAGGGTCACCGTAAGTTGGCTGCAGCTTGAGGTACTTCCTACCACCACGGATGCCCTTAGCATTTGGGCTGTGCAGGGATACAGCTTTGAGCTGCTTTCAGCACAATTATCTCCCCTCCCCCCGATTTTAACTTTGTGTGGTTTAACCTTTTAAGCTGCCCTTGACATCCTCGTGAAAGCCGGGTGGGGTGTTTACTTCTTAAATCAGTCTTGATATCATAGTTGTCAAGTGCTACACTACAAGGGCATCCCTGACCTTTATACCAAAACATTACTGACAGCACAATCCTAAAACCAAGCTGCATCCTTGTAAGGCCACGGACTCCCATGGACTTAGAAGGGTGCACCTTAGCCCTGACCTGGATAGCCCAGGCCAGCCAGATCTCACATCTCGGAGCCTAAGTCCAAGGCTGCAGCTCACAGACAGGCAATGGCAAATCACCTTTGCACGTCTCTTGCCTTGGAAACCTTAGAGGGACATCAGTAAGTCATCTGTGACTTGGCAGCACTTTCCACCACTACTATGTTCAGGATAGGCACTGTAAACCTATAAAACAAGGTCAGCAAGATTAAGCAGAGATCTCTAACATCAAGCACAATTTAATGTCTATTGTCATGAGCTTGTTGCCTGATCACAGTGAAAGAATCTACTGCGATGTGGTTGCACTAAAGTGACACTCATTGGAAGTCCAGAGACTTTTTACCAAAGAATGTCAATATCCCTGACGGCTTTTTGAAGGATTCCTCAGCGGGAGCGACTTGGTTGGAGACCAGGAGTCCAGCAGCACCTTGAAGACTAACAATAGTTTTTTCAGCACAAGCTTTTTGAGTGGTGTGATGCAGGCATCCACAGCTGCTGTTTGCTACAAAGACCAGAAAGAGGACAGAGTGGGGAGATGTTACAAGAAGTCCTTGTAAAAACAAGAACCAGTCAGAGAGTAAGGAGTCCATTTGGAGTGGGTGAGAACCCCACCCCTGGTGGCAGGCATTTCAGTCAAGAGGACCGTCCCACCAGAATGTCCACTCTTCCCTTCTGCTCTCAAGGAAACTGTTCTGCCTGGCATTTGATGAGCCCCTCGTTCTGTTATAGTCACTGCTGCCATGGTGTCACCTTTTTCTTCCCAAAGGCCAAAGAAGCAAACGTTCAACCCGGGATGCAGACAAGGAGAGCCACTGTGGTGTAGGTGGTTAGAGTGCAGGACCAGGATCTGGGAGAACCAGGTTCGACTCCCAACTCATGCCATGGAAGCTTGCTGGGTGACCTTGGGCCAGTCACACGCCCTCTCAGCCTAGCCTACCTCACGGGGTTGTTGTGAGGGTAAAACGGGGGAGAGGAGAATGATGTCAGCCACTCTGGGTCCCCCTTGGGGAGACAGGCCAGGGTACAAATGAAGTAAATTGTGGCCTGAAACATCTCCTTTCCATATCCAGCCTGGTGAAGAAAAGTCAAGAGCCTGAGCCCTGCTTTGTGTCATTTTGGTCGGTCTTTATAAATTGTACTCTGTGGCTTCTGATTTTGGACACGGCTACCTGGAACTTTGTTCACGAGAGCCTGCACAACGCATCTCCAGGAGACTGATGGGAGCAGGGAGCAGGCGGGGTGTGTGTGTGTGTGTGAGAAGAAACAGCTGCCAGCCCTTTGGCATGAACAAAAGCGTCTGAGGGGGAAGTATCTTGAGATAAAGTCTCCCTTGCCGCTGATCTGATACGGGGCAACGGATCAGCTGATCTGTAGGCGGCGTGCTTCTCTGCAGAGCAGGATTTGTGCACAGACTGCTTAGACTCCCAGGCTGTGAGGGCCTTTAAATACCAAAAACCTATCACATGCCCCCCTTTTTATGGGGCCTCTTGACATTTGGTCCCACTGTTATGCCTCCACTTCACCTATTTGTATATCTGTGAATCAAGCAAACATCACAAAGGAACCGCAAGTCTCCAGTGCTCGTTCTCTCCTCCAGAGGAAGTCAACCCCGGGTAGCCCTTCCTTTGGAAAGTCTCACTGCTTAAGGACACAAACTTCCCACTCATAGTTTTGACACAGTCTGGCCTGTGGCTTACCTAAACAAAGCATGTCCCCAGACAGCCTGTTACAGCAAAACAACAGATTTATCGCAACACACTTTTGTCAGATGCATCAATAAAAGGGTTATCCGCGGCTGGCAGATTTTATAGGCATGCAGGTCTAGAGAAAAGAGGGTGAGGGTCATCTACCTGTTGCAAGGATGAAAGGAGAGACCTGAATCTGCCCCCCAGGTTTCAAAAGGGCTGGAAGGCCAGGGCCCCAACTCAGTGGTGTGGGGCAGGCTGTAGCTACAGTGGGGCCTCCCCCCACTTCCTCCCAAGACCCCACAACTTTTGGAAAGAAGTGGGGGAGGCCTCACACGCGCCTGCACTCCCAAGCCCTGAATTCAGGCTGGAGTGCAGGCACCTGGCCTCCCACTTCTCCCCCAAAGCATTTAAGCTGGCCTTAGCTTTGCATTCTTCTTTTTTTCCCATGATTAATTTTTTAAAAAAAATTCTATTTTTTCCTAGGTTTGCATTTTTGGTCTAAAGTCTAAATTGAGGACAGGCCCACAAAACCCGAGTCTAAAATGACCTAACCTGCAGTCCCCAGCTCCTTAGGGGAAGGGGGGAGTGCAAAGGGGCCCCCGCCAGATGGGACAAGGAGGTCCAGAAAGGCTGCAAGGCTATTCTCCTTCAGCCACATGCATGAGACGGAACTTTTTGAGGAGGGGCTGTTTACGAAGTGGGGGACCGTGTCGTGGCTTTTAAAGCAACCGGTATCTATTGTTGGTTGTAGATTGTTGGAATCCGCCCGGAGTCTCTGCAGAAAGGAGGCCTCTGTGTGAAGTCAGAGGTCCCCAGATGGCGTCTGTCCGACAAAGGCAACCGGTACCTGCACCTCCCTTCGGAACTTGTTCCTCGCCCCAAATCAGGCCCAGGCCCTCCCGGTCTCCTCCTCGCACCAGTTCTCCCAGCTCCGGCGCCGCCCGCGCCTCCCCCGCCCCCTCCCGCCGGCAGGCCCCACCCCGTCCCCAGGAGGCGGAGGCGGCGGAGGGAGGCGAGGGGCGCCGGCTCAGCCTCGGGGGCGGCGGGATGCAGGGGCCGAGCGGCGGCGGGGCGCAGCTAGGGGCGGGCGGCGCGCCCTCGGAGGGACCTTGCCTGGCGCGGGGGGCGGGCGGCGAGTCTGGCTGATGCGGGGCAAGGGGGGAGCGAGCGGCTGCGGGGATGAGCGCCTCGGCCGCCACCGGCGTCTTCGTCTTGTCCCTCTCGGCCATCCCGGTCACCTACTTGGTCAACGCCTTGGCCGCCGCCGCCACCGGCAGGTGAGAGGGAAGGAGGGCGGGCGGAGGGCGTTTTCGCACGTGCGGCGCTGCAGGGAAGCGCCCGGGAGACTCCGGCTGGCGCGGCTGAACGCGGAGCTCGGCAGAGAGGCGTTCGGAGCATCCCCGGCCTTTTAGTGCGCGCGTCTCCCCGAGGCTGCTCTCCGAGATCCGCTGGGGCGGGTGGCCGGTCAGCTCCGCGGGAGTGAAGCGCCAGTTCTCACGTGCCCCTTGAATCGTCTTTCCTGCCTGGGGAAACGGGTTTTTTTAAGTGCGCTTACATCAAGCTTGGTGGATGGCTATATGGCTGCGGTCACACACATTAAATAACCCACTTTTACTGCACTTTCCAACTGGATTTTACTGTGTGAAGGGGCAAAATCAGTCGGAAAGTGCATTGAAAGTGGATTATTTAGTGTGTGTGACCGCAGCCTATGAAGGAAGGGTGCTTTCCAGTCGCGTTTTATCTTTCACCTAATTTGCAGTGCCCCTGTGGTTTCGGGCTGACTTCCTAGGAGAAAAGGCCTGGGTATTTTCTGAAATCAGCTCTTAGCTTTCGGTGGTCTGTGCTTGACTGTGAGTTCATTTTCTCTAGTGCAACTTGTCCTGCCTGGCAAGCATAACACACACTAAATAATCCACTTCACACAGTAAAATCCAGTTGGCAAGTGCATTGAAAGTGGATTATTTAGTGTGTGCGGCTGCAGCTTCAGACGTGGAACAAGCTTAAGGGTGTTTTGTATTGTAGAGCTCATTTTATGCATTAGGGAGAGCAAGCATGCAAGTGTTCCAGATCAACCAAGCTGGGCTCCCTGATTAGTGTGCACCTGCACTATAATATTTGTCTATTGCGTTTACACCTTTGTGTTAAGTATGTAAGTTTAAGTTGCAAGGTGAATACAAATGCCTGGAAAGTTCCTGAGCTTCCTATGCAAAAGCTCTATAGGACATGGTGGCACTTAGTGCAGCCTTGAATAAAGGGTCCTTTTTTGAATGCGGTGGAAGGTTTGACAGGATAGCAGACTGAAGACGGTTTTCGCTTTTCAATGTGGTTTATGTGCTGCTGGCTGCTGAAGTTCCTGTTTGCCAGCATTGCAGGGCATCGCCTGGTCCAGTCCATTGGCGAAGAAGGGCGTTCCCTTCCATCAGCAGGAGGGGCAGGCTGCTTTGGCCATTCCGGCCACCTGGACTCTTCTTCGGCGCAGACCAGGCACCATCGCTTTCGTAGCCCCGCTTGAGCGGTGGCAGCAGCTGGAGTGCCTGATCCCAGCAGTCCCTACAGATGACAGGGGCTTGTTCAGGGCCAATGAATGAATGGGTGAATTTGCCCAGGGGCTTCCTGGCTGTCATTCTTAGTAGCTGCTTTTCATCGGCTGTTGCAAGTCATGAAAAATTGCAGCACTTCTACAGTTCCCTGCAAAAAAAGACTCTAGCAGTGTGGTCCTAAACAGAGTTATGTCCTTTTAAAATTAATTGGCATCAACATGCTTAGATGGGCAGGTTACTCTGCTTGGGATTGCCGTGTAAATGTTCTTTTCCAGCCTCTGTTAAAATCACTGTAAAACCCACATTGCCCAGAATATGTATTCCATTTTTAAAGGCTTTTCTGCTTTTCCTTCCCCAGGTGTGCACAAATGTTGAAAAAGACAATGTTATTTTAATAATAAACATTTGAAAATATATTCTTTCCCAAGGGATGTGTGATTTTTTCCCCTATTAAATTAGTTGGTTTACTCTCCTTTGAAACGTTTGATAGCCAGACAGGTGGCAGACCTGTTCAAACCCACTCTTCAGAAAAGACAATTGAAACCTTGGAAGTATTTTAAAACACAGTGGGAACAAGGGATGTTTTTGTGTGCATTGGTTGTAATTCCCCTCTGCACACTGTGTCCCCCCCCCCTTTGTCACCCTCACAACAACTCAGTGAGGAAGGCGAGGCAGGGGGAGAGTGGCTGGTCCAAGGTCACCTGAGGAGCTCCATGACGGAGTGGGGATTGGCATCTGGGTCTTCTTCTGAGTCCTCGTCTGACACGGCACCACTCTGGCTGTCTCTCTACAGCAGTTTGGTTCTTATTGCTTCCCTCAACTCTGCAGATCCCTTGACTGCAAAGGCTAAAATGAGCAAGTTACCACTGCAGGAAATGCAGAGCCCAGTTTAAATGGTGTGCATGGAAACTACCTCCAGTGGCCAAAGAACTGCAAAGGGAGCCCCTGCTTGTTTGCTAGATTGCTTGCATAAGCACCGGTGGTATTTTTAGAAGCTGTGTTGTATAGCCTGCAAGGGACATTGTGTGGAGAGGGGAACAACAATAGCTAGCAGCTGCCTTGGTAGCAGGAAGTGCCAGGACATCCACTTCTCTCAAAGAGGTGCCAGTGGCCAGGCCTGCCTCGAAGCCCTAACTGGGGCTTGGGGCTGAAGGCTGATTGGTAAGTAGTGAGAAGAAAGTACATGTTGCAAATATGCTCTGCTGCTTCTTGACCTTTTAAAGCTCAGAATTGCCATAAAAAGGGACTGGATGTCATCACCTTTGCACAGATAGACTATTGCAAGCTAGACTACTGCAATATGGGTCTGCCCTTGTAGAGTGTTCAGAAACTGCAGCTGATCCAGAACGAGTCACTTTCTGTGTTAGTGGTGACTTCCCTTGGGGAGCATATGAGTGGAGCATAGGTAGCATCACTGCTGGGAGTTCTCACCACATGGAAAGTGTATTTTTAAAAAACTGATATAAAATCACAGTTGGAAGGGGCCATAAAGGCCATGTAGTCCACCACCCTGCTCAATGCAGGATCAGCCTAGAGCATCCGTGACAAGTGTTTATTCAGCCGCTGCTTAAAGACTGCCAGGGAAGGGGGAGCTCACCACCTCCCTAGGCAGCTGATTCCACTGTTGAACAACCATAAAAAAGTTTTTCCTAATATGCAGCTGGTACCTTCCCGCCCCTAATTTAAACCCATTATTGTGAGTCCTATCCTCCGTTGCCAATAGGAACAGCTCCTTGCCCTCCTCTAAGTGGCAGCTCTTCAAATACTTCAAGAGAGCCATCATGTTCCCCCTCAACTTTCTGTTCTCCAGACTGAACATTCCCAACTCCCTCAGCCTGTCCTTGTAGGGCTTGGTCTCCAGGCCCCTGATCATCCTTGTTGCTCTCCTCTGCACCCGCTCCATTCTGTCCACATCCTTTTTGAGGTGAGGCCTCCAGAACTGCACACAATACTCAGGTGCAGCCTGATCAACGCAGTATACAGTGGGACTAGGACATTTTGCAATTTGGATGTTAAGTGTCTGTTGATACACCCAAAGACTGCATTAGCCTTTTTTGCTGCTGCATCACACTAGCTGCTCATATTTAACTTTTAGTCCACCCGTACCCTAAGATCTTGTTCACACACACTGCTTCTCAGAAGTGTATCCCCCAGTATGCGTGTTCCTCATTTTTGTTACCCAGATGTAGAAGTTGGCACTTATCCTCATTAAATTGCATCTTGTTCACATCCTCCCACTTTCCATTGTGTTCAGATCTCATTGAATTCTATATCTTCTGGTGTGTTCGCTGCTCCTCCCAATCTGCAAATTTGATGAGTAGCCCATCCACACCCTCATCCACATCATTTATAAAAATGTTGAAAAGTACCAGGCCCAGAAATGAGCCCTGTGGCACCCCACTGGACACCTCGCTCCACTCAGATGAAATGCAATTAATGGTTCTCCAACCAGTTCCGTATCCATCTACTATCCTAGAGCCCAGTCCACAGTTCTCTAGTTTACCCATCAGAACATCATGGGGAAACCTGTCAAAAGCTTTACTGAAATCCAGGTAAACAACATCAACAGCATTCCTTCGATCCAGTAAGCTTGTCACTCTATCAACGAAGGAAATGAGGTTGGTCTGGCAGGACTTGTTGGGAACAAATCCATGCTGACTTCCCTGGATCGCCAAGTTGTCCTTTAGATGCTCCAGTATCTTCCCTGGGTCAGAGGTCAGTCTGACTGGCCTGTAGTATATTGTATATATTCTAATGGTTTTTGTTAGTCATCTTAAATGCCTGAAATCAGGTCGAAAGGTGGTATATGAAGGGCTGTGGCTCAGTGGTGGAGCATCTGTGTGGCTTGCAGAAAGCCCCAGGTTTAGGCTGAGTACAGACTGGCAGTTTGCTCTGGTAACCAGTTGTAGCAAAAAGCCCCGGAATAAACTATACCGGGTTTTCCCGTTCACACAGGGGGGGCCGCTGCCAGAAGATATGGGACGGAGGCGCGCGGGAGCGTTCAGACTGCCACGCTGGAGGCGTGCTATATTCGCCGTTTCCCCATTAATTCGGCTGTGGGTGTATGTGCGCATTTGCCGATTGGGGGAGGACCCCGCAACGCTGGCACTGCATTGGGCAGTGGAGCGGAGCACAGCCAATCACACCACTGCTGCCTTCTGCCCAACGTGGATTGCTCCTGGCTTTTCAGCTGCGCGTTCAGACTCCCCGGAAGTGGAGAAACGCGCGACACATGCGGGCTTTCGGATTTGCTATGGGTTTTATCAGGTATCTTTTTAATCCGGCGGTGAAGCGCAACAGCATGCGTTGGCTACGGGTGGGGGACGCCAGGCAGATGTGCCTGTGTGAACGCCCCATTTACTCCGGGATTGAGTCGTCGCTGGCCCGGGTCCCTACCGGGGCAAATTGCCGGTCTGAACTCAGCCTTAGCATCTCCAGCTAAAGGGGATAAGGTGGTAAGTGATGGGGAAGACCTCTGCCTGAGATTCCAGAGACCTGCTGCCAGTCTGAGTAGACAGTATTGACCCGGATGTACCAAGGGTCTGGTTCAGTGATGTGTTCAGCAGGCTCCAGGGCTCACCCAGGTAGCCCTTGTAATTTACATTGTTGCTGTTGTGTTGCAAGGACCTTGAGGGTCGTGTTCCTGGGCCCTCAGTTCTTGGCTGATGAGGGGCATGGGCATTCTGTGGCAGATGCACAGATCGCCTCGTTCTGCAAAATATTACCCCCGGGGCAGAAAGCCTGCAAAAAGGCTGCCTGAGCCTTACGTGAATTTTAGAATATGACACGTTGCTTTTCTTTTAAAAAATAACCATCTGCAACCTTCGTGCTGCTATCACAGGTTTTAAGAAATGCCTGCTTGTGTCTACTTGAAGCAAGGGAAAATACTAAAATAGTTTTTCTCAGCCATTTGGGAAGGCTGTCAGAAATAGAATCAGTTTGTATGCCAGAGTGCAAAAAACATACTGGAAAACAAAATGCTGCTATCAACTATTGGTATACAAGGAGCAAAAATAGACAGGACTGGTCTTTGTTAACAATAAAGTAAGAGTAATGTAACACCAGTGGAGGTATCTTACCGCATAGCTTTCTTCCCATACTGGCTTGATTCTGACATTATGCCTAACTGTGGTGCGTGCTGGCCATACCTTAGCACCTAAACCATAACTTGAGATTCCACAGGTACAGGCAAACTGTGATCCAGAGTTGCACGGCTGCTTTCATTTTTAGGACCTTCCATCTCTGGGTGTGGTGGCCCCTGGTAGTAGAGCAATGGCTGTAACGATGGTTTGTCGGCACTGCACCAAACTGTCGTTTGCACAAGCCACAGTTTGTGAGTCTGTTTTATCACCTGATCCAGTTTGTCAGTTGAAGCATCACACTGAACCATAGTTAAATGTGGTGTGATGTGATGTCTGAACTGAGCCAGTGAAATGTGACCACAACATTAGTCCACTTCTACGTCTTTTTAAGGACTTGACATTTGCCTTGGTGAGAAAAGGGAAGTGGTATGCAAGGGTTGTTTCCAAATACAATTTCTTTTGTCCAGTGAATGGTAGAATGCCAGTCTGCATTTCCAGAAAGAATATCAAGAGAGTCTCCACAACAGTTGCTTAATGTATTATGTGTTCAAGGTACACTTGTGTAAGCCAAGACCTGTTGCCGTGGACATAATGGCAGCATAAGAAGTGACCTGATAAATCAGACCAGTGGTTCATCTAGATCAGCATCCTGTTTGGCATGGGGGCCAACCATTTGCCCTGGAGGGCAATGGAAACAGGTATAGAAGTCTGCATTTAGAAGTCTGGTATTGAGCAGTCTACTGCCTCTGGACAAGGAGGTTCCTTTCAGTCATCAAAGCTAGTAACCGCAGATGGACCTGAATCTCTCTAATTCCCTTTTAAAGCCACCTATGCTAGTGTCCAGTGGCAGAGAGTGCCACAACTTAGTTACTCACTGAATGAAGGAGTCCTTCCTTTGTCTATCCTGAAATCAACTGCCCATCAACTTCACTGGGTGCCCCCAAGTTCTAGCATTATGGGAGAAGGGAGAGGATGTGCCTAGAATATGTGCAGTGAGTTCCTTGCACCTGTGCATGGCATTGAGAAGATCTGTACTGGCTGGTTAGTCCACCTGTCAGGGAAGCTTGTCCACTCTCATTGAGAACTTTTTGCTAAGTTTCCAAGAAATCCTGGGGTTTTCTAGAACACAGTCAGGAACCTAGAAAGTTGAGCAGCTAAACAAAAGAATAAGATACATCTATTTATTACAAAGTGCACAGTAAATATAGATTAAAAAGACAGATAAAAACCACGAGGTAGTGGGTATCACATTACATCCACGTAGCATACAGCAACACATGTAAGCTGCATGTACAGTATCTAAGACCAAAACATTCCTTACACAAAATAACCACCAGACGGTCTAGACCAAATGTGTTTTGGCCCAGAGGGCCTTTTTGGTGGTCTAAATAATGACAACATACACTAGCAATGTAAATATAAAATATCTGTTCCAGACCAGGCAGGTTGTGTGCAGTGTTCCCTCTAAGCTGAGTTAGTGTGAGCCAGCTCACAGTTTTTTAGCCTCCGGTTCACACATTTCTTAGCTCAGGAAGGATGGCTCCAGAGCAAACTAGTGTATGCAGTAGCCCAATCGCTTGCTCACAACTTTAATGCCAGTAGCTCACAAAGTAGAAGTTTTGCTCACAAGACTCCACAGCTTAGAGGGAGCATTGGTTGTGTGTGAATCAACTGAACATAAAAGAATACAAACTTTTTTTTTTGTAGTTTTCTAGAACACAGCCAATACATCATCTTCTGGTTTTGGTTGTGTGTGAGGAAATGACCTATGAAATCATAGAGATGTGATTTTTTCCCCTTTCTTTCTGACATTCTTTGGGCAGTTCCTGGGCCATCGTAGCTGTTGGATTGCTGGTCCTGCTCTTAGTGGCTCTTGCATCTCGGTTTCTGGTGAAGAGAAAACCACCCAAGGACCCACTCTTTTATGGTATGTATGGGTTCCATACCCCGACTTGGACGGCCCAGGCTAGCCCAGCCCTGTCCAGTCTCAGAAGCTAAGCAGCCTTGACCCTGGTGAGTCCTCGGATGCGAGTCCATCAGGGAAGCCCAGGGTGGAGATGCAGAGGCAGGCAAGGGCCAACCACCTCTGAATGTCTCTTGCCTTGAAAGCCTAACGGGACCACCGTTAAGTCCGTTGGGACTTGATGACACTTTCCACCGCCACCACTAATGGTTCTGTGCAGGCAGATTGAAGAGGCGTGTACTTGCGTGGCTGTTGATAGCTTAGAAAGGTTCAAGTGATTAGTTTGATCTGACCTGGGCTTAGTGATAGGATGAGCAAGATCAGGTGACTAAAGGAGCAGAGCAGTCTGTTTATCACATTTCTATCCTGAGATGCTCAGAGGAGCATTTTTAGAGCACAGTTTTGGACCTCTTTTTTTCCTGTTGCAACTCTGGAGAGGTAGATAAGACTGACCTACAAAGCTGGAGCAATGTTTGAAGTATCACTCTAGTCACCACACCCTGCTGTCTGTCTAGTTGAAGTGGCCTCCAGAAATTCTTAGCTGAAAAGCATTCTTGGTTTAAGCCTCTTCAAAATCTTTGTGGGTCTTTAACAACTTAAATTTTATTTGGCTTTCTGATGTAACAGCCCTCTGAAATCCTTCATTTTGTGTGCTCCCTCCTCAAGAAACTAAAGCTTTCCCACAGTTGTCTACAGAGTAAAGCTACCTTTCCTAATTTGGGTGGGATTTACTTTTTAGCAAGTTTGGTTAGGATTGCAGTCCTGTCACGGCATTGTGACATTCCACATTAAAGCAGATGGCATGTAATTGGGCCTGTAACTAACATACGTATGTATTTCCTCTTTCCTTCTCATGTTGCTACAGTCTATGCAGTGTTTGCTTTCACAAGTGTCGTGAACCTGATCATTGGGCTTGAACAAGATGGCATCATAGATGGATTCATGACCCATTATTTGAAAGAGGTAGATAAATAAAATTCGGAATAAGCATAAATGCTGGAGTGGACTGGTGGATAACTGGGTGGAACTCTTGTTAAAACACCTACTGGAAAGGGGAAGGGGGGAGATGAGGCTCTGAATAAGTCCAGTAAGGTAATTTATGATTGTTCACTTACAGTGCTGGTGATGAAAGAGGAACATAAGAGAAGCCAAAGTTGAATCAGGCCAATGTCCCATCTAGTCCAACACTCTGTCACACAGTGGCCAAAAATACCAGGTGCCATCAGGAGGTCCAGCAGTGGGGCCAGGACACTAGAAGCCCTCCCACTGCTACCCCCCAGCACCAAGAATAGAGTGCATCACCTGGCCCAGACTGAGAGTTCCTATCTATACCTTGTGCCTAATAGCCAATGATGGACTTCTGCTCCATATGTTTATCTAATTCCCTCTTGAAACTGTCCATGCTTGTAGCTGCCACCACCTCCTGTGGCAGTGAATTCCATGTGTTAATCACTCTTTGGGTAAAGAAGTACTTCCTTTTATCTGTTCTAACCTGACTGCTAAGCAATTTCGTTGAGTGTCCACGAGTTCTTGAATTGTGAGAAAGGGAGAAAAGTACTTCTTTATCAACCTGCTCAGTCCCATGCATAACCTTATAAACCTCAATCATGTCACCCCTCAGCTGTCGTTTCTCTAAAGATCTCCAAGCGTTTTAACCTCTCTTCATAGGGAAAGTGTTCCAACCCTTTTATCATTGTAGTTGCCCTTCTCTGCACTTTTCCCAGTGCTATAATATCCTTTTTGAGGTGTGGCGACCAGAACTGTACACAGTATTCCAAATGAGGTTGCACCAATGATTTATACAGGGGCATTATGATACTGGCTGATTTGTTTTCAATTCCCTTCCTAATAATCCCCAGCATAGTGTTGGCCTTTTTTATTGCAGTTACACACTGTCTAGACATTTTCACTGAGTTATCCACTACGACTCCAAGATCTCTCTCTTGGTCAGTCTCTGCCAGTTCAGACCCCATCAATGTGTATTTATATTTAGGATTTTTGGCTCCAGTGTGCATCACTTTGCACTTGGCCACATTGAACCCCATTTGCCACGTTGATGCCCACTCGCCCATCCTGGACAGATCCCTTTGGAGTGCCTCACAATCCTCCCTGGTTTTCACCACCCTGAACAACTAATAGCTAATGTGATTTGCTTACAAGAAAGCTGTAAGGTATACCTCTGGAAGTTTAGCCTTTCGTTTCAACAGACTGTAAAGTTGTGGCATAGTTATGCTTCCACGGTCCTCTTTGGGTAGGGTCTTAAATCCATTAACCGGGATTGTTTATGGACTTCCCAGGAGTAAGGGAGGATTCCTTTGAGGTCACCATTTTGTTATTTCATTTGCTCTGCAAGAGAGTCGTTTGTAGGGGACTTTTATGGGGGATCTTTTTCTTTTGAGGTCAGAGAGAGAGAGACTCAGGTTGAACCATAGAATTTTGTGAAAAGGTGGCTATATGTAGCTTGGAGCAAATAAATGAAAGGGGTCTTTGTGTGTGTGTGTTTGTGTGTGATTATCTTTTTATCCAGGACAAATTACTTGTCCTGTTCCAGAGAGGTAATGATGTTAGATTGACATAATATAAAAAGAGAGCTCATGGCTCTCAGCTGTTAAAAGAATTTGACTTTGCAACTGAAGTGGTCAGTTGCTGATCATTTGCTGACTTTGCCTTAGTCTTTCTTCCCACATGTCAGGCAGCTTGTCTGGTTTTAATTTTAAAAGTAAAGTGTTGATCATTCATTTGTTCCTCGGTCATTTGAAGAATTAGTACTTCTTTTTAAGTGCCAAACTGCTCTTGGGAAGGGGAGTTTCTTCGTGACGTCACCGTGCAGGACCCTTTTGTTTCCCATAATGCAGCTCTTGAGAGGAATAGGTATGTTTGGACTGATCCACTCCGGATACTCCTAGATGGGTAGTCAAAATGTCAAGTTGATCTTTACCCAAAGTCTGGTATAAGAAGGAAAAGGACTGTGTAGAGTCTTGTGGCATCAGCAGAGGCTAACTTACATCAAGTGTCATCCTCATATACGCAACAAATGCATACAGAGGGAACGGGTGAGCAATAATTCTTACACGTTAGGCTTCACCTAGAGAAATATGACAAACTTGCTGCAACTCTTTTTGTTTGCTTTTTGCCCCACTTCTGACAAGCTTTGTTTTTAACTTGGTACCCATTTAGATTTATATGCCTGCCAATCTAGGATACCCTTTTCTACATCTGATGATGTAGGCTCTAGTCCATAAAAGCTGATGCCACAGTACACTACCTTTTTTAAAAGTACTGCAGGGCTTCAGGGTTTTTATAAATTATTCTGAGTGTCCATATCTGCTAAACTGCTGTTTCTTGGTATTATTTATTACATGTATGCCCTGACTCATGACTGCGATAGGCAGGAAAGCTCCTATGGGGAACTTGGGGGAAAGACAAAGAGTTAAGTGCCTTGTTGCATCTCCAGTTTCAGTATAGTTTGATCCATTAAATCCAGTAGATTTGGATGCATATCAAAACTGGCCAGCGGCATTCTTATGCATGACTTGGTGACAGTGATCCATGCAATGGTCACTTCCAGGCTTGATTACTGCAACTCGCTCTACGCAGGCCTGCCCTTAAACCTGACCCGGAAGCTTCAGCTGGTACAAAATGCAGTGGTGTGCCTGCTGACTGGGATGCCTGTGTGGGCACACATTCAGCCAGTGCTGCGCCAGCTGCAGTGGTTGCCAATTGAGTACTGAGTCAAATTTAAGGTTAGGGTATTAACCTTCAGGGCCCTCTCTGGCATGAGCCCAGCTTGCACTGAAATAAAACCATTCACTCAGTGGCCAGTAGGTTATTTTAAATGAGTAATTAAAATTTTAATTATTAGTAATAATGTTTTAATGATTTGTTTTAATTAATTTAATGTATGTTCCATTGGATGCCATGTTGTAAGCCACCCAGAGCCTGATCGCGAGTTAGGGCAGGCTAGACCCCCCCCCCAAGTAAAATAAAATATAAATAAATAAATAAATGCATCTTTACTTGGTGATAAGCCCTACTGAGTCCAGTGGGATTTTGCTTCAGCCCACATGGGACCAGGCTGTGAAGCAACTAATTTCACTCTTTCTGAATGTTTTCATGTTGGATACCCTTATGTGGCATGCTTCATGAGTGTCGATCTCAGATACCAGCATGTTGTCGTTTTAAGTTGAAATGTGAGAAATATGCATCTATGGACTAAGTGAACTTTTGCAGGGCAGTCCCGGACTGTTTTTGTTTGTACATCTGTGCAATGTTTTCTAATGTCATTGGATTGCCTGTACACTTATTTTCTTTAGGGTGAACCTTACCTGAACACGGCTTATGGCCACATGATCTGCTACTGGGATGGCTCCGTGCACTATCTGATGTATCTCTTAATGGTGGCAGCCATTGCTTGGGAGTAAGTCAGTTTCCCCCCCACTTCACTGTTTGTAAATGTTGCACACCTTCTGGGAGTCTACCCGGAACAGGCTTTCCAGCCAACTGGGAGTGGAGGCCTGGAGCCTCCTGCCAGAAAAGCAAGGGCGGGATTTCTTCAGCTGCTTAAAAAACCAAACCAAACTCCAAACTGGACCCCTTAGGAGGGTGGATCAACAGCATCTTGCCTCTTGAGTTATGCCTTGACCTGTTTTGCGTTCTGCCTTCTGAATCCACAAGGCCCTTTCCTCAGGCGCCAGAAAACATGATTTTACAAGAAATGGTATCTGTCACTCAGAAATAGTTAGTTATCAGACTTTGGTTTGTTTCCTAGCAACAGCAGAGTGTCTTTCCTCCCTCTTCCAGAATTATATTGCTATTTGTGGCTCCCCAAAGAAGAGAAGGGGTCATGGTGGAAGTAGAGGAGTTGTCAAGGACTATATAATTCAAGGAGAGATGTATAACTTTTAGGCAGGTCTACACTGGTATGCACTGGTTGTACATCAATTTAACTGCAATGGCTTGCTCCAGAGGTTCCTGGGAATTGTAGTTTGGTGAGGGTGCTAAGAAATCTTTAGTCCCCCCCAGCAATTCCTAAAGCTGCCAGGGAAGAGGAAAGAAATATATATTTTTAAAAATTATAGAATTATAATATAGATGTCTTTATTAATCAAACCATTAAGAGCTTTGTACTGTAGAATACTGTACCCACCCCCAAATGACCCTAACAGTTTACCCTATGGCATACATTGAGTTTGTAGCTAGAAATATTGGGTTGGGGGGAAGAGTTAAAGGAGCATCACAAGACACTGTAAGATGTCATTTTGTTAAGGTTTTTGCTTTGGTTTGACTCTGATTATTCCCACTATAAATGAAGAATCTTTTTCTTTTGAAAGATCAACAGTACAATTGTAAACGGAGCTGCACCTTTTAAAAAGTAATTGAAGCCAATGGGCTTTGAAGGGTGTAACTGCTTAGGATTGTGTTGTAAGACTTCTTCAGCAAGGCTTCTGTCTTTGCCAGAGAAAATATGTGGAGCCAACCCATGTAGCTTAATGTACTTAATGAATAGTTACTTACTAAAGGGAGGGAAGGCAGCACGGCCTCATCAGATTCCAGAAGCTAAACAGGGTGAGAGACTATCAAGGAAGGCTCTGCAGAGGAAGGCAGTGGCAACCCCCCTCTGCTTCTCACTTGAAAGCCCCTTGCTGGGGTCTCCATAAGTCAGTTGCAGCTTGACCACACTCCCCTCCCCCCCATGAAGGCTAGAAATTCAGGCAAGGGATCAAGAATATCTCGGAGGAAGGCTGTGCCTTCCCTATCTGTAGCTAGATCCCTGCATTCAACATCTCATGGTTTCAAACGCGTACACCTTTTTTTCTGGAAGCAAAATTGTTTTGGAGCTCAGTAGCACATGGATGGTGATCTGGACCCTGGATCTCTCCCTTTCAGGGAAGCATACCGGACTATCGGCCTGTACTGGCTGGGATCCATCATGATGAGTGTCATTGTCTTTGTGCCTGGAAATGTTGTAGGTAAGGAGATCACTTAATCCTCTTTGTGCAGCGCTGAGACTGACTCATATTCAGGATCCTACATCTGGCGGAACCACAAAAATTTATTATTGGTTAAAATTAAAACAATACTACATTGTTGCATAACTGAATACCTTTTTTGCATGCCATGGTAAACAAACAGAAAATCAGACATACTGTAGATTTTGATCTTGCGCCTGGAATGCCTGCAGATTTGTGTTTCAGGCCTTCTGGGGTAGAGGTGGGGGTATGGAACTACTCTTTTGTTTGTTCCCTTCGTGCTTAAGCCTTGAAACAAAATTAACTTGGGACTGGTTCAAAGAGATGTATGTAAATTGTTTCACGTGGAGTAACATGAGAAGAAACGTCTGCCATTGTTCATTGGCTGCTTCCCCACCGCAGTATTTTGTGTGGGCTGTGTGTCAGTGGTAGAGCAGTTGTTCTGCACGCAGCAAGTTCAGCCCTGGGCATCTTGATTTAAAAGATGCTGGGTTGGAGGAACTGGGAAACGCCTTTGGGAAGCACAGCAACTTGATCTGGCTCAAGAGAAGGCAGTCTCAGATGTTCATTCATACATGTCCAGTTTGTAAGCGGGATGGCTGATGGTGCTCCAGCACTGAAGACTGGGTCAGATGGGGGAATGCCTAATGTTAAGGTGCAAGCCTGGAGTAGAGCAATAGAAATAAACAGCATTTGCTTTTAGCTGGCCAAGTTGTATCAGCATGGTGTGTATTTGGAGGAGTGACTCAACGTATTATACAGTTTCAGTTTCAAAGTTTATTTCAGTACAAGATCAGTAATCATAAAGATACAGATAAAAACTTAAAAATTTACAACAAGGGACAGTGTGATAATGAGCGCTGATTGTGGGCAGACGGAGAGATGGGGCCTCCCTCTGACAGGGTAAGACTTGGTCAGGCACTTGTGTATCTCACACACCCAAAGGCAGGATCTAGCTACTTTATTTGCCATCTTCTGGGAGGAGTCTACAAGAAGGAGGGAGATGTAAAGTTGTTCAGATCTTCCTGGTAGAGTTGATAGGATTGGGGCTGTGTACTGAGATCAAATGTCGTTGTAGAATGGGCAGTGCAGCAGAACGTGATCGATAGACTTTACTTTCCCTGCATGGCCTGGGCAGAGCCATTGGGAGAGTGGGACATGATGGTCTCTGCTTTCTAGGAGGGCTGAGGATGGAACATTAAAGCATGCAAGGGTGAAGATTCTCTGATATTAGATATATTATCTAAGATAATCTGCTTGTTGGAAGCATTTGGTATGTGGCAGAATAATTGGATATGTCTGTATCTGTGCCCTGTCTGATTGTAGGGCGTGAGCCCAGTGTTATTTATTACAGAATTATTTATGCAGGCATTTGCTGGTCTTTAAGGCTTAATTTGGAATGGTAGATTGGAATGTATTTCTCTGGTCTGGGGACAGGGGAGATAACTCTACACAGCCAATCACCCCACCTCAAAGCAGAAGATGCTGTAAGGTCACCTCCATACTTGAGATGAGACAGATGGAGCGTAATGGCAGGGTCTCAGTGAATTACTCTCAGCGTTCCACAGCTAAGGATACATCTGCTCATCGACCTCCAATTTTGACACATTTATTTCCTTCACTATGTTTCCCCCCAGGATTAAACCCGAACAAATGGTAACCTAAGCTTGTTATTCCTATTTGGTCCTTGCATTTGTTAAATATCTCCATTATGCTGTATGCAAATTTGCTGCCCAGTGCCCACCCTCTATGTATGGACTGCTAACTTCCATTTCATTGTGTCTGAGGAAGTGTGCCTGCACATAGCTTGAATAAAACATTGTTGGTCTTAAAGGTGCCACTTGGACTCCAACTTCGTTCTGCTAACTTCCATTTCATTGTGTCTGAGGAAGTGTGCCTGCTCATAGCTTGAATAAAACATTGTTGGTCTTAAAGGTGCCACTTGGACTCCAACTTCGTTCTGCTAACTTCCATTTCATTGTGTCTGAGGAAGTGTGCCTGCTCATAGCTTGAATAAAACATTGTTGGTCTTAAAGGTGCCACTTGGACTCCAACTTCGTTCTGCTAACTTCCATTTCATTGTGTCTGAGGAAGTGTGCCTGCTCATAGCTTGAATAAAACATTGTTGGTCTTAAAGGTGCCACTTGGACTCCAACTTCGTTCTGCTGCTCCAGGCCAACACGGCTACCCACCTGATTCTGTATTGGCAGAAATTCAAGCTTACATATATTTTAAACAAATAATGCCCAGTTGCTGGCAAGGTGTAGAATTCAGGGGATTCTGGCTGCCTTGAGTTGAAGTGGGGTAGGCTGAAATGTTATAAATAAATTTTAAAAAGAAACTCAGCATCCTCTGAGCACGTTGGCTCAAATTAGTCACAAAAAGGGTTAATGCCATTGAAAACTGGGACAAAGTAGACGGTGTAGAGTAGGGATAGTCAGCTGCAGGTTCCACAGGCTCCCCCCCTCCCCAAGCATGATCCACTATGAATCCATCTCAGGTCTTGTCTCTTAGGGTAAAGCAAAGGACTCTTTAATCTCCTCTGACCCATGTGAGCAGCAAGAGATCCTCCCCTTGTTACATAGCTCCTCTGCTGCTCGTGTGTAGCTGAAACAAAAGCCTCTGCCCAAACCTCCATTGTTGTCAGTTCCTGTTGGTTGAAGGGCTCTTTGCTTTATGTCTTGGGGAGTCTGGCAATGGGCAAATGCGGCTCATCAACTGGATATGCAGTCCTGAGCAGAGTTATGGACTTAGAAGAGTCTAAACCTGCTTAGGATGACAACTGTAAATGCTTAGGATGACACTCTTAACGGATGAATAGACTAAGAATTCCTAAATTGACCAGCAGGCCTGTTGCTAATAGTTTTTGTTATTGCTGAATAGGAAAGTATGGAACAAGGATCTGTCCTGCGCTTTTACTAAACGTACCATACGTCTGTCTTCCGATATGGGCTGGATTCAGAATCTACCATCAACCACCAGAGACTTTCAGCTCTACAGCTAAGGTAACTTTTTTTAAAAAAAGAAAAAGCCAATAAAAAGATCTCTTTCTGATTTTAAGGGTATGTCTGCTGTAATCAACAATTCCATGGAAAACTAAAAAATGGAGCCTCCTTTAGGCCTCCTGTCCCTAACAATCCCTAAATAAGGTGGTGAAGATGAGGGATGTCTGGGGCTGCTCTATCCAGAGCCAGGCCACTGGTTCATCAGGCTCAGTAGTGGGGTACTCTGATTGTCGGGGGCTTTCCAGAGTCTGGGGCACAGAAGTGTTTTTCCCAGGTTGAAATGTTATAAAGGAGGATCCAGCTAGAGATTCTAGAAGTTCTGTGCTGGGAGTTCTGAAGCAGTTTTGTCTTGGGGCCCTCATTTGGATTGGGACCGTAGTGCAGTCTTAAACAAAGTCTGAAACAGTTTGCCCCATTGGGTCCAAGATTTGGAGAACATAAAGAGAGCCGCTGTATTTGTCCAGTGGAGCATATAGCATCCCAAGGACACATTTAACTTCTTGTGCCACAGTCCCAGTTAGACTTGGGATTTAACAGGATTTGAACCTGGGATCTTCCACATAACAAATGTGTATTATAGTAATCCTGAGCCATAGCCGTTCCTCAAGCCTGGCCTTTCTGCTAAGTGACAGTGGAAGTGGAAAATGTGATCAAGCTGAACCCAACTTGTGGCAACCCCAGAGGGCTTTCAAGGCAAGAGACATTCAGAGGTGGTTTGCCCTTGCCTGCCTCTGCATACTTCCCTGGTGGTCTCCCATCCAAGTACTCAGCAGGGCCCACCCTGCTTAGCTTCCGAGATCTGGCGAGACTGAGCTAGCCAGGGCCACCCAGGTCAGGGCAGCAGGGGGCTCTTAAGGGCAGCCCTTTGTAGGGTGCAGTGTGCCAAGTCTTGAGCGGCTTGCAGCTGGGATGGGGAAAATCTCTTGGACATGAACAGAGATGTACAAAGGGTGTACAGTCCCAAGCCCCCTGACTTGTTCCCTTTGCCAGGGCTTGTCCAAAGAACATGTTAAATAACCAATGGAAAAGCCTTGGAAAATGTGCAGAATATTTTCCCCACTGGCCAAGGCAGTCTCCTACACATTTTGGATTAAGAAAGTTCTAAATTCAAACCTGGAAAAACTCCCACCCATTTCAAGAAACCCTGCATCGACTCGAGGACATTTCTGATAGCGCTAAATGGAAAAAATTGAATTAACTTTGCCGCATGAGCTGTTTGCTAATTATAGCTAAATCATATGGGACAGCCCACACCCCTAGCATCTGAAAAGCCGTCCTTCAATATCAGATAAATGGTTTTTGACCATGTGTTAGCCAAACATTCCTGCCTGAATGGTTGATATTAAAGTAACTGTGTGGGAAGCGGACTCAGTCGTTGCTTCTCTCTCTCAGTCTTGTCAGATTTTAATTGATGAGCTTGTGCTGTGTATGAAATTGAGCATTTCAGCCAATTATCAGCAGAGGTCAGCTTTGTGTCTGCAGTGTGATGCTAAATATAGAGTCCTCTCATTGATTCTCTAGGCTTTTATGGTCTACCCTGCCATGAAACTGCCTTTCCTCTGGGAAAGAACTTGGTTCTTATCATTCAATCTGTGGCTTCTGTAGCAGACGAGAATAGTTGGGACTCTAATTTGGGTGCTTAAATAGTCAGGAAACCTAAACAAAATGACCTGCATTACTCTCCAAATAAATTGTGGGTTAGAATACGGGTTGATGTAAGGGAAGCTGGTGGGAATCCAGACTTCATGGAATCACAGAACCATAGAGTTGGAAGGGGCCATAGAAACCATCTCGTCCCACCCCCTGCTCAGTGCAGGATCAGCCTAGAGCATCCCTGAAAAGTGTTTGTCCAGCCACTGCTTACAGACTGCCAACGAGGGGGAGCTCAACACCTCCCTAGGCAGCTGATTCCACTGTTGCACAACTTGTGTCTCTCAGATCCTTGTCCAACATTCTGACCACTACATCATGCTGCCTCTTGTATAGTGCTGATATTTGCAACGTGCTTTCAGTGTTTGCATCCATTGTAATCTTTTCAACAGTTCTGTTGCCTTGCAGAGCTAAAGCTCAGAGCACCCAGCCTGTCTAAGCCTAGCTAGTGAGGCCATCTCAGAGGACAGATTTGAAACTGGGGGCTTGTTGGATTGCAGTTTGTTCAAGATGCTAGACCAGCAAGGCTGGGGAAAGCCTCTGCGCAAGCCCTCGGAGAGCTGCTGTCAGAGTAGAGAATGCTGGGCCAGCCGGATCAGTGTCCTTCTGGATCACCTGGGTCCAGGTCCCAGGGTTGGGTTAGAGGGTGCCAGATGCAGCAGCCTTGCTGAGGCTGAACAAACCTGGGCCTGGTCAGTGCCTTTCTGGAAGACTTCCTGGGAATCCCATGAATGCCAGCTAGAGTTCCATAAGGGGAGAAAGGTGGGGCATAAATACATTCAGTCCAGAGAATCCAGGCATCAGCAGGTCTCTTTCCTGTGTGATCCACACATGGAACACCCTATCTGTTTGCATGCTCTGAGCATGCAAGTTAATGTAGGAACTTACTGTGCATATGCTGTAATGAGAACCAAAGTGCTCCAGTAATGGTAGCTTCTCCCCCTGCCCCCAGCCGGTTGTTTGTGTGTTTCAAAATACAGCATACATTTGGGGAAGGATGACAACTGCTAATTAGGCCAGCTCTAGAGTAGGCATTGATAGACAAGGGCACCCTGTCGGCAAATGTTTGAATACTCTCCCGTGTAACCAGCGTTTACATTTATGAAAGTCATGCAGTCATTGCTGTGTCTAGCCCTGGCTCTCACTGTGTTGAGGAGTAAACTGGCTGGCCCCCCTGTGTGGATGATGAAAGGCCCACAGCAGGGCCATCCATGGACACAGTAGGGGTCCCCACCTTGTCAGGGTTTGGAAGCCCCAGGTATACAGAAGGGCACAACCCTGTAAAGGAACTGAACATTCTCTGGCTTGATGAGGACTGCAGATGCATTAGAAAGGGGGACACGTGGAGAACAGCCGGAGGTCATGAAAGGCTGTATGAGGGACAGACATTTTGAAAACTAAACTGAATAAATAAGGGGGGCATCAGCCTGTTGGATGTCCCCAAGAAAATCTGGGAGGTTTTTTTCAGGGCGAGGCAGGGTTTCTGAGTTCCTTCCACCTTCCTGTCTTACATTGTGGAATCTGCTTTGAGCCTCAGAGAGGAAACATAAATAAATAAAATAAATGACTTGCAGGACCCAAGTTTTTAATCATATTTATTAAAAAAAAATTAATCCTGTTTTCCAACACAGGAACTCACAAAGCAGATTGCAATTTTAAAAGAGCACACAAAAACCTTGCTTCAAATATGACTAAGGGATTTTCAAAGAAAAACAGACTTCTTGGATCATGCCCATAGTTTTCACAGTAAAGGACTTCCAGCACTGGTTAGATTATTTGTTCCTCAAATGAATTTTCACCAAAGTCATACATTGTTACATGTTTCTCAGTTGTTGCTTAACTATTGTAGAAAAGCTGAATTTTAAAAGGTATTTAGATGAGCTCTGACCTGGCCTGACCTCATCAGATCTCGGACACTACGCAGGGCTGGCCTTGGCTAGGATTTGCATGGGAGACCTCCAAGGAATACCAGGGCCATGATGCAGAGGCAGGCAAAGGCAAACCACATCTGAACGTCTCTTGCCTTGAAAACCCTGCGGGGTCACCATAAGTTGACTGTGACTTGACAGGGAAAAGAGTTAGACGGACACTTCTGTTTGCCTCTCCCCTGCCCCTTTTATTTCACTCTGTCAGGGCAGCTTGAGTCAGGACTGCTGCTATATAAAACAAAAAAAAATATGAGATATAGAGAAGCTGGTTGTGTGGGTAAAAAAACCCAGCGACTTAACCCCAACCTGTGATACATGATCAGTTATCTACCCAATGCCGTTGTTTGGGAGACTTGAGGGCAAACTGGGCCTAAACAGCTTAAAATTAAGAGAAGCCTTGAGCACAAATTCAGACTGGCCAATGCTGAGCCACGTTGTAGTCGTGTGCTGACCGGGCCCTGCCATTTCTTTCTGTACTCCTGTGTTTGGGTTAAGCAAGGACAAAAGGGCATTCTCTGTATAGCCTTCGCTAGGGACACCCGGGCGGTTTCTGCTGGTGACTGCAGATGCCTTTTCTGAAATGTCAACCAGACTTATGAGTAGTTGACAAGTTTGTCTTTTTAAAAAAACCATTGTAAGCTCTGCTAGGCGTGCTCTCGGTCATCCATATTTTTATCTTTGTTACATTTCTATTCTGTTTCTCTGTCTCAAAGCTCCTGAAGAAGTTTATAATGAAAACTGAATGAAAATTGACATTTGGGAATTTTTTTAAAAACACACAAGCTGAACAATGGGTCTTGTAAACTGAAAAACAAGACAAAACAAAAAATCCAAACAACAAGGATTATATAGTAATCTCTGTAACGGTCAGATGGTTGTTCTCTAACAGGAGAAATCAGTTTACTTTTCATTGTTAAATTGTATTCTCTCACTCCCGCTGAAATACTGGAACTGGATTTGGTAAGTGGGACCGCTGTGAGCAGGGAGTTCCACAGGCAGGGTGCCACGACCGAGAACGCTCTCTGGATTGGATAGTTCTCCTGCCTCTTGTCAAAGGGTGGAGGCACTTGCTGTTAGCTCCAGGAAGAGGCCGGGTTCTTCTTACTCTCCAGCAAAGGAAGGCTCCTCTGTTTTCTTACAAAGGTTATATCCCACTTCCCATTTCTATATATGGTTCCACACTGAACTTATTTCAGTGTACAGAACTGCTTGCCCAGGCTAAATATAACTACTGCCACATCTCCTGCAGAGTGTGTTGGTGCAGAGCTCCTTGGTGGTCTTTTCGTAAACATGATGTTATGTTGCAGGCAATTAAAGAAGTGCAGCGGAAACAGCTTCTCAGAAGACCTCTAGACCTCTTCTTGGCTGTATACTTCATTTTCGCAACTGGATTTTGCCTATTTAGGGGCATGGTGAGTGGATTATAAGGAAGTCCCCTGTTTTGTTTTTCTCATAATGGTTGGATGGGGGTCCAAACTCACTTTTGAGTTGAGAAGTGAAATGTGTATCTGCTTATGCCCAGGAGGGACAGGCCACATTTCCTGACAGGGCAGCCCCTCTTGACTGCGGGAAGCTGCTCCAGAGGGTTCTGCCTCTGGCAGAGATTTAGAGCAGTGATCTAAGTCCTATGGGTTGGGGCCATCGGGTGGGTTTCAGAGCCCCACCTACTGGGCTACAAGCATCTCTTGAGCTGCCTTTTTTAACAGAACAAAGGTAGCCTCACTGCATTTGAGCAGATTTGCCTTGTCTCTGCCATGGGTCACATCCAGCAGGTGTGTTGAAACATAGGCACATGGGGAAGCCAGTTCAGCTCAGGACCATGATACATGCAGCTTAAGCCTCCCATCCAGCATTGGAAAGGGCCCCAGCAAGCCATTGTTTGCCCCACTGTGTGCTATTGATGGGCTTCAGTCTCAAGAGAAACCATCCCAGAAAAGCATTGGTTCTTTGCTCTTGGAGACTACCCATGAAATGTGAGACCTGCCAGTCAATTCCTGCCAAAAAGTGTAGATCATGTGTGGTTACCATAGATAACTACCCCCATTCTTGATTCCCTTAATTGCACAAGAGTCCTTTCCCCTTCCTTCATACAATAAACCTACTGCTCTTCAGATCCATTCACCCTCTGAGATCAGTTGGGAAGACCTTTGCTGGCCATCTCTCCTCAAAGCAAGAGCTGAGATCAGCTACTGTAAGGAGCACGGCCCTAACTGTGGTTGCCCTAAAGGTCTGGAGCAAACGCCCTGAAGAGGAATATTAATGCTCTTCCCTCTAACGCTTCCATAAGCTACAAGGTACAGCCTTTTGGGAGTTGTTGGAGTGGAATAATTGTGGAGTGCTGTTCTAAGCCTCCTTCCCCTGGACTCTTCTTATGAACAAATGTTTTGTTTTTAAGTACTTGTTTCATCGATTTTTGGGATGTCTTTTAGAATGTGGGCCACCTTGATCATAAGAGGGAGTCCAGTAGCACCTTAAAGTCCAGCATGATTTCCAGGGTAAAAGCTTTTGAGAGTCAAAGCTCTCTTCATCAAATATCTTGTATCTGACAAAGGGAGCAAGGGCTCTTGAAAGCTTATACTCTGGAGATCTTCTTGAAAGTGCTCCTGGACTTGAACCTTGCTCTTCTCCTGCAGACCATCACAGCTACCCACCTGAAACTTCAGCATAAGACAAGCAGAGGCAGAGCATACATTCATTTAAAAGCATATGGAAAGAGAGGTCTGCAGTCATGGAAACTGCCAAGGGCTGGACCATGCTACTCTGGGGTCCACTGCTGTCCTTGAGAAATGGTTGCATGTGCCTCTCCATGAAGCGGCTCTTCTGCTCCTTTTTACTCCTGCTGTAGTCTTTCCCTCGTCACATTGACTGTTGTCTTGATACCTTCCTGGTTCCCATTTGACTGTACCTCAGTGGCCACAGGCAACTGCTGTGGCTGCATTTGAGGAACCCCTGGCCGGGAACTGACCCATATGCATTGTAAGAGTTGCACATTTCCTTCTCTGCTCAACAGCCTGGGATGTTTGCCTTATGAAATAATTGTGTAGCATGATCCTGGAGAGCAAAAGGAAGTTAAACAAAAAAGAAGTGTGGATCCCAGTTTGTGTTTGGAAGAAGTCATCATTGGGTTGCATTCTATTGTCAAGGTGCACTAAGGGTTAACAGGAGCGGCAGCAACAGAACAAATCCCCTCCCCAAAGTAGGTAGGCATTTAATTCCTGCAGAGCGAATGTTGTTTGCATTGCCCGTTAAGACATCACATTTTTATTTTGTGAAAAACAACAAGAAAAAGATGAGTGTGTTAATTTTCATTTTATATTCTATAACAGTATAAAAACAATCCGTCCCAGTCACTGCCACCCGGGAAAGGAAACAGCAGCATATTAGAAAGATGCGTACACTATGAAGAGATCACTACTGACAAATAGTTTTATACCAGTTAGGTTTCTCTAGGTCAGTGCATTTTGCTCTAGGAAAAGTAATATCTATCTGACATTCCTCCATAAAAGGATGTGTCTTCTGCTTTCTCTGTGGAGGGATGCCTTGTTGCATATTTGCTCTGACAAGTTTTAGAGCCTTCCAAACATGGGTTGACTCTTGAATTTGGGGAGGCTGGTTCAACATCCAAGAGACAAGTGAGGTCTGACTCAATATAAGACTGCTTCATGCACTCCAGTCAGGTTCAGGATGGGCTTCTTTGTGGGGGAATCCGGTACCAGCACTTACATTCCAAGAGAGTGCTCGGTTCCGTACGGAGGCTACACATGGTTGTTGCTCAGAGGACTTGCTGTCTAAATGCCACGCGATTCTCTTTAGATTGCCTTGGACTGCCCAGCTGAACTATGCCGATTATACAACCAGTTTCACGAGCCTTACCTAAAAGACCCTGCTGCCTATCCAAAACTCCAGGTAAACATTCTGCAGTGAGAATCTGTAATCTGTGACTCTGGAAAACTGACATTCTTTGCTAGAGTGGCTTTCTGGGTTTCCACCTGCATTTTCCTAGCTAAATCAATAACCCAATTCAAAGACCCTCAGAGCTGCCAAAAAGTCTGGCTTCTGTGGCTCAGGCCAGGAGGTTGGGCTTATTCGGTGCTGCCGCCAGTCCTGAGCTGAAGTCAATGCTGCCCTCTGGGTCTTGCTGAGATCCCTTCCAGCTTTTGTGACGTCTGTTGCCTCTTGTTTAGTCCCACTGTCTGATCCTCAGAGACGTGCTGCTTCTAAACCTGGAGGCTCCATTTAACACTTCTTGTGGCAGGCACTGACTAAGTCATCCTCATGGATGCGTCTAATTGTTTGCATACTATGATTCCTCTTGACAAAAAAACAGAGATGAGTTTAAATCAGTTACCCTGATTTTAAAAAACAACACTAAGCTCCCTCCCCACTCTGGGGGGGGGGGAGTCTTGAGAATTGGTCTGGGAGATCTACAGCGGCAGATTCCCCACCCACCTCACCTGACTCATCATAGGATCACAGAGTTGGAAGGGTCCTCCAGGCTCCTACCCCCTGCACAATGCAGGAAATTCACAAATACCTTCCTCTCTACACCTGCAGTGACCACTGTTCCACGCCCAGAGGACAAATAACCTCCAGGATTGCTTCCTGATATGTCCCTGTGTGTTCTGTAGGGCCAGGCACATTGTTCTGAACGCTGCCTGTGCCAAGGGTGGGCGTAAGGGAGAGAGCAAGCGAGTGAGCAATAATTCAGAAAGGAGTGATGGATGCAAAAATTAATTCATTTTTTTTTTCAAGCCACAAAAATGCCCAATGTTTGGTAGGTCTGAGTCTTTGGATTCTCAGGCCCAACCGGGTGTCCCACTCTGTCATTTCACGGGTGGTGTCTCCCGGACTGGCTCACCTGAGGTACTGGAGCAAGGCTGGGGGAAAAGGAAAAAGAGTGACGGAGAGTGAGGAGAAAAGGCAAGAGAGGGTTCAGTTCCCCTTGCCCACATCCCATTTTCAAGTGAAAACAGAACCTGCTTCCACTCTAGGATTGCCAGGTCCCAATGGCACGCTGGCGGGGGGTGAGATAGACCTTTCCGGGAGTGGGGAGGACTGTCATGATGTGTCTACGTCACCTGGAAGCGATGTAGGCACATCGTGGGTGACTCTCTGGTTTTGGGGCAAAACTCTATGGTAAAATTGGCCTCAAACCCAGTTTTGCCCAAAAACCAGAGCGTTGCCCCTCCATACCACCAACGTGCCTACATCACCCAGAAGTCACACAATGTTGCTGGGGGGGTGGGGAGTTCCTCCTGCTGGCCAAGTGGCTGGTGGTGGGCAGAAGGCCACAAAACCCCACCCCCAAATGGGGAATGGTAACCTTATTCCATCCTTGTTTGCTTTGTACACAAATGGAGAAAACTATGGTCCCGAGACCGTCTGCCCTGTTGTGCCTTGTGTGCCTCTGGTTCTGAAGGGATCGGCCAGTTAACTTTTCCTCTGCTGTGCAGATGCTGGTGTACCTGTTCTACTCTGTGCCATATTACCTCATGGCGCTCTATGGCTTGCTTGTGCCTGGGTGCTCCTGGATGCCAGATTTAACCCTCATCCATGCTGGAGGACTCGCTCAGGTATTACCAAGAGTACTTTGTCATGTTTATAGCTTGGCCTTACAATTTTGTTGCTTTTTAAACTTTTTTTAAAAAGCTCGGGTGATGGAGAGAAGTGGTTTTATGAATGACACAAGGAATAGCTAATCAGCACTCAGTACAGCTGGAGAGGGAGGGAGCTAGCTTCATGACTGTCACAGACTTAGCTAGCCAATCAGCCGGCTTCTTCCGTAAGGCCTCTTGTAAAATTCTAGGCAGACTGGAATAGGTGGATATCTGATATCTTGTTCTAGGAAGAAGAAGGAAAGATGGTAGCCTTCAACTGAAAATACAAAATATACCTGATAGAGTGGGGACAAGAAGCCCTAGAAGTGCTGCCAGTGGTACAGTTAAGATAGTTTTAGACTCTGGACTTAATGGCCTTATGGTTCCTCCTTCTGTAGATGGCAGTGCATATTTCAAATGTGAAGTTAAACCTGCATTTTGCATCCCCCCCATCCAGCCGAGCTTATGAGCTGGGCCTCTGGGCTTCCATGTAGGGTTGGTGTAATGTATTGGGTTAGCCAGGCCGGCTAGGGATCCATAACAATAGCTGGCCAGGATCCTAGAAGACACCAATAGGGAAGCAAGGATCCTAGAAGACAACCTCCAGGTGGGGACTGGAGATCTCTTGGAATGATAGCTGATCTCCAAACTGCATAGATTGCTTATCTAATTTTATTTAAAGCATTTATTCCACTTCTCCTGGAGGAAATGGCTGCTTCAGAAGGCGGACTGTATGGCATTATGCCCTACTGAGGGGTCCCTCCCCTTCCTAAACTCCACCATCCCAGGCTCTACCCTCAAATCTCCAGGTATTTCCAAACCCGGAATTGGCAGCCATATTTCCATGCCCAAATCTGGCCCTAACGGCAGCACTGAGCAGTCTCTTCTCAGGGTCACCTTCCTCCATTTCAGGAAGCATCAAGCAGTTCCCATTCTTCTTGTGAACAAAAGCAGTTTTTGGTCTGTGCTCTGACCTTACAGCTGCCAAAGGATAAGCAAAAGGCTGTATTCTCAACTTGGGGTTTAACAGTCAGATGTAGCATCATTCAGGAAGGACTTGTTACACACATTTGAAAAGATTAGCAGAGCCCTGCTAGATCAGACCAAAGCTGTACAGCTGCCAGTTTCAACACTAGGGCCATGTTTGCTATAATGTACAGCTCTCAGGATACTTTTCTCATCCTTTCAGCCCTTCCTCTGACCTTTCTGCCAGTGTCTTCCCAGCATTTTAGCAACCCCCTGGGGAACACAATTGGCCCATCTTTTCTTTAAATGGTAAAGCTTCCATGGGACTTGTACCTGGGCCCCTCTCTCCTTCTGCAGAGAGTTTGGTGATCATGCATTTGGGCACAAGATTGTTATTGCAAATGATCTGTCGCTTGAAATAGAGGATAACAGATGGGAGACAAAAGACAGCCTCAATCCCCGAGTGCTCCTCTATTGCTTCTATCTTTACATGTTTGTTTAGGCTAAAAATATTCCTTGGCTTGGCCATCTCTTCCCTGTACATAACCTTTGATGTAAATTTATACTCCAGAATAGTCCCAGTGGAGACTGCCCCAAAGGCCCGCAACAGTGACAGGCACAGTTAACAGTGACAGAGCAAAAAACCTGTCTCTGGGGAAGGGGAACGAGCCATATCCTGAATACTGCAGAGATGATATTTAGCTTTGTGTCAGGGCTGCAGAAGGAAACCTGTAAAGCCTCGTTTGTAGACACCAGGAAGCATTCAAAGGAGAGTGTACATGATATGCAAATATCCCTCAGGGATAGCCCCCAACTACAGTTAGGCTTGGTGGTTAGAAGATCAAGATTCTGTGCTCCCAGATTCTATAGACAGATAAATCAATTTCAGTGACCTTAAGCAACTCAAGAAATTAAGCCAGTTTGCATGTGAGAAAATGTGCAGAGTGCTGAATCATTTCCTCTGCCCAATGGAAGCCTTGCCTAGCCTGCCTCTGAGTTTTCACCAGGCACAGTTTGCAAGCTTGCTTTTGTGGCCTCCTGGACTAGAAACTTGATTTATAAAAACTCCTGAATTCTTGGATTCTCAGGATGCCAAACATTTCCTGTAGTGCACCATTCTGTGCTTGAGCACTGTGATCAGCAAGGTGCTGAATAAATAAACACAGGCCCAATGTGCTGATTTAGTTGATTAAAACAAATATAATTAATCAACAAAAAATTTTATATTCAAGGGACTGTCCGTGTGTGAAATAACAGACACTCAAAGATTTGCTTCTAGTTGTCTCTCTCTCCTTGTATAATACAGGCTCAATTTTCGCACATTAGTGCCTCCCTGCATGCTAGAACGCCATACAGCTACAGGGTCCCTGAAGAAGCAAGGGTGTGGTTTCTAATTCTCAATGTAGCATTTGGAATCCTCCCTCAGTTACTGGCTTACAGATGTGTCCAGAATCCAGAGTTTTTTTTGAAACCAAAACCAGAAGAGAAGACTGAGTGAGAAGACAGAAGTCATGAATTTACTTTTGCATAACTGGACTGCTGTTACAAACCCCAGAGTTTGTCCAGAAAGCAGCGCCCTGCCAGTTTTTAATGTATCTTTGCGGCAAATAAAGATTTATTCTGTCTTTCATAGCCCTTTTCAAGACTGTCAAGAGTGTCTTTTCATGCCATCACCAGTATCTGTTCCGTACTGAGTTAGAACTGGAGGGAGCTAAACTTGTGCATTTATCCTCACCCCTGGTTAGTGCAGGCCCAGTCCTAAGTAGAACCAGCATGCAGCTAACCCTGTCTGTTCCCTGGGTCACTATAGATGGGGCTCTGGGCCATTTGATATTTGAACCTGATTGCAGAAAGACACCTATCATCACTTCAACATGGTCAGGCAGCAAAGTGTAGGGAAGAATTCCACACCTTGCATTCGGGTGACATTGTTGTTCACTGTGCCAAAGAGCAGAAAATTACCATTTCAAGGCAAGGGATGAGCAGAGGTGCTTTGCCATTGTCTGCCTCTGCATAGGTGACCCGGACTTCCTTGTTGATCTCCCATCCAAAGACTAGCCAGAGCCAGCCTCGCTTAGCTTCCGAGATCTGATGAGACCAGGCCAGCCTGGGCCATCCGGGTCAGGACACCATGCCTTGCACCAACTTGCAAATTCTTCCTTAGGAGAGAATGGCACTTGAAGTTCCTGATTTTCTTAAATGGGTCCACTTGTTCTCCCTCACTGCCTCTGTGCTTAAAATCTTCCAGAAAGCTTCCAGGTTTTTTTGTGCCAATCTGGCTGGTCTAATGAAAGGTGTTACATGGATTTTGTTACTGTTTTTGGATTCTATGTGGACCAATATGGCTGTACAACTTTTTTTTAACCACCTCTACCTGTTTTTTTCTTTCCCTTTCAGTTCCTTCTTAAAACCCATCTTTTCCATGAAGCCTTTGGCTTAACCCATTAGGAGCAGACTACATTTTACAGCACTTATGATCCAATCCTGGGTGCTTTGAGTGGGTGGCTATTCCCCCTTCCCACACATGCTGCACTTTAAATGGCTCCTTCTACACGCACTTGGTGTGCATTAGGTGCCCACCTTTTCTGATGCTCAGGTCTGTAATAATTCAGCTAATTAACTTGTTGAAATGGAACTGGGGCACACGTTATAACTACATTCACCATTATTCATGCTTCGATAGTCTCATCCTGTTGTCTCCTCTGCTGTTGCAGCTTATATTGTAAATGCCTTGAGGGTGGAAATCTGTCTTTTTTTGCTTATGAATCTCAGTACCACTTACAAGGACAACAGAGGGTAGAACAGTATCTGGAATATATGGTTCAAGATAACATTGCACCTTGGAATAATAATAGGAGTAAAAAAGGTACACTGTTCACCAGTAAGAGGAATAATGCAAAATCACAAGGAGTACAAACAAATGGTCTTTTCACAATTGGGCCTATACAAGGTGTAAATCATGAGAAATAGAACAAGGACAAGATCCTGGGCACACACTCATTTCGATGTTCTTCAGATCACACAGCAAATTTGAAAGACTCTATCCTTGTGGTAATCCATGATGGTAGAGATAATAGTGAGTCAAAGCAGTGCTGAATCAAAAAGGACCGGAAAAATCATTTGTTTGTACTTTGTTGTTTTGCATTGTTCATAGTGTACCTTGCATTTGCAAATAGTTTGGTGACTTTACTCCTGTGTAACCTGTTCTTATTATTCCAAGGTGCTATGTTACCTTGAACCATATATTCCAGATCCAAAAAGTTGGTTATTCTGCCTTTTATACCTATTCCATCTTGGCTTGGCCTCTGCAGTCTTGTCTTTTGAGTACCTTTTTCTTCTTTTTGGCTGCACTTACAAAGATGAAGGTGTATTAACAGTGATGGATAAAAATGAGCAGCGACACGTGCTGTGCAGGCTGCCATGCTGGATCCAGGGAGGGCGACTCGCAGCAGCTGACCAGGAAGGAAAGCCCCGAAGGCCGCTTGCTTGTAAAGGAGGAAGTGAAGAAACTAGAGATGGGAGGGAATCAAGCACCTCCTGCACCCAGTAAGATACACACATTCTTTCTTCCTGTGCACTTGTGTACATGGCCACATGGACAAGGGAAGCCTGTCAGGCTTGGTGCTGGTAAATTTGAAGAGGCTGGCACAGTTCTTGACTGCTGAAGTCATTTAAAAACACACACACACACACACAGACAGTAAACATAAGGTTGGCGTAGAATTCAGCAGCAGTTCTAAGCATAGATGGCCACATTAGGAAGAACTTCCTGACAGAGCAGTTTCCCAGTAAAACGGGCTTCCCCGAGAGGTGGGGGCTCTCCTCCTTTGGAGGTTTTCAAGCAGAGGCTAGATGGCCACCTGACAGCAATGCTGATTGCGTGAACTGAGGCAGATCGTCAGCGGGAGGGTAGGAAGGGCTGCCTCAGTGCTTAGTTCTTGTGGCCCTTTCTTACACGCCCAGGGAAATGCCAATTGCCACTTTGGGGTCAGGAAGCAATTTTTCTCCAGGCCAGTTTGCCCAGGGATCCTGGAGCGGTTTTTGCCATCTCCTGGGCATGGAGCAGGGGTCACTGGGGGTGTGGAGGGGGAAGTATTTGTGAATTCCCTGCCTTGTGCAGGGGGTGTGCTTGCTCACGTAAGAATAGCATTCTGAGAAATCAGTGTCTTGTTGCTCCATATTTCACCGTGGTAACTGCATAGCCTGTTTTGTGACTAACTGTAACTGTAACTAACCATGTTACATCCAATATGGGCTGCTACTGAAAACGGCATCCCTGTGCTGAGTGCCCTTGTCTGCAATGTCACCCTATGTCACAGTCTCCTAATGGGTGTTTCCTTGCTCTGCTCCATGTCACTGGCTGCTTCTGGCTCCAAATGCTTGATGTGATGACCTCACAATACTGAAGGGAAAATCCCACACACACTGCTGAAGAGAAGTTTGCACACCTTTAACAGCCCTGCATTAGGCAAAATGTACACTTTTGTCCTTTGTCATGACAGTTATGGCAGTACTGCTGTGTTTTCCTGGCAGGGCCTAATCTTTTCTGCAGTCTTCTACTTTCTCATCATTTCCCATTGTTCCCTTTCATTGCCCTTTTCATTCATTCATTCACATTTATAGTATGCCTTTCTCAAGGCAGATGAGTCAATATAATCAACAAAATGGGATATTCAATAACTAATGCATTAGGATATTAGAAGACTGGAAACCACTAGAAAGAACAGGTGCATAGCATAACTGTTAAGCAGTGCAGGAATTACATAATAGGACCCTGTTTACAATATGCTCTACACAACAGAAAAGACTGTAAATTCCTATCATTTATCCAAGCAGGTTTCTGAAACCATTTTGTACCGTGCAGTCTTATTACCTCAGCAGAAAAGCCCTCTTGAATAGTTCAGTTTTGTGTAGTTTGTGGAAGACCAGGAGAGGGGGAGCTTTCTTGACCTCTTCGGGCAGGCCGTTTCACAAGGTGGGAGCCACAACAGAGAAAGCACGTGTGTACGGGTAGTTGTAGATTTTGCCCATTTGCAGGTTGGCACCTGCAAAGCCCTGCCAACATGAGCAGAGCTGTCGTGGTGGAGAGGCAGGGCTGTGGAACAGAAAGAGGGCATTTGATACATCCCACCCCAACATTTTTCCAATTTCCATTTGCCATGGGGAACATGCAGACACCACACAGGCACAACCTGTTCACTTTTCTTTGTGGAATAACTAGTAGGTATGGGTGGTGGGATTTAAATAAGAAATAGACATCAGAGGTGAGCTATTTCACTATATTGAGATGGTACCTTTCTGCCTTACAAGGCACAGAAAATCTCGGAGTTACATCCCCTCTCTCAGCACCATACCGCCCCCCCCCCCACCATCCAAGTTAGCTCTCCATTTGTACTAAACTTACATGGGGGATATCCCATTTTTCCTAGCTTGGATCTTAATGCAGAAAGTGTTCCCCAAAAACAGAAAGCTAGTGCTTCAAGACAACATTACCTTCATTTGTATAAATTCTTCTAAGGAAGTGTATGTCCAAAAAAGTGAGGATGGCAGCAATTTTGTTAAATGGCTGTTAAATCATACCAGGGAACATTTAACACAGAGGGCATTCAAGTGTACAGTTCTAGGTTGTGCTGGGTTCTCAGATGTCCAGCTAAACAACTAGGGAGGCACAATTAGGAACAGCAAACAGGATTGGAAAACTTTGTGTAGAAACATGTAACCATGTTGGCACATACTGATGCATTGATGTGTGGTGTTTTTAGAATGCTTAGATCAGAAGTGTTGAACTTATTTGTTATGCGAGCTGGATCTGACATAAATGTCACTTTGTTGGGCTGGGCCACATCTGCTGTAAAACATAACACGGGGTACCAGAGATATAAACTTTATAAAGATTATTTCAGATGCTGAATGGCAATGGTAGGCATGATTGGTGTGATATGCAGCGGGAAAGCAGGCATGGAGATATCAGCATTAGTAATGAGACAGGGAACTTGGGTCTCATAGAATTACAGAGTGGGAAGGGGCCATACAGACCATCTAGTCCAGCTACCTGGCCAATGCAGGACCAGCATCTCTGACAAATATTCATCCAGCCTCTTCTTGAAAGCTGTCAGTGAAGGGGAGCTAACCACCGCCCTAGGCAGCTGATTCCACCTTTGAACCTGTAATGGCCCCGGTGGGTCTGGTGTAGGAACAGGCAGAAATCCCACAGGGCAACCAGGCAGAAGGGACCAGGTAATCATTCACAGTACAGGTGTAAGCAGGAGAGTGGTCAAGAGGCAGTCCAAGGGTCAGGTATCCGGAAAGGGAAATCGTCAGTCAGTCCAAGAGTCAGGGGTCCAGATGGTCCAGTGTTCAGTCCAGGTTCAGAGCAACAGAGGTTCCAGTCAGCAAGTCAGGAGACAAGGTGGGTTGTGATGCAGCTGTGGTATACATTGCATCCACAAGGAGCAGCTTCCACCTTTCTAGATTTATAGCTGACTCTCCATGGGCTGGTTAGCTGCTGCTAATCATGGCACACATCCCTGCAAGGACTCATCTGGTGACAGGTATCTGCGATTCATCAAACATTCACTGCGATGGGCTCTGAGCTCTGATCTCCACTGACGGCACCAGTACTCAAAGAGTGTTGGAGAAACGCTGGGCCCAGCCTCCTCCCTCTCCTCTGTGTCTGATGCTGGTAACTTGCTTGCAACTGGAGGAGAGGGCAAATTGGTTACAGCCGGTGTTCAGTCAAGAGCATGCATCTCCTGTCCCTGAAGTTTAATGGGATCTATTGCAGCTGGCTGTTCCTCCACCTCAGAGGAGGAGATATCGTTATCAGGCTAAGCATCTGTCCGGACAGGCTGGGAACCAGGGAAACGTATGACAGAACCACTCTGACCGTGAAAAAGTTAACGGTCTATCCAGGAGGATTCAGTCCAGGATGATGGACCTAAGCCTGACATTAGAAACCACAACATTCAGTTGCTGACCAAAGAGTAGCAGTGCTTTTACAAAGGAATTTCAAAGGGAGATTAGAGAGACGACTGAACTGCAATTGCAACTGATAATGAAGCTCAAGACAATGCATCCTCTTGGACTGAATTGAGAGCTAATTTTCCTGTCTCATTACCAAGGTGTACTATTATCATTTAGCATCTGAAGTCACAAGATATAAGGACCAATCCAAGTGTTCTAATTCCTAATCAGGAACAGAGAAATCCAATCATTTTTTTTTTAAACAATTTTTCAGAATAAGCCAAAATAATTTCCTCATTGTACATTGTGCTTGTCAGAAGAATGAATCCATCTAGCCACCCCCCCTCTCCCACCAAAGAAGTGTGCTTGCACACAAAAGCTTATACGTGGAATAAAGTGCTGTTGGTCTTAAAGCTGGGCCTTCAATTTTGTTCTCTCTCTCTCTTCCTCCTCCCTTCCCCCCAAAAAGAGGAGCAGCCGCCTCAGAGAAGAAAGCAGAAGCTGTGTGTGTGAGAGAGGGGGGGGCAGGCAGGCAGGCCCTTGTATCTCTCTGGCACAAAGCAGCCATGAGGCTCTATCTGTGGGGGTGGGGGAGGCCACTGAGAGAGTTGGGGGAAAAGCAAGCTAGGATGCAGTTGCAGCAGCAGCAGCCCTGGGAAAGGAAGCAGAAGGAAGCTGCTTGGGGTCCGGTTTTGAGCCCTTTGTGGGCTGGACACCTCTGGTTTAGATGACCATGCAAGACCACCATCCTCATCAGTGATGTAAAATTACATCTCAGGGGCAAGTTCTTTTCTTTCATGTTACCATGCTCCTTAGCCTACAACGGGCTGGAATCACAATTAAACTGGAGAATCCAGGCATATTATATGAAGTAGAGGTGACTAAATAGAGACTACTTGTGTGACTGTCTCCAGGGCACTGGAAGGTAGTATCTGCAAGCACTTTCAACAAGTCCTACCCATTTACACGACTGGACAAAGTACACTGCAAGATTGCAGGGCCTGTCAAACCCAGTTTTGGTCTAATGCTAAAGAAAGAGTGTGATCAGTGTTCAAGTCTAAGCTATTCTCCTTCAGCACAAGTGGCCAGCATGTTGCCTTCCCCCCACCCCCCGCCCAATGGAAAGAGAACAAAGAAACAGGGAACAGAGAATAAGAATGAAAGGGACAGGCTGAAAGGCAGGGAAAGAGACAGGAAGGCTGGGGAAATGAGAGAGAAAGACAGAGAAACAGAAATAGAATAACTGAGTTGCCTCGAAAAGAATGGCAGAGCAATGAGACATCCCCTTTTATTTGGGGATATGATCCCCTCCCTTCCCTAACCTAAATTTGAATACTGAGACTCTTCCTACTGGTCAGAGGAAAGCTTCAAATTTTGCTGAACAGAGTACTAGCATACAATATGAGTCAATAAATGTCTTTGAATAGTTCGATAATGCCACAACAAATAACTAATATAGAAGGTTATTAAGACAGAAAGGAAACAGGGATTCATCCTTTTCTATTGTTTATCTTTTTCTCACCTATTTCTTTTTAAAAAGTGCCATATGTCCAACTACATGCAAACATACTTCACAGTGCACAAATTGTCTGACACTGAACAAAATGTATCAAGCTGCACATCAGAATAAACTACTGATGCCCAATGCAGTGCCCTTGGGTGCCATGATGCCCACATACTTCTCCCCCAAAATACTTCTTCCCCAAAGCTGAGTCAGTCCTGGCTTTCCTCTACCTTACTGGAACAGGAGTGCTTCAGAGGAGCCCAGGAGACATCATCTTTCAGTTTGTATGGAGCACCCATTCAGAAATAACTGCCCTTATCATAGGAAGATGCTTGATTTGGAACCTCCCAACATTTCATAATTGCCTCCATAGTAGCCATGTTGTGACTTCCCAAGGCAGCCACTCTGTAATGGTGCCCCCTACCCTTCCCCTTCAAAAAAACCCCAAATGCATCCATAGGCTCAACAAGGTTGAGGACCCATGGAACAAATTTAAGTGTAGTGTAGTCTGCCATGGCTGGGGTAGGTACTCCACAGGGCCATGGTTCAGTGGTAAAGCGTGTACTTTGAATGCAGACAGTTCCATGTTCAAACCCTGGAGGCCTGCTACAGTCAGAATAGACAAGGTGAAGGATAAGAAGGCAAACTCAGTATGTATGTAACAGCATGATCTGTTGTGGTCCTGCTGTTGCAGTAGATTGTTCTTGGAGCTACTGCCAGAGTGTCACAAATAAGAAGAGCAACAGGATGGAAAGAAAGAGATCTCCCCTGAATTTGTGTTCTATTATAGCCAACTCAGTGTTAACAGAACGCTTTGCTTTAATACTCAAGTTACATGAATACCTCACATTGTTACACGTATGAAGCCAAATACGACGCTAACTTAGCTGCTTACAACCTCAAACCTTACTCCCGATACACATTCCAATAAATTTATTCTGTAAAAACAATACTTTTTTTGATTTTTTTGTTTTTTGTTTTTTTTTGTTTTTGTACAGTAAACTTTTCAACTACAAACCTTGAGTACGCAAAAGATGGTCCAAGGACAAGCATAACAAGGATTGATAAAACTGGACTAAACCCATGTTTTCACAATAAAAGCTGGCATTAAAAAATAAATAAAATTCTCTATTCTCACAATAGCAACAATAATGTACACAGAATAATGGAGTTTGGAATGCTTACTTACTAGTCTATATCTAGTTTTGGAAGAAGGAGGAGAAAAATCAGAAAATATTATGGCAGAATCTTTTTTTCTTTACTAAGCTTTTCTTTAACAAAAAACAAAAATTGGGTGTTTTGGTTTGGTTTTCCATAGGGCTTCTGCATCACAGTAAGATAAAAAAAAACCCTGAAGGCATCCCAACAAATGAACAAAAAAAGCCTGCGTCAAGCTCAAATTGTGTTGGTGTTGAAAAAATTCCTTGTTTTTATCTAAAGAAACACAAAAGACTTTCACTAACTCCACATATAGGAACTAAGTCAGAGAACTTACGCTACATCATGATTTGGAGAAGTATTAAAGAGTATAGCTAGCTAGGTATTTCTAATAAGGAAAAGTATTTTCTTACATTGTTGAGTTTTGAGCAGGGACTGCAACTTGAGTAGATGTTATCAGGTCGTCAATCGGAGATGGCCATATTTTGTATTCTTAGGTGGAAACAGGAGAGCAATTTAACCTCCGAACAGAGAGAGGGGAGAGAGAAAGAATATTCCACTGCACATAAACTTGACCCTCTCATGAATGGGTGGGTGGGTGCCATCATAGTGTTATTTTGTATTAACAGCTTCACAGAGCTCAATCTCAGGCATAGCATTACATACAAATATGTACATTTACACGTGGCATACAAAATCCAAAAGAGAAATGAGGGTGTATCTCCACTTCTTACAACTTGATTTCCCCCCAAATTTCCCTAAAAATGAAACTGCGGGGCAAGCCATTGTGTTGTGTTTTGTTTTCTTTTACCATGTGTTGTTGACTGCTATTTGGAAGGGTCACACAAAATAGCTTCAGGTGCTGGATCCACACAGTTGGGCAGCCCGTTGGCCTTTACACCATTAAAAAAATACACAAAGAATAATTGTAAAAAATCATGGTTTGTAAGTTGACTGAACTCTTGAGGTTCTTTATGAGTGGGTACTTATTTCCAAGTGTGTTATATATATTTTCTCTTTTTGAATAAAAGCAGACAAGTAGCAAGAATGATTTAAAATTTGGAGCCAAAACAACAAAGAGTCTTGTGGCATCTTAAAGGCTAACAAATTTATTGTGGCATAAGCTTTCCGTAAGCCAGACTCCGCTTGGTCAGATGCAATGGCTGAAGTTTGAAGTCACGGCCCCCTCTTGTTGCAAAAGGCATCTAAATGTGGGCACGTTGGCAATGTTGCTGCACATCACGTTTTCTGGGCCGGAAAAGGGCATCTTTACGTGATTAAATAAAATGAAATTCATAAAAGGGGTCCCTCTCTGTGGGGGTGGGTGGGTAACAATGAAGTTGAAAGTTGCTTTCTGCAAACAGGATGGGTAGGAATGTGGATAAATGTGCAAACAAACAGAGATACTGCTGATGAACAGATGTGCTGACTTCTATCAAATCCAAGAATATTAGACAACCAAACATGTAATCATCTTGTGTCTTCCCTTAATATGCAGCAGTCAATATGTTGGTTAAGTCTGGGGGGGGAAAGGAAGAAAATATGAAGCAACTTTTGAAAAGAGTTACATGACTCAGTTGAGATTGCACCAGCCATTGAATGAACACTTGGGCGTGATCCAGCATCCTCAGCACACTGAAACCTCATTGATTTCCAGGGAACAGATTTAAATGCATGCTTAATATTCCTGCAGAAATCAACAGGGCATCACAGCTTCGGGTGCAACCCAGCCAAAGTGGATGAACGTTACAATGACTCAGCACAGAACATATTACTCAGCAAATATTGTAACCGATCTGCCATAGTCCAGCAAAGGGGATCCAGGCACAGAAGCAGCTTCCATGCATAGATTCCTTTTCTGCAATGGAAGCAATATACAAAAGTGAGCCATGTTATAATGTTGAGAAGCCAAGCAGCCAATGTAGCTACTTTTGCAGTATGAGTGATGAACGGGGATGTGCAATTCCAGCTGCAGCCTGTGAGAACCCACATGGCTCCATCTTGTCCTCTATGCTCTTTTAACATCTACATGTATTTTCTGGCTGAGGTCATCTGGAGACCTGAGGTGGGTTGCCACCAGTACGCGGATGACGCTCAGATCGTGCTTCCAGCTGATCCCAGGAAGGCTGCAGAAATCCTGAACTTGCCCCTGGAGGCAGTTTTGGTGTAGATGCGGACTAAAAAACTGAAACTGAATCCCAACTGAAACTTAATCCCTGGGATTTAAGGTGTAACCCATTCCGGATTGGGGTTGCACTCCCCTTGAACAGTTCCATAGCCTGGGGTGCTCTTTGACCCAGGCCTACCGCTGGATAAACAGGTGGCAGCTGTGTTCCAAGGGTGCCTTTTACCAACTTTGACTGCTTAGCCAGCTGCAGCCTTTCCTGGACAGAAAAGATGTGGCCACTGTGGTGTGTGCCCTGGTTACATCTAGGCTAGATTACTGGAATGTGATCTACATGGAACTGCCCTTGAAAAGTGTTTGGAAACTTCAATTGGCAAAAAAGCCAATTGAAGCCAGGATGTTGACTGGGTAAGAGGGATCATTTCACTCCAGTCTTAGCTCACCTAAATAGGCTCCCAGTTTGTTTCAGGGCACAATTCAAGGTCCTGATGCTGACCTTCAAAGCTCTATATGCTTTGGGGCCAACATATCTGAAGTACCACCTACTTCCTTATGAACCTACCCAACCACTGCAGTGATCTTCTGAGGCTGTGCTTGGGGTGCTCCCACCTTCTGAGATTAGGAGGATGGCAACCTAGTGGAGGGCCTTCTTGATTGTGGCATCAGAACTCTGGAACTCTGTCCCCAGAGAAACTCATCTGTGCCATTTTGTTGCTCTCTTCCACCAGTGGGTGAAGACTTGTTGCTTTTGATGTTTATTCAGTGATCCCTCATTCCTATCCAATGTTTTCATTGCCGTTTTTATGTTTTTTATGTATTTCAGCTCTGGTTTTAATTATGTGTTTTTGTTGGCTCCTAAGATGTGATTTTTTGAGGAGCTGCGGTGGCTCAAGTGGTTAAGACGCTGAACTGCAGGCTATGGAAGGTCAGTAGTTCAGCAGTTCGAGACCCGGGTGCCGCATGATGGGGTGAGCTCCTATCTCTGGTTCCAGCTCCTGCCAACCTAGCAGTTTGAAAGCAAGAAATTGCAAGTAGATAAATAGGTACCACTTCGGTGGGAAGGTAACAGCGTTCCGTGCGCCTTGGTGTTTAGTCATGCCGGCCACATGACCACGGAAACGTCTTCGGACAGCGCTGGCTCTTCAGGCTTTGAAACGGAGATGAGCACCGCAACCCTAGAATCGGATTCGACTGGCTTTTGAGCAAGGGAATCTTTACCTTTACCTTTTAAGATGTGATTTATTAGCCACCTTGGTGATTCTTATGAGAGCAGAAAGGTGGGATATAAATCTTGCTAAATATTTTTTTAAATTCTAAAAAGGCCATGAAATCAGTACTAACTGCTGTCACATGAGCTGGCTCTTTTAAATACCCTTTGTGTCCTATGCAGAGTGAGAAGCTGTGGCTTCATGGCAGAGCATCTGCTTGGCACGCAAGATCCCAGATTAAATCCTTGGCATCTCAAGTGAAAAGGATCACATGACATGAAAGACCTCCACTTGAGACTCTGGAGATCTGCTGACAGCCTGAGTAGACATTACTAACCTTGATGGGACTAATGCTCTGATTCAGTATAAGGGAGCTTCATGTGTTCATCTAATTCTAGGTTGACTTCAAAGTTTGCTGGCTAAATAAGCACTTATATTAGAAACATAATGGGAAACACAGTGTAGAAAATCAGCAGAAACCAAGATAACACCATGTTCAGTCTTAGGGGAATAAGAGTTTCAATTGTTTGTAAAATGTTGCCTTATTGACTGTACATGGTGTTACCTGGGTTTTCGCTAAATAAGCATGGCATACAGAGCCCAATGTTATAGTTATGGTGCCACCATGTGGTTAAAACAAACAAACACCCAAACCTTGTTTTCTTTTTTTCCTTTAACAAAGAACTTCTGTCTCACTGAGGCTGACAGCACTTACTTTTTAGACTACACAACCTTTTTTTCTATGTAACCTGGACCACATGCATGGAAACTACACTAATCATATATGCAGGAACTGAAGACTACACATCCTATGATGCAGTACTGCTTAGAGTGGTGAGTGGAAATCTCATGCTATGTTCAGTGCAGCAGTATGGTGGCACATATAGGGCCAAGGGAATCTGATAAGCCAGATGGGTTCTGTGCAGGCATTGTTAGTCTGTTCTCTAGGTAAGTGGGATTCATGGCAGAATTCCTCTTGGGTGTTTTTCACCCCCTATTCCTGTGTATTTAGTGTGACAAGGGTGTACAGCTGGCCCATGAAGAACCCTGAACTATGGTAGATTCCAAACACAATGCAGAGGCCTGGAACACTTTTCTGTGTTACAATTAATTATGTCTTCTCTTTGAATGATGGAAAGGAACAATATGGTGTGCTGGTCAAAGGTGCATGTGTGGGGGAGATGTTTCTGCAGAGGGCTATGTGATCTTTAATTCAGTTTCATGGCATTCAGACCCAGTTAGTTGCAAACACCCTAAGAGAACCTGAGACTGGAACAATCTCCTATCCTGCATCTTTAAGACTCATAAGGCCCAGCTCTTTATCTGGCTTTTGTGTGAAATGACAAAGGATTTATGCAAGATTTTAAATCATGTGTGTGACCTGTTAAGTCAAAAATAAGTTAAAATCATAAAACAGGGTATCCATGTGGGAGAGGGAAGACTCTGAATGCCTTTGGGTGTATAGCACAGGCCAAATGGATACAGCATTCCTCTTGTCAACTGTATCCTTATCAAAAAGCAGTAAAAGAAGGGTGAAAGAACACATGTTCTGCATAACCTGGGAGACAACAGCAACTTTCTTTCAGTGCCAAGGACCAAGATGAACTCTCCTGGGGCCTTTAGTAACACCTCATCACTCCCTAACCTATCAGAAATGTTTGCTCCTTTTAAGGTAGCAGGATAGCAACAGCAGCAAGTATTTCCCCGAGCTCCTAAAATTCCAGGGTGGTGTCAAGGCTACAGATCTGGGCCTGAACTCCTGCTCAGCCACAAAGTTCCCCAGGGGGACAGCAGGCCAGTCACTACCCCTCAGCCTAACTTACCACAAAGGTGTCTGTGAGGGTACAATCAGGACAGGGACTCCTATGTATGCTGTCCTAAGCTCCTTAGAGGAAAGGTATGTGTGTATGGGGCGGGGGGGGGGGATACAAATGAGTTAGAAAGTTTAACCAGATCTCCAAGCCCCGCTTATTTAATACAGCACTAAAAATAATCCAAAATTAAATAGCCATAGAGAGAAAATGTACGGGGGGCCTGAGTTCAGAATTGGCCCCAAATGCTAGTGAGCGCAGCCCAAAGCATGAGGGTTTTCACATGTAGTGCTGGAACGGTGATGCTACCCCAGTGATTCAACCTCCGCAGGTTCAAGCCAGCCTTACCCCTTCACTAGTTTTCTGCAAGTCTGAAGAGGTGTTTCTTGTGTCGTTGCCTGCCTCCCCAGCATCCGAGCTGCTCTTATTTTCTTCCTCTTTGCAGTCCTTGTCATCTTCATCACCGGGAGATTTCCGTGACTGCTTGGAAGATTTCTAAGTACATCCAACGGGGAAAAGCAAATTAAAAGAAATGTTTTAAGGGGTGGGAGGAAAATTAATATTTTGATGGCAGATCTATGTTGCATTTAATTTGATTTCACGGTTGCCCCTCATTATCCTCGGGCTGGTAGTAATCTCCATGCCTTCAAACCTGCTTCCTCTTCCCAGAAATACAGTCTGCATTTTCTAAAATAAGACTAAGTTTGCACTACTGCATGCCCCCTGAGGGACAGACACTTGTTTGAGTGGTCTTTCAAAAACTCTCTCTACATAGAACTTGATGGCAAACAGGACCGTCAAACAGCCAGGTACCACCCCCAACCCCAAAATTAGCCTGGGGTCTACTGAATGGCACCTAGATACCCAATGCAAAGTTTAAAGAAGGAAAACACACTACTAATGGAGGACACAGCAATGGCCCAGAAGGAGGACAGGGACATCAAATAAGACAGGAACATGAAATAAGAACAATGGATAGGATTGCCAGAACTGTGTTTTTAAATTCCTTTTGTTGCAACATTACTGTAATTATGGCATTATTTTATACTGAATATGAGGCTACAGATGGTATTGTTTGTTGGTTTTGTTGTTGTTATTTGTTCTGTGTATGTATAAAATATATTTAAAAAAAAAGGATTGCCAGACTGCCACCTGAGGGTTTCCCTCTGTACCTTTCAATCTGCCAGTGGTTCTGGAGGCAGGGCAGCCGCAGTTTCTCCTCCTCCCTCTTCCAGCTGGTCCAGTCACCAGCTAGTGCATGCAGAAGAGGGGGTTGTGGGGGGCGGGTGTGGATGCAAGGACCAGGGCAACAATGGCTGGACTTAAAGGTAGAGGCAGAATCCCTGGGGTGCAACCAGACACATCGCTGATGTCACTAATCTTATTTATTTACTTATTAGCTTTCCATGGGCATGTTCAGGGCAGCTAACAAAACTACCACTGTGCAGAACACTCAAGTGCAAGAATCAGAGCAAATTTAAGAATGGTGTGACAGAAGACAATTCTCAGAGGAAACACAGAGAGCAAGATCTGGTCACTGTGATGAAAGTGGAGGGCCATTTTTACATAACCTCTCCCCGTGCTGCTGATGCCTGGTGGTCCATCGAGGGGAAGGGTTGTGGCCTGCACCGTCACCACCCCTTGTGGGATTACGAGGAGCAGACGGTTGGTCTGGACATGTCCTGACAGTGCTTCCTTGGAGGACTGAAGGAGTATTCAGTGGATCTTGTCTGCTGCTTCTTTTCTCTTTCCAGGTGATTTCTTTCACCAGGGAAAGGCAGGACATATTAATTTCAGAAATAAAATATTTACCACCACAGCAGGAGGTGAAGCCAGAAGCCAGAATCAGTAGCTGGAGCAGGTGTGCAACCAAATGGCAGTTGTTCAGGTGGTCACCAGAGAAGGGCTCTCAGTGCTGGGTCACTTTTGTTCATCAACAGAGGGTGCCTCTTCAACCAACAAAAAGTTGCTGGCTATGCATAAAGAGCGGCCACTCCACCCCACTCCACACCCCCACACCCCGTTGCTTTTTTCTCCAACTGGAATCAAATGACCCTAATGAGAGTGACTGGAACAGTAAATGAGAAATGTTTAAGCAACCTTCCCTGTGCTTCCCTGCTCTGCACTGATACTCTCTGAAATATCTTTATTTTTTAATGCAGTTTTCCATTACAAAAGAGAAAACTGAGCACACAGTTTAGCAGTCATTATCGCATAGCAGTTAGAATGCTGGACCAAGACCGGGCAGAGCCAGGTTCAGTCCCCCAGGATTGACAATGACTGGAGACAGTCATTCTGTCTCACACTACCCGGCCTCAAAAAGTTACTGTGAGGACAAAACCAGGGAGGAGAAAACCCCTGTGTGACTCTTCGAGCCACGGAAGAAGGGTAGGATAAAAATCTGTTAAGTGTTACCTGGAAAACAACGTTTTTTGTTTTTGTTTTTTTGGGGGGGGGAGGAATAAGACATTGGGACATTTCCAGCTGACTCAGATTCTCCCATCCAGGAGATGGGATCCATCTTGATTTATTAGATTTTTACTCCGCCCTCCTGACTGAATCTTCTGTGTCCCCCCCCCCAGCTCAATTGCCTTTTTCCTTCTGTGCCTCCTATAACACACTCGGTCCTCCTCAAGCTATTGGAGGATCCGCTTCTTTTAATTTACAACATAACAGTTTATTTCTGCATGCAGGGGAAGTAACTGAACTACTCAGGAACCATTTCCACGCTTTGCTGTCTCCTGCTAACAGGCATTCTACTGTCAAGTTTGCAGTTGGCAGGATTAAAGTGAGCCATTTAGTTGCAGCTGACTCATGGCAATCCCTCATGCAGTTTCCAAGGCAAGAGATGAGCAAAGGTGGTTTGCCACTGCCTGCCTCTGCCTTCCTCGGTGGTCTCCCATCCAAGTACCAACCAGGGCCAACCCTGCTTAACTTCCAAGCTCTGATGAGACTGGGCTAGGCTGAGCTATCTAGGCTGCTATTAGGACGAGTGACCTATTCCAATGTAATATAAACAAAATCATTTTTTTGACAAAATTACTCTGTTGCATATATTTTTACACTCTTGTAGTATGTAGTACATCTTAGCAACGCCATGGCCTGAACTAATCTCGACCAGTATTTCAGCAATTTTATGGCTGGTGGTTTTAAATAAAAATATTTTTTGCTGAGGTCAAGTAATTTGTTACTTTGAGATCCCCTTCTAAAAACCATTTCTCTCAAGCAGCCCCAAAGACCTCTTCTGCGGTTGATGGTGGGAAGGGCTGTCAAGTCACAGCCAATTTACGGCAACCCATTGCCAAAATCTCCAAACTGTACCAGGAGAAAGGTAGGGGAAGATAAACATTCTGAATGAATGAATGAATGAATGAATGAATGAATGAATGAATGAATAAATAAATAAATAAATATCTGCTTCCAAAGGTTCTCCAAGAATGCTGACTATACACAGCAAATCAGCATTTGGCAAATGACATCTCCAATAAATGACATGTTGTATGTTCTGTATGCATACCCTTCAATTCCAGGTATGTGAAATATCTGTGAAAACATGGCCACATTCAGATGTTACAACAAATCTGTGTATGTCATTATTCACACAAACACAGCAACAAATGGGACCTTACTTTGTAGAGTGTGATTAAAACTGTCATGATTTTGGAAACCTTCGAAGTCCAGTTTGCCATGACATCCAAATGCAAGTAAAACACAAAAGGAACACCCGCAAAAAATGCAGAAACAAAATACAAAAGGGCAGGAAGATTCAACAAATATAGGGTGTATAACAAACTACAAATGAAACACTAACTAAATCAACAATCTGAAAGAATGTGACAGGCACATTATAAAATATTATGAATTACAAACAGTGTTCAATACATCAATAACCAATGTATAAGTACACAGGAACAATTAACGATAAAAATGTATGGTATATCAGCAAAGCGTACAAAAAGAGGGAGAAAATGACCCAGATAGATTGTTATTTTGCATCCTACATAACACATGCGAGAGACTTTTTTTGACTTCTTGCCTTTACAATTACAAGTGGTCTGAACAAACAGGACTATACAGGAACATCCTGAGGAAGATTAATTCAGAATGGCATTTGGTTGGCAATCCATCTGTGTCATGTTTCTCCTTCTGTACACTTTTTTGTTATACCTTCCTGTATTTCAGGACTTCATTTGCACATTCAAATGCAAGTGCCAAGGCAAACTGGAGTTCAATTTGTAATCCCTCCAACCCAGAACAAGCCTAAGGTTCAAGCCCAGTTTACAAATCCTGAGGAAGTAACAAGCTCCAATATGCACAAGCCATGTGCACACCTATTACAAAACAGGCAAAGGTTTCTTCTGTGCTGTCACAGTTTCATTGGTATTTAACGTCCCTGGAATTGAAAACTGTGGACACAACAGGTCTGTGCTGAGGATGCCATTTTAACTTTATGGTGATTTAAAGCGTACAAAAAGCATACACCATAACTAACTTTGTGTTCTGCGCATGTGGGAAGGAGGAATGGGGAAGGGAACAGGCAAGCATAGCACAAATCTCTGATCACACTTGTCACAACCGAGGAGAATACAAGCTTGTGTTTTGTGTTGTTTTTAATCAACCCTTTTGGTTAACGTCAGACTCATTTCCAGCCACTTTTCTTTAAATTCAAGCCTTCCCTTATGGCATTATCTTTAGTACCACGTTCCCATTTCAGCTGGCAGTTTAAGGATCTTGTTTCTGCTTTCAATAAGAGAGATCAATTACCTTTGAAGTGTAGGATTTTTTTCCGTTTTGAGCCTGCTTTTTCGTTCTTCCGTTTGCCTTTCCCATCCTCTTCTACCCGATCCCCTTCCTCTTCACTGCTGGCATCTGCTGTATTCCCCCTTCACCCTCAGTCTCTGATGAGCTCTGTTGCTGAATTGCCTTTGAAATTTTTTAAAAAAGCAGTCAAAACTCCCACCAATTAGCTTTTGTAATAGCCCGTACTTCAGATAGTGATCCAAAGTGCCTGGCAGCCCTGTCATTCTATGTATAGCAGCATATACTAGTCCAAGGCAAACACTTTTTTCAGAAATTTTACATACAGGCAACCTAAAATTCTGCACCATGAAAATCTGGATTCTGCAATCCAGTCTGATTATGCAAACCAGACTGATTCGAATATTTTTATCTTGCAAGTTTTATGGTGAACTTTCTAGACAGGGGAAGCAAAGGGAGCCCTGAAACTCTTCCCTGCAACATGTATAATTTTTTTCAACCACATCTCTGACTTCTGAGGTTTCAGCATGAGTTTGCCCATGCACTTTTAGGCATATCTTTGCAGTCATGAGAACAAGAAACATTTTAATTTTTAAATAATAATCATGATTCTCTGCAAGCTGAAATCTTTGCCCATTATCACAGTTCTCTGCTTTTACTAGACTCAAACAGATTTGAGGCATACATTGAGCCTTTTTTAATCTACTACCTAGATGGTTATTTTGCAGACTCCTAGATGGCAAGCTATATCCCCAATACTAAGAAGGAAACTAGATGGGGGAGCGGGGAGAGGGAGCTGATGGGAGTCCACATGCTACAGATCATTTTAGTCCTTTCAAGAATAGCACTGCTGAAATTCTTGAGAAAACCTTGCTCCGATGGCAATAAGGAACATGAACTACTGTGGTGGCCAGAGATCTCCATCCTTGACTATCTTACAGTTGACAAGGAGATTACTGCTGTCATAATCTTGGTCTTCATACAATAACATTAACTATAGCTTCCTGGTGTACCGTAAGCTACAGTTTGTCAATAACAATACAGAGCAAAGGAAAACACAAGAATGACAGGCTAACGCGATGATTGCACCTGTAACAAATACTGCACAAATCTGCACAACTGCACACAGACATCCCCGTTAGAGAATTAGGTGCTGCACATCTAAAAGTATCGCATGGATGCCAGCATAGTTAGGTGTCAGACTAGGATCCAAGAGACCTAGGTTCAAATCCCCACTCTGCCATAGATGCTCACTGGGCATTCTTAGACCAGCCATACACCCTCAGCCTGATCTACCTGACAGGGTTGTTGTGAGGACAAAATGGAGAAGTGGATAATGTTGTAAGCCGCTCTGGGTCCCCATTGGGGGAGAAAAGTGGTGAGTATATGAAGCAACTAAATAAGTCAATAAATACCTTTCAAGGTGTCTAAGATAAAATGGGACAAATTCACACAATCCCAACCCCTCCTTCCCCCACTTGCAAAGGCTCAGAATGAGGGAAGGACTGGGATGGGGGAGGGGGGGAGAGAAGCAGAAAGACTGATTTTCATTCAGGCCGATTCACAGTGAAATATGTACCTTGCCATATAATTTTTGTATAAACTCTCCCATGAGAAACCCCCCAGAGAAGAGCCCTATTCAGGAACAAAGGGTGACAGGATGCCATGCAGATGGCACCTCCACCGTGCATCGCAACAAGTTAAGGACTGCATCAAAAGCTGCCTTTTTGGACATGGCCTTGGTGTTAAGGAACTCAGCACACGATTTATCCATTCACTAGTGCTGAGTATTTCTAATAGGACTGTAGAAACGTATCTTCCATGTCAGCAGACAAGCCCCCTGCAGGACTGTGAACCCTAACCAACCTTTCCTTGCAATGTACAGCGACAAGGGACTATTTGCTGTGCTCTCGGGCACACTGACACAAAGGCTCAAGAAGTCTAACAACTACCTCAGAGAAACTCAGCATGCACTCCAAAGCCACCCCACCACCCTCTGCAAGGGATCTGGAAAGCAGAAAGTTTGAAACCCGTGGCACTAGCTCTGAAAACCCAAAGCAGAAAACCCCGCAAAGCCTCCTGATTCTTAATAGCCTGGCTGAGCATCGCTGAGGATCTGGCACAGGACAACAGAAATGCTGTTGGCCACAAGATCCTTCCTGCCAATGCTGGACCCCTCCAAGGTATCAAATTGATGATATCTCCTGGTGTGGCAGGCCAATTGTTTGCACTTTGGTCAAATAACCTTGGAAGGGATATAAATGACACAGGGAGGAAAGGAAAAGCAAACCTTACCTGGTATCCAGTAAACTTGACACCAGGGTTGTTTTCTATTTCCCACAGGCCTTCATTAAATCCTTTTCGTTTGTTCGACTTCCCAAACTTGTCTTTATATTCTTTGTATGGGAAGAGGTCTTTCGGCCCCAAGAATGCACTGTGTTTTCAACAAAGGTCACAGTTAAACAGGAGTTCTCTTTTACATTTCACTGCAGTTAATTTTTTAAAATGATGTTTTCCATATAGAGAAAGATTAGAAGTCTAGCGATAGCATGTTACTTTTTTAAATAAAGAAATTCATGTCCAAGATCTACCTCTAGGCTGTTTTTTCTCTATGGTTTGAACATACATAATACCTCTGTAGTTAAAGGTTTGTCTGAATGCGCCCTCATATGGTGAAACCACAAACTGCAGACATTTTATTGCTTGCAATCAAAAAGCCTGCCACATGGGGAGGCAGAGTTAAAACAATATTTTAACTGCAGATGTATCATAGATTCCCATCACCCCCAGCAGTTCTGGAAGCCCTTTATCACATGTGCACTGGCTGACTGTGGTAATTCAGTGGGGAGGAAAATGTCCTCCATACATGCTTTTCATTATAGCTGTTAAATGACTGAGCAGCTTGGAGCAAAACAAAATGCCCTCCCATCTTTTCAGCCCAAAGTCATACAGTCCAAAAAGGACTCTACCACATGGCTTTCTTGAATGCTTCCTGTAGAGGAACTCATTTTTCTTTGGAGGTTTGAATCGAGCAAAATTTTCACGTTGAGTTTTGAAAGTTTTTCTGTCTTGGCAGAGCACAGAGTGGGGAGGTGTCAATTGCTTGCCAGGGTCACCCACCACAGCATCTCTCTCTCTCTCACACAAACACGCACGCAGGTGACATCTAGGAGGTCTGCTGGAGGCAGCCATTGAAAGTGCAGAACTGCACACCACAGCAGAGGCAAGGCAATGGGAACTCCTTTGTAACCCTTTAAGCTAAAGAATCTGCCTTACATTAACATAAGAACATAAGAGAAGCCAATGCTGGATCAGGCCAATGGCCCATCCAGTCCAACACTCTGTGTCACACAGTGGTCAAAAATACCAGGTGCCATCAGGAGGTCCACCAGTGGAGCCAGGACACTAGAAGCCCTCCCACTATTGACCCCCCCCAAACACCAAGAATACAGAGCATCACCTTCCCCAGAGTCCCTATCCATACCTTGTGGCTAATAGCCACTGATGGACCTCTGCTCCATATATTTATCTAATTCCCTCTTGAAGCCGTCCATGCTTGTAGCTGCCACCACTTCCTGTGGCAGTGAATTCCATGTGTTAATCACTCTTTGGGTAAAGAAGTACTTCCTTTTATCCATTCTAACCCGACCGCTCAGCAATTTCATTGAGTGCCCACGACTTCTTGTATTGTGAGAAAAGGAGAAAAGTACTTCTTTCTCAACCTGCTCTATCCCATGCATAATCTTATAAACCTCGATCATGTCACCCCTCAGCCGTCGTTTCTCCAAGCTACAGAGCCCCAAGCACTTTAACCTTTCTTCATAGGGAAAGTGTTCCAACCCCTTTATCATTCTAGTTGCCCTTTTCTGCACTTTTTCCAGAGCTATATCCTTTTTAAGGTGTGCTGACCAAAACATCCACTAGGGCATGTACCAAGGGAAGGACAGATGAACTGCGTTTTACACTTTTTGTTTATTCCTTGCTCAATTTGTGACTATGCTGAGTGTGTGCATGTGGACATTTTCTTTTTAATAAATGCTTTAAAACTCTGAATGCTGGTAGTAGTTCTCTGTACCACATAAGACCTCCATTGTTCCAGGCACACTATTTAAGAAAGAAGCACCAGAAGGGGAGAAGCAGTCAGTTGGCGAGTGGCCAGTCTCCCAGTGGTGCACAACGCAGCCAGCTGTTCCTGTAGTAACCAGATGCTGGAGAGCAGGAGACATGAGAAGAGAAGAAGAGGAGATTGGATTTATACCCCGCCCTTCACTTTGAGTCTCAGAGCAGCTTACAAACTCCTTCCCATTCCCCTCCCCACAACAGACAGCCTGTGAGGTAGGTGGGGCTGAGAGAGCTCTTTCCAGGACTGCCCTTGAGAGAACAACTCTGACAGAACTATGGCTTGCCCAAGGTCATCCAGCAGCGGCAAGTGGAGGAGTGGGGAATCAAATCCGGTTCTCCCAGATTAGAGTCCATACACTTAACCACTACACCAAACTGGCTCTCTCTGTGGAGAGTCCAGGTCTCAAGAGGGGGGGGAGTTGGGAGCCCTGGTCCTCTCAGTGGGCAACTCCTCCAAAGGCCAGGTGGTGGTAGTGGTTGAAGCAAGAGAGGGAGAAAAAAGCCCCTCCAGATTTTGGGAAACTCAGGTGGATGATACATGCCAGAAGGAGTCTTTGGGCAGCCACTGGCGCCCAGACATCTTGGAAGGCCTTGTGGAATAGGGCCTGCAGGTCAGAGCAGGGCTGTTCCACCACACTTCCTTACACTTAATCCTTTGTCAGTGAAATCCAGCTGGTTTCCACAAAGAGGCAATGTGGTGTAATGGTCAGAATGCTGGGCCATGATCTGGGAAACTCCAGTTCCAATCCCCAGTCTATCCTGAAGCGTTCTGGGAAATCTTGGGTCGCTCGGTCACTCTCCTCAGCCTCACCTGCCTCAAAGAGTTGTTGTGAGGATTAGATGGAGGCAGGGAGAACAATGTAAGCTGCCCTGAGCTCCCTAGAAGAAGATCAGTAGATTCTGAGCACTTTGGTAGGTTTATGATTTTTTAAAAAGACGTCTTGGAATGATACTTTGTCATTTCAGAAGAAGTCTGCTGAGAAACAGACACGCCCCAGCTTTTGATAAACGACCAACTGAAACAACACTCCCCAATCCAGACCTGCACAACCTCCCATCTTCCATACTGCATGCAGACCATGAAGCGACCTAAAAGGAGTGTGACAAACAATCTCCCAGTTCTGACTGACCATTTTAAGACTACAGAAACAGGGCCATCTTCAGCACCTGGCAGGCTGCAATGCACAGAAGGGGCGGCGGGGGGGGGGGGGAGGTGTTCGGCTGGGTGGGTCACAAGCATTGCAGGCCTGCTGGAGCCCAAATCAAGAGACTCTATACCAGTTTGAGCTCCCTGCCAGAACAGTAGGATTAAAAAATGTGACATATAAATATTCCAGCAAGGAGCTCCCAAGCTGAACATAGTATTTTTGGCTAACGCATCCACATACTCTTCTCAAGAAGAACCTCCACGCCCACCCTAGGAGTCTTGTTGAAGCAGAGGCCTTTGGGAAAATAAGAACCTGGAGCTGAACTTCAATCACAAGTCAGTTTCGGCTCAAGCTCAGCACAGTGTGAAAGCTGCAAGAAGTTTGTATGTGTTTTAAAGAACATGCCATGGTCCATTCACTTACGTTTCATGAGTCCCAAAAAAGAAGATAGGATATTTATTTGCTGGAGGCTTCACTGCTCCCTCAGGGAGTTCATCAATCTGTCGAACAGAAAGAGAGGTCGGACCGTTACCCAATGTAAAGTGTGTCTGATGGGAAGAAGGAAGAGCCAGTGCATTCCAAAAGCCCAATGCAGCCATCAGTTGGCCACTTCATCATTCCCAAAGGGAGGCATTCACACATACATATGTGTACTGAAGCTTGGTAGAATCCTGAGAAACCTATTTTTCATTATGGGGACAAAAATGCACGTTTTTAACTTTCCTGGTTGCACATACATCAGCCCCATCCACAGAACTTTCTACCTCAGAAATTTCTACCTGCCTCCCAAGACATCCAGATGTTTATCATTCAGGATATGTACCGATGACAAAATTTCTTTCAAATGACAAAAGCTATCTTGGGTGGTCACCTATTATAATTCTGAATGGGCAATGTGTGGGGTAGGGCTGTGGCTCAGTGGCAGAGCACGTGCTTTGCACATGGAAAATCCCAGCTTCATTCCTCTGCATTTCCACTTGACATGAAGGACCTCCACCTGAGACCCTGTCACAGCAGACAACCTGTGGACCCTGAGAGACCAAGGGTCTAACTCTGTATAAGACAGCTTCATGTCTGTTTAAGCTATTCACCCACACATATATCTTGTCCCTTCCTGCAGGCAGCCTAACAGGTTTATTCCCATTTTATCTTCACAATGATTCTGCAGGAGAGCCATGGCCATCCCATGAACTTCATAGCTGAACAGGGCTAGAACCTACGTCTCCTTATTCTGCAGCTGCCAACCTCCAAGTGGGGCCTAGGGAACTCCTGGAAATCAGTTCCCGTCAAGAAAATGGCTGCTTTGGAGGGTGGACTCTACGGCATTATCGTCTGTTGAGGTTCCTCCCCCCCAAAAACCTTATCCTCCCAAGGCTCCTGTCATGATCTGTGTAGGCCTCTAGAGACTTGTGTGGGAGTGGAAAGTAGACAGCCTACAAACCCCATAATGTTTAGTGACGGTTGTAACCAATGGGAGTCCAGGGATTGTGTGAGGAGAGGAAAAAACAGGTTATTTACCTGTAACTGATGATCTTCGAGTGGTCATCTGTGCAGTCACATCTATGGGATTATGTGCCTGCGTTGATCCAAATTGGTGATGTACAAATCTCATAAAGGGATTTTCGCACCTTCCCCTCAGGCACACGCAGGAACTCCACCGCACATGCTCAAGGGGTGAGGCGCGGACATCCCACCTGTTCCTTCTGACCGCTGTCATGTCAATCAACAAATAAAAGTACTGAAGCGACAGCAGTGGGGAAGGACGGGCGGGTGGTGTGACTGCACAGATGACCACTTGAAGATATTCAGTTACCGGTAAGCAACCTGTTTATCTTCTTCGTGGTCTCTGTGCATCACACCTATGGGGGATTGAAAAGCAGTGGCTCACCTGGAGGTGGGAGCTGTCGCAAATTCAATGCTCTGTCGATGAAAGGACTAGGTGACCAAGACCCACTCTGTGGTGTTCATGAATATCAACAGCGTAGTGCTTGATGGAAGTGTTCTGAGTAGACCATGTCGCAGCCCCACAGATCGCCAACAGGGAAGCACCCCTCAAGAAGGCTGTAGATGTAGTCATGGATCTCGTGGAGTGCGCTCGCACAGGCAAGGACAATGGGCATTTAGCCAACAGGTAGCACAGCTTAATAGTCTCAACTATCCATTTGGAGAGACATTGTGCTGAGATCTTTTTGCTCGTGGAGTGACTGGAGTAGGAGACAAATAAGTTGTTGTCTTTCCTACTGGAATGTGTCCTGTTGAAGTAAAAAAGCAGCACCCTCTTTACATCTAGAGTGTGGAGGAGTCGCTGTTGTCCATCCTTCGTATCAGGAAAGAAGTCTGGAAGCAAGATCTCTGAGCTGAGGTGGAATTTGGAGACCACTTTAGGTAGGAAAGAGATGTCAGGTATCAACCTAACTCCATCTGGCAGGAAGACTAGGAAAGGTGGGTCATGGTGAAGGGCCACGAGTTCACCCAACCTCCTGGCTGAGGTAATGGCAAAGAGAAAGGCAGTTTTCCATGCTACAAGCCTCAGATCACAAGTTGCCATAGGCTCAAACGGTCTCCCCATCAACTGGTGCAGTACCAGTGACAAGTCCCACATGGGTACCAGCGAACGGATTGGTGGATACAAGTGAAGGAGACCCTTCAGGAACTTCTTTGAGATCAGGTGAGAGAAGACTGTGAAGCTCTCGACACCAATATGGGAAGCCAAAATGGCAGACAAATACACTCTGATTGAGGAGTGCAAAAGGCCCTTCTTGGCTAGCGAAAGCAAAAATTCTAAGACCTGGTTCAGGACTACAGAAAACCGGGATGCATCGGAGGGCTGTAAGAAGGTCAAGAAATGAGACCACTTTCTACTGTAAGAATGCCTGGTAGAGTCCTTCCTGGCATTGAGTAACACAGTGTTGACTTTATTCGAAAAGGTCTTGTGTCCATGAGGTAGGCCGTTAGTTTGAGCTTGTGAACCCATGGTACAGTAGAGCGCCGTCTTCTGCTAGGAGGAGATCTGACACCTGTAGTAGCAGATGGCGAGTCTTTGGTCATGGAGAGGAGGTTGGCAAACTAAGGTTGTCTCGGCCACCAAGGAGCAATGAGAATGCACCTTGTGCAGATCCCCATGAGTTTTTGAACTGTTTTCAACAACAACGGTAGAGGGGGAAACATATAAAGAAAATTGTTGTTCCATGGATAAAGGAGCCCATCCCCCAAGGCCTTGGGATCGTGAGCTCCTCTGCGACAGAACAGGCTGCACTTCGCATTGTGCCGGGTGGCAAATATATCGATGCGAGGTGTTCCCCATTTTTCGAAGATGGGACGTAGGTAGGCCCAATTCAGCTCCCAGTCGTGACGGTGAGATAGTCCCCTGCTGAGCAGGTCTGCCTGTACATTGGCACTGCCAGTGATGTGTGAAGCAATGGGAAAAATGTGCAAAGGGATGCACCAAGTCCAAAGTTCCAATGCTAGACGGCAGAGACTGCTGGAGACTGTTCCTCCCTGCCTGTTGACGTAACTGAGGGCAGTTGTATTATCCGTCAACAGTCACATATTGCCCCAAGAGAAGAGGCTGGAAGCATTGGAGGGCCAGTTTGATAGCCAAAAGTTCCAGAAAATTGATATGGTTCTTTGAGGTCAAGGCATCCCATTTGTGACCTATAGAGAGGCCGTTGAAGTGGGCTCCCCAACCCCACAATGAGGTGTCGGTAGTAAGAGTGAGGGTAGGAGTGAGGGGATGGAAGGGAACCCCGTCTCAAGTTCTCTGCCAATGTCCACCAAAGAAGGGAGTTGCAGGCGTCCTTGATGGAGAGAGACAAATTGATTGGGACATCCAGAGGGGCTTGAAGTGCTGAAGGAACCAGAGCTGGAGCCGTTATCGCTGCCATCAGGCCCAAAAGGCATTGAATCTGGAGAGCAGACAATGTGTCCTGGATCCGGATTTGTTCTGCAAGAGCGGCTAGAGTAAGGGCTCTGTCCCGGGGCAGGAAAGCTTTGCCTTCTCTGGAGTCGAGTATTGCCCCTATGAACTGCACTCTCTGACAAGGAACCAGCTGTGATTTCTTGCGGTTGACCTGGAGGCCAAGATCCTGAAGGACGTCTAGGGCTTGAGACACCTGACATGTGAGAAGATCCCTGGAAGGTGCCATGAGAAGCCTGTCGTCTAGATATGGGAACACTGTCAAGCCACAGAGGCGAAGGTATGGTACAACGACCAGCGTAGTCTTGGTGAAGACCCAAGGTGCTGTACTGAGGCCAAACGGTAGACTCCTGTATTGGTAGTGGCTGCCTCCTATCGCAAAGCAGAGATATTGTTGATGGGAAGGGTGGATTGTCAGGTGGAAATAGGCATCCTCAAGATCGAGAGTAGCCATCCAACAGTCCTTGGATAGAAAGGGCAGAATGACTGGTAGAGATGTCATCTTGAATTTCTGGTACTGTATAAAGGCATTGAGGCCTCGAAGGTCTAAGATTGGCCTCTGTCTGCTGTCCCTTTTGGGCACCATGAAGTATCGGGAATAAAAACCTCTGCCCTGGTGGTCTAGAGGCACAGGTTCTATGGCCCCTTTTGATAGGAGTTGTCATGCCTGCCCCAGATCCGGCGCCTGAAAGCTTGGCTGTGAGCTCGGAAACACCCTCTGACCCGGCACCAGGGAGCTCTACCCCCGATCTGGCACCTGACAGCTTGGCCACGACCTCCTCGGACCTGGCGCCAGGGATCAGGGATGCAGCACCTTTAAGTCCCTCTGAGGCGCTGGAGTCCTCAGAGGATCTAAGTGCTGGGAGGGACGAGCTCCCAGCTATGAAACAGCAAGCACGTGGGCGGATGCTTCCCCACTCGACTCGCCCCCACGTACAGATTGTTTGCGATACTGCAGGCGCAGAGACTTGGCAGCTCGACGAAAGGAGGCACGTGTATGGGGGCGATGATCAATGAGCCCCAAGTATTAACCGGAGCAGGGACCTGGCAACAACCGGTTAATTAGTTAACGAGCCAGCACGGTATTTAAGAACATCCCCAGCCATGAGCAAACCGTGCTGGCAAACTCGTCGTAAGACCACTCGCCTTGCACCTCTCCTCGTTCCCTCGTCTCGTCGTAACTCTCTGGCTCCCGACCCCGGCACATCTCTGAATGCTCTTCTGGCTCCTGACCTCGGCTCGGCTTCTGGACTCCGCTTTGACTTCTGGCTAATGGTATACCTGACAATGGCTTTGCTCTCTGCTTTGAAACTCGTTTGCTTGGACTTGACTGATACCTCTGGCTGATCTCTGGAACTCTCTCTGACTATGGCACCGGACTGTCCCTCTGCATCCGGCCCCCGTTGTGACAGGAGTGTGGTGACTTCTTCGAGGAGGAAGGGCGATAGAGGAGTGGTGACAACTGAAGGAAGAGGTGGAAAATCCAGGAATTCTATGGAAGTAGCCATTGGCCAGGATAGAAAGGACCCATTGGTCTGATGTAATGATGGTCCAGGCATGTAGATATGGGTAGAGCCAGGTAGGGACAGAAGTGGAAGGCAGGTGGGAGTCAAAGGCCCTGTTTGTTCAACTTCGGTTGTTTTGGTCTGGGCTGTTGTTGTGTTGCCCTGAACCTCTGTCTGGATTGATACGGCTGTCTGTTTCCAGACGCAGACTGGTGTGATCAGTATCCTCCCTCCGGCGATGGCTTAGTATACTGTCGCCTGGAGCTGTTCCTGGACCAAGACGAAAAGACTTCGATGGGGTGGTGACACCCAATGCTCTAGACGCCTTGATATTTTTATCCATTTCCTGCAGGGCAGAGTCCATAGACGGGTTAAAAAGACCTTGGCCGTTAAAAGGTACATCCTCGATGTATGCTGTGGTATCCATAGGGAGTGAAGTGGTTCTAAGCCAAGAATGCCTTCGGAGGGCTATTGCTGAAGGCATCGTCTTTGAAAGTGTGTCCAGAGTGTGTTTAGAGGAGTTAATAATTTGCTTAGAGAGTAGCAGCCCTTCCTTCTGTAACTTCCTGGCCTCCTGAAGCTTGTCTGCAGGAAGCGATGACAAGAATTCAGTAAAATGCTCCCAGAGTGAGTATTTGTAACGTCCCATACAGGTGATGTAATTTGACGTTTTGATTCTGAGGGCTTCTGCAGAATAGAAATGTCTGCCCATCGAATCCAATTTCTTACTCTCCTTATCCGAAGGCATAGCCAAGGTTTGTTTACTCTTCAAGGAGGATGACATGACCATCGAGTTCGGTTCAGATGAACATGAAGGAATTCCGTGTCAGTCTCCTGAACCCTGTACATATGATCCAAGCGCCGAGAGGACACTGGGACAGAAGATGGGTTTGTCCCATGGGGCCCTAGCAGCCTGGAGCAAGACAGACGACATCAGAAGAGCGATCGATGTGGAGGTATCTAGTTGTACAACATCGAAGACCGCGTCCGATACCAATGGTTGAGGCTGGACAATTGAAAGTTCCAGAGAAGAAGCCATTCATTCGATCATATCCCCATATGAAGAGATCTTCCGAAGGGGAAATGGGCAGATTGGCAGCCACCGCAGAATCTGGCGAAGGGTCGTCAAGGGACTTGGGACAGTTGGAGGCGTTGGTGTCAGATTCGGAGCCCAAAGATCCAGAGAGTGACAACAGTGTTGGCAGTAAGGGCTGTTCCTCCATCTTGACAGGGATCTCCAATATCGGACCGGACTAAGAAGGTATGGAGGGACCTGGATGTAAAGGAGATGGAGGACGCAGAGGTTCTTCCGGAGGCTTAGAAACTGCCACAGAAGGCTTAGCTCTGTGTTGTGGAGAGCGGGAAGGACGCAACCTTCTGTCCTAGTCTGACTGCGGTCAAGGAGTCATCCATGGTATCGATGTCAACATCAGGTATGACGAGAACCAGTCAGACATATGTTGCCGATGTTCCCATGGAGGCAGTATAGGTGGCTCGAAATAGGTCAGAGAATGTGGTCTCAACTCTCGTCTGGGCAAGTAGGAAAACCTCAGCCTGGAAGGGTGGTAATCTTCCATTCGATACCGAAGGTCTTCTCGCCTGGGAGACTTGGATGGATGGTCTCCACGTCTAGGGGATCTGGATTGATACTGGGAGTCCACCCAGGAGCGTCTACTCATCCAGGATGACGCTGAAAGTGAACGATCCTTGCGAGGTCTGTGGATGACTTCTTCCACAACGGATGGTGAGAGTGAGATAGGTCTGGCACTAACGGGAGCCTCCAATACCGGGGGATTCAGCTGCTGCATAGGAGAGTCGAGTAACTCGATTGGTAACACAGGCAGCTCCAGCTCAGTAGGGTCGACGAAGATGGGTTGCACCCACCGCAGAGGGGGCAATGCAGAGCCCGTTTGTTTGCCAATGTCGCTCTTGCTGTGAGACTTATGCGTGGTCTTTTTTGAAGCAGACTTCTCCTTGGTGTACTTCTCCTTCTTCTTCCTCTTAACTGGGGTCGAGGCAGAAGAAGCATGTTTTGGTGCCGGACGCTTCAAAGATGTACCCTCATCCGATGCTGCCTTGGGGTGGGGAGGTTGGATCAATGTCGAGGTCTCTGATGTTGACAAAAGATTGGCGGGACCGGCATCTGAGGACTTCTCAGCAGACATCGTTCCAGCTGGTAAAGGGGCCAAAGCAGACTCCCAGAGAGCTACTCGGAGCCCTGCGGCCCTGTTCTTGCAAGTCTGATTAGAGCACTTGGAGCAGTGCCGGCAAGTTTCTGGACAGTGGGCTTCCCCAAGACAAATAATACAAAGAGTGTGACCGTCTCCAAGAGCTAGTTTGCTGCCACAGCCAGCACAACTCTTAAAGCACCCCTACTGTTTGGCCATAAAGATAGGCACAAAAATAAAAAGAAAAGAAAGAATACCTACGTTGAGGTGAAAGAAAATTTACCTCAGAGCGAGATTTACCTCAGAGAGGCAAGGGGGGGGGGGAGCCGCCGGAGGCAGCAGCAACCCGCAAACAAAAGCCTTTTTTTTAAGATGAAAAAGTGAAAACAAACAAACAAACAAAAACGAAGTGAGCAATTCCTCATAAGATGGAAAAGTACTTTCACACCAATCGGCAGAAAATGAGCTGTTAACAATGTGGCGGTCAGAAGAGAACTGGCGGGATGTCCACACCCTGAACCTTGAGCATGTGCGGTGGGGTTCCTGTGCTTGCTTAAGGGCAAGGTGCAAAAATCCCTGTGTGAGCTTTGTACATCACCGATTTGGATCACTGCAGGCGCATAAGAAAATAAGAGAAGCCAATGTTGAATCAGGCCAATGGCCCATCTAGTCCAACACTCAGTCACACAGTGGCCAAAAATACCAGGTGCCATCAGGAGGTCCAGCAGTGGGGCCAGGACACTAGAAGCCCTCCCACTGCTGCCCCCCCACCCCAGCACCAAGAATAGAGTGCTTCACTTACCCCAGATTGAGAGTTCCTATCTATACCTTTTGGCTAATAGCCACTGATGGACTTCTGCTCCATATGTTTATCTAATTCCCTCTTGAAACTGTCCATGCTTGCAGCTGCCACCACCTCCTGCAGCAGTGAATTCCATGTGTTAATCAGTCTTTGGGTGAAGAAGTACTTCCTTTTATCTGTTCTAACCTGACTGCTCAGCAGTTTCATTGGGTGTCCACGAGTTCTTGTGAGAAAGGGAGAAAAGTACTTATTTCTCAACCTGCTCTATCCCATGCATAATCTTATAAACCTCGATCATGTCACCCCTCAGCCGTCGTTTCTCCAGGCTAAAGAGCCCCAAGCGTTTTAACCTTTCTTCATAGGGAAAGTGTTCCAACCCTTTTATCATTGTAGTTGCCCTTTTCTGCACTTTTCCCAATGCTATAATGTCCTTCTGGAGGAGTGGCGACCAAAACTGTACACAGTATTCCAAATGAGGTTGCACCAATGATTTATACAGGGGCATTATGATACTGGCTGATTTGTTTTCAGTTCCCTTCCTAATAATCCCCAGCATAGCGTTGGCCTTCTTTATTGCAGTTACATACTGTCTAGACATTTTCACTGAGTTATCTACTACGACTCCAAGATCTCTCTCTTGGTCAGTCTCTGCCAGTTCAGACCCCATCAATGTGTATTTATATTTAGGATTTTTGGCTCCAATGTGCATCACTTTGCACTTGGCCACACTGAACCCCGTTTGCCACGTTGATGCCCACTCACCCATCCTGGACAGATCCCTTTAGAGTGCCTCACAATCCTCCCTAGTTTTCACCACCCGGAACAACTTCATGTCATCTGCAAATTTAGCCACTTCACTGCTTACTCCCAATTCCAAATCGTTAATAAACAAGTTAAAAAGCATCGGACCAAGTACTGATCCCTGTGGTACCCCACTGCTTATCACCCTCCACTGAGAAAGTTTCCCATTTATACTCATTCTCTGTTTCCTATTTATAAGCCAGTTTTTGATCCACAAGAGGACTTGTCCTTTTATCTTTAGCTTACTTAGGAGCCTTTGATGAGGAACTTTATCAAAAGCTTTCTGGAAGTCACAGTAAACAACATCTATTGGGTCCCCCTTGTCCACATGTTTGTTCATTCCCTCAAAAAAACACTAACAGGTTAGTGAGACAAGATCTTCCCTTACAGAACCCACACTGAGTCTGCCTCAATAGTTTTTGTTCATCAATGTGCCTACTAATTCTTTCCTTAATAACAGTTTCCACCAACTGACTGGCCTGTAATTTCCTGGATCTCCCCTGGAGCCCTTTTTAAAGATGGGAGTGACATTAGCTACCTTCCAGTCCTCAGGAATGGAGGCATATTTTAAAGAAAGATTACATATTTTTGTAAGGAGATCCACTAGTTCATATTTGAGTTCTTGCAGAACTCTTGGATGAATGCCATCCGGGCCTGGTGATTTATAGTTTTTAAATTGTCCATCAGTCGCATAATCCCATAGGTGTGATGCACAGAGACCACGAAGAAGATCTTAAGCTTTGTGGGCCACGAAACTGAATTCTTTTCTCTTTTGCCTTTAAACACTGTTATATATTTTAAAGCACCTTGTCTGGCTTTTCTTGCCCCAGTACTGTGTTAATAAACCATTTGTTTAATTGTTCTCTGTCTGGTCATCATGCCTTTGTTCTCGGCTTAAAAAGGGGCATTTTGGATGGGCTTGGGAAGGTACTCTGGGCCTTCTCAAGGGACCTGAAGTCTAGAGTGGTGGCAGCTGAAGGTGGCAACCCCCTGGGGGGGGTCATGACAGTTCCCATCCCAAATCTCCAGGAATTTCCCCAACCCAGAGTTGGCAACCATACCTTAGTCCAACTGCAACATTCTAGCCTCATTTTAAAAAGTTTTTAATTTTATTTATTTTATTTTTCTTCCAGCTATACATACATAAGAATGAACAAATAAACAAAACAAGCACATCACTTATCGTATCTTTCCTCTCTTTCCATGCAACACATCTTGTACCTTTAAACTATCTATATAAAATGGGAACTTTTACATATTGTATTTTGTCTGTTCCCTACAGCACTAAACTTCTTGCTACATTTGATGGATGTCCTGTACATCTTCATCTTTCTTGAAGCTCCATAAGCCTTTCAAGCACATAGTCTTTATCTACAAAAGTTCTCCTTGTCGGTATTTTCTTCAATTTCCACATTTTAGTAAGCTTCAGTTTGGCGGCCATGATGACATATAATGTAACCACCCTATATTTCTTTGGAATAAAAGCTACATTGTTTAATAAAAATAATTCTGGTAAGATTTTGATATTTTACATGATTTCTTTGGAGAGCATTATTGCTACCATCTTCCAATATTTCACCAATATTGGACTACTGGAATATAACGCACTTCTGCCATCTACGTATGAAATCCATGGGGGGTTATTTATTTGATTTGTGCCCTGCTTTTCTCATCAATGGGGACCCAAAGCAGCTTACATCATTCTCCTCTCCTCCATTTCACCCTTACAACAACCCTGTGAGGTAAGTTAAACTGAGAGGAATGTGACTGGCCCAAGGTCACCCAGTAGGCTTCTATGGCACGTGGGGATTTGAATGCATAAGTCTGACCCTTGGGAACCACTACACCCCACTGGCTCTCTGGCTCTCGTTATAGTACCAGCAACAGTTGCTGACAACTTTATATATTCTTGTCAATCTCAGCCTAATTTATTTATTTATTATCATTTAGAAAATTTCTGTGCCACCTATCCAGAATACCCATTGGCTTACTGGCTCACCAGGCTCAGGGGTTGGTGAAATGTCTGCGGTTTGATAAAAGCTGATGCTTACTTGCAAGGCAAACCACATTGCCATGTGCACCATTCATAAGGGAGTAGACATTCTAATTGGCCTTTTGTCATAATCAGCAAGCTGCTACTTCTGCCACCACTTATGGCGGCAGCCTGGGGATGCTGATAAATGGTAATACTTATTTGTTTGTTTATTTATTCGACTTTTACCTCGCCCTCCCCGCCAAAGCAGGCCCAGGGCAGCTCACATAAAACCAATAAAACAATATATATTCAATACAAAATTGTCTAAAACACTAAAGGATACAATTTAAAACCATTATTATCGATGGCGGTTCTCTGAATAAAGTGTGTTCACACACGGTCAGCTATACTACTGCTCTGGAAAGTTTCAACTCTAGGTCAGCCCAGAGGTTATCGGAAGGCCTGCCGGAAAAAGCTCTGTTTTCATGGCCCTGCGGAACTGTGAAAGGTCCCACAGGGCCCTGATCTCACTAGGGAGCTTGTTCCAGTAAGCCGGAACTGCTAAAGAAAACGCCCTGGTCCTAATCGATGTCAATCTGGCCTCCTCTGGACCAGGGAGGGCCAGGCGGTTTTGGAGTCCTGATCGAAGCGCTCTCTGGGGAACATGAGGGAAAGGCAGTCCCTCAGATAGGCAGATCCCTGATCATAAAGGGCTTTAAAGGTCAAAACCAGCACCTTGAAGCAAATCTGGAATGCTATTGGCAGCCAGTGCAATGCCTTTAGCACAGGCTGGATGTGTTCTCGCATAGTGAGACCCATCAACAGCCTGGCCACCACATTTTGCACCAGCTGCAGCTTCCGGAGTTGCACCAAGGGCAGCCCCATGTAGAGCGCGTTGCAGTAGTCCGATCTTGAGGTGACCATTGCATGGATCACCGATGCCAGATCACTGTGTTCGAGGAAGGGAGCCAACTGCCTGATCAGCCGGAGATGATAAAAGGCTGCCTTGGCAGTGGCTGCTTCGTGGGCTTCCATTGTTAAGGAGGCATCCAGGAGCACTCCCAGACTCCAGACCCTCAGTGCTGGCACCAACAGCGTCCCATCAAAGGCCGGTAATGGGGTCCCTACCCCCGTGCCGCTCCAATTCAGGCACACGACCTCTGTCTTCGCCAGATTCAATTTCAATTGGATCAGTCTAAGCCATCCCACGACGTGCCGTAGCCCCCGAACCAGGTCTTCCGGGGCAGAGTCGGACTGATCACCCAACAACAGATAGAGCTGGGTGTCATCCGCATATTGGTGGCACCCTAGCCTGAACCTCCGGGCAATCTGACCAAGGGGGCGCATATAGATGTTAAATAGCATCAGTGAGAGCACCACCCCTTGGGGCACTCCACAAACAAGTGGGTGTCTTTGGGACAGCTGCACCCTGATAGCCACCCTTTGTCCATGATCTTGGAGGAGGGAGATGAGCCACTGCAGGGCAAGCCACCGAATCCCCGTGTTGGTGGGCAAGTAACTGTTGGCTGACTGTGTCGAATGCCGCCGACAGGTCTAACTTAAGCATGGGGTTTATCTCAGACCAAGAAGTGCCTGAAGCAGGGGAACTGAAATATTAGCAAACTAAGGCTGTAAGCCTATGCTTGTTTATCTGGGAATAAATCCTGCTGAACTCAGTGGGCTTGACTTCTATGTAAATACGCCTAAGATTAGGCTGTAAGGCTACATATGCGTATTTCTTTGGGAATAAGCAGGCCTTCTGGGCAACTACGCACAGGCTCACATAGCACAACTTTGGTTGACTGACAGTGCGGTCCCAAACAGAGTTACATACTTCTAAGTCCATTGACATTAATGATCTTAGAACAGTGTAACTCTGTCTAGGATTGCATCCCTTTGCAGTGTTCCTTCTGTCTCAACCCACTGCAATGGGACTGTAATAACTCTGCATTGTAATTCACAGTGGGATAGCGGTGTGATTTTACTCAGTATAAGATTGCATTGTAATTTACAGTGGGATTGTGGTATGATTTTACTCACCAAAGTTCAGTAAGGTGCTCTTTTAAAGGAAATTTAATTGCAGTCTACTCCACTCTTTTGTAGTCTATTCCCTTGCCTTCTACTTTTGTAACTCCATTTTCTGCACTTTTATGGTAGATCATATCTTATACTGTTTTTGTTTGCATTGTTTTCTATGTTTGCCATCCTAACCCTATTTGCATTATTTACCAGATGCTGTCTGGTTGCATGGTTTTATATTTGGCAATCCACCTTGAGGCTGTAAGGTGGGCTACAGATAAATGAGTAAAGGTAAGGACCCCACTTTAGGCTGTTACTTTATGTTGATTCTGCTCTGTTGATAGAACATGTAATGAAAAATAAAATGTTAAAGCTGGCTCTCCATCTAATAATGAACACTAATTCACATTTATGAAATTATGAACTCTTTTATGCTCCCTTCAGTAGTTCGAAGGACTCTTGCACTGAGGCTCAGAGAAATAAGCAAATGCATTGAAATTCAGCTGATTACTTAATCAGTATATTGGTTAAAAGGCAGCTGATTAATCAACTAAAATAATTTAATTCGTTGACAGACCTAAAAATATACTTACTCTGCATATTTTAATCTGGTTGCAATTGGCTCGAGCTTTTAAGGAAAGTGGAATTAATTTTATGAAACCCTATTATGTAGCTCCAGTTGTTTGTTTTTTCTAAACTGAAAAGCCCCCAAGTCTTTAGACATTTCTTCGTACGGAAAAAACACTTTAACCTTCCTCAATCATTCTATTGTTTTTTTCTGCACCTTTTCCAGATCTATAACATCCTTTCTGAGATGCTGGAGGATGACTAATATTCCAAATGTGGCATTGCCACAAATATATAGAAAGGCATTATGAGAATGGCCATTTTATTGTCCATCCCTTTCCTAATCAACTGTTACGTGGAATTTGTATTGTTGCACACAGAGCATTTTCACTGAGCTATCCACCACGATCCTCAAATCTCTTCCAGTTAGTCACTGCCAGTTTAAATCCCATCAGTGTACATACACAGAGTTATGATTTTACTGTCCCAAATATGCATTGATTTACTTACATTGAACTTCATTTGCCAGAACATTGCTGAATTAACCAGTTTGGAAAGACCCTTTTGCAGATCTTTGCAGGCTGCTCTGCCTTTTGCAATCCCGAGTTAATGGACTCCATCTGCACACTTGCAGTGTAGTTCTATTCAGAGTTATACCCTTCTCAGTCCACTGAAGTAAACTGGCTGAGAAGGGGGGCAACTCTGCTTAGGATGGCACTGTTGGTGCCTTTATTGCTAACTACTGACTCCAGTTCATTTATGAACAGATTAATTTATTCCATTCCAAGCACAGCATTCCTAGTACAGTACCCACTACTTATTTTCCTTCATTCTGAAAACTGCCCAGTTTGTTTCTTCCCTTTGCTTTCTCATGCTAAACCAGTTGCTCATCCACATGAAGATTTGTCCTCTTATGTTAAATAACCTTAACAAGCATCTTGAATTGTGCCTGGAAACAATTCAGTTGCCTCTAGATTCTAAAGTTTTATTTTGATGGGACCAGTAAAAATATCCATATAGAACTTAGACAGCAACCAACCAATGAACAAAAAATAAAAGAAAAGCCAAGCATATTTAAAGAGCATTTCTTGGGATAGTAAGTAACGCAGATCAACCTAGATCACACAGCCTCTTTTTCTCAGCAACGAGTCAGTTACTAAGTGTAAGGAAGGAAGGAGTATGTTGGTCTTCTTGGAGGAAGGGTGAGATTAAAATGTACTATGGCAGTGGCACCCTGAAATCTGTCACTTCACCGTAACTTAGATCTGCACCACAACAATACAACTCCAGTGTAAGCCCAGTGGAACTCCAGGCAGACTGCAGAGGTCCAGGCTCTCAGTCAGGTAAGCCTTTTGTCCGTATCTGTGCTTCACTGAGATGGTGAATACCTCTAAAGAGAAGGGAAAGGGGAAAAAGGAAGAATAAAACTTGAAGTAATCCTCACACACAAGTGCTTGCTCTAAGCAAAATCTGCACGGTCCATCTTCTCTGAGTGTGGACGCCATAACTACCTGTTATTTAACTAGCTGAATCACCTCTGTACTGACAAGAAACCTGCTGTTATTTTCCACACACAAACAGCAACGGGTAAGAGTAGCAGCCATTACAGCAGACATCCCCCTCCCTTCAACATACACACACCACAGCTGGAATCGGCTGCAAATCAGTCCCCTCCCCTCTTGTCCTTACATACTGCCCCCTCCCTTTCTCTGAACTGGATTGGCTATTTCTCTCAGTGTCAGCAAGACCTTAAGGAGAGAAAAAAGAAATCCCCTCAGGGCTCGAATCCAGGAACAAAAGAGAGATGAGAGGCCAGATGCTAGTCGCAGGCACTCACAGCTAATGACAGAAGTGCTGCTCTTGCTATTCCCCCCCTGCTTTTCTCTGCCTCTCAAGGCAGCCCACATGGTTCTTTTGGGCTGCTTCTGAAAGGAAACAAGCAGATCCTGAAGTGCAGTACTGGCTACAGTCATAATCCACAATCAGGCTTGGAGGTTTAGCATTCAGTAGCAAAAATGACTTTCATTCCTCCACCCCTCCCCCGCATCTCACACCACCCCACTGTGCACAAAGATAATATTCATGAGTACAATGTAAGTAGGGTTTCCAGCCTCCAGGTGGGGCCTGGAGATCTCCCAAAATTACAACTGCTCTCCAGACTGCAGAGAACAGTTCCCCTGGAGAAAATGGCAACTCTGGAGGGTGGACTTCATGGCATCCCATGCCTGCTGAGTTCACCCCCTCCCCAGACCCCACCATCCCTAGGCACTGCCCTCTTGGCTCCAAGAATTTCCCAAGCTGGAGCTGGTAACCCTGAAGTAGGATGTGGCTACATCCATTATGTCTTCTCATCCAGATGCAGAATTCTGTGAAGAATCCAGAACATAACAGATCTGTCTCCTACCCTGGCAAGGAGGACTGGGCACAGGTGCTGGAAGGACTAAATATTTTCTGAGCCTAGATGCCCTGGCCTTGTCCCTTCTGGTTCCTACATCTTCGCTTGAGGAGGAGGCAAACCCAAACCAGGTAAGAGCTCAGATGTACCCCATCATAGAAGATAGCAGGATGGGCTAGTATGGTATGAAGCCAAAATCTTAAGCTCTAACTCTCCGCCACATATATTTCAAGCCCTATAAGGGCAGGGCTTGGAATGTATGAATGGCTGCCAGAAAATATGAAGAGGAAGCCTCAGCCGAGCTTCTCATGGAGTTAATCTGTTTAACCTTTGTGCTACAAAGACTTCTGGCTTGCTCCTCTTTGAATAACAGCCAACATTTTAAAAAGGCAACGTTATAAAAACCAGATGCAGGATAAAAAAGAATATAATAAGTTTGCAGGATATGTTATTACTCACAAATGACTGATATCCAAATCTTTAAAGCGTTTTGGGCTTCAAGGGAATATCCATAAGTGGACAATGCCATAAATATACATACCTAGACATAGCTAACAACATCTCATAGTCTCTTGTGCAGGCTTCCCCATTACATACAAACCACATTACAGAAAATGCCATGGACTATGATACTGTAGTAAACCTGGTTCACTAGGTTTAGAGCAGTGCAGTTTTGCTTTGATTGGCAGGTTTAAATGCCAAGACCCCATTTTGGAAACAAAGTCTGGCTTTCTTTGACAGTTAGTTGAAGGAAGTAATCAATGAGGTGAACTTGAGAGGGAAATATCATATTTACTTGAAAGGAAGATGACCCAGAATGCAAGACTGCTACATCTAAAAATTCTATTCACAAAAAGGGTTTTTTTTTAATTATTGGCCATAAACTGTAATTAGTGAGTGAATTTAAGATGACTCCCTCCTCTTTTTGATGGCATACTTAGGGAAAAAAACAAGTCTTGCATTTGAGTAGCTACTGTATAGCAGAAATACTAAGGAGAACCTTGTACACAACACTTATGGAAAGAGTCCTTTTCTTCAGCTTGGTTACTATACTGGTTTTCAAACAAAGACCTATGAGCAGAAACTGCAGATGATCTGTGCCGGGTTTACAGTAGCTAATTTGAAGCTAAAACCCAAAGAATTAAAACGTGAAGTCTCCTGAAAGAAAAGAGCAAATTAGCTCTTCTTTCAAGTGCAGAAGGAACTTCCAAGGACAAGAGAATGAAGAAGAAGAAGGAGATTGGATTTATACCCCGCCCTTCACTACCCAAAGGCTTAAAAATGCCTTTCCCTTCCCTTCCCTTCCTTACAACAGACACTCTGTGAGATAGGTGGGGCTGAGAGAGCTCTGACAGAAACTGCTCTTTTTCAAGAACAGCTGTGCTGGAAAAACAGGTTGCTTACCTGTAACTGATGATCTTCGAGTGGTCATCTGTGCAGTCACACCCATGGGATTATGCGCCTGCACTGATCTGAATCGGTGGTATACAAAGCTCACAACGGGATTTTTGCACCTCCATCCCAGGCATGCGTGGGAACCCCACTGCGTATGCCCAAGGGGGTGGGGCGTGGACATCCCACCAGTTCCTTCTGGTCACTGTCATGTCCATAACAGGAGAAAAAGTACTGAAGTGACAGCAGTGGGGAAGGACAGGTGGGTGGTGTGACTGCACAGATGACCACTCGTAAATCATCAGTTACAGGTAAGCAACCTGTTTCTCTTCTTCGTGGTCTCTGTGCATCACACCCATGGGAGATTGAAAAGCAGTGGCTCACCTGGAGGTGGGTGCTGTCGTAAATTCAGTGCTCTGCTGACGAAAGGACTAAACGACCAAGGTCCACTCTGTGGCGTTCACGAACATCGACAGTGTAGTGCTTGATGAAAGTGTTCGGAGTAGACCATGTCGCAGCCTCGCAGATTGCCGATAGAGAAGCACCCTTCAAGAAGGCTGTAGACGTAGCCATGGATCTTGTGGAATGTGCTTGCACAGGCAAAGGCAACAGGCGTTTAGCCAACAGGTAGCACAGCTTAATAGTCTCAACAATCCATTTAGAGAGACGTTGTGCTGAGATCTTGTGTCCTGCAGAGTGACCGGAATAGGAGACAAATAAGTGATTGTCCCTCCTACTCGAATATTTCCTGTCCAGGTAAAAAAGCAGCGCTCTCTTAACATCTAGTGTATGGAGGGGACGTTGCTATCCATCTTTTGGGTTAGGAAAGAAGTTTGGCAAGAAGATCTCCAAGGAACTTGGAGACCACTTTTGGAAGGAAAGAGAAGTCAGGCACCATTCTCACACCATCCGGCAGGAAGACAAGGAAACGCGGGTCATGACGAAGGGCTATGAGTTTGCCCACCCTCCTGGCCGAGGTAATGGCAATGAGAAAAACAGTGTTCCATGCTGTATGTTTCAACTTGCAAGTCGCCATGGGCTCAAAAGGTCTACCTGTCAGATGGTGCAGCACCAGTGGCAAGTCCCACAAGGGTACCGGCAAACAGACTGGCAGATATAAGTGGAGGAGACCCTTCAGAAATTTCTTTGAGACTGGGTGAGAGAAGACAGAAAAGCCCTCGAAACCAGAATGGTAGGCAGAAATGGCCGACAAGTAGACTCTGACTGAGGAGTGTGAGAGGCCCTTCCCAGCCAGTGAAAGCAAAAAATCTAGGATCTGGTCAAGCGTGACAGAAGCCAGACACACGTCTGAGGGCTGTAAGAAGGCCAAGAAACAAGACCACTTCCCACTGTAGGAACATCTCGTAGAGTCCTTCCTGGCATTGAGTGACACTTTAGTGACTCTATCTGAAAAGGTTAGTTGTCCACGAGATAGGCTGTTAACTTGAACTTGTGGACCTCATGGAACAGAAGAGCTCCACCCTCTACTAGCAGCAGATCTGGCACCGGTGGGAGCGGATGACGGTCCTTGGTCAGCGAAAGGCGATTGGCAAACCAAGGTTGTCTTGGCCACCAGGGGGCGATCAGAATGCACCTCGTGTGAACCTTTATGAGCTTTTGGACCATCTTTAGCAAAAGTGGCAGAGGAGGGAACATGTAAAGGAAGCGGTTATCCCAAGGGTAAATGAGCCCATCTCCCAAGGCCTTGGGATCTCGTGCCCCCCTGCTGCAGAACAGGCTGCACTTTGCATTGTACTGGGTGACGAACACGTCTATGTGAGGCGTACCCCACTTTTTGAATATGGGATGTAGGCAGGTCCAGTTCAGCTCCCAGTCATGGTGCTGAGAGAGACCCCTGCTGAACAAATCTGCATGCACACTGGCACTGACAGCGATGTGTGAGGCAATGGGAAAAATGTACTGAGGTATGCACCAGGCCCAAAGGTCCAGAGCCAGGTAACAGAGACTGCGGGAGCCCATTCCTCCCTGCCTGTTGATATAACTGAGGGCTGTTGTATTGTCGGTCAATACAGCCATGCAGTTCCCCATGAGAAGAGGCTGGAAACACTGGAGGGCCAGTTTGATTGCCAGAAGTTCCAAAAAATGTATGTGATTTTTTTGAAGTCAAGGCATCCCACCTGTGACCTACGGAGAGGCCATTGAGGTGGGCACCCCATGCCCACAGGGAGGTGTCGATCGTGAGGGTGAGACCAGGAGTGAGGGGATGGAAGGGTACACCCTGTATCAGGTTGTCTGCCAGTGTCCACCAGAGAAGGGAGAGAGACGAACCGACTGGGCCATTCGTAGGGGCTTGAAGTGCCGTAGAAACCAGAGCTGAAGTGGACGCATTTGCATTCTGGTGAAGCGAAGGACTGCAGTCGTAGCTGCCATCAGGCCCAGAAGCCATTAAATTTGAAAAGCAGACAGCATGTCTTGGAGCCAAATCTGTTGTGCAAGAGCGGCTAGACTGAGGGCTCTGTCCCAGGGCAGGAAAGTTTTGCCTTCCGTGGAGTTGAGTATTGCCCCTATGAACTGCACTTTCTGAGAAGAAATCAGCTGGGACTTCTTGTGGTCGACCCGGAGACTGAAGCAACAAAGGATACTGAGGGCTTGGGATACCTGATGTATGAGAAGGTCCCTGGAAGGCGCAACCAGAAACCAGTCATCCAGATACAGGAATACCATGAGGCCACAGAGGCAGAGATGTGCCACAACGACCACCATCGTTTTGGTGAAGACACACAGTGCCATGCTGAGGCCAAATGGTAGACTCCTGTACTGGTAGTGGCTGCCTCCTATCACAAAGCAGAGGTATTGTCAATGGGAGGGGTGGATGGTTAAATGGAAATAGGCATCTTCGAGGTCAAGAGTGGCCATCCAGCAACCCTTGGACAGGAGTGGTAGAATGACCTGTAGAGATATCATCTTGAATTTCCGGTATTGTATATAGGTGTTGAAGCCACAAAGGTCTAAGATCGGCCTCTGCCCGCCGTCCCTTTTGGGTACTATGAAGTACTGGGAATAAAAACCGAGGCCCTGGTGGTCTAGAGGCGCAGGTTCTATGGCACCTTTAGACAGAAGTGTGGCTACTTCTTCGAGAAGGAATGACGACAGGGGTGTTGAAAAGTCAAAGGCCCTGTTTGTTGGGTTTGGGCTGTTTCGGTCTGACTTGTTGTTGTCCAGAGCTGTACCTTTGCCTGGTTTGATATTGCTGTCTGTTCCCAGACAAGGACTGACGTGGCCTATAGACTCCTTCTGGTGGCGTTTTAGTATACCGGCACCTGGAGCTGTAACGTTACCAAGAGCAAGGTCTAAAAGGCTTAGAAGGGGCAGAGACTCCCAGCAACCTAAAGGCTTTGATGCTTTTATCTATGTCTTGCAGGGCCAAATCTGTGGAAGCATGAAAGAGACTCTGGTCATCAAAAGGTAAGTCCTCTATGTATGCCCTAGTAACAGCAGGGAGTGAGGTGGTCCTAAGCCAGGAATGCCTACGGAGGCCGACTGCGGAAGACATCATTTTTGAGAACGTGTCCAAAGCACGTTTGGAAGAATTGATGATCTGCTTAGAAAGTAATAAACCTTCCTTTTGCAGCTTTCTGGCTTCTTGATGTTTGTCCTCAGGCACCGAGGTCAAAAGATCAGTAAAGCGTTCGAAGAGCAAATACTAATAATGGCCCATGCAAGCTATATAATTTGACGTTCTAATTCCCAGAGCTCCAGCTGAATAAAAACGTCGACCAAATGAATCCAACTTCTTGCTCTCCTTATCAGAAGGTGTAGCAAGGGTACGTTTACTCTTCGAGGAGGACAACACGACCATGAAATTGGGTTTAGGATGGATATGGAGGAATTCAGCCTCCGTCTCTTGGACCTTATACATGTGACCCAGGCACCTGGAAGACACTGGGGCAGAGGATGGTTTATCCCATGGTGCCCTTGCTGCCTGGAGGTGGACGGTCGACATTGGGAGGGCAACTGACGTGGAGGTATCGAGTGGTACAACATCAAAGACAGCGTCCATTATCGAGGGTTGGGGTTGAACGATCGACAGTCCCAGGAAATGTGCCATCCTCTTGACTAAATCTCCGTATGATTAAAGGTCTTCTGAAGGAGAAATTGGAGGGTTGTCAGTCACCGTAGGCTTGGGGGAAGGGTCCTCAGGTGAACTGGGTCTTTCCGAATCGTCAGTGCCGGAATCAGAGTCAGAAGATCTTGAAGGCGACCCCGGTGCCGGTAACAAGGGTACGTCAGCCATTCGGGCAGGAGTATCTAATATTGGAGCGGTTTGCAATGGTAAAGCGGAGGTGGGACAGAGAGGCGGAAGTTTTGGATTTACATTGGGGAGAATGTGAATGACGTGACCCGCGGTCCCAGTCCAACTATGGCCTAGGTGTCAGCCATGGCATCAATGCCGACACTGGATAGGAGCTGAATCAATAAGGCATGTGCTGCTGATGGTCCCATGGAGGCGGCACAGGTGGATCAAAGTAGGTCGGGGAGTGCGTCTCAACTCCCCTCTGGGCGAATAGGAGAGCCTGGGTCTGGAATGATGGTATTCAGGGCACTCCTCTGATCAATATCGACACTCCCCACGTTTAGGGGATCTAGACCGAGGATACTGAGAGTACGGTCTAGATTGATCGCTTGCCCAGGAAGCCACCGATGGAGAATGATCTCTACGAGATCTGCGTAGGATGACCTCCTCAACCTCCGACAGTGAGATCGAGATGGGTCCAGCGTCCAAGGAGACCTCCAATACCGGGGGGTTCAGCTGCCGAATGGGCGAGTCCAATAACTCCGTTGGAGGTAATTGTTGCATCACAGGCAGCTCCGGTGCAGGAGGATCATCGATACTGGGTTGCGCCCACTGAGAAGGGGGCAATGCAGAGCCCTTTTGCACGCCAACACCACTCTGAGTGTGAGACTTATGCGTGGGTTTTTTAAGAAAAGATTTCTCTTTCTCGTGCTTATCCCTCTTCTTCTTCTTAGCCGGCGTAGAGGTGGAGGAAGCCTCATTCGGCGCCGAACGTTTAGAACAAGATGTCCCCACATCTGATGCCGACTTAGGATGGAGAGGTGGGATCGGTGTCAGGGTGTCTTACGATGTCAACGGAAGCACCGTCGGTTGAGAGTCTGAAGGGGTCTAAGCAGCCATCTTCCCCTGAGGCAAAGGAGCCAATGTAGATTCCCAAAGTGCCACGTGAAGCCTTGTGGCCCTGTTTTTGCGGGTCTGGTTGGAAAACTTCGAGCAATGGCAGCAAGTCTCTGGATGATGGATTTCTCCAAGGCAGAGTATACAGAGTGTGTGGCTGTTGCTGAGGGCGAGTTTGCTGCCACAGCCGACACACCTTTTAAAACACCTGCACTTTTTGGCCATAAAAAAACAACGGCACAAAAAGAAAAAATCCCTCAGGTGAGGCGAATAAAAAATTACTTCGGGGGGGGGGAGCCGCCAGAGGCAGCGACGACCCTCAAAAAGGAAATCATCCCTTTTTTTAAAAGTCTTTTTAGTAAAAAGAAGGAAAAAATTAAGAAAGAAAATTAATACACAAAATCCCTCGTGAAAGAAACAATACTTCACCAACTGGAAGAAACAAGCTGTTAACAGCGCGATGGTCAGAAGAGAACTGGTGGGATGCCCACGCCCCACCCCCTTGGGCATGCATGGTGGGGTTTCCACGCATGCCTGCGATGGAGGCGTGAAAATCCTGTTGTGAGCTTTGTATACCACCGATTTGGATCAGCGCAGGCGCATAATCCCATGGGTGTGATGCAGAGACCATGAAGAAGATCTATGGCTTGCCCAAGGTCATCCAGCAGCTGCAAGTGGAGGAGTGGGGAATCAAACCTGGTTCTCCCAGATTAGAGTCCGCGCACTTAACCACTACACCAAAGTGGCTGAAGCTGTACAAAACTGGCCAACTTCCTGAGTACTGGGCAAGGAGCAGGGGTTTGTTAGATTGTGCTCTTATTACTGGAAATAGATAGAAAGGGTTGTCCTTTGTCATCAGAACAGTCCAGACATCTTTATGGTGGCTGTTTTCAATCAAGAGTCCTGAAGGGCAGCTGCACACCTGGATCAAGAAGCAGCAAAGTGCAGGCACACTGTCTAGAAAACCAGTTGCTGGCACCATCTCAAACAAGAGGTTAAAGAATTGGCTGCTCAATGGACGTTGAGGTGACCTCAGATACCACTCCTGGCACAAACATCTAGCAAAAGTATTCTCTGCTAGACAAAATCCTAGGGTAGAAATTTGGGTGCTGGGCCAGCTGAGAGCCTGATTTTAAGCCTGAAATTGGTAGCTCCATCAGCAATAGTGTCCACTGTGGCCAAAAGTGAAAACTAATTCCAGTGGGACTTTTGGCAGCTACAAGGGTCAATACTGCATGCAAAACACAAGAACTTATGATTGGCTCTGCTGCACCAGACCAAAAGTCCATCTGTTTACTTCATGTATACTCTGATTTTCTCTTGAGCTGGGACCCAATTCAGCTTACATTATTTTCTTCTCTTCCATTTTACCCTCACTACAAACCTATGAGATAGATTAGGCTGAAAGTGTGTGACTAGCCCAAGGTCACCCGGCAAGCTTCCATGGCAGAGCAGGGATTTGAACTTGATTCTTCCAGATGATCCTAGTCTGACATTCTAACCACTACACCATGTTGGCTCTCTAGTCCAGAATCCTGTCTCTCAACACCGGACAACTGAATGCCACAAGGAACCCCACAAGAAAGTGCTAACAGACTTCACTGGCTGATGCTTCCCAGCATCTGACAATCAAAATCCAGAGCAGAAAGTGGATTTTAGATACGAGAGAGTATGAACAGGCCAAAGGTCATGCAAAGAGCATCCATAGCTGGATGGGGATTCAAACCAGGCATCCCAGATCCTAGGCTAACACTCTAAACACCACACCATAATGCTCTCACCCAGAATGTTTACAAAAGCCCTGTAAAGCAGGTCAGTATTATCATTGACATATTGTAAATATGGGGCTGAGGCTCAGAAAAGTGGCTTTCTATAGTGCATCTTTATGGCTGAGGGAAGATTTGAACCAGCAGCTTCCTGAATCACAGGTCGTTCTTAGTCATTCAGCAGCACCAGCAGCACCTTCCTCAGTTCTCATACCCACTTTAGGCCCTTTTCTCACTTAATCTTTTTGTGGTATGGTTCTGCCCACAATGCAAAGATTACACTGGAGGCCACATGGAAGGACTCTGGGCTGCAATTTCTTCACCACACTAGTATTTTCCCAGTTTCCAAGACAGCATGAGTCCATCATGTGGACTCTTCTACATGGCTTAGAATTCTCATGTTAATTTCATTGTAGGAAAAAGTCATTCTGGGGCATTTCCCATGGTAATACGGGGTAACACAGAGAGAGAACAACATTCTCTTCTGTCTGGATGTCATGGCTACCAAACCACCTGAGAACTGTATTTGCTGGCCACTTTTTTCTTTTCTTAAGTAAGGAAGCATGTGGAAATTCTTGCAAATGGTGGCTTGTACAGCAGTGCATGAATATCCGAGGATCAGAGTCAATGTATATTAATGTTAGCAGCACTACCTCTTCCTTTCTTGGCAAGAGGACCTACTTGGTCCTCTGGGCATTTACACGACAGGACAGCAATCAGTTCCTTCTTCCAGCTAACCTGTAGAGTTCCTACTCAAAATCTTGGAGAGTGGATGGGCAGACCCCTAACTGACCGTCTCCCCCTACTCTTACAGCCCCAGTGCTTGGTTGCACCCCCGCTGCCACCAAGAAAGTAAAATGTAGCTAGACAAAGCCTAGGTGCCAGGGTCCTCAAACATGCCATTCTCAGCTGCCAACAAAGCCACAATTCTCAGAGTTCTTGCTAGAGCCTATGACCATTTTCCCACAGATTCAACCTTAGTTGTATATGTTAGGGCACATGGATAAGTGGATTTATGGAAGTTTTTTAGCACTTCCCCCCAAAAGCTAAAATATACCCCCCGCCTGTTGAAACCTGTTGTTGTTACTTAAATCCTAGTCATTTTATCTCCTTCCCAGAGCATTTCATTTAATTTTCACTGTACTATGGTCCTCTAAATGGTGCATGACATTCATTACTAATTCCAACATGAGCAGTCCTAACAGACACAGAGCTTCTTCAAATACATGCATAAAGGATGCTGATGGGAGCAGATTTCCACTCCCACAAAAGAAAGATAACACCTTGAGAAAATAGAATTATTTTGCCTTCAGAAGTCAAAAAGAGAAGATCTCTATGTAAGAAGGATGAATTAGCTCGGGGAGGGGGCAGATTTGAAAGGGGAAAGAAACAGCAAAGTGACCTGAAAACTGCTAAAAAAATAACTGAAAGAATAACAGTTGTAAAACTCATTTCTGTCCTGGTTGCTAATACGTGCTCTGGACTGCAACCATTTAAAAGAAATATAAGTGAAAGCTCCCATTTACCGGAAAAGAAATGCCATCAAGAGAAATGGGGGGTGTTTCATCTTAAATTTAATTTTTTTAAATGTACATTTTTTTTTTAAAAAAAAGTATAAAACATTTTTAGGGAGGTTGTCATGCACTAAAGGTCATCTCTCTGTGTCAAGTAAACACAGGTATCCTTATTCTAATACCCAAAAAGTGCGGATACCTATTCCCACCAACAGGGGCCTCACTGTCCCCCAACAGCTTTTCCTGCATAGTCAGTAGACTTCCTGGGTTTCTAGAAAAATCCAAAAAGTGAAGAAATCCCTTCAGGAACAGTTGAATTCCCCAAAAAGCCTTTTGAAATGGCCTCTGCAGGGACCTAACTCCAGGCAGCGTGAGAGATTAGAACGTTGGGGGGGGGGGGGCTTCTAACTGGCTCTGTCAGTCAAAGGGTGGGGGAAGGGCCCTTTCCAGGCCTTGGAGGGAGGGAGGGAGGGAAGAAGCCTTGGGGCCAGGCCTCACAAAAGTTGCCAGGGCCAGGCTGGGAGATTTCTAGAGATTTTGTGGTGGACTCTAAGGAGGAGGGCTGGGTTTGGGAAGGGAGAGGCCTCAGCTGGGTATAATGCCACAGAGTCCACCCTCCAAAGCAGCCATTGTCTACAGGGAGACAGGCCTCTGCTGTCTAGAGTCCAGTTGTGATTCTGGGGGGTCTCCAGGGCCCATCTGGAAGTTGGCCACTCTAGGCCTGGCAGCAGTCTAGGGTTGCCAGGTCCCCCCTGATTTGCATGACTCACCTAGCCTCAGCTGCTTGCTACCATTCATCAGCAGCCACCCTATGAAAGCCAGTGAGGTATAGCAGTTAGAGCTTCAAAGTAGGATCTGCAAGACCCAGGTTCAGATCCCCATCTTGCAGTGGAAGGTGACTGTGTGATTTCGGACCAGTCACATATTTCAGCCTAACCAACCTCACAGGGTTGTTGTGCAGATACAAAGGAGGAGGGAATAATGAAAGCTGCTTTGGCCCTCACTGTGGAGAAAGACGGTAATTTTCCTAGGTAGAGGCTGGGGGGTGGAGATGGAAAACAGGAGACAGAGAGGCAGATAAAGGTAGGTTGGCTGTTGGTTGGGAAGGAAATAGGGTTGCCAACTCCAGGTTGGGAAATCCCTGGACATTTGAGGGGTGAAGCCTGGAGAGGGTGGGATTTGAGGAGGGGAGGAACTTTGGACTGGTGTAATGCCATAGACTCCACCCTCCAGCCATTTCCTCCATGAGAACCACCATTGCCAACCTCTGGGTGAGGACTGGAGATCACCCAGAATTACAACTGTTGTCCAGGAGACAGAAATCAGTTCCCCTGGATAAAATGGCTGTTTTGGAGCGTTGAGTCTATGGCATCATACCCTGCTGAGGCTGCTTGCCTCCCCAAGCCTCACTGTCCTAAGGCTCCACCCCCAAATCTCCAGGAAATTCCCAACCTGGAGCTGGCAACCCTAAGGTGAATTGATCTCTGTAGCTGGGAGATCCATTGTGATTCCCAGAGTGCTGCCACTGCTGCTGTGGGGGGGAGAGGAAGCAAGTGGGTGGCTGAGAGCACTGCCACCACTGCTACTGCTGCTCTGTGGAGTGGGGGAGGAAGCAGGCAGGAGGCTGGGAGAGTGATGGGGGCAGAAAGAAAGAATGATGGGGTGGGGGCAGAAAGAGAGAGAAAGAGTGATGAAGTGGGGAGGCAGAAAAACAAAGAGAAAGATGACAGGTCAGAAAGAGAGAGGAAGTCACCTACATGGAGCAGAAATAGAGTAAGAAAAGGGGGGCAGAGGGGAGAAATAGTGTGAGAGAGGTGGGGGGTGAGCAGAGGAAGCAAAGGTGTGACGAATGAGATAACCATTCCGCAAGTTTCTTGCGGGTCTCCACTTGTTAAGAATAATTTTAACAGGAGAGCCACTTGATACAAGGGAGAACTGGGGTCCCTCCTGAGCCTTTATAAAGCCATGTAAAAGATGGGACTTTGGTAGCTGAGAAATGCTGCTGTTTTTTTAAAACAACAACAACCCTTACTCCTTTGTTCACCCTCTAGGCAACAACTGTTCTGCAGGATATCAGTGGCCCTCTATGCCCCAATTCCCCCCCCCCCATAACAGATTATTCAGGGAGGGTAAATTTTAATCAAAGAAGTTTTGGCTTTAAGGATAGGTTTTGCTGTAAATTTTTGTTCTGGCATGCAACTGAAATAGGAATTACAATTTTATTAAAGATGCTTGTTTCTCTACTGACATTTCATTTATTATACTGTACATTCCAGTCCCTTCACTACCCTGAAATTTTATTTATTTAAATTCACTCAATTACCTTTTTTAAAAAAGTGAGATACAAGAGCCTAGCTGATTACAATTTTTTTAACGGGTTGAAGTCCCTATGCAAAATGTATCTGCACTCCCAATTATATGTAAAAATCATATGGCCACGGAACACTCACGTCATCGTTCAATGTTTCCTAACAAAACAGCATTCCTGACCTGCCCAACGCAATCCTATTAGACTGGCAAATAAGGATGGGCATGAACTCGCCACAAACCTATTTTGTCACGAACATGGTCTGTTAGTGGTTTGTGAGATCACATCGCCCATGAAGTACCATGTTTTTAAAGGAAGTTTGTTAAGATTGTGGCAGCAGTTTATGAGCCAGACACGCTGGCACCAATCAATTAATTGTCAAAGTAACAGGGGGATGGACTTGGCATCACCAGCTGCCCTTGCTGTACCTGCCCAGCAACTTGGTTTTCCAACTTGCCACTTCCTCCCGCACTAGACATCTCCTTTGCACTTTGGACCATAAGATCCTTGACTTCTGTGCCTCTGGGCACCCGCCTGCCAGGCTTGGCATCATCAGCTACCCTTGCTGTACCTGCCCATAGACTTGGTTTTCCAACTTGCCACCCTCCTCCCGTACTACACCTGCTTCCCTCTTATACAGGGACATCCCGAGGAAGTCCACTGCAAATTTGATGCCTCTACCTTGCAGGGAGTCCATTCAAATTGACACACTCCTGAACCTGTGGCTGCTGTGATTTCCCCAGAGAGCACTTTCTTGGAGGCATCTGCTTTGGGGGGCCACTGCTCGGCCCCTCAAAGCCAATCAGCACACACCTTGGAGGGCAGGTACAGGGGCTTCCCATGGAGATACTCTGTGAATTTGATGCCTCTAGCTTGCAGGGAGGCCATTCAACACCCTCCTGAACCTGTGGCTGTGATTTCCCCAGAGAGCACTTTCCTGGGGGCACCTGCAACTTGGCCCCCCTATACCCAATCTTCACCAAACTTGGGAGGCAGGTAGAGGAGAGTCAGCTGGAAACTTGCTGAGTTCGCATCTCTAGCCCATGGGGGGGGGGGGGAGGCTCTACCGCATCACGAACCTCACAAAATGAACCAGTTTGGTAAATGGGAAGGTTTGTGAAGGTTCATAAGACCCCATTTTCCCAATTGGCAAATCTTTACAAGAAACAACCTACAGCAATGCTCTCCTGTACATCTTGATGCAGGGGTCAGCAGCCTTTTATACAAATAACAATCTGCTGGTGTTCCCTGGACCTAGGGATGTCTGGTGGTCCTTGACCAGGGCCAGGCCCTTCTTGGTCCTGACCTTGACCTGGTGGAACTCTCTGCCAAAAGACATCACGGCCCTCCGGGATCTTATGCAATTCCACAGGGCCTGTAAGGCTGAGATGTTCCACCAGACTTTTGGTTGAGGGCAGCAACCATTTGCTCATTGGCCGGCACTTATCCTTCTCCCACCCCCCACCCCCGTTCTGTGTTCCCTTTTCCCCTGCCCAGAAAATTGGCCGGTAGTCCAGAATTGAGATAAACTTTATAGGAAGCCATCTTGGATCTTTTATTCTGAATTTAATTTTTTATTAAGTTATATATTGAATGTTAATGTTCTATATATTTTACGGCATTTCGCCCTTTTGTACATCGCCCAGAGTCTGGCGTAAGCTGGGATAGGGCGATTAATAAATTGAATTAATAATAATAATAATAAAAGAGCCACGGAATAATAAAATTCAGAGCAAGAGATCAACAAATAGCCAGGTTAAGAAAGCCTATTTACAAACTCTTAAAATATTCATCTTAGCCTTACTGGTAATTGGCATGTTGATTAACTGTCAAACTCTGTCTCTAGTTTGCCATTATTTGTAAGGGGAGGTCAATTCCTGAGGGAGGAGTGAATGGCTGAATGTGTGTGAACTGCTCTATTGTAAATTAGACACTGTAACTCTTCCTCCCAAACTACCTCCCTAGTCCAGGGATGACCTTGAAGCTCAGACTGTGCCAGCTTGCCTTATAGATTAAGAAACTGTATATTCACAGGTGTGGGGGGGAAGTGAGTGCAAAAGCTAGTCAGGACAATTGTGAAGTGTGATTGGATGCAGGGGATAGGGGGCTCTGTTTGAACTGTCTATATCTTTGGATTCTCCCACCACAGCCTCAGTTCTGACATGGTACTGAACTAGCCTGGAACATGATTATATCTCAATAAACAAATCACTGCCACAGAGAGTTTTGTTGAGAGTAACTCTGTCCAGGAGTCTGACATTAACCAACAAAGATTCTGGTTGTTGTGCTGTCCTTTGCTTGGAAGTAGCAGACACAAGGTCCCCACAATAACTCACAGATGCTCAGAGGAGCATTGTGCACAATTTATTTTACTATGTAAATCTTCACACGATTTATATTTAAAAACCAACAACCATTCACCTCTATTATTTCCTTTTCTGTAATGCATCTCTAAGAAGCCCTGCAGTCACATAAAAATCTTTGCTTGCCGTTCCCTTCACATTCTGGTTATTCTAGCATCCCACCTGCCTCTCTAATATTTCTTAACTTCAAATTTTGATTTTCCTTTTTTAAAGAGCCATATAAGGTTCCATGCCCTGACCTGGATAGTCCAGGTTAGTCCAGTTTCATAAAATCTTGGAAGCAAAGCAGAATTGATCCTGGTTCATATTTGGATGGGAAACCACCAAGAAAAAACAGGTTGCTTACCTGTAACTGATGATCTTCGAGTGGTCATCTTTGCATTCACACCTATGGGATCCAGTGTGCCTGCGCTGATCTGGTCGGTGTAGTACAAAGCTCACAACGGGATTTTTGCACCTCTGCCCTGGGTCTGCACAGGAACCCCTACCGCGCATGCCTAAGGGGGCAGGGCACGAACATCCCGCCAGTTCCTTCTGACCACTATCAACCTGAGTCATGTGTGAGAACAACTGAGGATGACAGCAGTGGGGAAGGACGGGCGGGCGGTGTGAATGCACAGATGACCACTCGAAGATCATCAGTTACAGGTAAGCAACCTGTTTATCTTCTTCGTGGTCTCTGTACATCACACCTATGGGAGATTAAAAAGCAATGGCTCACCTGGAGGTGGGTGCTGTCAGACTCAGCGAGCCGCAGCGGACAGGACCAGACGATCCAAGTCACCCTTCTGTTGTGCATGGACGTCCAGAGCGTAGTGTTTGATGAGCATGGTTGGTGTGGACCACGTAGCTGCTCTACAGATGGACGAGAGTGATGCGCCCTTCAGAAAGGCCGTAGAGGTCGCCATAGACTTGGTAGAGTGTGCTCTGAGGTGAGAAGAAGAAGAAGAGGAGATTGGATTTATACCCCGCGCTTCACAGCCTAAAGGCGTCTCAGAGCGGCTTACAAACTCCTTTCCCTTCCCCTCCCCACAACAGACACCCTGTGAGGTAGGTGGGACTGAGAGAACTCTAACACAAACTGTCCTTGAGAGAACAGCTGTGCCAGAGCTTGTGACTGACCCAAGGTCACATCAGCAGGTGCAAATGGAGGAGTGGGGAATCAAACCCAGTTCTCCCAGATAAGAGTCCGCACACTTAACCACTACACCAAACTGAGGCAGAAGCGACTGCTTCGATAGAGAGTAGCAAAGTCTGATTGTCCCAACGATCCATTTGGACAAACGTTGAGGCGAAATACGCAACTCCAGGGAGGCCGAACTGTAGGAGAGGAATAGCGTATTGTCTCGTCTGGTAGATTGAGTCCGGTTCAGGTAGAAGAGAAGTGCCCTCTTGACATCGAGGGTGTGCAGAAGGCGTTGCTCTTCTCCCTCAGGGTGCAGAAAAAAGTCCGGTAAAAATATTTCAGATTTTAGATGGAACCCCGAGATGACCTTGGGGATGAAAGAAAGATCTGGTACCAGATGCACTCCATTTGGCAGGAGGACCAGATACGGTGGGTCATGACGTAGCGCCATGAGTTTGCTGACCCTCCTGGCCGTGGTGATAGCCACCAGAAAAGCCATCTTCCAGGCTGCAAACTGGAGATCGCACATTGCCATGGGTTCAAACGGGCATCTGTTGAGATGACGGAGTACCAGAGGTAAGTCCCACAATTCTGTAGGCGCAGCCACAGGGGGATGTAATCTAATAAGGCCCTTTAGGAATTGTTTAGACGTTGGATGAGAAAAGATTGTATAGCCATCCAGGCCCTCATGGTATGCAGAGATTGTCGCCAGGTAGACCCTGATGGACAAGTGGGAAAGACCCCGGTCCTTGAGGGAGATAAGGAAGTCCAGGATCCTGTCAAGGCTGACAGAAGTTGGAGATTCCGTAGGAGAGCGGAGGTAGGAGAGAAAACTATGCCATTTCTTCTGATATGAGAGATGCGTGGATTCCTTCCTTGTGTTACAGAGGACCTCAGAGACCCTGGCAGAAAAAGTTAAGGCTGTATTCTCCAAGCCGTCAGCTTTAGGGTGTTCACTTCTGGATGGAACAGCATCCCGTTCTCTGCCATGAGAAGGTCTGGAACCTTGGGGAAGTGGTGGTACCTGCCCCTTGCTAGATGAAGTAGGATGGGGAACCAGGGTTGCCTTGGGCCATCATGGCATTACGAGGATGCAATTTGGATGGATCTTGGCTAGCTTGTGCACCACTCTCAAAATCAGGAGAAGAGGTGGAAACAAATATAGGTATGTCAGTTTCCACAGATATAGGAGGCCGTCTCCTAGGGAGAGTGCATCCTTTCCCCCCGACTGCAAAGCAGCAGGCATTTCGCATTCTCCCTAGAAGCGAAGATGTCAATGTCTGGAGTGCCCCACTGTTGGAAGAGGGGCAGAGATAGGACCAATTCAGTTCCCACTTGTGATGATGAGTGAGACCGCTGCTGAGGAGGTCCGCCTCCACGTTCAGGATGCCTGGGATGTGGGTGGCTACCGGGATGATCTGGTTGGCAATGCACTAATCCCACAATGCACTAAATCCCACAACTAGCCGACAAAGGCTCTGGGACACCGTGCCTCCTTGACGGTTTACGTAGCTGAGTGCCATAGTATTGTCCGTCAGGCCAGCTACGCAGTGCCCTTGAAGGAAAGGTTGGAAAGCCTGTAGAGCCAACTTGATTGCCAGCAGCTCTAGGTAGTTGATGTGCTGAGTTGCGGTGCCAGCATCCCAGCGGTAACCAATGCTGATGCCATTGAGATGGGCTCCCCAGTCCCATAGGGAGGCATCCGTTGTCATAATGTAAAGGGGGCTGGGGAGGATGAAGGGGGCACCTTTGGTGATATTTGGGATGACAGTCCACCAGAGTAGAGAGTCCCACACGCTTTGTGGAGGTGTGAGGGCTCTGGACTGAGGCATGAGAGCTGGATGGAAGTTCTTCAGAAACCAGTGTCGGAGGGGTCTCATATGGAGCTTCGCCAGTGGAAGGACAGACGTCGTGGCAGACATGTGCCTCAAGAGACGTCAGATGTGGTATGCCGTCAACAATGGAGAAGTGCGAATAAAGCTCACGAGGGAGGACAGGGTTTGAGCCTTGTCTGTTGGTAGGTAAGCCCTGCAAGTGATAGTATCCAGTAGTGCCCCTATAAATTGCACCTTCTGGGACAGTTCCAGGTGAGATTTTGAATGACTGACCTGAAGTCCAAGGGATGACAGGAGGTGCAGCGTCAGCGCAATGTGCTTGCGTAGAAGCATTGGGGTGTCTGTCACCAGAAGCCAGTCGTCGATATAGGGGAAGATGGTAATCCCCTGGAGACGAAGGTGGGCTGTCACCACCACCATGGTCTTTGTGAAGATCCTCGGCACGGTGGAGAGACCAAAGGGGAGGCATTTGTATTGATAGCGACAGTCCCCCCTATGGCAAAGCCAAGGTATCTCCGGTGAGACGGGTGAATGTTGAGGTGGAAATAGCCATCCTGGAGGTCGATGGTAGCCATCCAGGTGCCTCGGGATAGTAAGGGGAGGATAATATGCAGGGTCGTCATCTTGAATTTGCGGTATCAGATGTAAACATTGAGATCCTGAAGATTCAAGATGGGCCGTAGCCCCCGTCGCGTTTCGGTACCGCAAAATAGCGGGAGTAGAACCCCATCTGTTCCGAAGCCCTCGGTACAGGTTCTATTGCATCCTTTTGTATCAAGGAGTCGACTTCCTGAAGAAGGATGGCAGAAGGAGGGGTGGGGCGGATGACCGGGAGGGTGGGAGGGTCGACAAATTCGATAAGGTATCCTTTGGTCACGATGGATAGGACCCAGGCATCCGTAGTAATAGTCCTCCATGTGGAGAGAAAGGGATAGACGTGTTGTCTCTGTCGACATGGAAAGATGAAAGTCAAAGTTCCTGCTTGGGGCCTCGGTGGGTTTTCGGTCTGGACTGCTGTTGGAGAGATCCCAACCTCGATTTAGGTTGGTATGGATACTGTTGGCGGTTGCCTACAGGAGATTGGCGTGGTCTCCAAGCGTTGTCTGGAGAAGGCTTGCCCAGGTACTGATGCCGTGGAGCATAACGGGACCAGTATGATCATTGCGGAGCCGAGACCCCCAAAGACTTAGAGGCCTTTATGCTTTTATCTAATTCTTGTAAAGCAGAGTCGGTCGATGAGTGGAAAAGGCCTTCCCCATCAAAGGGAAGGTCTTCGATGTAGGATCTGGTATCCTGCAGTAAGGAGGTGGTCTGAAGCCATGTGTGTCATTGGAGGGACACAGAAGAGGCCATTGACGTCGAAAAGGCATCACGGGTGTGCTTTGCGGTGTTCAAGAGTTGTTTCGCTACCAGGAGACCTTCCTTCTGGATCGACTGCGCTTCCCCCATCTTATCCTCTGGTACAGAGCGGAGAAAATCAGCCATCCTTTGCCAAAGGGAGTACTGATACCTCCTGAAGCAGGTCATGTAGTTGGAAGTTTTAATCCCCAAGGTGGTGGAAAAGTAAATTTGGCGGCTATAAGCATCGATCTTTTTACTTTCCCTGTCTGAAGGGGTGGCATTAGTGCGTTTATTTTTCGATGAGGTGGAAACTACCATCAAGTTCGGTCGGGGATGCAAATAAAGGAACGAGGCACCTTCTTCCTGAACTTGATACATGTGACCGAGCCGTTTCGTGGACACCGGTGCCGACGATGGTTTGACCCACGGAGTCTTGACAGCGCAGAGAAGATGCTTCGACATCGGAAGGGCTATGGGAGTTGAGGCGTTGATTTCAATGATGTCGTAGACCTCATTGGAGGCAGAAGGTTGAGGCTGCACTATTAGTAACCCAAGAGAATGGGCCATTCATTTTATTAGGTCGCCATAAGAGGACATGTCCTCCGAAGGTGATATTGGGCTATCCCCCGAGATGGTTTGCTTAGGTGGAGGGTCCATGGGGGAGAAGTCATCCTCTAATTGTTCTGCATCTGAACCTTCATGAGAGGATTCTGAACACGATTCTGTGTCCTGGACTGGTGTTGATATTGGCAGGTGCTTTGGTGGTGATTGACGGGGAAGGTGCAATTGAGGAGAGGAGGGCGGTGGTTTAGAGATCATTGCTGAGGGCAGGCGACAACAGGGGGAACGTGACTGATGCCGATGGGCTTCCCAGGTCTTCTGGAGGCACAAGTGATACCATACAAACAAAAAAAGTCAAGAAGCAGGTATTACAAACCTTGGGGCAATCCAGGGAAATGTTACCACTTAGAGAAAGAGCAATTAAACATTTGAGTTGACTTAAATTGGAGATCTCCGGAGCTGAAGATAAATGGTAATCACAGGAACACTTACAAATTTGACTCAAGTTCTTCCTTTTTAAATAGCAAAATTATTTATCTGTGGGAAGGAGAAGATGCACACCTGAAAGTGTCTTTTGAGCAGTGATGACCAGTTTCTTAAACTTGGGGAGATGAACTGTGCAATCCTATACAGAACCACTACAGTCTAAGCCCACCAGAATAACTGCATAGGATTGTACTGCTGTGCTTTCAACACCCAGCTGCACAGAGGACAGATCTGGGTAGCTCTTACTAGCCAGGTTTCTGCCTTGGACTCAGACTTCATCAGTCATTCAACTCCACTATGCCCACTAATACCATCACAGGCATTTACAACAGAGGAGGAGTCTAGAGAACACTCTCCAAGAATCCACGGGCCTTCCCCATAGGCTCACTGCAGGGATGCAGACAGTGAAAATGCCTGTCCTTTCTACACCAAAGTTCCCAAGATCAGTCATCAGTAACAGGTGTTTGGAAAGGCTTGAGACTCTGTCTGAGACCCTGCAGAGCTGCTGCCAGTCAGCGTGGGCAATGGTCTTGAGCTAGACAGACCAAGAGTCTGACTCAGTATAAGGCAGCTATCTTTGTGTGATATACAAAACCACTGGACCCTCCCTCATTAGCCATTTCAAAGCAAGAGACATTTTGCCCTTTCTGATACCTCTGGGTACCTATGAAATTCACCTTTTTGTGCTAGAAAGCTAGGATGCTCAGCCTTGGGACTGCTGCCTTGGGCAGCTTCAAGAAATAAAGCCCCCCGTCATGGTAGCAGTAGTGACCTAGAAGTCCATCTTTAACATATTTCAAAATCATTCTTTAGATCCAACCAGTTCAAACAAAGTTAACAAATCTAGCCAGACAGAAAGTAGTATTTACAAGCAAAATAAGCCTGGCTCTCCCGTCCTGTTTTATGCAGATCACCATTTGCTGACACATTAGACTGATGTTTATTCTAACCACTTTCAAAGATGTATTCGCTCACAACTACTGGGGCCTTTTATGTGGATGCACACTTTGAGGGAAAGCACTGCTGAATGGCATCTTTCCTTCTTTATGTATGTGGCCAACTTCAAGCCACACATGTTACCAGGGGGAACCTCCATGCAAGGGGTAACCTGCAGACTGCTCCCCACCCCCATGCAAGGCAAGGAGAATTCTGAAATCAACTGGAATGGCTCAAACAGCATCTGGTCTGGTTATTTTTGCTAAGAAAAGCAAGCCAGTGCATATTTTTAAATAATTCAGTTTTTTAAATTTTAAAATGCCTTTGGCATGGAGGTGCAGAGGTGTGTTTATTTATCATCAGTGATGCCCTGGGGCATTGTCCAACATGAGTACCCCCAAACCATGTCCCTTTCTTGTGTACTGGGAGTTGTTTCAGCTTAACCAAGCACCAAGACAGGAAAAATGTATGTGAATGTGTCCATGTGCACATCACATTCCACTACATTCTACCATATTGCCCCCAAATCTCTGAACAGTTCATTACCTGTACATGGCCCAAGAGCTGATTCAGACCTTCAGTAGGGCCTAGGGCACAGTCCTCCAACATTGCTAAACTTCAGATGTGCGCGTAGCAGAACCCCATGTTTGAGAGAAGTCTCATATTATAGTCTTCAATCACGTGCCAAGCTAGAAATATGCCATTCCCATGGCAGACAGGGGCATGTTCAAAGATGTGATCCCCTTACAGGCATATATAAGAGACGGTACAGTCGTGCCTTGCTGAGTGTTTGACTCTGATTTAAAAGTACTACCCCTCCACTTTAAAGTAAATGCTTTTTAGGATTGCAACACATGGGAAGTCCATCTGCCTAAAAAAGAAGAGTGGTTTCAGGCTCATTTTTAATAATGACAACCTGTGTAACATGCACACACTTGTAATATTTCATTGTGCATGTTCATCTTTCTTCTTTTCTCTCTAGGCCAAGAGGTAAGGTAAGGGAAGCCTTTTTATGCCTTTAACAATTTTGCAGGAGAGGCAATTTTGTCAACTGCAGCTTGCCATATGAAAATGAGAAATGATGAAACCTATCCAAATTCCTTCTTCCACCCAGCTGTTTAGGGCACTGAAGCCCTACTCTCTTTAGCATCTGGACAGCTTTCCCCCCTTGACCACCTCCTTTTTTCTCTATGCTTTATTTCTCTTTAAAGAAAACTAAGTAAACAAAGACAAACCATAGTGGGAAGCATTTCGGTCAGGGTGCAATCCACTCGGGCATCCTTAGTCATCAGCTGCTCTGGATTAGTGGCTTTAGTAAGGGAAAGGTGGGCGCCATGGAATCCCTGCACACTGCAGAGGATTCAGGGCTAAATTTATGGCTCATGTGCAGTTCATACACAGCACTGACTAGGGCTCACTGCCACTGTGCATGAACTCATACGACCCCCCCCCCCAAAAAAATTCTCATCTTAGGCTTGCATTGAAAAGAAGATCAAGGAACCTCGTCTGCCATTATGTCTTTCCCCACTGAAGAACCCCTCTGAAACCTCTGAGCAAACACTGTTTGGAAATCTCTTTTGGAAGGATTTCCAGATAGATAGATAGATAGATAGATAATGTGTGTGTATTATTTGTACATCCAGCTTATCCAAGGATTCATGGTCACGCCACTTCCCCATTGGGTTCAGCACAAAACAAAATAACCAAGCAAAGTCACAAATAGCTGCTGTAGTCAAATCAGGAAGGTGTGGGGAGTCATGTTCTTCTCTGCTGTGCTTGTGCCATTCCCACTCAGTCCCACAGAGAAACTTTTGAACCAATTACTGTATCAACATTTACAAAATATTCTAAAATGCAACATTTGTTAGCTTGGGAGAACTTCTGAATCAAAATGAATGGGTTTTTTGTATGAGCAGCAGAAGTGTCATCACAAAAAAAACTACCATGAATTTTCCCTCCACTTAATTTTGACTATCCTTAGGGCTCAAGACAGGATACAACATTTTCTTGTTAAAATATAATACTGGCATTAAAAATAAACTATTAGTTTTTTCCCCGGTTCCGGGCTCAGTGATGGCAGACGTATTGGTGCTCTCTACACTAGCCAGTTCATGTGCTTTCCAAAAGGCTGTTTCCAACACCGAGTACTCTCCCAGAGAAAGAGTTCTAGCAAGGGACTTTTGCTGGCAGTGGGAGAGGGGGTCGCCACCCCCTCCAGCTGTGTTACAGCTTTGTCCTGAGGCAGAAAGTATTCAGAGCCCGGTAAAGACGCAAGTCACGCCGAGCACAAGAAGGGTCCAGCTGAAATTAATGGAGTCCAAGGAGCAATACTCAACAGGAAGCAACTTAACGAAGCTAAGTATAATTAGAAGATTCTCATAAACTTACTGCAGTGGGTTCCTTGAGGGGGTAGCTGTAGAGGTAATATAAGGGAGAGTGAAGAGCGAAGAATGGGAATGCCCAAAGGAAAAGAGGGGAAAGAAAAGAGGATTGAAGCTTCCCCAGAGAGGCTATGGAAAGAGAGGAGCGAAGTTGGGGAAGGGTGCCCAGATTTGGAAAGGGCAAACAGGAAAGGATAACAGCAGCTAGTAAAGTCTGCACTTAGGCTTTTTCTCTTCTTTTTTCTCTGTGTATTTGTTTTGCGAGTTTGGAGAAATGCTGAGTGGATGCATTTGCGGGGACCACTGGAGAATTGGAGGCGACGTAGTGATGTGGTGGTATAGTGCGTAAAATCAGACGGAAAGGCAATGCGAAAGATGGGCAGAGAAGGGAACCGGATCTGCGAAGAAGAAGGGCAGAACGAGGAAACGAGAGGACAGCAAAGGATCCGAGCAAGAAGAGACAGGAGGATCAGAGAAAGGGAGAAAGCGAAGGACCAATAAAGCAAAACATTTAACTGGAAGAGAGGAGCAGCATATAAAGAGGAAAGAAGAAATACAGCTTTGTGGACTTTATGTTATATTCCTTTTCTTTTTTTTTAATTTGTACCCTATTGTTAATGAGGTTAAACTGGGCTGGGGTGGATTGCATGGAAAAGATAAAAAAGAAGGAACTAAAAGGAATTTAAAACTAAAATCCGATAAAAATAAAAAGAAGAATAGAGGTAAAATATTATTAATAACAATATACATAGGGATACAAGGAAAAGAGGGGAAAGACAGGAAGGGCTGGTGTATGAACAGATCTAGGAGTTGGGTATAATTGAGTACAGTAGTATTATAATATAATTAAATGTGGGAAACTAAAAGATCAATGGCCTCTGGATCTAGGGAAGAGTCAGTGACATCACCGGGACAAGTGGGAGAAGTGAGTCAACTGAAAACAGGTACTATGAATATTTCACAAATGACCATGAAAGATGTAAATATATTAATTCAGGAGAGTGTGGCTCAAACGGTTAGAACAACGGTGGAAGAAATGTTACCAACACTTATTAAAATGGAGATAGAGCCAGTACAAAACATAACTGAGCAAATCAAATTAGAAACTGAAGAGATTAAAAAACAATTGGTAGAGAATAAGCAAGAAATAATGCAAATTATAGCCAATAATGAGAAAATGAAAGGGAAGGTAAGAGATTTGGACTTTGAAATACAAGAGTTGAAAAAGTAAAAATGAACAAATAGAAGAATCTCTTATCAATTTGGAGATGGACAAGGCAGCTTTGATAATTAGATGCCAAAAAAAATCTGAAGGAGGTGGTAGCTCAGAGCTTAGGGGAACAGCTGCAAGTAGGCTCTACAGAAGAAGTTATGACAGAAATAGAGTCACTATACAGACGAAACTCTGCTTATGCCAAAAGGCACAACTTACCCTGCGAAGTGCATATGAAGTTTTACAAAAGAGAAATGAAAGAAAAAATTCTAAAAGCATCCAATGAAAATAAAGTGATGATACAAGGAGCTGAAATTAGACTATTAAAAGAAACCCCCTGGAGAGTAAAGGAAAAAAGACAGAAATATCAAACTCTGACAAATTTATTAAAGGAAAGTGGAATTATATATAAGTGGTTGATCACTGAAGGAATATTATTTCATTCTGAAGGTAAAAGACATCGACTGGATTCAATATCTAACGTAGAAAATTTCCTTGAAAAATACAGAGAAGACCTGGGATGGCAGAAAGAGGAAGATGAGGAAAGGGAAGGCGAAGAAGAAGAGGAAGAAATAGAAGGAGGAGCCGGTGAAACTGAAAAGGAAAAGGTTGGAAAAAATGCTGGAAAGAAAGAAAAAAAAAAGAGGACGTGGGATACCAGCATCCCAAGTTTTAACAAGATTCCAGTATAGGGCTAGAGAAAAAGATAATAGACACAAGCATGAATAAAGAAATGAAAATTCTTTCGATCAATGTGAATGGATTAAATAGCCCTCAAAGAAGAAGAATATTTCATCAAATAATCAAATTGAAAGTGGATGTAGTATATTTACAAGAGACTCACATAAAGAAAGAAGATGTTAAATATTTGACTAATAGAAAACTAGGAAATCCATTCATAGCAACAGATATAAAGAAGAAAAGAGGAGGTTTTGGTTTTGGTGGAGCGAATGGCGGCCACCTCTCGGGACTCTCCTGGAGATGGTTAGCCCACGCGCGGTCGGGAGGGTCTTCGCACATGCGAAAGACCCTAGTGAGCCTTAGGTAAAGGCTCCGAACCGGGGGCGCTTGGGGAGTAGCCTCTTTGCCGGCAGACAGCCGGGAAATTGAGGCTTCCTCCCCGCCCCAATCGGCCCCGCTGCGTTGTGCCCGTATGGGACTTAGCAACGCCACCGACTTCCAGGAGTGAAGATAAGCTACATGATTTAAAATAAAAAGAAGAACTGGCATCGAATCGTGAGTTGGAGGTCTATTTTGAAGCGAAAACGCAAACCCCCCCGTAAGCGCATAAGCGGATGGGAGGAGGGAGGAATCCCCACCCCCTTCGAGAAACGGGACTTATAAAGGAAACGCGAAGGGGGGCAAAGGGAAAAAGTGTTGGTGAAAGTACCTTTGGGGTTTCATTGAAGATTAAGAGCTAGCTGGTCTCCTGAGGGACGCGGCACGAACTTTGATAAAGTAAACAAACAAAGGAAATGTCGGCGTTGAAAAAGGTCCCACAGAAGCCGGAAAAGAAGGGAGGAGGGACTTCCGGTCTGGGCAATCCACCCCCAGAGCCTGCTGTCAATCAACAGAAAAGCGAGCCACTGCGCCCTCTGCTGGATCAAATGCAGAAAATCAGCGAAACTTTGAGTAACATGGAAGGTGTTCTCAACAGTCAACAAAAACAACTAACAGAAACAGCAAAGAAGATGGAGGAGATCGCACAGAAGTGTCTGGTCTCGACGGAAGACACCAGGAAAATAAAGAAAAGGGTCAACAAATTAGAAAAGCATCAGAATACGCAAGAAAAAAGAATTTTAATGTTGCAGATGGAGAAATCTAACCTGACTCTCCGCTTTCAGGGCATTAAAGAAGAAGAGAAAGAGGATCTCAGATCTATACTGGCGAATGCCTTGGCACCCTTAACTGGCAGAGAAGCGCGAGAATTAAAAGAAGAGATGGATACGGTCTATAGAGCCTACTCCACTTTTACAAAGAAAAATAATCTGCCAGCAGAAGTGGTTGTCAAGTTTACTAAGCAGCGTACCAGAGATCAAATTTTACGTGCAGTCTCAGCGGCACCTTTGAAGATTGTGGAGCAGACTATCAGAACCTTGAAAGATGTTCCTTACAAAATCCGTATGAAAAGGAAAGCATATAAAGGATTGACCACATTTTTACAAAGACATCAGACCATTTATAGATGGAGTTTCCCCGAAGGACTGGTGTTTAAATATAAGGATAAAAGAGAGAAGATTGACTCCGTCTTCAAAGCACAAGAATTTCTGAAGAGACACGCCAGTACAGAGGAAGATGCAGCACTCGCAATTTGGACAGAATCAAGCAGCGAAGAGGACAGCGGCCCAGAGGAGGGAGGTGCTGGAGCGGGAGACATGTAGATACAAAAAGAAGACAACCTAAGAAATAACTGTTCGTGAAACGTCAGAAAGGAGCTGATTAACAACTAACCCCAAGGGACATTACTAACTTTACTAACAGAGTTATTTTGGACTCTTGAAAGGTGAAAAGAAGATCTTCCAACCACGGTGGTTGCCAAAAACTGTACTTATACTAACTAAAACTAATTTTTTAACAGAAAAATTCACTCCCCCCTTTTCTTAGCCCATCTATATACCCTACCTCTTTCTTATTATAAAAAGCAATAAAATTCTCTCCTTTTTAGGAGGGTTTATTACAAAAAAAAAAAAAAGAAGAAAAGAGGAGTAGTTTATACCCATGCTGATTTGTTGTATACATCAGAGGAAGGAATGATTGTAGCCATGGCTTATAAATAGAAATGGGAAGGAAACATTATTGGTTAATATATATGCACTGAATCAAAATCAGGATAAGTTTTACAAAGAACTACAGGGTGTATTAAAGTTGAAAGAGTTTGAAAATATCTGTGTAATAGGAGACTATAATGGAGTCCTAGATCCAGAAATAGATAGAACCCCCCAAAAAAAACTAATAAAACAGGAGCAACTCTACCTAAACTCTTTTTGCAGATAGTGGATGAATATAATTTGTTGGATGTCTGGAGAACTAGGAATTTAAAGAAGAAAGACTACACGTTTTATTCAGTGCGGCATAAAGCATGGTCAAATATTGATATGGTCTTGGCAACAGTGGGAATGTTTAAAGAAATAATAGATTCCGAAATACTACCCAATACTTTTGCAGACCACAACTCGATTACAGTAGTCTTTGAAGAAAGAAGAAAGAGAAGTAGATGGAAGTTAAATACAGGACTACTAAGAGATCAAGACTTTGTAAAAAAAACCAAGGAAGAGATAATTGACTTCTTTAAGAGAAATTTGCAACCCAATATGTCAATTGAAATAGTATGGGATGCATTGAAGGCTTTTATAAGAGGGTGGTGTATTAATCAAGAAGCTTGGGCTGAGTCAGTTGGGCTGAGGCTGGAAGTGGAGAGCACCTGGGGAGTTGCTGAGAGAAAGTAAGGGATTTTTCTTTCTCCCTTTGCCTTCCTTGCTGCTGTGTGGGGACTGAGAGAGAGTGGGTTGTTTTGTAGCCTGATAGAGAGTGGTTCTGTGTAAGTCTGTGAGGGACTGTTTGTGCTTTGGGGGCTGTTGGTGGATGAGTGTGTTGCTGTAAGTGGATTACTGTGAGTGGAGTGCAGGCCCCGCCCCCTATTGTGCTGGGCTCTGCTCTGCTGAGCAGGAAGGGGCCTCTTGAAATAAAGGGCTGCTCCTCTTAGCCTGTGGGTCGCAGCCTGTGGGTCATACTTGGAGGCCTTGTAAGTGCTTGAGTAAAGCGCTGCTTCTGAGTTCAGGAGGTAGACGTTCTTGTGAGATAGACATTTTGTCAGTCTCAAAGTTTTCAGGGTACATCACATGAAGAGTTTACATCAGAGTTTGAGGGAAGTTCCTGAAGCTGTAGAAGAAAACATAGCTCCTGGGATAATGGATAGCGAGGGATCTACTCCAGTGACCTGCCTGGGCTGTGCCATGATTATTTTTCTGCTACGCCAAGAAATGAATTATACATGCTGCAAGTGGAAGCTTGTAAAAATGATTGAGGAGAAGGTGGGAGAACTCGAGGCACAAATCTGTGCACTGAAGAACACCAAGGAGGTGGAAAGCTTTTCAGACATGACAGAAGAGCCCCTGAAAGAACAGCAAGAGGAAGGAAGTAACAAGGACCACATGGGTGAGTGGAAGAAAGTAACTTTGAGGAGTAAGATACTCAGAAAACAATCAAAGCCAGTGGAGCAGCAAAATCGATACCAGCCACTTCTGTTGATGGAAGACCGGAACGGCACACTTCGTGATCGAATGGATGTGACTGGCACACAAGCACATAGGCAGAGAGGGAACCAAACCATCCCACAGAGGAAGAGACGAGTAGTGGTGGTTGGTGACTCCCTACTGAGAGGGACGGAAGAAGGTGTCTGCAGACCGGACAAGGAATCTCGAGAGGTTTGTTGCCTTCCTGGAGCATCCATCCGAGATGTGACAGAGAGAATTCCAAGACTGATCAAGACCTCTGATCCCTACCCACTCCTTCTGATCCACGTGGGAACAAACGATACGGCCCGAAGAAACCTTGAATGGATCTCCAAAGACTATGAGGCTCTGGGCAAGAAGGTGAAAGATCTGGGGGCTCAGGTGGTGTTCTCTTCCATTTTACCTGTTGAGGGCCATGGAGCTGGAAGGGAGAACAGGATACTGGAAGTGAATGGCTAGTTACGTAGATGGTGTCGTCGAGAGGGCTTCGGCTTCCTGGACCATGGCATGTACCTCCGACACGAAGGACTGTTGGCGATGGATGGGGTGCACCTGACAAAGAATGGGAGGAATGTCTTCGCTGGAAGACTTGCGAACCTGATCAGGAGGGCTTTAAACTAAAAACATTGGGGGTGGGAAGAAAAAGCGGCATCCCCAACACTAAGTTCAGGAAGGGGAATGACCAGAGAATAAATGAATGAGAGAGAGGTGAGTTTAGTAATCTTCGGGTAAATTTGAAGGGACCTACGGTAGGAAGGGATGTCTGTAATCTGAGGTGTCTTTATACTAATGCAAAGAGTATGGGAAATAAACAGGAGGAACTTGAACTTCAAATATTGGAAAATAGGTATGATCTGATAGGTGTCACTGAGACTTGGTGGGATGACTCTCATATATGGAGCACAGTGATTGAAGGATATACCTTGTTCAAACAGAACAGAATAAACAAAAAAGGGGGTGGGGTGGCACTATATGTTAAGAATGAATATGCTTGCACGGAAATTCAGGATTTTGAGAGTTGCCCTGTTGAAAGTGTGTGGGTAAGGATAGACGGGGGAAAAGAAGGGGATATTGTTGTGGGGGTATACTACAGACCTCCAAATCAACCGGAGGAACAGGATAATGCATTTGTACAGCAGCTTGCTAAACTCCCAGAGACAGGATGTAGTGGTTATGGGAGATTTTAACTATCCAGATATTTGCTGGGAATCTAACTCTGCTAGACATGGGACATCCTGCAGATTCTTGAATAGCCTTGAGGACAACTTCATCTCTCAGAAGGTGGAGGTGGGAACCAGAGGATCTGCTATCCTAGATTTAATCCCGACTAACAGGGAAGAACTGGTTGATGAAGTGAAGGTGGTGGGTTCCTTGGGGAATAGTGACCATGTCAGCTTGGAATTTGATATAGAGAAGACTGTGAAACCAGGACGTAGCAGAACTCAAATCCTGGACTTCAGGAAAGCTGATTTCAATAAACTCAGGGATCTAATAGGTAGGATCCCATGGCTGGAAATGCTGAAGGGAAAATCTTCACAGGGAGGATGGGTGATGCTGAAAAATGAAGTGCTTAAGGCACAATCTCAAACTGTTCCGGTAAGAAAGAAAGGTGGGAGACGGGTAATGAAGCCAAGGTGGCTGAACAAGGAACTCTCTGAGGAGCTGAAACTAAAAAGGGAAATGTACAGGAAATGGAAGGAGGGTCAGATTACTGAGGGTGAATACAAGACATGAGCACAAATCTGTAGGAATGGTGTCAGAAAGGCTAAAGCACAGATGGAGCTGAGGCTTGCAAGGGATGCAAAAAATAACAAGAAAAATTTCTATGCCTCTGTTCGGAGCAAAAAGAGGAACAGGGATGGAGTAAGCTCATTGCTAGGGGAAGATAGTCAAGCCTTAACAAGGGATGAAGACAAAGCGGAATTACTCAACTCTCACTTTGCGTCGGTCTTTAACTGTAAAGTGAGCTGTATACAAACTGAAGAATGCAGGGCATATGAAGGAAAGGAGAACTGCCAGTTCAGAATAAGTAAGGAAATGGTTAGAGAACATCTAGCTGCCTTAAATACTTTCAAATCTCCAGGGCCGGATGGCTTGCTAAAAGAAATTGCAGATGTTATTTCAGAGCCTCTGGCTATAATCTTTGAGAGGTCCTGGAGTACGGGTGTTGTGCCGGAAGACTGGAGAAGAGCGAATGTTGTCCCAATCTTCAAGACGGGGAAGAAGACGGACCTGGGAAATTATAGGCCTGTCAGTTTGACATCAATACCTGGGAAAATTCTGGAGCAGATTATTAAACGCTCTGTCTGTGAACACCTTGAACAAAATGTGTTAATTGGTAATATCCAGCATGGGTTTATGAAGAATAAGTCATACCAAACTAACCTTATCTCCTTTTTTGACAGAGTTACTAAAATGGTTGACTCTGGCAATGCCGTGGATATAGTGTATCTAGATTTCAGTAAAGCATTTGACAAAGTTTCTCTTGATATCCTTGAGGATAAGCTGGTTAAGTGTGGGCTGGTTGAAAAATCGTACCCAACGAGTGCTCGTAAATGGCTCTGCGTCTATGTGGAGGGAAGTCTCGAGTGGAGTACCACAGGGCTCGGTCCTAGGCCCGGTGTTATTCAATGTTTTTATAAATGATCTGGATGAAGACATAGAGGGGATGCTTATCAAATTTGCAGATGACACGAAGCTGGGTGGGATTGCTAATTCTGAAAAAGACAAGAGTCAGAATTCAGAAGGATCTTGATAGGCTGGAACAGTGGGCTGAGACAAATAAAATGAATTTCAATAGAGATAAGTGCAAAGTCCTACACTTAGGTACAAAAAATCAAAGGCACAGATATAGAATGGGAGGGACTTGGCTTGACAGCAGCACATGTGAAAGGGATCTAGGTGTTATGGTTGATCACAAGCTAAACATGAGCCTGCAGTGTGATGCGACTGTGAAGAAAGCTAATGCAATCTTAGGATGCATTAGCAGAAGCATTGTGTCCAGATCACGGGAGGTGGTAGTTCCACTGTATTTTGCTATGGTCAGGCCCCACCTGGAGTACTGTGTCCAGTTTTGGGCACCACATTTTCGGAAGGATGTTGACAAACTCGAGCGGGTCCAGAGGAGGGCGACCAGGATGGTGAGAGGGTTGGAGTCCAAGTCTTATGAGGAAAGGCTGAGGGAGTTGGGTATGTTTAGCCTGGGAAAGAGAAGGTTTAGAGGGGACATGATTGCAGTCTTCAAGTATTTGAAGGGCTGTCATGTAGAGGATGGAGTGGATCTATTCTCTCTTGCTCCGGATTGCAAGACTAGATCTAATGGGTGGAAATTACAAGGGAGTCGTTACCGGCTTAATATCAGGAGAAACTTCCTGACTGTAAGAGTGGTTGAGCAGTGGAACAGACTGCCTTGGGAGGTGGTGGATGCTCCTTCGCTGGACGTTTTCAAGAGGAGACTGGACAACCATCTTTTGGGTATGTTGTAGGTATGTAGGTATGTAGGGGTTTCGGCTGTGTTCCTGCAGAGTGTAGGGGATTGGACTAGATGGCCTGCAAGGTCCCTTCCAACTCTAACATTCTATGATTCTATGATTCTTGGAAAAATAAGCAAAGGAAAAAGAAGTATGAAAGACTTAGTGGGCAGATGAAATTGGAAGAAGAAAAACTGAAAAATAATGATGAGATGGTAGAAATAAAATCTAAGTTAAAAATATTGCAGCATGAAATGAATTTGATTCTATCACAGGAAATAGCAAGGAAAATAGAATACACTAAGCATTATTATTTCGAAAACATGAATAAACCATCAAGATGGCTGTCGTACAAACTCAGGAAAGAGAAAGATAAATGTGTAATAGTTAAGTTAAGAAATGAGAAAAATGAGGAAAAATATGGAATTAAGGAACTAAAGAAGATAGTGGAAGATTTTTATAATATAAATCTTTATATTATCAAGGAGGACAAAATCCATGCCAAATAGAAAAATACTTGGAACAATACAACAAAGACAGATTTGAGGAGAATCAAGAATGTTTGTTAAACCAACGTACTTCTATGTGCAAAGTGATGGAAGCAATAAAGAAACAGAAGAAAAAGAAAGTACCGGGTCCTGATGGGTTACCAGCAGAGATTTATCAAACGGTTGAAGACCAGATTTGCCTACCATTTAAAGAGGTGTTACATCAGATAGGGACGTCAGGGAAACTATCGGAGACATGGAATTATGCAGTTATATCCTTAATACATAAACCAAACACAGTGTTCCTGCAGAGTGCAGGGGGTTGGACTAGATGGCCTGCAAGGTCCCTTCCAACTCTAACATTCTATGATTCTATGATTCTATGATAAGAAGAGGAGATTAAAAACTATAGGCCCATCTCCTTATTAAATGCAGATTATAAGATATATGCAAATATCTTAGCTGCCTGATTTAAAAGGTGTTAGCGCAAAAGATATATTCTGACCAGTCAGAGTTCCTACCTAAAAGACAAATAAAAGCAAATTTACGTGTGGTGATTAATGTCTTAGAATATTATGAGCAACCCCCTGAGAAACAAATGGTATTGTGTTTAGAAGCTGAAAAGGCATTTGATAATTTATCTTGGGAATTCTTGACACAAAAGCTTCAAATATGGGATCCTGGAAAGATGTTTTTGGATATGATTAAGGCAATATACATAAAACAATATGCACAGATTATAGTAAATGGAGAAATGATTCAGGTTATAGAAATACAAAAAGGGGTAAGACAAGGATGGCCATTATCCCCTTTGTTATTTATACTTGCGTTAGAAATGCTAAATGATTTAGTAAGAAATAACAAATTAATTCAAGGGCTGAAAGTGCAAGGGGAAGAATACAAACTACAGGCATTTGCTGATGACCTCTTGTTTATCATAGAAAATCCTTTGGAGTCAATACCAAAACTGCTAGAAGTGATTAGAGAATATGGACAAGTAGCTGGTCTTAAGAGTAATATTAGAAAAACTAAACTATTAGTCAAGAATGGTTTGTCGGAAACATTACAAGAATTACAGGATATGACTAATATGGAAATTGTGAAAAAGATTAAATATTTGGGTATAACCTTGGCAAATAAATGCAGTACATTAATGGAGGATAATTACTATAAGTTGTTGGAAGAAATTAGAAAAGACTTGGCTAAATGGAAAGATCTACATATCTCAATGATGGGAAGGCCAGCAACTTTGAAAATGAATATCTTACCAAGGTTCTTATTCTTAGCACAAAATACTCCGATAGTTAAAAAGTACAATATTTTGAAGAATTAGATAAAATAAGTAGACAATTCATTTGGTCACCGAAAAAATTCAGAATAAAATGGAAGATCCTACAAAATAAGAAAGGAAGGGGGGATTAGGAGTACCTAACTGGAGGATGTACTATCAAGCGGCAGCTCTAAGCTGGATAAGACAGTAGATATTACTGGAGAATACAAGGTGTTTGGCATTAGAAGGGTATGATTTGTATATGGGGTGGCATACTTATATCTGGTACAGTAAGGATAAAATTCATGCAAACTTTCAATGACACATATTAAGGGAAGCATTGCTCAAAATACGGATAATATAAAATACCGTCATTATAAGAAAATCCCCTTATGGGTGTCTCCTCTAGAGGCTTTTGTGAGACCTTCACTTATAACAAAGGTACATAGGAAAAAATACAAAACATTATTAGATAAAAGGAAGAAATTAAAGTCAAGGGAGATCTTAAAAGACCAATATAGTATCGAATTATCTTGGTGGGAAAATACTGAGTTAAGATCCAGACATGATAAAGATGTAAAATATGGATTTGATGAAGTAAAAATGAACTGGTCAGGATTTGGTTATCGTCGAGTGATAAACCGATTGAAAAAATATATAGATGGTTGCTTCAGGAATTTATGCAAGATGAAATAGTGAGAACGTCTATGATTTCATGGATGCAGGATACAGGTTACACAATAAACCTAGAGGAATGGCATAGTGTTTGGAAGAATCTGTCATATAAAGAGAATGCTTATAAGATGCATCATAGATGGTATTGGTCACCTGGTAGAATCGCTAGATGTCAGACGGATGTTTCTAACAAATGTTGGAAATACAAGATGAATGTGGGCACCTTCTATCACATGTGGTGGAAATGCCAAAAATACAAAAATACTGGAGAATGGTGCAAAAAATAATCTGGGAAATACTGAACATAGATGTTGAATTAAAGCCAGAGATATATCTGTTAAACGTAACACTAGGTAATCAGGAAACACATTGGGAACTGTATACTCTGCTGTATATCTTAACAATTTCTAGGATTTTATTAGCAAAATATTGGAAGACGGATAGAATACCCGCTCGAGACGAAATAGCGTCAAAACAGATGGAAGCTGTGGAAATGGACAGGATACATGCTCAGTTATATGGGATGGAAGATAATGTTGTAATTAAAAGTTGGTCAAGAGTAAAAAAATGGGTAGAAAGTAATATATAGAGGACTCGAATTTTGAAAATCGAATGATGTCATGTATTTGAATATAATGTAAAAAAACCCAATAAACTTATTGTTAAAAAAATTAACTATTAAAAATTAACTATTCAGGGAGGGGTGAAGGAAGGACTCTTTAAAATTAACGGAGAAGATTATATATATATATATATATATATGTATGTATATGTATATGTATATGTATATGTATATGTATATGCAGGGGTCTTTTCGTAGAAGAACAGCTGCAGGAGCTCATTAGCATATGGTATGCTAATGAGCGATTAGGCTATTAGCATATGCCACACCCCCTGACATCACCGGAAGTGATGTCAGAAGGGGAAGCAAAAGGGGGGGGAAGCATCTTCAAAAGCCTCCCCTTCCCTTCCCCAGCTGGTCTGGGTGGGGGAGCTAAGAGAGAAGGGGTTTAAAGTTTAAACTCCTTCTCACTAGAGTTCGGCCACAGAAGGAGGAAATAGGGAAGGAAAGAGAGAAAGAAAGAGAGGGAAGAGGGAGGGAAACAGGGAAAGGAGGAAAAAGAGAAGAGAAGAAGGTGGGAAAGAAAGAAAGAAAGAAAGAAAGAAAGAAAGAAAGAAAGAAAGAAAGAAAGAAAGAAAGAAAGAAAGAAAGAAAGAAGAGAGAAGAAAGAAAGAAAGAAAGAAAGAAAGAAAGAAAGAAAGAAAGAAAGAAAGAAAAGAGAAGAGAAGAATGAGGGAAAGAGGAAAAAGAAAGAAGGAAAGGAGGGAATGAAAGAAATTCAGTGGCAATTCAGCCCCATTATACCCTATGGGCCATTGAAGTCAATGGTGAAAACATAGGGTATATTCTGGGGGCTGGAGGGAGGGGTTTGAGGGAGAGGCTCCAAGATCACAGGATAGCTGATGGAGCCTCTCCCCAAGATACCCACCAAATTTCAAGAACATTGGACCAGGGGGTCCAATTCTATGGGCCCCCAAACAGGTTGCCCCATTTCCTCCATTGTTCTCTATGGTGGGAAAATAAGTTATTTTTTTCCCACTATAGAGAACAATGGAGGGAATAGGGGCAACCTGTTTAGGGGCCATAGAATTGGACCCCCTGGTCCAATGTTCTTGAAACTTGGTGGGTATCTTGGGGAGAGGCTCCATCAGCTATCCTGTGAGTTTCGAGCCTCTCCCTCAAACCCCTCTCCTCCAGCCCCTAGAATATACCCTATGTTTTCACCATTGACTTCAATGGCCCATAGGATATAATGGAGCTGAAATTGACATTCAGCTGCCTGAAAGACTCTCCGGGACGCCGGCTGGGGGCGGGGCTTGGCTTCTGAGCTCCCGGAGCTGCGCTCCGGTGGGCTCCCCCCGAAAAGACCCCTGTGTATATGTATATGTATATCTAACTTGCACGGGTGGCCCCAGCAAGCAGATTTAAAGGTCCACAAGAGGGGACTAACCAGGTTTGCAAATGCATACACAACATAAAAATATGAAAAATTACAGAAAACATTATTGGAGACTTAATCACCCTGAAAGTAACTAGTAATCTACAGACATCATAATAGGGCCCCCCCCACAAACTTTTAGGGTTGTCTAAACACTCACAAGGGGCATAAATAATTTTTTTTAGTAGTCAGTAGATGGGGGAAGAAAAATGGGTAAGGAGGTGGGTTACCACACACTGGATGAGTTGGGGGAAGGTTATTTATTTATTTATTTAATCCCCGCTTTTCTTCTCATTGGGGACCCAAAGAGCCTTTTATCATTCTCCCCTCATTCCACACTCCCCTCTATGTAGTAAGTTAGGCTGAAAGTGTATAACTGATCCAAGGTAACCTGGTGAGTCTCCAAAGCAGAGTGGGGATACAAACCTGGGTCTCCCAGATACTCTAACCACTATAACACACTGGCTTTCATTTGCCAAGAGGTAAGCAGGAAGAAGGGAGCTGCGGTGGCTCAAGTGGTTAAGACGCTGAACTGCAGGCTGTGGAAGGTCAGTAGTTCAGCAGTTCGAGACCCGAGAGCGCCGCATGACGGAGTGAGCTCCTGTCTCTAGTTCCAGCTCCTGCCAACCTAGCAGTTCGAAAGCAAGAAATTGCAAGTAGATGAATAGGTACCACTTTGGTGGGAAGGTAACAGCGTTCCGTGCACCTTGGTGTTTAGTCATGCCGGCCACATGACCATGGAAATGTCTTCGGACAGTGCTGGCTCTTCGGCTTTGAAACGGAGATGAGCACCGCAACCCTAGAGTCGGAATCGACTGGCTTTCGAGCAAGGGAAACCTTTACCTTTACCTTTAAGCAGGAAGAAGAAGTATCAGCAGTGACTGATAACAGTGGAATGGCGCAGGGTGGGGGACAGAATTGGAGCTGGCAGTACAGAAGTTAATGAGGAGAAGGGTGGGAAGTGGGGGTTTGCACAGGCAGGGGTAACAATGGTAGCGGAATCAAGTAGAGGAGGAGAAGCAAAAAAAAAGATGCTAAAAATGGGGGGGGGGGGAGAGACCTACTTCAGATACAGTAAAATGGTTGCTTTGTTTATGCCTGGAAGATGCGTGAATGAAGACTGAAAAGTGGGGCCCAGAGTAGAGAATGCTTATTTACTGTTTCCCATACACAGCATGTGCTAACTGCCACCCACAATGCTCTGAAACAATTCCAGTTCTAGTATATCAGGAACACAACCACAAAGCAGCGATATCAGAAAAATATCCAATTTTCCTCTCTAACACATGAAAATACCTTATTGTATCACACTATTGGTCCATCAAAGGTCAGAATAGTCTATCCTGATTGGCAGCTGCTCTCCAGAGTCTCAGGTGGAGGTCTTTCACATCATCTACTATTTGACACTTTTAACTTGAGATGCAGGGGATTGAACTTGAGATCCTACCACTAAGCCACATCCCCTCCCCCCCTCGCCTATCATTTATAACTTCTTGTCAACATGATGCACTTTGGAATATCAATAATCAAGAACACTCTAGTAAAGAAGGAGTGTGGAAATGACACAGAAAGGAGACCATTTACTGACAGCTCATTGACTCTTTGAAAACCATGAAGCCAAAAGGAGGGGTAGGGGGGGATGGCCTGGATCCCGCATCCCTAGAGGTACCGCATGGTAGGAGTGAGGGTTTCCCAGATTTTCAGTGACTGATTGATCGGTGGTTATTAAAAAAGAGCTACTGGTCTGCTTGGCCTTGGTCCAGAAAAGCTTTTTAAGATCACAGTTGAGTTCATGTATTTTAAGAGTTGCAAAGAACTCCTGCATCATAATAAACTAGAGTAAATAAAAGAATAGTTTTTTATTTATGCAACACACGCAGATGCCATCCTCTCATCAATATGCACAGGAATGCTTAACGGCTGAGAATAAAGTGTGTAAGAGAATGAAACAACGAGGAGGAAAAAGTCCCCTGAAAATAAAGGACTTGACTTTACTCAATACTTTGCATGGTGTAAAGTTTTGCCCCAGCATCCAATGGGACCAAGACAGAATTCCCTATTATCAGGGCCCAATGTGCACACACTGGGCCATTAGCTCAAGGCTGCAGCTCACATTCTGATATAGGAACAAGATCCTGGGTGCAATCTTTGATGGTTCTTTTTTAAAAGGACGTGAAATACTATGGTTAAGGTACTAAGGGTCAGATAATAGAAAAGAGTAAAAGTCCAGTAGCACCTTAAGGACTAACAAAATTTGTGGCAGGATATGAGCTTTGGTGGGTCACTACTCACTTCTTCAGATACAGCTAGAATGTAAGCCCTAACCACATTCTAGCTATATCTGCAGAGGTGAGCAGCGACTCACGAAAGCTTATGCCCTACCACAAATTTGTTAAGTCCAAGGTGCTTACTCATTTCTACAGCTACAGACAGAATAACATGGCTACCCAACTTCATCTACCTCAAGGGTCAGATAGGACATGGAACATAAACAATAAGGATTTCAATAAGGATTTCCACAGCCCTTTTTAAAAAAGTTAAAAGCAATTGTGATGTGTTCAGCTGTGAATTGGATCATGGACATATCATTTGGGAAGGGGGATATAACCTTTCTCCCTGCATCATTGTTTCAGATTTAAATATCCCTCCCTCAAGTTGCTATTTATTGCTCAGGGGAAAACATATAGATACTCTAGGAGTATCACAAGCTTTTCTCTCATGGGTCAAAATGGTAGCTTTAGGAAAGTAATTCAAATCAAGAAAACACCCGTTGCTTTTAACTTTAAAGAGAATACCTTCCAAGACCTTCTCCATCGTTTCTAGTCCTATGACCCTGACAAACCAGCACCAACACTGGATCTGGAAAGGCCAATAGCCTACCTTGACCTTAGTAGCTGTGTGGGTTCAAAAATAAACAAACAAACAAACCCAACAATAACAACAAAAACCCAGAAGTCAATCCACATAATTAGGACCAACTAAATTACACAATCACCAGGCTGGATGTTACAAAAAATGTTTTAAAAGAAAAAGGACATTCCTCAGAACAAGATAGTAATAATAAGGTAGTTTTAGATTTTGTGCTTCCAATGTACATCCAACCACGCAGTCCAAAATACACAATGCTCTCCCATCTAGACTGATGTAGATTAGCCTGTCCAAGTTCTCTGCTGGTCTCCATAGTTAACAGAGGCAGTGATGAGAAAAGATGCATGGTTGATGTAATGCAAAAACACCAACGTGCATGTGCCCTGGTGTCCCCGCCCATTCCCATACTGTTGAGAAATCTTTTTGTGTTCACAAGCTCCAGAACCCACCCAGAAACAAATGGGCCTGTCCCTGCCAGTGGTTCTATATAGGCTGTTTGTTACGCTAGCCCTGGTTAAAATCCAGGCTTCGGTTATTAAGGCAATATAACGCACAGCCAGATGTAGTCTCGTAGCTCTGGAAAGCTGCACATTCCAAATGAGGCATGCCTTCCCTCCACTTATTTTATTTGTCTAAGGACCAAAACAGAAGGGCCTGGATCTCTGTTCATCTTTTAAAAGTAAATAACAGATACAGGAATAGGAGGGAGGTTGATCCATCAGCCCCTGCTGAAGGAGGAATTTTTGCAGGTACAGTTTCTCATGCAAAGTGGGAGAGGCACACCTACTGCTCTGAATCCCATAGGGGAACCCCATTCCTTCCTTCCTTCCTTCCTTCCTCCCTCTCCCCTCCCTCCTTAAAATGAATGCAGAAGCCAGCAAGCAAACCAAATGCATGAGTGGTACGGCCACCAAAGGCAAACCTCCTGAGGCAAACAGCCATTTGCAAGCTCCAACCCACTTGGCAACAATCAACATTCTAAGAGGATGCAACCTCATTAAAGTTTGCACTTGAGAGGGTTATAGGAAATCTGCAAATGTAAAATCACATCAGACATGCTTTGCAACACACACACAAGTAAACCTACAAACATATATAACCCAGCTCTGTGTTATGGTAACTGTTATTGAATATGGATATGACAGATACAATAGGATCCTTATTTTGCTTGCCAGTTTCCCATGATGCCTTGTGCAGCCATAGCTGGCTCTCAATATTCTGAAAGAAAGAGTTGCCAACTGTCATAATTATACCCAAGCCAGGCAGCATCTAAAGCTTTCTTTTCAAGCAGCAGCTTTCAAAAACATTCTCCATCTCAAAGATGTTTTTAAAATATTTTTTTTAAAGGTCTGACTTCATGGAGGCATCCAAATGTCTCAAAACATGGTCAGTGTTGGGCCTAAAGATAATCTTCAAGAAAGGACATAAAATTCTCCCCTTTGTAAAACATTTCCATTTAAAATATCATTGTTTCAAAGAACAAACAAATTGCAAATTGTACATACAGCACTTGTGTGCTTTAATGCAATAAAATTGCGGTGACAGTATTTTTTTGTTGGGGGGGCAAGAAAGGGGTAGTTTATACAGTGGAGCTGACAGCACAGGAGGGCTGGCAGAGAATGAGTGAGAGGGTGCGAGGGAGGGAGAGGCGGGTGCAAGATGTGGGGGGAGCCAGGGGACTTAGCAGTGAGCAATGGCCCAGTGAGACAGGAGCGGTGCTGGACCAGGCTAAGGAGCAGCAGGAGGAGCGAGATGGCGCAAGGCATGATGGCGCAGGTGGCTTCAGACAGGGAGCCAACGAAAGCTGAAATGGGAAAGAAGTTGAGTCAGCAGCCACTCAGCAGCTACCCATCTCTGGCAACTTGTGGGTGGAGACTAGGGAGGGAGTGGCTGGCATGGCAATGTCAGTGCCAGTGACCAGCAGAGGGCACATGCCCAGCTAAAGCTCCTGCGCTCTGGAGAGCAGAAAGGAGCAGCCAGCAAAGGCAGGGTGCTGGAAATGTCAAGAGAGGGACAAAAGAGCCAGATGTGGGAATATGCATTTGATGAGAGGTCGCCTAACAATGCCGGCCCCCTCCATGCATGTCAGGGAATGAGGTGGTGGAGTAGGATAGACTACTTCTGGCGGCAAGTGGGCCATTGCTCTTCCATTAGGGGAAAAAACCTGTAGATGAAAACTAAGCAAATGAAAGCTCTGGAGCAGCTTGCAGTCAGTCAGGGTGTGGGAAATCCAGGAGGGGGTGTTGCCTTTGGGGCCCCCCCCCGTCTACGAGCCTGGTCAAAGAAGTCTCATTTTGAAAAGATGAAGTATGGGGGCAAGTTGTAAGTTCTTAAATTCAGCAGGGTGGCTAAAAATCCTGTGCAGATTTAGATCCTTATAAGCACATCTACTTCAATGGACTTAGAAGAGTGTAACTCAGTGCAGCATGGTGGTGCTACAGTGTCATCTGGTGCAGGGTTAAAATCAATGGGCCTGGCCTCGAGTAAGTTTGCATAAGGGTGCAACTGCAGTGAGCAGTGGGTAAAGCATCCCAGCCAAAGGAGATTTGAAAGCTTTCTATAAAAGATCATCCAGCTGAACAAACTGGCTGGTTTTAAAAAGAAAAGTACGAATAATAGAAACTTTCAAAACACCTCCAATGGCATCCATGCTTTTTTCTTCCTGCTTCCCCCCTGCACTAGGTTTGCAGCAAAAGACCTAGTCCACACCAGCCATTAATTTCAATAGGGTTGTGGCATTTTGCAGGCTAATAATAGTACCTCACATGTATATGGTGCTTTTGCAGCATTCAACACATTTCAGCCAGCCTTCTGTCACCAACAGTGAAATCCTAAATGGAAGTTACACCTATCTAAGCCTAATGGACTTCATCAGACTTAGAAAGGTGCAACTCTGCTTAGGATTGCACTGCAATTCTTACTACTAGAACCCCAGCCTTTCCCTGTGGTTGACTCCAGCAGACTGGGTCTGGGCATGGAGGGTTTACAATTATCACAGCAAATAGCTGCTGATACAAAGCACCTGCCTTGCATGAATAAAGTCCCAGGTCTTGTATGACATCTCCACCTCAGTAACAGGTCCAGAAAGAATTGTCTGCCCTGATACACTAATGCTGGTTAGATTGGCCTGTGGTGAGCTGAACAAATCCATGGTCTAACACAGGATAAGGCAGCTTCATACATTCCTAGTTCCTGACGCCAGCCTAAACGTTTTTGGTGTCCTAGGCACCCACACCCAGTATAGAGACAAATAAGAGATAATATATTAATATATTTTTTAAAATATAGAAATTCATTTCCATTCAATGAGGCAAAACCTGGCTCCCTAGGTGACCACCTAGTTTGCCTATATATTCAGTGCAGCCTTGGTTCCTGGCCCCCAACTAGCTGGTGAGGTGGTAGGATGACTTACAAGTCTGTGTAGATTCCAGCTGTGAATGTTCCTTTTGGTATTAAAAAACAAACACTCCATGCAAACAGAAGACTAGCTCAGAGCAAAGACATGTTCTGTGCTAGTTTTTGTTTCAGAGAGTATTTAACATAGAAGAGCATTCGAACGCATGATTCTCCATCTGCAGTAGGTACAGTCCATTCCTTCATCCTGTTCTTCTCCATGCAAACCTACATCTCACTGAAACCAGTGGGATAAGCTGGCTGCAAGTAATCTGAGTTACAATTAACTTTGGTCCAGATAAACTGACCAGTTCACACATGCAAGAGAATGGTACAGTGGAATGCAGGCAAAAGATCAACCTTTGGGTTGGATGTAAGACCACCAAGGAAGACTGGAAGACCTCTTCCTTCACAGCTACACTGTCTCTCATACTAGCTACATTTTTATCCCACTGTTTTGCCAAGATGCTCAGAGCAGCTTAACCACCTTTTCCTATGCCCATTTTATCCTCCTAACAAGTGTGTGTGTGTGTGTGTGTTTGTGTGAGAGAGAGAGAGAGAGAGAGAGAGAGAGAGAGAGAGAGAGAGAGAGAGAGAGAGAGAGAGAGAGAGAGAGAGAGAGAGAGAGAGAGAGAGAGATTGAGACTGGTCTAAGGTCACCCACCCAGCTTCCCAGGAGAATGAGGAACTCAACCAGGATCCTGAAGATCCATAACTCTAACCCCTACACCACACTGGATCCTGACATGGGCCTTGGCTTCTTGTAGTAACACAGACAATTGTATCTTTTCATGCAGCCTAGTCCTTGCATCTATAATCAAATGAGCCAGATAGGTGGCATCTTCATGAAATCTAGGATGTCTGTATCATGAGAGGAGATGTGCATAAAGGCTTGAATACAGAAAACTGCATATCAAGGTCAGTATAATCTACTTTGACTGGCAGTAGCTCTCTCCACTGTCCCAGGTCCAGTTCCTTTCACATCACCTCCTACCTGATCTCTTTAACTTGAGCTGCCAGGGATTGAACCTGGGACCTGCAGTATATAAAGCAGATGCTCTATCGCTGAGCTACAGCCCTTGATGCTTGCAGTCCATCTTATTTTGTGCATCTTTCCAGGGCTGTAGCTTAATCTATGTCAAGTCCCTTGTTCCTTTCCAAATACCAGTACATCAATTATCCTGAGTTGGACTATTGCCTAAAGCTGTTTTTACAAGTTACACTTAAATGGGGTGGGAGTGGCATTTCTCTCAGATCTGTAGTTTGAAAATGAAACCTAGAACATACTTCCAGCTTCAAATGACCTGCTTTCTCCCGTTCATTAATTGCATTCACAAGTGATGTATTCCTGACTCAAAGGCTCAGAGTTTGAAGACATCCTAAACTGAAGTAAGATAAAGTGCAGTCAAGTCGTGACTGATTCATGTGGGTTTTCAAGGCAAGAGATGAACAGAGGTGGTTTGCCTGCCATTGCCTTCCTCTGCACAGCAGCTCTGATCTTCCCTGGTGGTCTTCTTCCATCCAAGTACTAACCATGAGCAATCCTGCTTTGCTTCTGAGATCTGCAGACACTTCTTGAAACCTCAGGACTGCAGTTCAAGCTAAGGCAAGTTCACAAACAACCACTGGTCAGCTTGAGCTTTGGCAATGAGGGATCAGACTGAAACAACTTCACAAGAAAACTTTTGTAACCTGAGGAAGAGTTGGGTGGAAAGATGGACTGGTAAACTTCTGTGGGCTTGCTTGCAAGCTGTTGTTTCTTGAACCTTTCTATCTGCTGTGCTTCTAATTCCGCTATGATAGCAAATGCTAGAGATTTGTGAAACAATATCTTCAGCTAAGCATTTAATTTCCCACATGTTCTCTGGTGTTTATCCATTTAGGGACAACAAGTGAACAACCTTTGGAAAAGCTTAGGCAAATGCTTGAAGTTTCAGTGATACTTCTACAAGCCCTAGGTCAATTTCCAACAGCAATGCAAGGAAGAATAATAGAAGAGCTTCCTGTTCTACACAATGACCCTTTGGTCTTTGTTATCTTAGTGAATGGGTAAATTCATTTGTCTTGTATTTATATATGCATGTGGTTTGTACATTTACACAATGTATTTCTTCCTTGTGCTCTAAATCCAGCCTTGTTTTGCAATGACCACTGGTTCTAAATTTTGACTCTCGCACTGATATTATTGGAAGACAGGGAACAGCCCAGGAGCAAATTTCTCTAGATCAGTGGCCATCAACTTTTCCTGATCAAGGACCCTACTTTAATCCCTAGGCAGCAGCATGGGACCCTTTCAGCTGTGAGTATGTGATATCATGGTCACATGACATCAGCCACATGACAGGAGAGAGGAATGAGGAATAAACCATGGACGGCTGAGTGGCCACCCTGCTGCTGAACACAAGAACACATGAAGCTACCTTATACTTATCCAGACCACCGGTGCATCAAAGTCAGTACTGTCTACTCTGACAGCCCACAAGGGTCGCAGGCAGAGGTCTTTCACCACCTTTTAACTGGAGATGCTGGGATCAGGGACCTTCTGCATGCAAAGCAATGCTCTGTTACTAAGCTTTGCCTGTTTCTCTTGGCTTACGTGCAAAAAGTGTAAGGAGGTGTGGCTGCCTTGCTTTCTAGCAGTAGATCCTTCCAAAAAGCAGTAAAAAACCATCATGGTCCCTTTATAGGTGCTCATGACAGTCTGAAGGCTCCATATTTTCTAAGCAGGTTTGGACTGCCAAGTGTTTGGAATGGGAAACCAGACAGGAATCCTATCTATGTTTCCTTAACCTCCATACTAGAAAGCTTGGTTTTAAATGTAAAAACAACAACCTGCCATAGAGCTACAGAGCAGTATGTTTCTGTATTGTTTTTTAAAGTTCTTTGTATTAAGGAGATGCACTATCTGGTTTCTTGGCTTGCTTAAGGCACTCCAGGTAAATCCTACCTCCTTGACCTGGAAGCAAAGCACTTTCACTTTACACAATACTGGCATACTGACAACTCCCTCACCAGACTCCTGTCTAACCTCTTTGTAGGCCTCACTTTGGCCATCTGGGCATTATTGCTTGTGTGTACTGGCCACAACCCAATAGAGAGTTAAGTATGCTTTATCCTATTTGTTTCAATGGGCTTAAGTGATTCTGTGCTAGACCATTCATTGTCCATACAGAAATCGATGGCCAAAAATATATTTTAGCCAAAGTCCCATTGTACATTCTTGTATCTTCCTCCAAAATCAACAGGGCTTAAAAGTGTTCAGCACTGGATGGGTTATGCCACAGTTATTAGCAGATGTGAAATGAAATGGGCTGAAACACTGAAATTTATTTTACCAGTTCACACATGCAAGTAAATAATCTCAGGGTTCTTGTTTAGTGAACAGGGTACATTCATATATAATTATAAACCCCACAGCTGTATGTTGAATTTAAACCACAATGGTCTATTCAATATTAGGAAGAGCTTAGGAAGCCTATTGGTCCAGAAAGGAATCTGTTCGTTCAGCCCAAGGTGTAGATGGTTTTCTTCTTCTCCTTCTATGGACAATAGGCATGGTAGGAGAAGAGCTAAAGAACCTCTTCAAGATACTTGATATTGGTTTCATGCTCAAACTCTGTTTTTAACTCATTTTTGACTTGAAGTCAAACCTGAACATGGGACCCTTTCAGTACAATCACAACTCATCATGGCTTCAAAGGACTTCCAAATTACTTCTGGAATACTGAAATGGTACATTGCCTTTGCAAAACATGTTGAATCACCCTTGAGTTTTGCTACTATTCTGCTTACACTACTTGGGGGGTGGAAGATTTTGCTTCCATGGCATGTTGTACTAAAGATGGGTCTTTGGTCCATACATCCAGAATGGTATGAGATAAAAATTAATTGTGTGCGTGTGCGTGCTAGGGGATGGAATAAAATCTAAACATTGATTAAGGCTGCTATTGTACTATATTATCACTTGACATGCCTGGACAAACAGAATGAAGGCCCAGCAATGAGAACTGGGAACCCTCTGTAGGCGATCGCCCCACGTTAATCTTTTTTCCTGTACATTTTTGCAATATTTGTTATTTCAATGTTTTTTTTTAATTAGATGGATGGTTTTCCAGATTTTCAAGGGATGGGAGATAATCAAATATGATTCTTATTTCATGGAATAAAATGCCATAATATTGAGTTTAGAGGAAGGGCAGATTTGGCTGAAATGCAAATGGATTCTAAAATTTGCAAAAGGATTCTAAAATTTGCAAAAGATGCATGGCCTCCCTGTTCCTAGATATTGACTGAGGAATTGGAGTCATTGCTGGCACTGTATCTTGTGAACCTATGAGGCTGAACTGTATTCTAAATTGTCTCTGTCTCTCTCTCTCACCCCCCCCCACATGGACAGATAGGCACATCATTCAACTACCTCTGCTAGGGATGCCAACTGGGGGGGGGGGAGATCCCATCTGGCCTGCTCTTGTGCCTTCAACTGCAGCATGATCAGCAGAAATCAGCAGTGGGGATTGTTGCAGATATAGCCCACCTACAGGGACTAGGTGAAGAGCTGGCAACCCCTTTGCCCACCCTCAATACATACAAGGCAGAAATAGGCATTAACTGCAGCCTTTTTTTCCTTTTAAAAATCGCCATTCAAATGGACAGAAAATGACTGCAAGATTTCTAACCCACCCCCTCATCCTATCTCTATGTATCTGTCCGCCGCTACATGTAGATACCTAACTAAGAAGCCCAGGCTCACACACATTTCTAAATTTAGGCCCCAATCCTAAACCCAAATAATAGCGGCAAGATTCCTGTACGTTTGTCAGTTTATTTTCCGACTTGCATGATTTTACAGGTTCCGCCTCCTACTATTATTCCCGGCTTTAGCAAACATTTGTCTATACGATTTTATTCACAATATATTAGGCAAAAGAGGAGGCGATTTCCCCCCCCACACACACACACCGCCTGCAAAGGAGCAAGGGGGCGGGGAAGAGAAGGTGGCGGTGGCGGCCGCATTCAGTACTGTGCTTGGTGGAGAGGCAAGGAGAGTATAATAAACCGGCGTCATTATAATGCAGCGGCCGTTTCTGCCTCCTCCCCTTCAAAACAATACTTCCAGGTACAGCCACCCGCTCTCACCACCATACCCCCACCCCTCCTGCTACCCGGGGTGGGGAGGGGCGGCTGCTGATCAAGATCAAAGAATAATGGGCCCTAACGGGGCGGGTGCAGAGACGGGAAGGGGGCGAGAGGAGAACTACCCCCCCCGTCCCTCAATTGTCCCATTGTGGGGTGCGAAAGAATGGAGGTTAGATGCGGCTGGGATGGGGGGGAGGAAGGGGGAGGCCCCCGCCCGATCTCCTCCCGCTCGGAGCTGGCAATGGCTTACACGCCCCTGTCAGAAGCAGGAGAAAGGCGAAGCAGAAGAAGGGAAAGGGGGGTTGAGAACCCACCAAAACAATGACCCCCTCTGCGGCAGCCGGGGAGAAAAGGGCTGGGCCGCAGGGGGGAGGGGGGAGGGGGCTCGCGCCCCCGCCCGCCCCTCCGCCCTTCTCCTCGGCAGGTCGCCCCCTCCCCAGCGCCGCCCCCCCCCCCCGCGTACTCACCCGGGCCGGCCAGTGCGGGTAGCCTTTCATTTTGGCGAAAACCAGGTCTCCGGCTTTGTATTCGCGGGGCCTCGGTCGAGCCATCGGGTCCTGCCCTCCCCTCCCCGGCGCCGAGTCCGATGCAAGCGGCCCCCCTCCCGCCCGCCCTCCCCGCGCGGCCAGGCCTTCGCCCTCCCAGCCCCCTTCCTGCCCGGCGCCTTCCTCCGAACGCGGGGCCGGGTGGGTTTGGCGGGGGAGGTCCGAGCGCCCCCTTCTCTCCCGGATGGCAAGCGGCTCCGGAGGCGAGGATGGGCCCCGGGCTCAGAAGAGGCAGGAGCGGCGGCGGGGGGAGGAGGAGGAGGTGATGGTGGCGGTGGCGGAGAAGAAGCAGGCGAGGGGAGCTGCTGGCGTGGTGTGTGTGTGCGCGCGCGAGCGAGTGAGTGTGGCTGTGCAACCGGAGGGAGGGAGGGGGAGGCCCTGGACTCAGCACCAGCAGCCCCCGAGAAGAACCCAGCTGCCTCGCGGGGGTCCTCCTGGGCGAAGAAGAAGAAGAAGGCTGGGCTTTTTAGGTTTTATTTTAGGGGGGGTTCAGGGGTGGAGGCGCAGATCCCCCTCCCCCAACCTCTGGCTTGGCAACAATGTTGCGAGCAGAGAAATGTAGCGGCCACCTCCCGCCGCGCGCCGCTCGCTACGCTGGCCCGCTCCACTCCACACACACCCCCCCCGACACTGGCTGCCGCGGGGGAAACATGGATCCTTCGCCTCCAAAAATTGCTCCTTGGGCAGCGACTGAAAACACGGTCCCCCCTTCTTCCCTTCCCCGAATTTCCTCTCTGCTTTTTTTTTCTCCCTCTCGAGCTCTCTGCTTCGCTCATTTTCTAGGTGCACGAATCGGTTTCTATGAAAACAGAAACAGCAAAGCGCGCCTGTACAAGACGGCTGTTTTTGTCCTCGCCCGCTCGCTCGCTCGCTCTCTCTCTCTCTCTCTCACACACACACACAAGGGCGGCTGGGCGCAGGAAAAAGATGCGTGGGAGAGGCTCTTTATTCAGATTTACTGGATACTTGTTTGGGAAGGCGAGGAAAAAGGAATAAATTGGATTTATCAGTAGTTGAATTCTGCCTGGTTTTTAGAAAATGGAAGCAAATTAAATGTCACTTAATTCCTGGCTATACATACATGCAGCACAGCAGCAACCCTCCGCTTCAGATTCAGGCCCTGGAGACATGGGGGGGGGGGGTTTGGAGAGAAAAGGCCCAGCGTCCATTTTCAACATTTGACCCGTAAACAGGTTCCAGAGAGCTGGGGGCTGGAGGTGGGTAGGCCCCACTGAACTCTTGGCTCAGAGAGGATATTTATTGCATTTCAGGATAGGTATGACATTTGAGGAACTCCACTGGGCTGAGAAATGCAGGTTAGAGATACAAAAAAGAAAGAAAGGAGTAAACCAGTCAGGAATTTAGCAGGCCTTTTCCAGAATTTCATCTTGTGACATGGAAGGAAAAAATGCAGCTCGGTTTTGTGAATGGCCATTTTGAGAAGTCAAGCATACATACATGCACACACTCCTGCTGGCATTCCTACCAAGTTTTTCTAACAGAAGCTCCTCTTCCCCCCCCCCCATTTCTGTTATCTGATGATTGGCATCTAGGCAAAGTTTTTGAGGAAGGAGGGCAGATTTGGCACAGGATTCTTCACAGGCCATCCCTAATGCAGTGATTCCTAACACAGCATGAGCCCCGTTGACTGGCACCCACTGGTTCCTTCCCCAAGGCAAAGATCCCATCCCAACTTTTCCTTACCTCAGAGGGGTAGGAAGTACTTCAGAAGAGTGTCACCTTTGCGTCCATAAGGAGCTTCCCCCCCCCGCAATTCAGCAGCTGCTGCCTCCATGCTAGGACTATGCTTGGCTTGTGACCTCCCAAGATTTTGTGACTGGCTGCAGCACCCCAAGGCAGCCATTTTGTGATTGTCCTAATGGCAGCCATTTTGTGGTGGCATCCACATCATGCCCACAGGCTCAACAAAACTGAAGACCCCTGCTCTAATGTCAAGCCAGAAAAAAGGTGTGCTCACTGTTGTCAGATGGTTACTCCTCTATATTTTGAAATGAAAACAAATGATGTAAGCCTTCTGAGGTGACCCTTGACTCTACAGGGGCTCAAAGGGACTCTATGTTAATCTAAAAAAACAGTAAGGGTGAAATGTCTGTTCCAAATCATCCTGTCAGTTTTTTAAAAAAGTCTGGTTCCCCTTATTAAGGGAAGGTGCTCAGAAATGTTTCTCTCAAGTTCTTTTGAAAAAATTGCCAGTGGAGCAAGAGAGGTTAAGCACTGACCTTTAAGTGCCAGGTAACAAAAAGGCCTGTCATCAAGGGCAATTTTCACAATGTGCCAACAGAGCTAAATTTATCTTGCCATGGGCAATAAAGATCCTTCTTTTGCCTAATGAGAAAGGGAACATCTACACTTCAAGGGCAGACAAGCTGAATATCAGTTTAGCAAACGTTGTCTCCCCCAAAGAATCCTGGGAAGTGTAGTTTGGTCAGGCATTAGAATGTGCATTTGGTGAAGCATTAGAATGAGAGACCTTTCCAGAACTAGAATTTCCAGGTTTCTCTATGAAGAGGAAACAACTACTAAATCCACTTAAATTTACGGGGCAGATATGCACTGAGAATTGTCTAGCAGTGAATCAAGTGCTTCACATGGGACCTGAACAGCTTGCTTCAGGTAAGTTTTCAGCATTAATTCTCTCAGCGGTAAAGTGGAAATATAACAGTGAGTTTTACCTTCCTTGTATGCTTATTACCAACTGTGAAAGAAGGACTGAAGGAAAAGATATTTATCAGGTAGGCTTTCCTAGCCCGAGTTTCTCTCAGCCCAGTTTAAATTCCCAGTTCTCCTCCAAAACATCCCCCATTTTGAATGGTATGGGATTGAAGAGTGAGAAGGCGGTTTTGAACTGTTGAACACATTAAGTTGAAACTTAAAAATTATTACTTTAGAAAGAAACTGTGTGAGTGTGGGCAGGTTCAGGCAGACCATATGCTGACCCCTCTTCTTTCTAAAAGTGAACAGAGAAGGAAATTATTGCAGCAGCAGCACCCCCGACCTGTTCTGCATGTGCATCAGCATGAGGTGGCAGAATAAACTGCTGCTTCAGGCTGCCTGGGGGCAGATCTTGTGAAAAATATCTCTGCAAATTATCTAGTACGAGGACAAAGGGTCTAATCCAGCCAACTCCTTCCTGTGCTAGCTTTCTACTTACAAGGATTTTTTAACATCATGGAGTACTGGGGGAGGAATGCAACAGCAGAGATTGGTAGGGCAGAGGGATCCTGCACTACTAATCTGCAAAGAAAATAGATCCAGGTGGTCAGCCATGTTGGTCTGAAGAGGAACAAATTTAGAGTCCAGTGGCACCTTTACTTTGTTGGTCCTAAAGGTGCCACTGGACTCTAAATTTGTTCTGCAAAGAAAATAAAATGTGAAAACAAACTACATATTCAATCAGGTCATGCTTTGGTGCACTGAATTCATACTGCTCAAATATGCAGTAAAGGCCCTGACTAAATAACACTAATTTGTTAGACTGGTTACCTGAGCAAAATATGCTAAGATCCGCTATAAGGTAAAGCACCCACCTCCACAAGGGAACAAAACAAAGCCCACTTCTCTTCCCCCTTGTGAGGAATTTTTTCCTTGGAGGTTTGACATGAGCAAAACTGTCAACAGGATGTTTTTTGGAGAAAAAATCCCTCTGGGCAGAGACCAGACTGGGGGAGGCAGGGGTTTGTGTGTGTCAGTTCAATGGCTTTCCAGGCTCACCTCAGCTACCTCTTAATACATCTTGCTAGAGACAATGGGGTGGGTTAAGTCCCCCCTTCTTGAGGCAGGGAACAGAGATGGAGGACTTTAGAACATATCCAGGAAGAAGCCCCAGGGAGTGCCTCTTTGACCTGGCTTGACCTGGTCAGGGTGTGGGGAAAAGAAAGGTCATAGAAACTCCTTGCAGCAAAAAGGAGGTCTTTTTTCTTTGGGTGCTGAGTCCATGAGAGTACAGACCTCTCCACTGGGAAAGCAACCATTGACCATGTGCTTGCCTAAAGAACTGGAGCAAGCTTCAAAGTAAGGGGAACTCTCTCGAGATTGGTAACTTCCTAAGCTTTAGGAGCTGTCCTATTTTAACATCTGATAGGATGTGCAGAGAGAGAGGGACAGAGGATTTGCATTTTACCAGTTTCTATTTAATCCCTTGCTCATTCTGGTACTGTACTGAAAATATGCTTGTGAACATTTTCTTTTTAATCAATACTTTATAATTTAGGATGCAGACAATGGTTCTCTACCGCATAGACCTCCACTGTCTTGGACACGCTATTTGTTAAAAGGAGCTCCAGGGGGAAGGCAGGCAGTTGGCAAGTGGCTATTCCTCCAGAACTCTTGTGCAAGGAGAAAGGAGCTCCTGTAGCCACCCAGGGAGCCAGCCTAACCACCACTGTGGTGCTAGGGTTGCCAGCCTCCAAGTGGAGCCTGGAGATCTCCCAGAATTACAACTGATCTCCAGCATACAGAGATCGCTTCCCCTGAAGGGAATGGTTGCTTTGGAGGGTAGATCCTATGGCATTATACTCTGTTGAGGTCCCAGACCTCACCTTCCCCAGGCTCCACTCCTAAATCTCCAGGGATTTCCCAACCTAGATTTGGGGATCCTGTGACCTTGCCCATAAAGATTCATGAAGCAAAGGAGCTCCAGGCTAGACAAGGTGAGAAGAGACTGATAGGTGTGGCCAGTGGATTCTTATGGAATCCTGACAGGGACTCAGAGGGACAACAGCCTAATGTGTGTAATGTTAGCATGCTAATGGTAGCTGGGCTTGGGCTACTGACCTCTGACTTGTTTCCTGCTGTGATATTATTTTGCTGGGTGTTGTGATGGCTTTATGGAGAAAACGAGATGGTTTTATAGCTCTAAAAAAATACAGCAGCTTTATTATGATGGTTTTTGTGTGGTGTTTTTAAACACAATTGCTGATTTTATTTTTATTTTTATAAGTTTTTACTATATTCTGATGACAGTTAAAGTGTAAATCACTTCTGACAAAGTTGCCTAGATAAGTGTTGTAGAGATACATCAACTGAACAAACGACGCTTTGCCTGGCTTAAAAATTTTTTTTTCTGGTTATGGTTAGGGATGGACATGAACCAGGAAAACATGGTTCAGTTTGTGGTTTGTGGTGGTGTGGTTTGTGAATCACAGACCATCATGAACTTTTTCCCATTAGATGAACTAGTTCAGTACGTTAAGTTCATAATGCGGCATGCTACAGATACCAAACTCATGGGGGATCTCTGGGCGACTCTTCTCTATCTGTTCTCCAAGTTTGGTGAGGATTAGATTTACAGGGTCCAATTTATGGCCCTTCAAGGTGACCCCAGGAAAATGCTTTCTGGGGAAATGACAGGCACAAGTTCAGAAGTATATAGAATGAACCTTGTGCAAGCTAGAGCCACCAAACTCACAGGAGATCTCCAAATGACTCTCCTCTACCTCCCCTCCAAGTCTGGTGAGTATTGGATTTATGGGATCCGAGTTAAAGCTCCTCAAAGAAGGTGTCCCAGCCTCCATTGTTTCCAATGAACAGGTCAAATCTGAGGTGGGGGGCATTTTTGCAAGCCCAGCAGAATCAGTGCAATGTGCCAGCAGAACCAGTGCCACTGTGGCACTGCAAACTCAACAGGATTAAGGTCAAGCCAGGAAAGTGCCTTTGGGGGAAATGTATGGAAGCTACACACACCAAAACCACAGGGATCCTGCTGCCGGCTCCTCTACAATCTCTCCAGGCTGGGGGTGTATTAATTTCTGGTGTTACTGCCCGGCCCATGACAGTTGCAGACCAACCCAAAAAGCCTCTCCAGTTCCTTCTCTGGAAAAGACAGCTGCAGTTACAGGAGTCTATAGAATGGCTCAGGAATAAGATGGTGACACCAAACTCACAGGGAAACTTCACCTGGACAGACACTGGAAGCAAGGCAAGCATCCTCCCTACTCTCAAAGCCCCCTCCCCCAAGTCTCCAAAGGCAGGTTCAGAAGGACAGAAAGGCAGACATCCCCAGGGTTTCAACAGGGGCTCCCCAAAGTTACTACACAACACTCTAGCCCCACTAGACCAGTGGAAATCAGATTTTTCCATTTAAAGTCATAATGAGTTATGTGTTACGAGATAGATGTTGGGTGAGGCAGCCTACCGCCACCGGCAGAGGTGGCCATCCTCCCACTCAAGCGCCAAGGGCACAACCCGTAGGCTGCATGCTGGATCACCCAGAACGGAGGAGGAATGGGGAGACATGCGGGTGGACAACAGGAGGCCTGGATCTTACCCTATGAGATTCAGAAAAGGGTAGCCCAGCTGGGAGAGACTGACCTTCAGGAAGGCCAACTCATCCACCCTGAGTGGGTGCAGGCGGGAATGGTGGGGGCTGGGAATGTCTCCCAGGTAGAAGAACACCCACTTGCTCTGGACACTGGTGGAAGGGTAGGAGACTCATGACCACGCAAGGGAAGTTGGGCCAGATGACAGACTTGTGTGACCGGTACTCCAGGTGATTAACATTGTCAGCCTCAGGGGACTTAGCAAGGTATCTTTGCTTTGATGGAGTGGCACACATTCATAACTACAAAATTCTGATTACCAGAAGTACTGGTGAGACTGCAACAGATATACCTATGGCCCAGTACTAATTCCAGCAATAGCTGTATAATCATATAAGGATACAACACCTGGGTTGATATATGTATATATGTTTATGAATGTGTGTCAATGATATATCTGTATTAGTGACCACTGAGGAAGGCCCTTTGGGGCCGAAACGCGTTTGGTCTTCAATTGTTTAGTGTTGACCCATCTTTTGTATGAGCATTTGTATGTTTTTATACATCTGATACTGAAAAATTTTAATCAGAAGTTATTTTAACAAGTGTACATCTTAATAAATTTGTATGTTTATATTATATTAGTCAGCTTGGCCCCCTTGGTTCGCACTCCCTCACCATCACCTCTGCAAAATTCTCCACCATTGCACACATGGCATCCCTGCTGCTATGGACCTCTCAGTTCACCACTGACAACCGGTAGCAAGGGAGGCTTCTTCCTTGTTGGGTTCTTTGAGGCAGAGGTGCCAGGCTGCAGCTCCTCCTCCCCCCAGCCTCTTTTACCTGCTGTTCCTCTGCACTTCTTTGCAGAACCAGGCTTCCCAAGAACTTACTGTAATTCGGCGGTGTACGGATACGTCCTGGCAGGACCATTCCCGGGGAGGAAAAGATGCGGCGCATGATGCCGTCATCAGGAAGTGATGTCAGGTGATGCTCTGGCAATGGGGCTGGAAACTTGATGGTACCATCGAGTTTCCAGCCCCATTGCCAGAGCGTCGCCCAGCGTCATTTCCTGGAGGTGGCATCGTGCGGCGTGGGTGTTCCACGGAGGAATGTTCTGGCCAGGGACTGTGTGTCCCCCACCAAAATACGGTAAGTACTTGGCAACCCTATGCAGAACTCATGCTTTCATTGGATTCTGGAGAGCAATGCTGCCTTTTATCCAGGGTTCACAGATACAGTCCAGCCTGTACTCCCCTTCCTTGAAGAGGAATCTGGTAGTGATGCCCGCCCACAACCCATGGGAGAACAGGTGTTCCCCTGAGGCCTGTCTGCAGTGCAGAGGCCAGCACCCAGTCCAGCCCTTGAATCACGGGGATGATTTGCCGTAGGCTGGATGTATGGGTGCAGAGCACGTCAATGGTGTCCTGGAAGGGCTTGAGGACATGCACCATTTGGAAGAGGGTCAGCCAGTCATTGGAGCTGATGCTGAGCTCCTCGGTAATAGGATCCAAACCACATTTTACCAATTTGTTAATATTCTTGTTGACAAATTGATAAAATGTGGTTTGGATCCTATTACTGCTAGATGGATATGTAACTGGTTGATAGACCACACCCAATGGTTCCTTAATGGTTCCTCTTGGAGAGGAGTGATAAGTGCAGTGCCTCAAGGATCTGTCTTGGGACCTGTTTTGTTCAACATCTTTATCAATGATTTGGATGAAGGGATAGAGGGAATGCTTATTAAATTTGCAGATGATACTAAATTGGGAGGGATGGCAAATATGGTAGAAGACAGAGTCAGGATACAGGATGATCTTGACAGGCTGGAAAACTGGGCTAAAACAAAAAAAATGAATTTCAATGGGGATAAATGTAAATACATAATTATAGGATGGGGGAGACTTGTCTTGGCAGTAGTATGTGCAAAAAAGATCTAGGAGTCTTAGTAGACCATACACTGAACATGAGACAGCAGTGTGACATGGTAGGTAAAAAGGCAAATGCAATTTTGGTGTGTATCAGGAGAAGTATAGTGTCCAGAAGTGATGGTATCACTTTGCTCTGCTCTGGTTAGACCTCATCTAGAGTACTGTGTTCAGTTTTGGGCACCACATTTTAAGAAGGATATAGACAAGCTGGAACATGTCCGGAGGAGGGCAATGGAGATGGTGAGGGGTCTGAAGACCAAGTCCTATGAGGAAAGGTCGAAGGAGCTGGGTATGTTTAGCCTGGAGAGGAGATGACTGAGAGGTGACATGATAACCATCTTCAAGTACTTGAAGGGCTGTCATATAGAGGATGGTATGGAGTTGTTTTCTGTTGCCCCAGAAGGTCAGACCAGAACGAACAGGTTGAAATTAAATCAGAAGAGTTTTCGGCTAAACATTAGGAAGAACTTCCTGACAATTAGAGTGGTTCCTCAGAGGAAGAGACTTCCTTCCCCACCCCTCCTGATACTGAACCAACCCCTCTGTGCCATGATGGTGAAAGTGGCTGTAAAGGGGGGGAGGTCCTCCGCCACCACCTGTACCACAGGCCCCTGTCCCCAGGCACCAAGCCCATCCTGCCAGCCCACAGGAGCCCACCCCTAGCAGGGCATCACCAGAGGTCTCAGAGTCTCCTTTCCCTGATCTGTTCCTGGGGCTCTCCACAGAGGACAAAGAATTGTTAGCACTGCTCAAAGACCAGTGCTTGATAACGCTCTTTGGAGAAGTATCTGACAGTGATTCAGAAGAGGGAGAAGCATCTTCCTCTTCCACACAACTCCCTGTTGCTGTTCCTGCCTCCAATACACCCTTCTGTGGCCCCTCCCAGTCCAGTGCCAGAAAGCAGTTGTCCCTCCTCCCACCTTCTCCAGTCCCGGGGTGTTGTTTCCAGCCCACACCTCCCTAGTGACCCCTGTGTGGCAGAATGCCGGGTATACCATGCCCACATCCAAAGGGGTGCAAACCCCCAACACTTGTCCTCCTTTGTCTTCCACGGGAACCTGCAAAGGATGCACCCCAGTATGTTGCCACTGGGGGAAAGAGTGGCAGCCAGTGGGAGGAAGAAGGTACCCACTCTCTCTCAGTAGGGAGAAGTGAAGGGGGAGCACGAGGCCCCTCCAAGAAATGCTCCCTGTACTCAGAGCATGATGAGTGGTGGGACATCAAGGCAGGCCACCCTCCAAGAGGTCATTCCCATGGGGACACTGACAGTGCCATCCACAAGGGCTACATGAAGGGCCTAGAAAGCAGTTACTCACCCCATTGGCAAGATGATTGCTGTGGATGGCCAACCCTTATCCTTCATGGAGGATGTAGCCTTTCACTGGCTGCTGCAATACCTGGCTCCCTGGTACGCTGTTCCTCTCGTGGAGGACCACGAGCCAATGAGTCTTGTCCACCATGCACTGATCCACAGTGGCAATGGTCAAGGGTGAGATCTCCAGAATGCAAGGGAAAACCGTGCACTTCATGGCACTTCTCTGGAGCAGCCAGGAGCATGGATACCTCTCCATCACCACCCACTGGTGACAACCAGGGTATTTGTCTGTCTAGACTGTCGGGGCTTAGCCTGGGGACAGGGGTCTGTGGTACGGATGGTGGTGGAGGACTTTCCCCCCTTTGCAGCCACTTTTACCATCATGGCACAGAGGGGTTGGTTCACGATCAGGAAGGGTGGGAGGGTATAAAAAGTGGGTCCTGTCAAGGAACTCACTAAGCCCCTCCACTTGGCATGAGCAGAGAGATGAGAAGCTCAGATCCCTGAGTCCACTTAAGACCCCCAAACCCCAGCAGGGGAGAGGAATCACAATCAAAATGTGGGACCTCAGCCGAGGAACTCACTAGCTAAGTTGCTCTGCTCAGCATGAGCACAGATATGGATAGCTCCGTCAGAGCCCTGAGTCCACCTAAGACCCCCAAACCCAGCAGGGGAAAGGAGTTCACAATTAAAATGTGGGTCCTCAGCCAAGGCACCTGCTAGCTAAGCCTCTCAGTTTGGTGTGAGCAGAGCTGGGTGGCTGGTCCTCCTAAGTCCCCAAATCCCAGCAGTGGAGAGGAATAACAATCAAAATGTGGGTCCTCAACCAAGGAATCCACTAGCTAAGAACCTCTGCTTGGCGTGAGCAGAGAGACAGTGTGTCTCAGAACCCTGAGTCCACCTAACATCAAAACCACAGCAGGGGAGAGGAGTTCCTAATCACTAGAGAATGTATTCTGCTAGATTGCTTAAGTTCCCTGCCTCTCTCTGTAACTGCAAACAGCCAAGAGAAAAGAGGCTACAGAGCTGAGCTGGGCTTATATGTAGCATTCTGATCCCATAGAGTAGAAAAGGAACTCTTATTGGCAGCTAGCAGTGCCTACTGGTGTTTCCAAAGCTGGAGAATTCCACTCCCCTGTTGCCTTGGAGTTTTGTAAACAGTTTGAGTGGATCTGCCATGAACAGCACCAAAGTTTGTAGAATGTTTGTGCCGGTTGCCCTTCCATGAACATTGCTTTGCGAACCATGAACCAGCCAAAATTTGTGACGAACTTTAGTTTGTGAGCTGGTTCATGCCCATCCCTAGTTATGGTGTTTATCAGCTCCATTTTATGGGCCTAATCAAAATACTATGTATTTCAGTATGGGTCACTGATTACACTTTTTCAGTTAAGGAAAAGCAGAGGTAGAGGGAAAATCAGTGAGATTCTAGACAAAGAGAGAGAATAATTCTTCTGTAAGGCACCATCCTTCTGTTATACTCTTCTCAGAAAAATAAGCATCTTTCTCCTCAACTTTGTATACTTCACAGTTTGATCTTGCAGATCATTTGCCTCTAAATGATGTTCTTTTTTGACATGGAAAGGTGAAAAGTGGAATCTGGGCTTTCAAGCTACTGTCTAATTAGTGCTTAATTACTTAGCATCTAATTAGTGTGTAGCCAGTTTACATATAAGCAAACATGCTGCCTATCAATATGTTTTGGTGTCTTCTAAGCCATTCAGACAACTGTATACTGTGTTCAGATTGGTGATACATTTACAGATCTACTCATGTGAAACAGCTGCCTCATTTTTACTTGCTCAGCCACCTTTTTTCCAGTTCACATAAAGGTTGCTGTCACTGATCTATCTTCCAAAGCACTATATGTTGTTCTAATAAGAAGAATTTATTTATTACAAGATGTGTATCTTTTGTTTTCTCCATCACACTTAGAATTTTGCCTTACGTGATTTTGATGGAAGGTTTGATTGCTTTTGTTAGTGTATTATTGCTGGGTTTTGTGTATGTGACTATGTTATGCTGCTGCTGTCTGCTTGGTGGGGTTTTAGCTTTTTTTTTCCTTTGCTTTTTTTTGCAGTTTTTCACTTGTAAGCCACCTGAGCACTACTTGTTAGTAGAAGAGCAGGGTATAAATCCCATAAATGAATGCTAAACTTTTGATGTTAATTTTATGTGAAATTCTTGCATTTTTTATTTATTTGGGGGGAGTAGTATGGAGCTACTTTGCAAGTAGGTCCTGAAAAGTAGCTTTATAGAGTAACACCTTTTAATTTTTAAGTGCTTTATTTACATCCATTCTCTCTCCACAGTAGGAATCTAAAGCAGCTTACATCAGTCAGTCTCCTCCATTTTATTCTCACAACAACAACCATGTGAGGTACTGAAGGCTGAGAGAAAGATCACCCAGCAAGCTTCCAAGGCTGAGTTGGGTTTCAGACTTAGTTCTCCCAAATCCTAGCCTGGCAGTCCAACTAGTAGGCCACACTGGCTCTCAGACTTCTGAAATCATATGGTCATTATTCAGAGTTTATTCTTGTACAGATTTATTTATGTTGGTGATATAGATCTGTGTGTTTCTTCAGCAAACCCTAAGACTTGGTCAGCAACTAACTGGAGCCATGGGTTTTTTGGGGGGGGTTTGTGAGTGCTGAAGGGCCAGCAAGATGCCAGCCTGCATTCCATGCCCAGCTGATCATGTACATCCAACACATGCATAGCAAATGGTGCTGAGTCATCCATACTGGTATGTGTGCAAGCATGGCTGCATTTGGTCTAGGCAGGGATCCCCACAAGACTTCTGTATAGCTATTTTATAGCCAAGATGCCAGGAGAATAGAAGCCATCTCATTCCATAGCATCCTCTTCTGACTGTATTCACTCAGAAAAGGATGCAGACTGCTTCAGCCATATATGGTTTCCCCTCTGGTGAAAAATTTGTAATGTGTCACCAGAAGCCACAAACAGATACTGTGTGAGAAATTCAAAGAGGAATGGCAGGAAGGAACAGTAAAATCTGGGCTAGACTGATGACTTCTTCCCCATCTTCGTTTAATCTCAGAAACTCAAAAACATCACCAGTGATGCATCCATCAAAATGATTTGTTTTAAAAGCACTTCCTTAGGTCCCAGATCAGAGAAATGGGACACAATAGGAAGCTTGGTGCCTGTTTTCCTGTACGATCCCATAAACATCTGGGACTAGAAAGAAATAATGAAAAGTGCATTTATCTTCTATTTTTTTTGTAATATTTTATAGTATTGCAAACTGTGCAGCATGATCCTATCCATATTTACTCCAAAACTGCACATGGATTTTGCCATTACAAGAATGGTAGCTGTAATACGTTCTTAATAGATAGATGAACATTTAAGGCTGTAATCCCCTACATACCCACTGGAAGTAAGTTCCACTGAATTCTGTGAGACTTGCTTCTGAGAAAACATGTTGACTGAACATTGGCATGAGCAGCTTTAGCTGATGGATTGGTGGGGCTAAATTTAATCTCAGCTAAGAGTTAAGAGGAAGGTAGCTAAACTGCAGTTGTGAAACCATTGGGTCAGTGGGTAGGGCTAGGAATTGGGTGGGTCAGTTTTGATTAGGCTTGCCAGCCCCAGATCAGGGCATGGGGTTTCCCTGGGTTCTGGGGCTTCAGCCCACTGCTGGCCAGCTGGCCAATGGGGGAAACCCTGCCCCCAAACAGCCATGTCCTCATGTTACTTCCACAATGTGATGACTTCACTTGGAAGTGATGTCATCATGCTGGGGACATCGTGTGGGGACCCTCTGGTTTGAGGACAAAACTATTGTTTTAAACCAGTTTTACCATAGAGTTTTGCCCTCTAATCAGAGCATCCTTGTGCAATGTCCCCAACATGATGACATCACTTCTGGATGACATCATCACATTGGGGATGTCCCAGAACACCCCCCAAATCCCCCCGCTGGAGCAGCAAGGGACCTGGCCACCCTAGTTCTGATTGGTTGTGACAGAGCCTTTTAGCAGGTCCAGAGTAAGGCCTTGAATGTGATAGGTTTTGACACTTCAGTGGTAGGAGCTTAGTGCATCAAGGCCTAGAACCCTTTCCAGTTCAAAAATCTGGCTTACTGAACAAATAGCTGACACCAAAACCCAGGGCATAACTCTGAATGACCAGGTAAAATGTCTGAACTTTGGCAGTTCTATTAAGTTTAGGTTTCTCAAGGCTATGTATTGTTTCTGAAGAAAAAGAAGCATAAAAATAGTCTTTACTTTTAACAAGGAGTGGTTTGCAAAATTATAATTTCCTTCAATATCTCACAAAGAGGCTGGAATTGGTAATTGCTTGGTAAATATATTTAAATGTAATGAATTAGGGCATGAATTGTCATCCTCCATGGGCTCAGTTCTGAGCAGGAGAAAGGATTGGCTGAGACTTCGGTGGAGCCTTCTTCTCCTTTTGTAGGGCTGGGATTCTGGGGGGGGCAAAGACATCTGTATACTTACATGGCAACAGCTTTGTGCCTCTGTACTGTATCCCTCATTTGCTCTGTAGCAGCATGCCTGCCATTCAGTGAATATAAACAACATACTTCTTTCTGGGCATGCTACTTATCATGAGGTAGCTGTAATATGGTCCATAGTCTGTCTTCATTCTGCCCCATGTCTGCCTTCCAGAGAGTAGAAGCAAAACATTTGCTGCTGTCCCTTGGAGACATGCTGCTTGTCATAGGGGGAGAATGTAGAATGCCTCTGTCCTTCCCTCATTCTGAAGCTCTTGTTTTCTGGACAAGCAGAGAGGTACTGTCAAGCCCTTGAGTTAATTCACTCTCAGTCTAATAGTCTTTTATGAAAGCTTTATTAGAAACAGAGATTTAGCTGTGCACAGGAGAGATCTCTTGTTCAGACTAAAGAACAGATCAAGTGTTAGGTATTGTATAGGCAATGGTAATGCAGTGGGCATTCATTCTCTCCCCCCTTTCACTCCTCCCCCTTGATACTACCCAGCACTACAAAAGTTTATTATCCAGAAACCAATGTTTCTCCAAGGATGATAGGCTTTTGAGTGCCAGACATCTTGGGGCCCATTCTCATGGGAAAGTTGTTACAATCAAAGCTAACCTAACATACACACAGATATATGGCAATCACACGTACTCCTCCCATCCCTCGGAATTTATGGCAGAGAGGGCTAGAAAGGGATGAGACCAAATGGTCCGACCTAAAAGTGAAAGTACACTACAAAGACGGAAACAAATGAAACAAATGGTCGGTCGGTCGATCAGTCAGTCAGTCATTTATTACGGCAACAAGCCATAGAACACACATGCTTAAATATAACATTCATAACATTCATATAACTGGATTTAGGACAATAAAATAAAACTCTATAAAAATACAGTTGAGGGTAATAAAGTAAAAGAAAAACATAAAACAGAGACTATTAGGCAGTTATTATTATATATTTGATCGTGTATTTCGGATGCAGTAGCATGCTACCCAAAATTTTGCCACAGTGAAACAAATGGAAACATTAGTCAGCATAACAGTCAGCAGAGCCAGATTATGACAGGTACAGAGGATGAACAGTTATAGAATCAAGAAAGCCAGTGAGGATAGCGCAATAAAGTCCAGAAAGTGGAAATGCAGTCCATAGAAACACCTATGCAGAATTATCTGCTTTGGCAAGAACAACTGCTAACTCTTCTGCTCGGAACACACCCCTGTTGGAACATGCCCCTGCCACATCAGCTTCTGCTCTCGCTAACTCCCCTACTTCCCTTTCCCTTTCCTTGAGCAACTAGGAAAAGCAAACAGTAAGGTAAGAAAATAATAGAAATTTCTAAGATTACCAGTATGTTCTTATTTTAGTGAATGGACAAAAGATATTGAAGAATAGATGTGATTATATTCAGATTTAGATTAATTTCCAAATGCAGATCTCTACTATGTAGCTTCCCATGGAAGAAAGAATGGTGGTTGTACACTAATTTTCCTTCCATGCAGATTGTTGTACTGTGATACCCATAAGTAATCAGTTAACTGATGAAAAGGCACAAGATTAATCAGCTACAAATTCTTAAGTCAGTTGAATATTTAATGCTTGGTGTCCTTGTTTTTAAATTGCAACATGATCACTTGGTATTTTCTAAGTTTGTTGTTGCATGTGAGTCACTTGTTTATTTATTTGTTTGTAATTTAATTAAACAGATAAATCCCAGCCTATCAAAATGAATAGAATCAGCCTTTGCAGAGTATAGTTCTTAGGGCCATTGCAAGAAAAATATCAATCTTCTCAACACATTGCACTATTGCTACAAGACATGTGTGTGTGTGTGTGTGTGTGTGTGTGTGTGTGATGGCTCATATTCAAAATCTAAAAAAGAATATTATGAGATAGAGCACCCAAACTGAATTGGCAATGGGATATACAAAGCACTAAAAAAATCTTAAAAACAGGATCTGCAGATTCAAGTTGAAGGCAGACTGAACATTTTAAATGTAGGTGATGGTTTAAAGCGTCTTTGACATACATTATAGTCAGGACTTTTTGCATTGTTGTTTTTGGAAAAGAGGTGCTGGAACTCTCCAGAGGGAAATGAAGTCTTCAGTCTATGTACTGAAAACTCATGACCTTTTGAACATTTTAAAAAGATTAAAGAGGTTCCAGAACTCCATTCTGGCACGTTCTTCCAGAAAAAAAGCCCTGATTATAGTATCCTGAAATGAGTTCAGAGGAAACTGACTGTACACGTTTCCAGCCTATCAGTGAGAAGCTGACTGTGGTGAGGAGGGTTGCCAACTCCAGGTTAGGAAATTCCTTGAGAGCTGGAGATGGAGGCTTAGGGAGGGGGGAGTTTGGGGAGGGAACTCAGTGGGGACATGATGCCCACTCTCCAGAGCTGCCATTTTCTCCAGCAGAACTAATCTCTGTGGTGTGGAGATTAGTTGGAACTCCTGGAGGTTGGCAACCCTAGTACTGGGTGAGTATTGGTGAGCACTTGTGACATCATCAACCCCCCATCCTGTTTTTTTTCGCACTTATGGCATCACGGGCCACCCCCTCAATCCCTGTTTCTAACACATTTATGAGTTCTGGAGCTTTGGGTAATATTTTTTTTAAAATAAGGCAGACAGCCTTCTTGAAGCATGAGGCGACGGGCCAAATCGATCCAGCATTTAACTTACATGTTTGTACGTGAGAGAGGCAAATTATCAGGTGAACCTGGGGGTTATGGCCTGGGATAAATATTCAAGGAAATTCAATGGGAGGAATATGAATTTAATTTAATGAGATCAGCCTAATTCTAGAAATGGAGGACAGAGCCCACACATTCTCAAGTGAGGCACAAATTAAAAATAAAATGGAGGCAGGTTGTAAGTAAAGTCTAGACATGCAGCAGCATAAGTGGATATAATCATGAGATGGTAGAATGAGGTGTGCCATTTCCAGATTGCAGATGTGGACAGACACATTTTAATGCTTTCCACATGCAAAAAAGTCTAAAAAAAAAAATCACTTGTCGGGAAGGGAGATGCTTTTTGTAGTTGTAGGATGACTTCAAGAAATGTAATAACTCCCCTGAAGCGGGTTCATTGCACCACCTCAGCACTCTGCCCCCCCCCATCGTCTCATTCTGCCACATGTCTGATCCTGGCCTAGTCTATACATATAACAAAGGGTGGAAGGGGAAAGGTACTGTTATGTCCTCAGAGACATAATGGTGAGCATAGTGAGCAGGTGCTCATTATGCGGATCGTAAAACTGCACAAGTATTGCCCAATCAGAGGGCTTATGGTAAGAACAACTGTGATTGGTCATAAGGTACAAAGATGATTGGTCCTTATAACTGAACTGTGATTGGTTCTGATATTCAAATGTTATTGGCGCGTTTTGTTTCTGTGGGCGTGGCTACCTCAGCCAGGATTGTATATAAACTGCTGTTTTAGGACTGTATTTTGTCTAGCTGGTCTAGTCCTTAGCTGGTCTAATTTGGAGCTGAATTAAAGCTGAAATCACTTTTGAACTTACCTCCTGTGTCAAGTCTCGTACTTATCAACTGGCGACGAGGATGGGATATAGCGGGTAGGCAGCCCCGCTGAGACACCACGGAGGAAGTTCCGATTGACCGCGAGTTTCCGAGAGGGCCGTCCGCTCCAGGAAGCGCCGCGATGAGCTCCAAGCACCGGTTCGAGCCGTTCGAGCCTGCAACCGAAGACTGGGAGGCGTACCTTACCCGGTTCGAGTTTCACCTCGAGAGCAGCGGGGTGACGGATGCTGCGAAGAAACGAGCTGCGCTACTTAGTTCGTGCGGCAAGGAGGTGTTTGACATCGCCCGCTCACTCGTCACGCCTGATGACATCAAGTCTGTGCCATACGCCACGCTGACGGAGAAGTTGAAGGCTCATTTTGCGCCGCAGCCTTCCGAGATCGCTTCCCGGCACGCGTTCTACGAGAGGCGGCAAGGCGCTGATGAATCCGTAGCTGAGTTTGTGTCGGCTTTACGGAAGTTGGCAAGGGCTTGCAATTTCGATGATCTCGAGACGGCTTTGCAAGACCGATTGGTTTGTGGTCACCGCAATGCCAAGTTGCAGCAACGATTGTTCGCCTTGAAGACGCTGACTTTCAAGGTCGCGTTCGAGGAAGCCATCGCCGCTGAAGTTGCTGAAAGGGCCACGAGAGAGGTGCGGCAGTGGCCGGTGGTAGCTGATTCCAGCATCCACCTCCAAGTCGAGGACCGGGAACCAGCGCCTGCCGTTGATGACATACGAGAACCGCGTTACAGCAGCCAACCGCAGACCAGAGTGAAGACTATGCCAACGCGCCAGTGCCTAGGTTGTGGCGGGAAGCACGAGCGCAACACCTGTTGGGCCAGAGAGTTGGTATGTCGAGCTTGTGGAAAATGTGGGCACATCGCCAGGGTCTGCAAATCAAGGAGGTCGCCGCCTACGTCACCTCCACAGCGCTCTCAATTCTGAAGCAAGGTCAACACTACGTGCTCTTGGTTCCTGTCGTCCCGATACCCGGCCCTGTCGTCCAACCCCTGCTCATCGACTGTCCTCACCACGGGAGCGCCCCGGAGGAAGAAGATTTTCGTCACCGTGTATCTTGACGGTGTTGCCTGCCCTTTCGAAGTCGATTCGGGGTCGGCTAGAACCATCATTTCAACACATACGCTAGATCGTCTTTTCCCTCGCCGAAGCCGCTGCCGTCTCCTACCAACTGACGCCTGTCTTGCCGATTTTCAAGGGCACAGAATTCCGTTGGCCGGTGAGGCTGAATTTGAAGTCAAATTCAAAGAGCGAAAGGCGGCTCTGTCCCTAATTGTTGCTGAAGGGGACAGGGTAAGCCTCTTAGGGCTGTTTGAACCATTGGGCATTGCTATTTCTGGCATTAATGCGGTGTGTTGTGATAAATGGGATTGTTTGTATAACGAGTTTCCTCAGGTTTTTGGAAAGGGATTGGGAACCTATACAGGTCCCCCGGTTTCATTTGAACTGGATCCAAATGTACGGCCTATCAGGTTGAAATATAGGAAGGTACCGTTAGCATTGCGATCAAAAATAGAAATGGAGCTCGACAAGCTCATTGCGCAAGGGGTCTTAGAACCGGTACCATACAGCAAATGGGAAACACCCATCGTTACTCCTGTCAAACCCGATGGTTCTATAAGAATTTGTGCAGATTATAAGTGTACAATCAATAAGGCGTTGCAACAGCACTCATATCCTGTACCTGTGATAAGTCATGTACTTGCGTCTCTAGGGGGGGGCAAGGTTTTTGCAAAGTTGGACCTTGCCCAGGCTTATCAACAACTGCCTGTGGATAGCAATGCAGCAGAAGCACAAACCATCGTAACTCATAGAGGTGCGTTTCGAGTCAAGCGCCTCCAATTCGGGGTTAATGTCGCACCAGGAATCTTCCAGGGATTAATGGAAGGGTTGCTTAGAGGCCTCAAGGGAGTAATTCCTTACTTCGATGATGTGCTTATTGCAGGGAAAGATGAGGAGGAATTGCTTGAAAGAGTCAAGCAGGTCTTACTATGTTTTCAAAAAGCTGGGTTACGTGTAAAAAGAGAAAAGTGTACGATAGGGGTTCCCAGCTTTGAATTCCTGGGATTCAAAATCGACGAGCAGGGAGTTCACCCAACCCCGGGAAAGGTATCTGCTATTCACAACGCGCCCAGGCCACAAAACAAAACAGAGCTACAAGCCTTTTTAGGGCTCGTTAATTTTTATCATGCGTTCCTGCCTCACAAAGCTTCGGTAGCTGAGCCGTTACACCGCTTATTAAACAAAGATGCAAAATGGGTTTGGGGGCAGTGTCAAGAAGAAACTTTTCTAAATGTTAAAATGTTGTTGACGTCTAGCAGTGTCCTCACGCACTATGATGAGACAAAAATGTTGGTTCTGGCGGCTGACGTGTCGCCGTTTGGTATTGGGGCGGTTCTAAGCCATGTCATGCCTAACGGGACTGAAGCGCCAATTGCCTATTATTCTAGGTCGCTGAGTGGGGCTGAAAAGAACTATGCCCAAATTGATAAAGAGGGGCTGGCTCTTGTGAGTGCAGTTAAAAAATTCCATGACTTTTTGTATGGCAGACATTTTCTTTTAGTTACTGACCACAAGCCGCTACTTGGAATTTTCGCCCCTGACCGCCCCACGCCTAACATCCTGTCGCCCAGGATGTTAAGATGGACTCTGTTCCTCGCCGCGTATGAGTACGACCTGGAGCACAGACCGGGCAAATGTATTGCCCACGCTGATGCCCTGAGCCGATGCCCCCTGCCAGAGACTGGTCCGGCTCCGGCTCCAACTGCAGACGTTTTCATCCTCGATGAACTTCCACAGTCTCCATTAAGGTCCAAAGACATTGCGGTTTCCACCCAAAAGGACTTAATTTTGTCCCGCGTTCTAAACTGGGTGTGGAGGGGGTGGCCGAGTGTGTGTAACGAGCCTGAGTTTAAGGCTTATTGGGAGAAACGAACTGAGCTCTCAATTTCAAAGGGCTGCATCCTGTGGGGAAATAGGGTGATTATTCCCCCCAAACTAAGGGAAAGTGTTCTGAAGTCTTTACACGCCGGGCATCCGGGAATTGTTAGAATGAAGGCCCTGGCTAGGGGATACTTATGGTGGCCTGGGCTCGATGCTAACATTGAGGAGCGAGTTAGAGGCTGTGTTAGCTGCCAACAGTCCCGGCCAGATCCGCCACGCTCCCCTCCGGCTGAACTAAACAGAGCTGAAAAGCCTTGGTCAAGGCTACACTTCGACTTCGCTGGCCCTATCAACGGCCAGATGCTTCTGGTGGTCGTAGATGCCTTCTCGAAGTGGCTGGAGGTAGTTCCCATGCGGTCAACGACAGCGGCAAACTTAATAAAGGCTTCGCGCCAACTTTTTGCCACCCATGGGCTACCTGACGTACTTGTCAGTGACAACGGGCCACAGCTTACCTCTAAGGAGTTCGCCGGCTTCCTAGAGGGTTACGGCATTCGGCACATCACCATAGCACCATTCCACCCCGCCTCCAACAGCCAGGCGGAAAGAATGGTGCGGACAGCAAAAGAGACCCTCGCCCGGCTGCAAGGCGAGGACTGGGACCATCGAGTGGCCGATTTTCTCCTGTGGCAGCATGTCACTCCAAGCTGTGCTACAGGGAAAAGCCCGTCCGAGCTTCTAATGGGGAGAAGGCTGACAACTCTCCTCGACCGCCTGCACCCAGACCTGGATGGCAGCAGAACCGTGCGGCCCAAACCAGCCACTCCATCCAGGGAGTTCCAGCCCGGAGACTGGGTCTTCGCCCGGAACTACGCTGAGGGGCACCGGTGGCTTAATGCCGAAGTCACCAACAAATTGGGGTCTCGAATGTATGTGGTGAGGCTATCAGACGGCCGAAAGATACGCCGCCACATAGACCAACTCCGGCAGCGATGGTCTCCTGCAGATCAGGAGATTGAGGCAGGAGATTGCTACAGGCCCAGGGAGCAGTCCCACTTGCCTCCGGACGAGGTGAGTGCTGCTGGTTCTCGTACAGAACCTGAGGCAGGGCAGACCCCTGCACTCTCGGACCCTGTGGACCCTGACAGCCCAGCAATGCCTGGCGCTGAGTCTAACACTGACCCCACGGCAACAGAAACCCCTGAGTTAAGGCGATCTGGGCGAAGTAGAAGGGCCCCTCCCCATTTAGCAGACTATGAGTGTGTTCCATCTAAGGGGGAGGAGTTGTTATGTCCTCAGAGACATAATGGTGAGCACAGTGAGCAGGTGCTCATTATGCGGATCGTAAAACTGCACAAGTATTGCCCAATCAGAGGGCTTATGGTAAGAACAACTGTGATTGGTCATAAGGTACAAAGATGATTGGTCCTTATACCTGAACTGTGATTGGTTCTGATATTCAAATGTTATTGGCGCGTTTTGTTTCTGTGGGCGTGGCTACCTCAGCCAGGATTGTATATAAACTGCTGTTTTAGGACTGTATTTTGTCTAGCTGGTCTAGTCCTTAGCTGGTCTAACTTGGAGCTGAATTAAAGCTGAAATCACTTTTGAACTTACCTCCTGTGTCAAGTCTCGTACTGATCAGGTACTATATTACTGAAGTGACGGGATAGAAGACTATACTACTTCAGACCCAAAGTGAAGGATAACAGTTTAATGTAAAATCCTCCCTGTATGTAGAAAACTAGCATGCCAGGAAGCAGGTGGATTAGAATTTCTGTCCTGCTAACTTTTATGGCCTGGTGTAGTGGTTTGAGTGTCAGACTAGGCCCTGGGAGAGGCAGGGTTGAATCCCTCCTCTGCTGTGGAAGCTCACTGGGGGACCTTGGGCCAGTCATGCACCCCCAGTCTAGCCTACCTCGTAGGGTTGTTATGAGGATAAAATGGAGGAGAGGAGAATGATATAAGCCATTTTGGGAAGAAAAGTGGGGGATAAAAAAGTAAATACAATAAATAAAAAATATTTATATTTGATGTCAAGGAACTGTTCACATGTGAAAGCATTCAGAAGTAGCCCCCCCCAATGTGGAGTGGTGCAGTCCGTTCTATCAACACAGAAGTCTGCTGCCTCATTCTGCTGTGTGGCTGAACCAGGCTTAAGTCTTGTGGGCGTCCTATTGTTGTGGGTGTTGTGTATTGTGTTACTTGTAAGTGCAGAATGCCTGAGCTTCAGCCACAAGCTCCATTGACTATTGGTATCCTGAAATCTGCAACAGGATTTGTCAGTGTAGGGAGGAAGACTAATCAGGACAGTAATTGACATTCAGCGGGAACAATTCCCATTGGTTCCAAGCACTCATCTTTGATTGGACATTTTATTCCAGCAGTGTGTGGTTTTCCTGGTTCAAACTGTATATAGTTGGGTCATTCTGTGTGTTGTCTGTCTGTGTTCTCTGTGTTAAGAGCTGAATAAAGAAATTACTTGTTATGAAACGCTGCCTCAATCTCAGTATAACAGGTGTGTTATTGTTACTCTTTTCTCCCCCACCACTTCTAAAAGCCACATGTGTGTATGGGCACCTGGCAAACTGTGGAGGCAATCAGCATTCAACGTTTAGACAAGATGACTGGAGAAAGGAAAGCACAGAGGATGCAGGCTACTTTTTAGGTAACCTCCTCTTAAGCCCCCAGAGGATTGTTCAAGAGTCACTTTAATTATTCAAATTTTCTTTTTGCTGCAGTACCCAAAAGCAGCCAGCAGAGGCCTCTGTGTGCTAACAATTTAATTGTTATAGTATGAGTTGAAGAAGTCCCAGAAGGTGAATTGTCTTTCACACAGTTCAGTTTTCCCAACCTGCCAAAAATTTAAGCACTTTTCCAGGAATACAATGAGGTCAGGAATGTGAGCTCTTAAACTGGGAAGCTTGTGGGCCTCTGGCTCTCCTACCTATTCAATATTTTTGCCTTGTGTTTTGCTGTCCAGTCTTGACTTGCACAGACAAGCTATTTTGAGATGTGTGGTTCCCCCCCCTCACAAAAACCCTTCCCCATAGCGTGACCTGCAAGGACATGTTTCACTAGGCTGCAATCTTTACTGAGAAAAAATGGCTCTGCTTCATCCCCTGACCTTCTAGCAACCACCAGAGCATGCCTCTGACTTGTTAAAACCAGCTCCCAACTGACCCAGTTTGGGCTCCACAGAACACAGGCTGGCAACTGTAATACTGTGCCCAGCCCACCCACCTGACTAGGAGTGCCTGCCAACCTCCAGATGAGACCTGGAGTTCTTCCAGAATTCAAACAACATAGATCATGGAGGAAATGGCAACTTCAAAGGGTGAACTCTATGAAACTCCGTCCTTGCAGAGTTCCTTCCCCTCCCCAAATTCTGGCTTTCCCAGGTACTTCCTCAAATCTCCAGGGATTTGCCAAGCTGGACTTCTTGGCAACCCTACTGACCTGGCCCTGCTGGCTTACTTTGCTGCTGATACAGGCTCAGTGGAATAACAAAGGAGAAAGACTCCAAAACATTTGCTGCATGTGTGGCTTTAAAGGTAATGGCCCGCACTTTAAGGTGCGCTTGGAAGCAAAAGAACTATGCCATATGCAGATCGTGGGCAGTGGAGGGTAGGGTGGTAGGTTAACCTACTGCAGCCAAAATGAGAAAGGATCTTGTGGCACTTTAAAGACTAAGGTGTGGTCATACAGCAAGGAAATTGTGATTTGTTCCTGGTATAAAATAATCGGGAATATTTTTCTTCGGGTTGGGATGATCACATATCCCTCCCTGAACCAGAAGCATTGCGCGAGGAAGCTCTGGGCTCTGTCTACATACAGCTGGCCCCTCTCTCTCTACCGCCTGCTCGCCTGCCAGCCTGTCCGGCACTTCCTTCCCCCTGCCCGCCTTCAGCAACTTTCTCTGCAGCCTCCTGCTGCCCGACCAGCCCCGGCTCCAAAGCCAAAATCCCGGCCAGGTTGCTCCACTTCACACTTCCTGGGAATTACCATCTGGGCAGAGGGGGATGCCAGGCTACACCAAGAGTGGTTTCCTAGCAAGGGGATCTCTCAACCTCTCCTGCTGCCCAACCAGCCCCGGCTCCACGCTGCTGGCAAGCCGGGTCCTCCTTCCCTCCCCTCCTAATGCCGCAGCTTCAGGTCAGCTGCCCACTCGCCTGCAAGCCCGCTTGGCACTTCCTTTCCCAACTGCCTCTCCCTGCTCACAACTTTCCATTCTGCCTCCTGGGGTGGGCGAAAGCTTTCTCCGCGCTTGATGAGCGCATGAATGTTTACTTTTTTAAGCACAGGATTGCTCAAGTGCTCAGCCAGAAGCTGTTTTTTTTTTTTAAAAGAAAAAACCTTCACCGCGTAAAGAACGGTCAGACGGCCCAAATCATTGCGAGAGGTGGCTGTTCAGGTGGGCGAAATCGCACATTCAAAGCGCAAGTGCTAGGAAAATACCTGATTTTCCAGGGGTCAGGAAAACCCGGCAGCATTGCGGGAATGAGCCTGCTTCAGCGCAGGAGGCAGATTGGCACATGTGAATGTGAAATTTATATGCACGAGGGAACAGCAGTGAACCCCGATCAAAAGGTCAGTGTCAGGGCAGGACCCCAAGGTGCGACACTAATGAGCACAAGTCCAGGAACAGTCCAAGGTTAAAGCCGAGTAAATCAGGTAGCACGGTTCAAACAGGTTTTAAATCACAGTCCATAAGTAGGGTCAGACATACCAGAGAGTCAAGTCCATAAATCACAACGATGCCAGAGGAGTCAGAGAGAAATGCAGGGTCCACGAAGCCAAGGGTCAAAAGCCAGTAAGAGTTTCACAAGGGTTGAGGCAGAGATACAAAGATTCAGGTCCTGACAACGACGTTGCTAGCACAAGTGTGCTCATGGCCAGAGGCTTTCCTAAATAGTGCTCTGGCTCCATAGCCCATGAGCACCTGTGAGCAAGGTCCTGACTGCTGCTAATACTCAGGGCTCAAGGTTCTTTGCCCTCTGGAGCGTGACTCTTTTCTTCGGCTGGCCAGGTCTTGACGCCGACGATCCCTTAGCCAGTGCACAGGTGGGGGAGAGGCAGGTGGTGAAGTGCTTGCTTCAGGCACCGCTCCAGGTGCAAAGCATCCCACAGTTGGCTCAGGCTGCTGTGTATCCTCCACAGCACTTACATTGGTTGCAGGTCCTGGTGCCTCTTCAGCCCTTAAAGGTACCGAAGCCTCCCTGTTTTGGCTGTCAGGGGCTGGTTCAGGGGCTGAGTCAAGGACAGGCATGACAGTCAGTGTGACCACACCCTAACAGTGTATTGTGGCATAAGTTTCCACGCTTGGTCCCTTCTAAAGCCCTAAATGGGTTGTGATCAGGGTACCTAATCATGCTCTGGTCTGAAGCTGCCTGACAGCTAAGATTATCACTGGAGACCCTGCTCTGTCTACTTTGTCTTTCTGAGGGAAAGGGGCTTCTTGGTTGTGGTACCTCAGATGTGTAAAGTCCTTCCCACATCTATTTGCTTGGGACCGAGTCTTTTGAGTTTTCAGCACCTAGCATTTTGCCCAGGCATTTGGAACTTGGTGGTTGTGTTTCTCTGGGTTGAGAGTGTGCCTCTCCCTTTTCTGTTGTGTATTTCCTGTCAATGCTACTACCATTCTGAGGGGTTTATGTTTCTGCTTTCTTTGTATATTTGATAGCTTTGTTGATTTATATGTACATACTGAACTTACTTTGAATGAGTGTTTGTGCTGTTGGTCTTACATTTTTTGAACAATTTAAAAATTTAAGTCTGGCAGCAAAATTAAAAATTGTTATCTGATTATTATATATTATTGAAGGTGTCTCAAGAACTTTTGAAAGCACAGGACAGAAATACACACACACACATATACACACACACACACATACACGAAAGATACACATATTTTTAAAATATGGTCAAGTTCTTGCTTGCTTGCACAAGCACATGTATTGTATCCACAGTTCACACATTAAATTTTTTAGGTTTATACTTCAAAACAAAAATTAGATGCATACCTGAAAACATATTGTACAAATCTGCCACTGGAGAAAAAGCTTCTGGATTAAAATGTTAAGAAGATTCTATGAGAAGGTAAAGGAAGCCGAGTGCAGTCGCAGAGTTCCAGGTTACTAAACATCTGGTTGAATTAGCCACAAGGCTGGCCACTTTACAGATTAAGCCTCCCACCCATTCCTTTATGACTTGTTTATGTCTCAGGAAGTCATGTTCCCTAAGCACCCTGTGGCTGGCCCCTCTGTAAGCCAGTGTGGTTTAGTAGTTAGAGGCCCAGTCTAGGATCTGGGAGACCCAGGTTCAAATCTTCACTCTTCAAGGTTGCTTTGCTGGGTGACCTTGGGTGACACTCTCCGCCTAACCTACCTCAAAGGATAAAATGGAGGAGAGAACAGTGTAAGCCCCTTTGAGTCCCCATTGGGAAGAAAGGCGGGATATAAACGAAATAAATAAATAAGTAAATAAATAAATAAAATGCATGGATGATCCACATAGCGACACTTGAGTGCATGCCAAAGTACCCATTGGCCTGAAGTAACCATGAGACTGATTACAGATTAGATCTGCTCTATCTAATGAATGAAATGATTAGTCCCTATTTGGATAACAAAAATGGCACAGTAGGGCCACCCACAGAGAAGGGTGGGGCCTCCCCCAGGGGGCTGCCTACTTGTGGGGCCTCCCCCAGGGAGCTATAAAATATTTTGTAAATTAACTGATAGGAGGAAAACCCCCTTAAAAATAGCCTGAGAAGAACTGAAAATGTTCCAGAAGCAGCAGAATGTTGGTATCATCTGAGTGTCAACTACACAGGCAGAGGTAGAAGGAAGAAATTTCAGCCTACTCAGACCCCTGAGAGCTTGAGGACTCTTGGGGGGGGGGAAATGAGCAGAGGGCTGATGAAGACAGACCAGCTCTTAAAGCATAATCGGGAAGCACGCCCGTGCCTTGGTCTTGTAGCATCAGAAGCAGCCCTGTAGGGAGGGGTAACTTGGGTGGGTGGTGGCGTTGCTTTGCTCTTCTGCTTGAACCCATGAGCCATGAAGAGAGTGCTTGGTCAATGGGTGGACTATGGAACCAGGGCAGCATCAGTGGGTATAGTGAGTCAAAGGCAGCAAGTTTTTACAAGTGAAGGGCAAATTTTTGTTTATGTTCTTATGTTCATTATAGCATAGCCTGATTTGTTTAAATGTAGGCTAGTCCAGTCTCATCAGCTCAAGGAAGCTAAGCAGGGTTGGCCCTAGTTAGTACTTGGATGGGAGACCACCAAAGAATTCCAGGGTTGCTATGCAGAGGCAGGCAGTGGCAAACCCACCTCTATTAGTCTCTTACCTTGAAAGCCCTATGGGGTCACCATAAGTCAGCTGCAACCCGACAGCACTTTACGCAAACACAGTTATCACAGAAGTATGCTTTTAGTCATGAGAATGCAATATCCATCTGTCAAAAATGAGCCAGCCCGCTACAAGAGTATCATCCCTCTGTCAGTGGTGTAAATGTGCTCTTAACCTTCCTCTTTTAAAGTCTAACCTTGGTGAGCATTTAGCTGTTTGATATTTCTGAAGCTCTCATCTTACCTGGACACAGTTCACTACAAACCTCTAAACCTACCAGTTTTACAGCACCTCCCTTTGTTCCCACATAGGGGTTTTGCTTTGGATTCTGTACACAAAGAATCAGTATTTTCTTTTTCTTTTTTCCTCCTGGCAAAGAAAAATGGTTTGTTTTACCCCTATCAAGGAATACATTTTTGTAGTTTCACATTTTTCCTGGTGGATTCAAAACCAGAAAGATGGAAAAAGAGCACCCAAACAAACCCCTCTAGTGTGCTTCCATACAATTGTTCTAAATACGACAGCTGGAAGTGGATTTGAGACTTTCCTGCCCAGACTTGGACTCAGGCTGTGGCATGCTGAAATCTGTCCACTCCCAGGAACACAGCTCTGGATTACTGAGAACCTTCTGCTTTCCATTGCTCCAGAGTGGCCTAGTTCACACATTATTTGGCAGCCAATATTATGTATTTAGGCAGGGAGCTGCAGTTAATTCTGACTTCCTGATGATTATTTTAATTACTGATTTACTACACTGATATCCCAGCTTTGACAAAATGCTCAGGATTGCCACCCCTCTCCCTTTATGTACAATGAAAAATAGAACCTGATTGAGAGGGACATGGGAATTCTTCAGTCCAGGAGAGAGATCGTGATTCTTGCATCTGGAGTTTGAGTTTGTCTGATCATTACATTGTGTATTATAATCTGAAAAGGAGAGGGGGCATTTTCCCACAGGAATTTTTGCTGAAATATGTTGAGAAAGGAGCAAACCTAAGGGGGGGGGAGTCATTCCATTCATGGAGTCATGCACTTTAAGAAAGTTTTTGCAGTGTCCCACTCCTTCAAGCTGTTCACATGTAACCTTTTCAATTGTTGCCTTGAGAGCCTGCACTTTACTTCATAAGATAAGGGCCCGAGCACTGAGGTAATGGGGTAGGGTCCCACCCAGAGGTCCCCTTTACAAAGTCCCAAAGTTTCTTGATGAATTAGCACCTCCTCCCTGGGACGGACCATTCACACCCAGGTGCCCCGGTCGTACTGACCTATCTGTGTTCGTTGGGCTCTTTCCAGGTTTTGCTGGGCCTCAGCCTGGGTCTTTTCTAACTCCTCTTGCAATATCTGCACATATTAATTTGCACTTTGGGCCTCAGTCACCCACTGCCCCCTAAGAGCCCCAGTTCAAAGGGCACAAACCCCGTGGAGGCCTGAGGTTTCTCGCAGATAGCAAATAGCATGGGGTTGGCTTTCACTGGCCATTAAGTGACCCATGCTTCTGGGGTCACCTCATGTACAGGTCCCAACTGGAAGGACAGTCACAGGCCAGCTTTCAAAGCATACCTTTTATTGTTTGCTTGACGAGCTCCACAAGGCCATCAATTTAAGGGTGGTGCAATGAGGTATAAATCTGTTGATCCCCAGGGTCTGGCATACTTAGACAAATATGACAAATACTTAGCTCTCCCGGGAGTATGGGGTACTGGCCCCACAAAATCCATAGCCACCCTAATGAACGGGGTGTTGATGATGAGGAGTGGTACCAGTGGGGCCTGTGGAGGTGGGTGCCCCTATGTTCTTTGACATATATTGCATGCCTTGCAAAACTCCCACACATCTGTGTTGCCCTGCAAGGCAGTTAATGCCTTTCATGGACTATAATAAAATATGGACTGTGCAAAGTATGCTTGTGGAACTGTACAACATGGTAACCCACTCTGATGTCAGTTGAGAATGCACCCTTGAGAGAAGGACACCTTCCTTTCTTCAAGTGCTGTTCAGTGGCTCTACAAGGTTACCAGCCCTTTTACCTGATGGAAGATGGACTGGTTCCATAGTCTGCACAAAGCACCAGATGCCATGCCATGCCAAAGCATGAGGACAAGGGACTCCAAACGCCATTAGGAGCTCCCTCCAACACATGCAGGCAACCCCCTCCTCCATCGACCTGCAAAGCTGCATGCATCTCAGAGACTGTATTCATGGTTGGTTGGCAAATAATCACTCGCCCATCAACGAGCTGGATAGGGCTATCAAAAGACAATGGCCTTAGCCTGATGACTCATCTCACCTACACCTAGGTGCCAGACTCCAGTCTAAGTTGCTAGTTCTCAATTTTGTCCACTCCCCTAGACCCTTCCCCCTTGAACCAACACCAATCAGCATGTTTTGGGGACAGACTAGTAGGAGGTGGGCCAAGACACGTGACCAGCTTAGGCCACCCCCAAGAGACATGTGACTAGGATATGTGGCCCGCCTGGCCCAACCCCCCAAGCCCCCCTCATAAAAGGGGGCACCCAGTCATATGGTCTCTCCCCCCCCAACGACCTTTATATTCTCTTTCTCTTGAACTTGTGGCTATCTTTCCACCCTCCCTACCCTGAGGCTCTTGGACGGTTGCCAGAGTCTTCCATGTGCTTTCTGCTGGTTCAGTTTGCATGCTCCATTTTCCTAGCATAATCCCCATTTTTCTATAATTCCCTTATTTTTCCATTTGGAAGCCTTCATCTCATCGGACAGGTAACTTTACCCAAACAACAAATATCCTGCTCATGCAAACATACTGATTATCTATCTTTATTTCCTGGAATCTGAATAATTGGATGTGTGACTGTGTATTGTTTGTGTGTGAAGAAAAGTAAAGACATCATTTTAAACTAACTTCAGCCTCTGTGTCTGTTACTGGTACCTCTGGAAGGGCGGGACCTCTGTAGACACTGGTGTTCGTTCCCTAATTTGCCTATTGCCAATTAATAATCATAACTTCCCCAATATTGATAAGAAATCAAGGCAATCTGACTAACATCTGGCCACAGTGGGTCAAAAGAACCTGCAGAGATCTCCTAAGAGGGTATTGCGGGCCTCCTGGTGGCCGGCCCAGGTGTGGTCATGAGCATGTACCAGCACTTCCTGCCAGTAGCTGGTGGGCACAAGGAATTGGCACTGCAAGCCCCAGGGGTCCTGATGTACCCTATACCAGACCCCCCTTTTATCATGTGGGGAAGCTGTCAGCTCTGCCACAAATCCTGCACTTCCCTTCACTCACTACTGTTGACTGGCACAGGGTCTCCAGAGTCAGGTCATTGTGTTGTGAGGACAGGAACCAGGGTTCACCACTCCACAGACTTCTGGGCTGGGACTCAGTGGCCACTCCTCTGGACCCTTCTGCTACTGGCAGCTTTCTTGTCTCCTGGGCAGGGCAGGCTTCTGCATGCTTGGACAATGTCAGCCCACAGATTGTGGCCAAGACATCTGGGGCATCATGGCCAAGCTCTCAGGATATAGAAGAATCTTTATCTAGGCCAGGGCAACCTCCAGAAGATCATGCGAATGACTGGGCATTGTTCCACAAGCCTATGGAAACAAGCGATAAATGCTGTTCTTATCACAGGCAGGCTGGCCAGTAGGAGGGTCAACTGGATCATGGAGATTGGGCTGCTGCTGTTTAACATGGCTGTTAGTTGGCGGCCCACCACCTGGACACTTATCAGCAATGGAGGGGGGCCATGTCCCCACTGAGGATACTTGCATTGTAGTCTCCCAGCCTGTGTCACACTCCATCATTGGGCACTCCTTCCTGAAGTGCCCCACTGATCGCAGGTGAAGCATGAGCCCCGATCCCGAGTTGAGCCAGTGGTAATGGCCTCCTTCCTTTCTGTGTGGAGGGGACTCCCCCCAGGCAGTGAAGGGACCCCACCAGGCATGGACCTTTCCAGTGAGGGGTACCAGATGGGACACCCACTTAGAGTGGGGCTATCCAGGCCAATCTGACTTGAGGCCCTTCCATTGTATGTGCTGGGGCCCCACCTCTAGGATCTCAGCTTTGGGCTGAACCACTACCAGTTTTGGCTTCTTCCTGGGGCAGATCCTGACCTTCATCTGCTAAGAAATTTCCCCAAAGGTCTGTAGCTTCGTTCAGCCCAGCTGGTTTCCAACATGCTATCCAGTGACATGGTTGGGAGGCAGGACCTTCATCAGTTGCTCAAGCACAACCTGCTCTACTATACATCGCCCATCATCAGTCGTGGACTGTAGCCACCTTGTGGCTGCATCTTTGAGGGCCACGACCAACACCCTGGGGCATACTGTATAGGCTAGCATACCATGGCTTGAAACTTCTACCGTTGGGTTTCTGAGGTAACCTCATAACAATCTAATATTGCTGCCTTTAAGGAGTTGTACACAGCGGTGTCAGCTTTCCCAACAAGTTCACCTGGGCCTCCCCAGTCACATAAGGTCCCAGGATAAATGACCACTGATCCCTGGGCCATTGGGCCACTTCTGCAGTTCACTCAAAAGCCTCTAGGAATGCCTCCACATCATTATCAGGCCTCAGCTTTGTTAAGGGGAACCATGGGGCACAGCCCTGACCTGCCACTAATCCTGACCCACCTAATCCCCTGGCCGGTTTCGGGAGCATCCTGGTCGCCTTCAGGGTCTGACAGAAGTCCTGCAGGAGCACTGCTTGGGCCTCTTGCTGCTTCTGGGTCACCTCACATAACAGCTGAGACTGATGCTCGGTCAAACACTTGTTTGAACTGGGTTAAACCCAAAGTATCTAATGTTTTCCTGTCCCCATCAATTGGGATGTCATGGGCCTCTGAGACTTCAGCCAGGTGAAGGGGGATGAATAACTTTGCTGGCCACAACACTGTGAGGGCAGGACCACCTGGTCAGAGTTGTCAAATGAGGGTGGGGCCGTCCTAGGGCAGGGTCTCTGCTCACATTCTCCACCACTTTGTCATGCTGCATGGCCACCCAAAGGAAGGCACCACCTTCTGCCGTTTCACCTTCTGTTGTTGGGATGCTCATGGGACAGGCCCACCCCACTTGCCTCCTGCCTCCTTGCCCTTGCTCTCAGCCCTGGCTTGCTGGGTCGGCTTCTCGCCAAAGCCTTGTTTGAGGCAGAGCCATGGGTACCCCTGGGGCCAAGCTGGTCACCTTGGGGGGTTGGTGGTTCTCTGCACCATTCTTGAAGGCAGCTTGCTGTTTGGCACACCTACAGCCCAGCTTCTGCCTCCCCAATAGACTCCCCGTCAATCACCAGTCTTGGCATGGCTTGGTTCTGCCTGCCAATCCTGCCGTTTCTAGCCGACAGCTCCCCATCAACCCCTGAAGGCCCCAGTAAGTCAGCGGGGGTAGGGCAAAGGCCTTGTTGTGGAGCCTGAGGCTGTTGGATTTGACAGTCTGGTGGCATGATTGTGGCCCCAGACAGTATGGGTTGAAGTGCGATTCACTATTTCTGTTAAAAAATGAGTGTTTAAAAGATATCCAGAAAAGACTCTGGCCTAAACTTGGCATAAGCTAAATTACTGGTTTTTTTTAGGGTTGCCAGGTCTGGGAAGAGACCGCACTTCAATGCCATAGAAACTACCCTTCAAACCAGCCATTTTCTCCAGGGGTACTTTCTCTGTCAGCTGAAGATCAGTTGTAAAAGTGGGAGATCTCCAGGCCCCCACCTGCAGGCTGGGAACCCTACTGTTTACATTTCTTAAGTTTCATTAAAAAACGATATCATTGTAGGTAAACTGCCTGTCTTTATATAGAAAGTTTGTGTTCCACTGTTATTCTTATAGAATCATAGAATCATAGAATGTTAGAGTTGGAAGGGACCTTGCAGATAGCCCTACAACATACCTGAAAGATAGTTGTCCAGCCTCCGCTTGAAAACGTCCACCGAAGGAGCTTCCACCACCTCCTGAAGCAGTCTGTTCCACTGCTCAACCACTCTTACAGTTCGGAAATTTATCCTGATATTTAGCCGGTAACAACTCCCTTGTAATTTCCACCCATTAAATCTAGTCTTGCAATCCGGAGCAAGAGAGAATAGATCCGCTCCATCTTCTACATGACAGCCCTTCAAATATTTGAAGACTGCAATCATGTCCCCTCTAAGCCTTCTCTTTCCCAGGCTAAACATACCCAACTCCCTCAGCCTTTCCTCATAAGACTTGGGTTCCAACCCTCTCACCATCCTGGTTGCCCACTTCTGGACACGCTCGAGCTCGTCAACATCCTTCCTAAAATGTGATGCCCAAAACTGGACACAGTATTCCAGGAGAGGCCTGACCATAGCAGAATAGAATGGAACCACCACCTCCCATGATCTGGACACAATGCTTCTGTTAATGCATCCTAAGACTGCATTAGCTTTCTTTGCAGTCACATCACACTGCAGGCTCATGTTTAGCTTGTGATCAACCAGAACACCCAGATCCCTTTTACATGTGCTGCTGTCAAGCCAAGTCCCTCCCATTTTATATCTGTGCCTATGATTTTTTGTACCTAAGTGTAAGACTTTGCACTTATCTCTATTGAAATTCATTTTATTTGTCTCAGCCCACTGTTCCATCCTATCTAGATCATTTTGAATTCTGACTCTGTCTTCTTCAGAATTAGCAATCCCACCCAGCTTCATGTCATCTGCAAATTTGATAAGTATCCCCTCTATGTTTTCCTCCAGGTCATTTATAAAAACATTGAACAACACCAGGCCTAGGACTGAGCCCTGTGGCACTCCACTCGAGACTTCCCTCCACGTAGACGCAGAGCCATTTACGAGCACTCATTGGGTACGATTTTTCAGCCAACCATGGATCCATCCAATGGTTGCACCATCCAGCCCACACTCAATCAGCTTATCCTCAAGAATATCATGAGAAACTTTGTCAAATGTTTTACTGAAATCTAGATACACTATATCCACAGCATTGCCAGAGTCAACCATTTTAGTAACTCTGTCAAAAAAGGAGATAAGGTTGGTCTGGCATGACTTATTCTTGATAAACCCATGCTGACTACTACCAATTAACTCATTCTGTTCAAGGTGCTCACAGACAGAGCATTTAATAATCTGCTCTAGAATTTTTCCAGATATTGATGTCAAACTGACAGGCCTGTAATTTCCTGGGTCCGTCTTTTTCCCCTTCTTGAAGATCGGGACAACATTGGCTGAGTTCAGACTGGCAGTTTGCTCCAGTAGCCAGTCGTAGCAAAAAACACCCGGAATAAACTGTTCTGGGTTTTCCTGTTCAGACAGCCCAGGCTGCTGCCAGAAGATGCGGGGCGGAGCCGGGCGGGAGCATTCAGACTGCCGCGTGTGGGGGCGCGCTGTATTTGGCGTTTCCCCATTAATTCGGCTGTGGGTGTATGGATGTATGCGCGCATGAGCGCATTTTGCCGATTATGGGAGGACCCTGCAGTGCTGGCACCGCATTGGGCAGTAGAGCGGAGCACAGCCAATCATACCGCTGCTGCCTTCTGCCCAATGCAGGTTGCTCCCAGCTTTTCAGCTGCGCGTTCAGACTTCCCAGAAGCGGAGAAACGCGCGACACATGCGGGCTTTCGGATTTGCTACCAGTTTTATGAGGTAACTTTTTAATCCGGCGGTGAAGCGCAACAGCATGGGTTGGCTACGGGTGGGGGACGCCAGGCAGATGTGCCTGTGTGAAAGCCCAATTTACTCTGGGATTGAATTGTCGCTGGCCTGGGTCCCTACCGGGGCAAATTGCCAGTCTGAATTCAGCCATTTGCTCTTCTCCAGTTTTCCGGCATAACACCAGTATTCCGGGACATCTCAAAGATTAGAGCCAGAGGCTCTGAAATAACATCTGCAATTTCTTTTAACACTCTGGGATGCAAGCCATCTGGCCCTGGAGATTTGGAAGTATTTAAGGCAGCTAGATGCTCTCTAACCATTTCCTTACTTACTCTGGACTAGCAGTTCCTCCTTCCTTCATATGCCCTGCATTCTTCAGTTTGTATACAGCTCACCTTACGGTTAAGGACCGACGCAAAGTGAGAGTTGAGTAATTCTGATTTGTCTTTATCCCTTGTTAAGACTTGACCATTTCCCCCTAGCAATGAGCTTACCCCATCCCTGTTCTTTTTGCTCCAAACATAGGCATAGAAACCTTTCTTGTTATCTCTAGCATCCCTCACAAGCCTCAACTTCATCTGCGCTTTAGCCTTTCTGACACCATCCCTACAGATTCGAACCTGCTTCTTGTACTCACCCTCAGGAATTTGACCTTCCTTCCATTTCCTGTACATTTCCCTTTTTAGCCTCAGCTCTTTAGAGAGTTCCTTGTTCAGCCACCTTGGCTTCATTGTGCATCTCCCACCTTTCTTTCTCACCGGGACAGTTTGTGATTGTGCCTTAAGCACTTCATTTTTCAACATCACCCATCCTTCCTGTGCAGATTTCCCCCTCAGGATTTCCAGCCATGGGATCCTACCTAATATTTCTCTGAGTTTTTTGAAATCAGCTTTCCTGAAGTCCAGGATACGAGTCCTACTATGTCCTGGTTTCACATCCTTCTCTATGTCAAATTCCAAGCTGACATGGTCACTATTCCCCAAGAATCCCACAATGTTCACTTCATCAACCAGTTCTTCCCTGTTAGTCGGGATTAAATCTAGGATAGCAGATCCTCTGGTTCCCACTTCCACTTTCTGAGAGATGAAGTTGTCCACAAGAATCTGTGGGATGCCCCATGTCTAGCAGAGTTAGATTTCCAGCAAATATCTGGATAGTTGAAATCTCCCATAACCACAACATCCTGTCTCTGTGAAAGTTTAGCAAGCTGTTGTACAAATGCATCATCCAGTTCCTCTGGTTGGTTCGGAGATCTGTAGTATACCCCCACAACAATATCCCCTTCTTTTTTCCCTTGTTCTATCCTTACCCACACACTTTCAACAGGGCAACTCTCAAAAGCAGTGACAATAAAAATGGAAGAGATATTGAAGAGGCTTTGAAAACTGAAGGCACTTATGGAGCCTGTGGATGGGAAGAAGGTGAACCTGCTGGAGCTCATCATGCTGGCAGCGTCAGCTTCTTCCTGTGTACTGCAAGTTGTGGACATCTGAATCTCCTCTGTCTGTCCTGATAGGGGCCGGGACTTGAGAGGAAGGTTAGCCCCAGTGGCACTGCCAGCTTGCAGTAGAAAGGCAGGTCAGGGGGGAACCAGAGGTTGCAAGCCACACTTCTTGCTGTGCCTCTGCTCCTCTCAGACTGTGGTACCCTGAGTGGTTACTTGGTTTTCCAGTGTTGTGAGCCAGCTGGGTTCTGAGCCCTTTACTGAGAGGCTGACTCCATATGAGGCTATTAGGAGTGTATTGAGCTGTGGTGGCTCAAGTGGTTAAGATGCTGAACTGCAGGCTGTGGAAGGTCAGTAGTTCAGCAGTTCGAGACCCAGGTGCCGCATGGCAGAGTGAGCTCCTGTCTCTAGTTCCAGCTCCTGCCAACCTAGCAGTTCGAAAGCAAGAAATTGCAAGTAGATAAATAGGTACCACTTTGGTGGGAAGGTAACAGTGTTCCGTGTGCCTTGGTGTTTAGTCATGCTGGCCACATGACCACGGAAATGTCTTCGGACAGCGCTGGCTCTTTGGCTTTGAAACGGAGATGAGCACCGCAACCCTAGAGTCGGATTCGACTGGCTTTCGAGCAAGGGAACGTTTACCTTTATACTTTTGATGTTTATACTTTTGGGAGGAAAATTGTATTTCATGTAATAAGTAAGGTCAATATCATATATACCAGGGGTCATTTTGAGCAGGAATGGGCAGGAATGGCATTCCAGGAGTAACAAGTAAACTCTTTCCCAAGTGGGGCAAAGGGAAGTGGGGGGAAGGGAATTCAGGGCTTCTTTTGCCTGACAGAGGGGCCAGCACGCCGGCCCCTCTGACAGGCAGAAGCACCTGGGATCCATTCCTTCTACCACCCTTTCCCATCACCTCACCTCCAAGTAGGGTGAAGGGAAAGGCGGGTGGGGGTGGGGGGTGAGAAAAGGAACCCAGCAGAAGCTTCTGTGTGACAGTCCTGCTGCCAGGCAAAAACAACTGAAAGGAGCCTCTGTGGAGCGACTCCAAAGACTGAGGGGTTTAATGTTCAAATTTCCCCTCTCTGGAGTTGTGCTGCAGTGGCGGCATGCTCCCTTCATTGAAGGGAAAGCAATTTTCCTTCCCTTCAATGATGGGAGCCTGCTGCCCCGCCCCCACAACCAGGGAGGATCATTATACCCTATGGAGACCCTACGGAGACAGTCTCCCATCTGGTCCAGATCTTCCTCAGCTAAGAATGTTTTGTCGTGAAGATGTTTTTGGCTGACAAGATCAACATATTTTGGTGATTTGAACATGACTGAATGGCTAACAACAACAACAATGTTTTTAATTTCAGAGTCTTGTAGAAACATCTGTCTTGTTTATGGAACCAACTATCCACAAATTTGGCCATGTCAAGAATTAAATAGATTTATTATGATTGATTTATACTTTGATTTTGTCAGCCAAAAACATCTTCATGAGAAAATATTCTTAGCTGTGGAAGATTTGGACCAGTAAGGAAGTATCTAGCCAACTGCTGTCCACCATCGATGGCAGCTGAAAATACATTGGGTCAACCCTCACCCATAATAGAAGCAGCACCTGTAGCTATATGAAAGTAATTCTCTCAGTGGCCATTGTTTGTCAGCCACAGCAGTATTTCCAGCCTTCAAGCTTTTGTTTCTGTCAGTAAAATGTAGGGGGAGAGAGCATGTTAGGCCTGACAGCAGCCACTGGACAACTTGACACCATGCAACTTTCATAACTTGTTGTGGAGTGGTTAGTGTTCCAGACAAGGATTTGGGCGACCCAGGTTTGAATCTGAGTTGGAAAATACCTGGAGATTTTGAGGGGGGAGCCTGAGCAGTGGATGTTGCCTTCTGACACACTTCCGATGATGTCAGGGGGTGTGGCATATGCAAATAAGTTATGCTAATGAGTTATGCTAATGAGCCCCTGCACCTCTTTTTCTATGAAATGACCCCTGGTATGTACATAGGGTGTCCCCCCCCGCGTGTTGATTTTTTAAAGTTTAGCATGAGTAAGTATATGCCCTAGCCTGGATAGCCCAGGCTAGCCCAGTCTCATCAGATCTTGGAAGCTAAGCAGGGTTGACCCTAGTTAGTGTTTGGATGGGAGACCACCAAGGAAACCCAAGGTGGCTACACTGGTACAGGCAATGGCAAACCACTTCTGAACATTTCTTGCCTTAAAAATCCTATGGGGTTGCCCTAAGTCGGCTGTGACTTGATGGCACTACCCACTTCCAATTGTACAGTCATCTGTACTGTTTTCCTTGGGTATGTGAATTTTTTCAGTATCATTAGAGCAAATATTCTATTAAGGAAGCCATCTTGAGGTCCCTCCTCTCCCCAAACCTCACCGTCCCCAGGGTCCATCCCAAATCTCCAGGAATTTCCCAATCCAGAGTCGGCAGCCCTAAGCTGCAGTAAAAACTTTCAGAACATCCCCTGCCTCACTATATATTACAACCCTATGCAGATTTATGCCAGTCTAAATTAATTGAAATCAATGGGTTTAGATAGGAGTAACTCTGCGGTGGCTCCGTGGTTAAGACACTGCACTGCAGACTGGAAGGTCAGTAGTTCAGCAGTTCAAGACCTGAGTGCCGCATGACAGAGTGCGCTCCCATCTCTGGCCCCAGCTTCTGCCAACCCAGCAGTTTGAAAGCAAGAAATTGCAAGTAGATAAATAGATACCGCTTCAGTGGGAAGGTAACAACGTTCCGTGCGCCTTGGCATCTAGTCATGCCGGCCACATGATCATGGAAACGTTTTCGGACAGTGCTGTCTCTTCAGCTTGGAAATGGAGATGAGTACCCTCCCCTAGAATCGGATTTGACTGGCTTTCGAGCAAGGGAAACCTAACTCTGCATAGGATTATATTGATAATTGCGTAGGATTAGGATCAACTGAACTCTCTGCATATATGAGGTTTTCATGTTGAATGTAGAACATACTAGCAATTCCATGGTTATTGCTGCTAAGATGATTTTGTTATTTACTCTTTTTATTATTTAATTCTTTATATGTGGCACAAAACAATAATTAGCTCTGTTTAATCCTGGCTTTCCCAGTCTCACTTATGAATACTCACAGGAGTCTTGTGGCACTGCAAGGACAGACAAGTCAATATTCTTGTCTTCATAGACCACAAACCCAGAAAAGTCTGTGCTAAAATAAGAATGTGTTGAAGGTCCCACAAGACTCCAGCTTGATTCTGTCACAACAGACTATCACAGCTACCCCTCTGGAATTTGTTTCAAATATTTAATAAAACAATTAATAAAGTACTTATAAAATCAACAATTAAGACATAATCCAACCAAATTTAAGCATTTTGCGCTATGTGCTAAATATTATCTCACCGAAGTAAAGGGGAGCTAGAAAGTGCTCCAGTTATTTGGTATCTGTCTAATAGGCTTCTACTCCACTCTTTCTCCAAGTAAGTCGCAACTACATACATGGTTCCTCCTTCCCCATTTTATCTTCACAACTACTCCTATGAGGTAGGTTTAGGATGAGAGACAACACGTGGCCCAAGGACATGCAGTGAGTTTCATGGCTGAGTGAGGATTCAAACCCAGGTCTTATAGTCTGACATACTAACCACTACACCACACTGAATCTTTTTTAAAATCGAGCTTAAACTGTAAAACCTTAAAACTCTAAAACTTTTAAAAATTCATTATTTTTGTATGGTATGTGGTCATAGATATCCTTATTATCTTCCAGTAAGTGTACAATTAACAAATTTTTAAAACTATTTATCCTATCCTTCTGCACATTAAGATCCATCAAACTCACCTATCAAAGTTGCAAAATTACCAACAAAGGTAAATGTCTACAAAGCCAGCAATAATAATAATCATAATAAACGTAGAGTAGGGTATAAGCAAACACTGACTCTCTTAAGCATGTGCTTAACATTCTCCAACTGAAATTGGCAGCTTCCATGGTGGGCTGTCTTAGAGATCCTAGTCCGACATTTTAACTGCTACATTATACACACACACACACACACACACACACACATATATACATGCAGCAGATTACATATTGGGAAAATTCTTTTTAAAAAGCTTTTACTGGATCAAGCTCCCAAATATTAACAAATGTAATCAACAATGTCTTTCTCTTTTCAGAAGTTTCTAATCCAATTACCATATTTACTCGAAAGGAAGATAACCCTGAATGTAAGACAACCCCCAGTGTTGTGCATACCTGTTGTTATTGTTGTTTTTAGCCATTCAGTCCTACTATTGGCGATTCTATGGGCCCGCTGTCTCCATGTTTTCTGATCTTGTACTGTTTCTTTGAGTCATTCCATCCTCAGGCTGGTGTCGACTTTTATGGTGTCTAGCCACTGTGTTCTTTGGAGGCCTGGTTTCCTTTTGCCGCTAACCAATCTAAGCATAATTGCTTTTTCTGGTGAGTTCTTCTGCATGACATGGCCAAAATAAGTCAGTTGCAGTTTTATGATTTTTCCTTCCAATGACATGTCTGGTTTTATGCGCTCCAATACTTGCTTGTTTGTTACCTTTGCTGTCCAAGGAACGCACAGGAGTCTTCTCCAGCACCACAGCTCAAATGAGTCGATTTTCTTCCTGTCTTGCTTCTTCATGGTCCAGCTTTCACAGCCACGGGGAACACAATAGCACAGACTAATCTGTATTTGGTTGCTAGGCTGATGTTCTTGCTCCTCCATGTTCGATTCATGCTCATCATTGCTGTGTGACCTAGCATGATTTGATGTTTTATTTCTGGACTGGGTGATCTGTGGTCCTAAGAAAGTGAATTCTTCCTACATACTGTCAAGTCACAACTGACTTGCAGCAACCCCAGCAAGAGGTTTTCAAGGCAAGTGTGAAGTGGAGGTGGCTTGCCTCTGCACAGTCTTTCTTGGTGGCCTCCCCTCCAAGTACCGCCCCTGCTAAGCTTCTGAGATCTGACTATATTAGGCTATATATACACCATGCCACCTTTCCTTCTCCCACAGAGTTATATCAAAAAATAATTTATTATTAGAACTGTAACTTGTATGTAAATTTAAGACAACTTCCTCTTTTTATGGCATATCTGGAAAAACCCTAGTCTTGCATTTGAGTAAATATTTAAGCAATTTACTTGATTAAACCTCTTATTTACTGTGGAGAGAGAATATGAACAGCTCTACTGTTAAATGAAAACAAAAGCCAAGCCAGTGGGATAGACCTGTCTGTCCTATGTGGATCCTACTTTGGGAATTTAAATGGTTTAAAACCTGCCATATAACCTTTACTTCACCCCACATTCTAAGCAGATGATACTCTATTAAAACTAGAAAGTGGAAATGGGCAAATGGAAGGGGAGAAAGAAATAATGTTCCCTCCTCTAGAATCTGGTTGCTTGTTAATTTCAGGCATGTGCATGACAGCAGGAATAGCTTAATATACCATAACTTGACTGTAGGGTTATTGGAAGCCAACAGAAAGTCCCATATTATAATTCTTTCCCATTTAGATTTTTACAGACAGTCAGGCCACCACCTTGAAATGGCTCTCAGGGCTTTTTTGAGGGGCTGTCATGAGGAGAAAGAGTCACAGCAAAGTTTTACAGCCTGATTTTGGATGTATTTTCTAACAAACTTTTCTATAAACCAACAAAAAGACTTGTAGTACCTTAAAAATGACCTTATTGTGACATAAATTTTTATGAAAGCTTATGCTGTAATACATTTAACCTTTGAAGTACCACTAATATGTTAAAATAAGCAGAGTATCTTAAGAAGCATGTTAACAATACAAGTTTGTTCCCAGCAAGATAATCCTGGCTGAAGAAATGTTATATCAAAAAGGAAAAAAGATGCATACAGTAGATGTGATATTCTGGCTCAAACTGCGTTGTTATGCAGGAGCGCAGCGGTGGGATCCTCTTGATGTTTTTATTTTTGCTTTAAAGATGGTATGTACCTCTGTTGCATTGCCTGTGGGGTTCACCAGCTTTGGTGGAAAGGTGAGTTAGATCATGGAAACCATGCAGATAATGTACCCTCCCAGCACCATTGCTCCAATCAAATTTGGAGCTTTTCTCCAAATAACATCAAAAAGGTGGGAATAATACCTAATGTAGACTATAGCCCACCCATTTATAATAATGCAATCTGTGGAAACTTTTGGAAACTCTGTATAAATAAGGGGCCAGGACAGACTGGCAATTTGCCCCGGTAACCAATCACGGCAAAAAAAACCCGGATTAAACAATACCGGGTTTTTCCGTCCACACAGCGGGGGCCGCTGCCGGAAGATACAGGACGGAGGCGCGCGGGAGCGTTCAGACTGCCGCGACGGAGGCGTGCTATATTCGCCGTTTCCCCATTAATTCGGCTGTAGGTGTATGTGCGCATTTTGCCGGTGGTTTTTTTGCCCTGCAACGCCGGCACCGCATTGGGCAGTGGAGCGGAGCACAGCCAATCACACCGCTGCTGCCTCATGCCCAACGCGGGTTGCTCCCGGCTTTTCGGCTGCGCGTTCAGACTCCCCGGAAGCGGAGAAACGCGTGATGAACGCAGGCTTTCAAGATTTGCGCCGGCTTTTATCAGGTGTTTTTTTAATCTGGCAGTGAAGCGCAACAGCACCGGTAGGCTACGGGTGGGGGACGCCAGGCAGATGTGCCTGTGTGAACATTCCATTTACTCCGGTATTGAATCGTTGTCAGCCTGGGTCCCATCCCGCGGCAAATTGCCAGTCTGTCCTCGGCCAAGGAATTGACACTCCATCCCTCAGCTACTGCTTTGACCCTTGCCTGTTCTTCTGTCACACCATCCTTTCCAGCATTCTTTTTGTCTTCATTTTTTCTCTTCTTAACTTAAAATTGGCCTCCCATCAATTAATCAACTAGAGGTTTAGTTGATTCACCTATCCAGTTAAAGCTTTCAGCTTTACAAACTGCCCATAATAGCTTATCTGTCTTAACAAAGTAATCCTCCCTTTCAGTAGGATACTGTAAGACTGGCCAAGAAAAGAACTAATTCTGTATGTGCCCTTTGGGCTTAGTGTTCTACCGCTGGAGTGAATGGAAGCCAAAAAAGCATTGGGGAGTTTTCTCTCTTTCTGGCATGCCTTCACATAAACAGGCTTTTCATATATCAAACTAAACACTTTTATCTCTGTGCCTTGGGATTCTCCTTTGATGTAAAGAAGGCATAAAGCTGGGTGCCCATTCTCTTTATGAATCCATCTAGTTTCCCATGTCCACTTGAGAAATACCTGTGGGATAACTAGTCTAATTACTAGGGAGAACAGAGTCACATAAAACAAAGAAAATTGATTACTGCTTGAAAGACAAAAGAAGAAAAAGAACCCAAGTTGTTAAAATCTAGAAAGTCCGTTGCAGAAGAAAGAGTCTTAAAGATTATCCCAAATTTATTATTAGTTTTTTTATTATTAATGTCACGTATTGGATGGTCATCTTGCTTCACTTGTGGATGTCTGGGGCAATTCACACATTACTCATTTGGATATGAATTCTGGAGCACAAATGGGGGCTAGGATGCTGGCCCTTGGGTTCAAGTCAGGAGGGGCCTGCCTTCAACCAGTTTATATGGGGACTGGTGGTGGAAAGTGCTGCCAAATCATAGCGAACGTATGGTGATCCCATAGAGTTTTCAAAACAAGAGACATTCAGAGGTGGTTTTCCATTGCCTATCTCTGTGGAGCAACCCTCAACTTCTTTGGTGATCGCCGATCTACCTACTAATCAGGTCCAACAAGATCTGGTTAGCCTGGTCCATCTAGGCCACTGTTAAGCAGTCTGAGTTTTTAATGGCTTCCTCATCCATGCCCATACCAAATTATGTACTGGATTCCAAACACAGGGTCTCCTCATCTTCTTGCACAATGAGAGGGGGCAGGACACTTCTAAACCTTAACAACTTTTTAAAAAGCAGATAAGGGAGTTTTGGACATGGTAGACAAAAGGAACCTCCATTCGCAGGAGATAGTATATATTTTGGGTAGCAGACAAACAACAATGGAGAGCTTCTTGCCCAGTTTGTGAGCTTCCAAAAACATCTAGCTGGCTAACACTTGCACCAGAATGCTAAATTAGAAGGGACTCTGGTCTGATCCAGTATAAAGCAGTTCCACCTCTTAACTTCAAACTAGTACCATCTTACCAGTGATTCTGTTTCTGAATGTAGTTTGGCTTTGGATCAAGTCAAAGACATTATTGCATATTTTTATTAACACATAGAAAATTTTGAAGAAATACAAAACGGTATTACTTTTGAAGGAATAGTGAAAAACAAATAATTGGGCAGTATAGCTTGTGTTTATAGCACACATTTCTTTTCATTAAAAAACCTTTAAAGTTTAAACAAGCACATTTATACAAAATAAAACAAAAGCTTGAAATAAATGGAAAAGATATTGTTAATAGGCCCGGTTATACTGGGATGACGCACACATAACAGAGCAAAAGCTCCATTTGAACCCATTTCCATTTGATCATACCAACAACCCTTAATTCCAAACCTGCAGTCTTATCAGAGTTCCCACATGAAAAGGAAATGGCATGATTCATCTGCAATTACAAAACAGTTATAGTTTCTCTGATAAAATAGTTCCGAATGCAATTTTTTTCCAAGCAGTCCTTCTCATTATCACTTTACACTGAATTTGTCAAACCCATTTCTCTGTGGACCAAGCATTTTCAGTTCTGCAAAATGCCACTTTTCATGCACTCCTCCAATTTTTTTTGGACCAATGCACAAGACCCTATGGCTGTTGAGAGTCATGGATTTCCAGGGATGTAGCAAGTGCTGAATCACTGCTAAAACAGTTGCCTGCCCACACAGCTTGGGTGACCCATCAAGCTGGTCTTTGCCTATGAGCTATACATTGTACTGCCCCACTTTTTGTGGGTCTAGGCACTTGGCAAAGCATATTTATTGAGCCCCCAGTGGATTGTCATACATGGAAGATGGGCTGTTCTATCTGGTGTAATATAAGTTACATTTAGCATTGGGAGTACTTTTTCTTTATAAAATCTCCAAGCCAGTTGCTCTAGCATGTTCTGAAATTAGCCAGCCCACATGCTCACTTCTTCTTAGATCCAATTGTGCATTGGGAAATCACAGCCAGGAACATGGGGAGGGGGGGGTTTGAGTTGTAGTGTTGCCTCAAAAATCACACCATCTCCCCTGTACCACCCCTATGTTTATGCCATGCTCCAGTATGCCTTTCTTGGATAATACAAATTTCCCTTCTTTCAAGCTTCTTACAAAAGTTTACAGACACCCAGTACTGGGTCCTCTTTCTGCTGAAATAGCTACATCTATAGGGCTTAAAGAAAGGGAAACCACAAGCGATAACAAGTGATAGACACAACTCTCCTTCTGTCCCTGATGTGTCTTGCTGTGGCGTGGGCCGTCCCCTCCTGACATTAATATCTTGCATAAATATTTTGACACTGCTAGAGAGGCTCCAGATGCCCAGCCTTGTAGGTGACGGCAACCAACTCACCCAAGGAAATAACAAGGATTCAGTGGTTCTGGCAGCCCCACAGGGTGGATCCATCTTCCTCAGCCTGATCCAGGAAGTCAGTCTGCTTTGACATGGAGGGATCCAGATTAAAAATCAACACATCTCCTTTACCATGTGGTCACTGGGTGTCCAAATGGTTCCCCAGCATGTCTGAATGACTAGCCGGTCTATAAAATGGGAGGCAGGGTGGGGAAGTTCAGAATTATGGGCTGCCTGCTGATTTTAACATATGGTCAAACTTTCTGTTGTGAATCAGCTGTAAATCAAAATCTGTTGTAAATGAGATAACCGGTTTAACATGTGTAAAAACCAATTCGGGTTGATCTCAAACCAAATTCCAGCACATCAAAGGTTGTGATCATCAGACACTTCACGTAACAGGATTGCACATTCAAATTATTTCATTCTGTCTCATGATACGAAATTTTGTTACAAACATTGCAGTGTTGATCTAAAATAAATGCAAGAATGAACCATGCATTTAGCTTTTCATACTCATGCTGTCTGCCAAGTCCAAAATTCTTATCTAATGTTTCAGCTACAAAATAAGGGTTATCAAAGCAACAATTCAGCAACACCAACAAAAATATATATATCCAGAAATAGTCATTGAAAGCACAAATCACTCTAAACATTTTGGCATCATATGTACAAAATGTGCAATAAGTATCATGCTTGGGCACCACAAATGATCAAAATCTGATGAGAAGAAATCAAAAAATAAAGAGTGGTTTTGTTGCAACTATCTAAAAAATATTTTTCATCAAAGACACTGGCACACCATTTACACAAACACAGCCATGGAAATGACGTGGCTGCAAATTAAATATTATAAAAGTGTTTTTAAATACAACATAAGATCAATCGCTTTAAGTGCATAGAACATAATGTAGAATACTGGTACGTACAATGACAAGAATATTGAACAGTATTATATTTATACCAAGCAATGTTCTAATATAAAAGAGTGTGTTCAACAAAGCAAGCAGATGACTCTTCTTAATGTTGCAAAGACCAGCATCTCCTCTGTATGATAAACAACAATTTCAATAACAAAAATAATACAGATCAATTTATTCATATCTGCCAGGTCTAATATTTCCTCCTGTACTGAAAAATGCTAAATATTTTTTTGAGGAAGTTGTATTTTTTAAATGTAGCAATTAAAAAGTGCAATAAAATATACACTGTATTTTGAACATCTCCCACATATGTTTACTGTGGTTCAAAAATCTTTGGAAGCATGGTATGATTTGTTAGTCCAAACTTACTGATACCTTTCAAAGTATTCAAAAGAAAATGGAGACATTTTGAAAAGGAATGCTTTCTATTCTTTTCAGACTGCTCCTGAGGGCTGCTCTTTTTATTACATTTTAAAGATATAGGGTGGCTCAGAAGCAAGTTCCGAGACAGATTCGTGAACTGCCGAGTGGCTTCTGGCATCCTGCAGTTCACAAATCCGTCTTGAAGCCAGCAACATTATTCTTTTAGACAAGACATTTACATGACTTGTTAGAAGTTGGGCTCTACATTTTTCAAGTGCAAATATAATGACCAACCCCACAGTGGAATACACCCCTACAATATTTCTTCAAGTAAATTTTTGTCTACCATCAAGGAGTAAGGGGCTCCAAGATCAAATGCTACATTTGTCTAAATCTGTATTTTTGGCTTTTGGCATTAAACAATAAATTAATCTGAAAACACCACATTTATTTAATACTGTTAAGTCAGCCTTAAGGGCAGGATTATACATTATGAGGAACTTGTGGCTGCTGCTGAAAACTGCATCTTTGCATCAAGTTCTCCAGCCACCTACTCCTTCACATAATTGGCTGGCTGGCTGTGGCAGGGATAAGAAACATACAACGCGATGATGCCAGGGCACCAAAGTAAGTTTTACTACACTTAATGGGTGGTGGTGGGGGAGAACATGGGGGTGGTGTTTTCAATGGCAGATTTGTATTTCTTGTAACATGTGGTTCTGCCTTTGTGCTGTGATCTTGAGTGAAATGACAGTGCTCAAAAACCCAGTTCAACATCTAGAAGTTTTTACTGGATTGATCCTCTTCCCATTTAACATGTAAACAAAATGTCAGAACAGCATCTTCACTTTTTCATGTGTTGCAAAACATTTAGTTGCAAAACATCATCCATATTTAAATATTTCTTTGTTTTTCATAAGCACACATCTGTGTTTGAGTATAAAACCACCACACTGGTGTTCTTTTTAGGGAAAAATACTGGTGCTGTCTGTGTTCAGTGAAGATTAGCCTATATAAGCAGAATCAGAATCTGACCCTGTGTTTTCAGTGGGTTTCATGTTAAAGCAAAACAAAGATGTATCTTATTCTAGCACATTTTTGAAACTGAAATGATTAAGATAGAACATAAATCACTACATACCAGTGAGATATTACTTGGGGCTATTTGTTGATCTGACCAAACTCTTGTGTAGATTAGGGTTCTGGCTGTGCCTGTTTCGGCTGCGAACTGATGAAAACATTGTGTTGCACCCAGGGACTTTGCACTTGTGTAGCTGTCGGAGGTGCACAGTTTTGTAATGGGCCCTGAAGGTTCCTTTATTACTGTAACTTTTTTGGCATAGATGACAGGTGATTGACAAACCGGAAGGTATGTTTGAAAAGCTTGGGTTAGACTTATCCATTAGAATACCATCCTGATAGAGCTCTTCATTTGGTGCCAAACCTGTACTTTCACTGCTTTCATCACTGTCTTCCAAAGGTCCGAGACCTTCATCATTGCCACCATCAGAATCCCAAGAGGAATGTGTGCTGCTCTCTGACTTGATGCTAGACGTAGTGCTTAAATCCAGGACAGCTCCGTCATTCTCTGAGTGATACCTGTAGCTTTCAGGATAGGGCTCTACAGTCTTGCTCATTGGGAAAACGAGGCTACCAGTCCTGTTCATGCCTTTAAATATGACAGAAGTCTGTTGTCCTATGTGACCTTTCAAAGAGTCATCTGAGCGAACTTCTTTAGGAATGTCCTTCAAGAGGTACGCTGTGTTGAAATGGTGGTTCTTGATTTCCAAAGGATCTTTGGTCAAAAGTTTATGGTGAAGATTTAGGTTAGAGCTATGTCTAAAGAAACGAAAAAGAATATCAGCAATACAGCCAGGAATCAAGATTTATCGGCAAACAACTGGATTGTAAACACTTGTGTATCAGCTGTTGTATTAAGGATGTTATCATCTAGTTCAAGCACTCTTAGTTGATATTATTAATCAACTAAGATTTCTCTTATCAGGTCACAACACTTTTAATTAATTGATTAAAATTTATGATTATAGTCCATTACTTAAGCACAGGGGTCTTTTCGGGGGGAGCGCACCGGAGCGCAGCTCCAGGAGCTCAGGAGCCAAGCCCCGCCCCCAGCCGGCATCCCAGAGAGTCTTTCAGGCAGCCGAATGTCAATTTCAGCTCCATTATATCCTATGGGCCATTGAAGTCAATGGTGAAAACATAGGGTATATTCTGGGGGCTGGAGGGGAGGGGGTTTGAGGGAGAGGCTCGAAACTCACAGGATAGCTGATGGAGCCTCTCCCCAAGATACCCACCAAGTTTCAAGAACATTGGACCAGGGGGTCCAATTCTATGGGCCCCTAAACAGGTTGCCCCTATTCCCGCCATTGTTCTCTATGGTGGGAAAAAAATAACTTTTTTTCCCACCATAGAGAACAATGGAGGAAATGGGGCAACCTGTTTGGGGGTCCATAGAATTGGACCCCTGGTCCAATGTTCTTGAAACTTGGTGGGTATCTTGGGGAGAGGCTCCATCAGCTATCCTGTGATCTTGGAGCCTCTCCCTCAAACCCTCCCCTCCAGCCCCCAGAATATACCCTATGTTTTCACCATTGACTTCAATGGCCCATAGGGTATAATGGGGCTGAATTGCCACTGAATTTCTTTCATTCCCTCCTTTCCTTCTTTCTTTTTCCTCTTTCCCTCATTCTTCTCTTCTCTCTTTCTTTCTTTCTTTCTTTCTTTCCCACCTTCTTCTCTTCTCTTTTTCCTCCTTTCCCTGTTTCCCTCCTTCTTCCCTCTCTTTGTTTCTCTCTTTCTTTCCTTCTTTCCTTCTCTCTCTCTCTTTCCTTCCCTCTTTCCTCCTTCTGTGGCCCAACTCTCATGAGAAGGAGTTTAAACTTTAAACCCCTTTTCTCTTAGCTCCCCCACCCAGACCAGCTGGGGAAGGGAAGGGGAGGCTTTTGAAGATGCTTCCCCCCCTTTTGCTTCCCCTTCTGACATCACTTCCGGTGATGTCAGGGGGCGTGGCATATGCTAATAGCCTAATAGCTCATTAGCATACCATATGCTAATGAGCTCCTGCAGCTGTTCTTCTACGAAAAGACCCCTGCTTAAGCAACTGATTAAATCTGCATATGATGAAAAAAATGTTCTGTAGAAAAACATACACTGTGCAAATAGCTGAATTTCTGTCCTCTGCTATGAAAATATGGGCTGAGATAATGTCTTGTGTATAGTCTACTCTGATAACATCTAATGCTTTTGATTGTCTAACACAGTAGGTTGAATGAAATATAGAGATATAATTTTAGGTAATTAATTAACATAGTTTATTCTGCTTTTGTATGGCTTGTGGGCTGTAATAAAGAATGGATATATTTCTTCATTCTCTTTCCCATTGGTGGGAAAGTTTCTTAAGGTGACATATCATGTGCAGTTTTTATAACTTACATGCATTACATTGTTAAAAATGTGCTAATTGGGGGTAATTTTCTAGATCATCAAAACGTTGTAATTGATTAATCCAGCTATTCCTACTGCATATCCTGCTAAAGACATACAGTTCTTAGGAAGGATGTCAAATAGGGCTGCAGCATTTAGCCAATGAATCAATTTCTTTAGTGGTTTTAGAGGCCTAGGGAGGGCAGCAAGCCAGGCAGAATGATCTCATTGTAGCTTTTCATTAGCTCTGGGTCTGTAGCCTAACACAAAAACATTGTGATACAGTTGGTGGGGGGAAAGAAAATTTGAACCATGAGATATTGGACAATAGGCTTTTCGTGCAGCAGTTTCTGAGCAGAAGCAGTATATCTGGGCAATTAGAACAGGGAATTTCAGATCTTGAAATCCACAACCATTCCAGTCATTACTGGCCAATTTCTAGGCTGGGGTGCACTAAATAATTCCATGCCTAAAAATGACTAATTAAGGTACCATAGAGAGAATAGAAAGAAGGGAGGCCAAATGTGTGTCAACTATTTTTGACAAACTGCACATTCCTTGCTTGAGCACTGCATTCAAAATACATAAAAGTCCATAATACTGTGTGGATGGGGTAGTAGGAGTTGTACATCATTAATGAGATCACAGGTATGATTCAATGGGACCTCAGTTATCTTGTTGGTTCCTTTCTGCATCCCAACAGTTTGCTCGAAGAAGAGCCGTGACTCAAAGGCAGAGCACATGTTTTCCAAGGCTCAGTCTCCCATTAAGAATTTAAGCTGGTGGGCGTTGAGAAAGACCTTTCTCTGCTTATGACTCTGGAGAATCAGCATCACAGAGAGGGGCAAAAACAGACCAAGATGAACCAATGGACTCACTCAGTAAAAGGCAGTTAGGCATGTCCTCATCTAACGGTCTTACTGATTTTCTCTTAATCCACCTCTGTTTGTCTCTTGCCTTGAAACCCTATGGTTTGCCATAGGTCAGCTGCAGCTTGACAGCACTTTCCACCACAACTGTTCTCAGAGCTGGGGGTCCAGAGGCTCAGCAAACTTGAGCAGACAAGTGGATGGGATACAAGGTAGTCTGAGTGTAGCTTGATCTTCACTTGAGCAATAAATTGTGCAGGCTAATACCCAAGACAGACTCTGAGCTTTATAGCAGAGCTGTATTGTCCAGGGCAAGCATATTTTGAAAAGCAACAGAAAGGACATATTTCCTGACTGACTGCTTCAACGAAGTGATCTGTATGACAAATCTCATTTTAAATACCCTACTATTTAAGCTGTGATAATTTCTACTAATTAGGAATATTCCTAACCTTCCAATCCAAAAAGAGGACATTTTCATCAGGGCAGACATCAAAAAAAGAGGACATATCCTCTAAAAAGCGGACATCTGGTAAACAATGCTCCCTCTAAGCTGTGGAATCTTGTGAGCAAAAATTCTACTTTGTGAGCTACACCATTAAAGTTGTGAGCAAGCAATTTGGCTACTGCATATATTAGTTTGCTCTGCAGACATCCTTCCTGAGCTGAAACAAAACTGTGTGAGCCAGAAGTTAAAAAACTGTGAGCTAGCTCACACTAACTCAGCTTAGAGGGAACACTGCTGGTAACCCTAGTATTGTCCCCTTGTATTACCTGGTAACTGTTGAACTAGAAGCTGCAATACCACCATCTGGCTAGCATACTGGTGGTGTCCTAAGGCCTGTTTGTCAGGATCTCAGGCTTAATGGAATATTTTTTTGACCTTAAATATAAATATATTAAATATACACACACACACATTTAAATATAAGTAATATATTAGTTTATATAATTAATATTTTAAATTCATTAACTGATTAGAAGAAGAAGAGATTGGATTTATACCCCGCCCTTCACTGCCCAAAGGTGTCTCAGAGTGGCTTACAAACTACTTTCCCTTCCCCTCCCCACAACAGACACCTTGTGAGGTAGGTGGGGCTGAGAGAACTTCTGACAGAAACTGCTCTTTTTCAAGAACAACTGTGCCAGAGCTTGTGACTGAACCAAGGTCACATCAGCAGGTGCACGTGGAGGAGTGGGGAATCAAACCCGGTTCTCCCAGATTAGAGTCCGCGTACTTAACCACTACACCAACCTGGCTCTCCTTTAATTTATTTATAATTAATTTATATTTATATTTAAATGTAAATATATATATATTTGTGCTGTGTATTTTGTATTAAAATATTTTTTAAAATATGAAAATACACATTAAATATAAGACCATGCTTCCTTTTCAAAAGTTCTTCCAATAAATGTAGTCAGTCAGCAATGAAATTTTCTGTTCTGGTGTCTCAGGGAAAGCTAGGCTTTGTTCAATGCATTTTCATTATAGCAGTGTTCTGATAAGGTATGGAGCATGCCAGAGAAAAATCTATAGCATCATTCTTTAAAACATATTTGCATTTCAAACTAGGCTCCATTGGACAATTGTAAAAAATAATAAACAATTTCATTCACCATTTTCTTACCTGTCTCGACTTCTACGAGATGGAAAAGCAGCATTACAACCCTCCACTGTGCAAATATGCATTTCTTTCAGGTGTACGTTTTTAAAATGCATTTTTACACTGTATGGGTTTTTAAAGGTCTTCTGACAGATGTCACAATGGAAGCGACTGTCTTCCTTCTGAATCCCTAACACATGTTGACTGACATGATCCATAGCTTTAAAGTCTTCAAAATCAGAAATGGCAACACCCTGTTTGGCCAATGTGTTGAAACCCTCCCCAATCAACAATTGGTGTTGCAATCCAGTGCAGTCATTTATAGGAATCCTGTAATTCAACTTCTCTTTAAAACAGACCTGTGATTCAGTCACTGCTTTGATCACATCACTGTGTTGGTTGGTATCTTCATATACCTTTTGACGAGAAACCATTTTTAACACTTGGCTTTGTTCTGGCTTCTCTTTTTCAGGGCAGTGTGATCTGTCCATGATGCTGCACGTGTCATTTGGCTTGGTAGGTTCAAAATATTTTGGCTGTCCAGCCTCAGAAATGGATTTCCATGAGTTACCTGAATGGGGTTGCTTTTCCACTGGGTGATTCTTATCTGTTTCTATCCTAGACTCGCACATCTCAACATGCTCTGCACTTACCGCCTGTGTAGGCATGTCGTCTTCGGAGCTGGCAACTTCGTTGGTTATGCTAGTTGTTTCAACAGCTTCTTTCTCTATCTTGATGGGCATACTAGATTTCCGAGATTTCTTCTTGGGTAGCAAATCAAAGGCTGACTCATTAGAATTCAGCGGTTCAGGTATTGATGAGGAAACCAGAGGCAAAGAAGGAAGTGTACCTGGTGTGTTTGCAAGCTCAGCTGGTGTGACTGGGCTGCGATAGAATGGAAGAACTGGTTGGACAGTCTTCAGGTTTGGAAACAGAATACCGTTTTGTCCTGTACTGTGAAAATTCTGCTGTACCTTCGGATCAGTACAAGAGTTAGCATAGCCTGAAATGGATCTAGTATCTGGAGGTAAAATGGTAAAGTCTGTCCGTTTGTTGTCTTCCAGTCCGGCAATGGTCAGTCCATTTCTCAGGTCTTTATCTCGGTTGTTTCTATTCATTGGCATGTGAAGTCTCGGATTGGGATTGGCACTATGACGGTTACGACTCCTCAGGGAGCTAAACACCATGTTGCAGCCTTCAATTGTACACTTATGTTTGATTTTCAGATGGACAGCATTATAGTGGATCTTGAGAGTCCCCTTATCATAAAATGTCTTCTCACATGCTGTACAATACACACGCCCTTTTCTTGTGCTGGTTCCATTTTTGTCAGCAGATTTCATCTTGCTGTCTGGAGATTCCTCGCTCATTTCAAGCTTTGTGACTGTATTTTGGGAAGTAGACTCACTTGGCAGAACACTGTCCTCAGGATTTGAAGTAATATCAGGACTTTCTGTGGCTTTTTCCTTTTCAGCTTGAAATGAAGAATTGCAATTTAAGAAGTTGCTTTCAGGGAACAGTACTTGGACATCTTGTTTAAGTTCACTGCTCTGGTCCTGAGTTTGCTCCATCAAAAGCCTTTCTGGCAGTGTACCTATCAGGGGTGGAGGCATGGGACTGAAAAACTGAAAAGGCAGCATGAAAGCCATATTGTTTACAACACTTTCAAAGTGATGAATGCTAACAGGGTTCATCTTTTCTATGGAAGAGGGAAGATTTGGACTCCTTTGATTGTAACTTTCTATAAATGCCCTAATATCCATATTGGGTGCTGTTGTGGGGATTACAATGGATTGTCCTTCTTTCTCCTGAATTGCCATCAGCTCCACAATGGACTTGGTTTCACCAAAACGAAGAAACTGCTGCAAAGTAGCTAGCTCTTCTTCACTAGTCATGATACTCCAGTGATCCAGCACCTTTCCTGAAGCATCCTTTAAAAAGAGGGTGGGGGAAAACACACACATATACAGAGCATATAAAAAAAAGATGCAGTGAAGTTTAATTCACACAAGCACCTAATAAAGTATCGCAGATATCTATATTTCAATGTGAATGCCTATATCTAAAATCTGGACCTTGCAATCTTTAAATTTCCCACACAAGTGGGGAAGAAAGGCAGTGGCAGAATTCTCTCCGCAGTTCCATCCTTTGTTCCCTTTGTCATAACCTGCTGTGCGATGCATAGAGCACCCTACTGGTCACAGCAGGTAAGGGAAGAGGAAATGATAAAGGCAGGTGGAGATGTGTCGTTTACCCTGTGTCCTGCTTTAGCCTGCTTCCACACACATTGGATAATGCGCTTTCAGTGCACTTTTGCAATAGTTTGCAACTAGATTTTTCTGTTTCTTGCAGGAAAATCCAAATGAAATGATTGCTAAAGTGTATTGAAAGTGTATTGAAAGTGCATTAACCAATGTGTGTGAAAGCAGCCTTAGTGGGAATTGTAAAGACTATATCTGATATACAAGCTTGCAATGTCACAATCTTAATTTGTATTTATCGCTTTGGGCTGCCCAGACTGAATGGGCACACTGTCCAGCACACAAATATATTAATTCTTCTGAACACAACACACACATGTTCTAAGAATCTATGTTTTGCAACTGCCCCATAAAAATTAAGATGTGCACCAGTGAAACAAAAAGCAACGAGACGGAGCAATCAGAAGGAGATTTAGTTCCACATTTAAGTCAAGTATTCTTTCACTGCAAGTTTCATAATCTTCCAAGCAACTAAGATCAGAGAACAAATGAATCTGTATCGATTCTTCGCCAGTGTTCACAGAGCACAGCTGTAATTACACTAGAGTGTTGGAGTTCTTTCAAACTCCAGCCATACCTAACTTTTCCCAATAACTACAATAAATATTTTATCACAGAACATGTATTTGATGGCCTACAGAGAGTTTTCACAGTGCATGCAAGAGTTTTCTAAGATGATGAACGTATCATCATAAATTTTTCATGTAAAAAAGGTTCAAGGTAATTGAGTCCATATTTTTAATCCTAACACTAAAAAGCAAAATTATCAACTACCATTAAATATTTATTTGTGTCATAACGTAAATCATAGCATTACTTTACATTAAAATGAGAATGCAGACTGAAGAGCAAGGATGGGCATTTGAATAAACATACAGAAATACCTTCAGAGTCCTTGCGTAACAGTATTGATTTCAGCAGAATTCAAAGTGACATCATCTGAACCATTAAAATATTATGAATATATATATTTCATTGTACTTGGGACAGCAAAGCCTCTGACACTGGCTGAGGTGCTGTGATACTACAGAATATTTGCAGATGTTTCAATACCCTGGGAAATAAAAGTGTCAGAATATTTGCATTGAATCTTCCATGAGGGCATGGGAAGTTGTCAGTTTGTCTGGGATTAAACCATCACAGAAACCATACAAACAGGAATAATTTTGGAGGGCAAGGAGCCCAGAGAGAAAGTGGCTGAAGAAAGAGTACAGAGCAGTCATCATCATTTAGTATAGCATTGTATATTCTTATAATTCAAATGTGATTTTGTTCTAATATTGGTGTTTTAATGTGAATTTATATATACTGTTAGCTTCCCTGAGGCTGCCAAATGGCGGGGAGGGCGGGATACAAATCTAATTGTAAATAAATAAATAAAATCATTGTACTGGCAAAAAGGAATCCAAGGAAAAAGTAGGTGAAGGAGATTCAAGGCATAAGGCAGAAGAGTGGCAACTCAGGCAGCAAGCAATTGCGAATGAGCAAGGTGATGAGGCATTATTTCCCTATAATGAATTGGATTAACTAGCCAATTCTTTAGATGCAGGTTTCTAATTCAAAATATCCCCCATCACAAAAGATCAATGCAATATATTCCTGTTATGCAAACATTATGATGTTTGGTGATATTACTTTGGTCATCCACTTATGAAAAAGTATTACTCATCTTACCTGTAAGACATATCCACGTATGTAGTCTTGAAGAGTCCAGTCGAGTGCATGGAGAATCTGTACAACTTCTTCTTGCTTTAGGACACTGAAAAGCCGATCTAAGAGTATTTTGAGACGAATAGGAATAGCTTGGGTTCCATACAGCATGAGGCTGCTTATATCAAAAACCACATTGGACTGAACTATTTCTACCTGGGTTGTTGGATATAGATTGGGGATCCTTAGTTTGCTTAACGCTGAAAGGAAAATTAAAAAACAGAGTGCCAAGTTATATTATGTTGAGTGTGAAAATTTTTGGATAAAACAAAGCCCTTGAGGTGTTAGAAAATGTTATCAGATATGTTATAACCATGAAACATAGATTGTTTAAGCTGTAGCAGTGTTGCAGTTAACCAACAACAGTGATTTCCTTCCCCTCTCTCTGCAGCCCAAAATATCCCAACCCCAAATGGGGAGGCAGAGGTCTAAAGTAGGAAGTGGGAATTAGCCAGCATTCCCCCTTCTTTCTGCAGAAATTTTCTGCTGGATTGAAGATAGTATTTTACAATGTGGAAAATATGATAAGTTGAATTGTTACTAGTAATACTATTGAAGAAGATGGGGATCCAAAAGTGTTTGGTGCGTTTGAAGCTGTTCTTGTGTGGATCTATGGACACTATCAGCGATATTGCATTTAGTTCTGTTAATACACTGTAGACTGAACAGAGACACTGATCTAACAGTTGCTCAGTTTGCACATCTAGTTTGTGGTTAGGTAAATGGTAGTGTGTGTCTTTGTGGCTTGAGCTTTATTACCATGTGCTACCCATCCATGTCGACACTGGTCACATTGTCGCTGGTTTATTTTCCCAGGTTTAAAATGCTGACAGCTGCAGTTTACCAGAGTGCACCGGATAGCCTGAAAGAGCAAACATATTTAGCAATAAGAGGATTATAATAACACTACCATACATTCAAGAAACATGGTAGATACACACAAAGCTTTTTTTAAAATGAAGAATTATTATACATATGAACAGTTTAGTATACCCCCCAATCCAGCCAAAATGAAATTTAGTTCTCATAGAAATGAATGATCCTCCATTAAATAAAATCCTGTACAGATCAGAAATGGGGATTTTTTAAAACAGAAATGGTGTGTGCAACAAAATTTGGCAATGCCCCTACAAATGAATAGCACAATCAATATCTCATTACATAGCTTGAAGCAACACTGATTGCAACACAACTAGTTTTAGTGTCATGGAGGATAGGACTATTGATAACTGATAGCTATGACAGGTACATGAAACCTCTATGTTCAGAGACAGTGTACTTCTGAATACCAGTTGCTGGGAAGAGAGTAACAGCAGGGCAAGTCCATTTAACTTACAGGGAAATTTCCCAGTGGGCCACTGCTGTGAGGGCCACTAGTGGTCAGTAGCAATAAAACTCTAGCAACTCTGGCAGAGCCTCAGGGGCACTTGCCTAGACTGTTCATCAGCAACAGTAATTGGTGTCAATTCAAGAGTTGTCCTTTCCTGCTCTGCAGTCAGTTTTCAGGAAGAAGCAATGGGTGAGCTACTAGCTAATAGGTGAGCTACTACTACTTTGTTTGCACTGCTGAGCTGAGTGGTTAGGGGCTACTTAGCTTCACTTGTTCCTTGGCCATTTGGACTTTCCAGTCCATTCCTGGACACAATTAGCTGGCAGTAATGAATAACAGGAACTTTTCATAACTCTTTTTTATTTTTTATTGCATTTTCTAAAGACTACAAACTACAAAGAAAAAAAAGGAAGGGGAGACAACTACAACTAAGGATACAGAAAAGAAAACCACTAATAACTAAAACCCCAAGTATAGGAGAACCTTACATTAGCTTGTATATGTGTTATTCTTAACATGCTTAGATTACATTGAACATGGTCATTTATGCTAAAATATTTAGCTTTTAGCCCATCATTTAACTATTTTAAGAAAATTCCAAGAGCAGCATTAAAGTAAATATTTTAAGGCACAATTCAGAGTCCTTCAGCCTTTATTTAGCTTTATTCTTTCTTTTCCTCAGTCGCCCCCTTATCTGAAGCAGAGTCCTCATCTGAAGCCACAGAGTCCATATCATCAGTGGATTTACTGTGTTCTTCTTCCCCACCGACCTCTCCTGGCTCTCCCAATTGCAATCTCAGGAACTCATGTGCTTTAAAGACAGAGTCAATCTTTTCTTTTTTGTCCAGAATTTTAAAGGTGATGTCTTCGGGAATCAACCATCTGTAGGCAATGCTGTTCGTTTGCAGAAATGATATTAGGTCTTTGTACTCCTTCCTCTTCTTCCTAATTTCAAATGGGATATCTTTTAAAATTCTGATGTTATTCCCTCCCATTTTCAGGGGTACTCCTGTAGTTGTTTTGAGTATTAAGTCCCTGACATATCGCTTTGAGAATCTAACCACAATCTCTCCAGGCAGATTACTTTTCTTGATATAATTGGAGTAGGATCTATAGATCACATCCGTTTCACTTATCAAGTATTCCACTTTTAAATCTGTAACTGGAGCTAATGCTCCACTCAAAAGTTCTTTTAGATTCTCTCCTTTTGTCTCAGGGACCCCTTGGAATTGGAGGATTTTGCGGCTGCAAAATTTGAATTTCACCTGAAGTTTGTTTCTTTTCCAGCATTTGCACCTTTTTCTTGACTTTTTTGGTCTTTGCGTCCACTTCCTTGACTTTCTCCATTGTTTGCTCCGTTATTTTGTGACTTCCGCTAGTTGGAGCTGCTGAGGTGCAAGGTTTTGATTCAGTACAGTTAGCTGCTGGTTAACATTTGTCATTTGGTCCAGTAGAGGGCACATGGTTTCTGCTAGCATTTTGGATAGCTCTGAGGAGTCCTCCATCTGGGGACTCAAGCCTCCTGTTAGTTTCATTTTTGCTAGCTTGTCTTTCCCTGTTTTGTTCCCTGCCGTGTTTGAGGATTATTTACTTTTAGTAAAAGTTGCTAAAGTCTCTGAAATTCGCTCAAGCATTTATCTACACTCTGGTAAGTCTCTTAAAACTTATTTCCATGTTTTTACTTCTGCTCCCCCCTTGGCAGATCGTTGTTTTATTTATGCATGTGGGAGGAACCCCTCCCCCACTCGCTTGTCTCGCCATTCCCAGGGGGGGCTTTCTTTTAGTTTTTCAGCATCTCTTTTTTACTTGACACACTGTTCATTGTTGGCCCAAGGATCTCGCTCAATTGCAGTTAAATTGCCCTATCTCCAATGCTTGTCCCGGCCGGTGGCTCTGGATCCATATGGACACAACAGCGGCAGGATCATCAAGGTGGAGGAGTGCCTCAATTCCACATTATCTTGCTACGGAAGAGGCTACCCCTCAAAAGCCCCATGGTGAGGAGCCTTTCGCACAGGCTCCCTGGAGGGGCAACGAACAATCGAGCCCTCTCCTCACCACAGGAGCTCAGATTGTCTCCCTGGAGGTCTGGGAGAGACGTCTGCTAGCCTGTCGCAATTAACCAGAAGCCTTCATAACTCTTTACCACCACTGAGGGTAGGGAACCACTGCTGCACCTCTTGAGTAGGTAAGCTGGATAGAAAACTCAAAAAGGCGCCCTACACCTGTTGATAATTCATAGAAGAGAGAATTTCACTTGACGCAGGTGTACATGCCCCAATCCTTTTCACTAAATCTGTTTGTCATCACAATTGAGAAACAGAACAAAATTAATAACTCATACAATACAGTTAGCTGTCTCCAGTATTTTTAATAAGGAGAATGAGAAACTGAATATTGTAAATAAATGACATGGGGGAAAAGCACACTTTCAGAAATTCATTGGTCCACCTATTGATTCTAATATGTAGTAAAAATGATCCCATTTCCTCTGAAAGTAATTCTCTATACCTCCTACCCTGCACATCCTTACAAGGTTACCATATTCTGTTTACCCACTGAATTTCTTTCAGCCATTAGCCATATTTTTAGCTTTTGGTTTACAGGGATAAGCAAACGGTCTCTAATTTCTTTTTGTCTGCATTGTATGCATTTTGTACAGATTTTATGTGCAGTTCTTATTTATTTATTTACATTTATGTTCCACCTCTTTAGAGATGGACTGGAGGTGGCTTACATCATAAAAGATAAAATAATAAAACATGATAAAATTATTAAAATTAAACCTCTATTTATGCATACAGTGTAACATGTAAATTGCCCCAATTTGAGATAAAAATGGGTCCTTGGGACTGTTTTGGATTGGGAAAATGGTATGTGTGGAAACTGCTTAATCTCTCTCTCCCCGTGCACCATGGTCCTGACCTGAATCAGGACCCCTGACAATTAATTTTCAAAAATCATTGTGAACTTGAAACAAAAATCTCCCAGTATACATCTGGTCTAATATAGGGTTACCAGGCCATGTCAAGCAATTGATAGGAATGTGGGGAGCAGGGATGGGGGGCACTGTGTGCACCATGCTGTTACTTCCTGGGGGAGACCTGGCAGTGACATTAGGTAGCTCTAGGAAGCCAGAAACTCTGTAGTGAAACTCTATTGTAAACTCTATGGTTTCTGGCAGTTTCTAGAGATCTCAACATTCCTTCTGGTTCCCCCCAGAACTGATGTCACAGTGCAACAATGCTGACATTTTAAAACATTTTCTCCCCCTGCTGCTCTGATGAGCAACAAGGGTGGCTGGTGGGATGCCTGGCAGCCCTAGTTTGACAGGACCCAAAGGTGGGTCTGGAAAAGGATTTGGATCACACCACAGCCATGATCTCAGCTTTAGGCAAGCCACTCTCTGTCCTTCTCAGCTGCAACGCTCCCATCGGCAATGTGGGAGTGAATAATACTGACCTCCTTTACAGGGTTGTTGCAAGAGTTACTTCAAGATAGTATACAGGAAGAGCTTTGAAGATTCTGAAGCATTAGCTGAATGCTAAACGATAATGATTTACCCATCCGCCCTTTTATCCCACTGGCCCTTCATGGAGTTCAGGGCAGACAGAGTATATGGCTCTTCTTTCCTCCATTTTGTCCTTGCAACAACCTTGTGCGGTAGATCAGGCTGATAGAGTGTATGACTGGCCCAATGTCTCTCAGAGAGCTTCAGGGATGAGAGTGGATTTGTACCTGGAACTTCCTGGTCCTGGTGTGACTCTCCACTACAAAATGCCAACACCCCATCTTCATTTATATCTAGGCACCCCATCTAGACAGAAGGGGAGGGATGTTTTGTAAAAACAAATGTTTGGATTAATTGTGAGCATTAAAAGGGTGAAGACAATGGTTTTTTTAAAAGAAAACTACATTAATTAAAGCTAGTTCTTGAGAAAAGCTGTGTGCTCTATGTGAAATTAAAGTATACAGCAATATAACTGAGAATCAGACTGTGAGAATCACTTTGCTTTAATGTAGATAGCAGATTCACTTAGCAGTTGGCATACTTTAATAGGACTCAAGAAAGTCATAAATTCACTTTATAAAGATTCATTTAAGGAGGGGGGGTGTTTTAAGTATGTTTCTTTCAGCCGAGGCCTCACTGACTTCACGAGATGTCAGATATAGCAGCACTTCAATTAATATTACCTCAGCAGGCATATAAATATACCTGTCACTTTCACAGACTGAACTGCGTTTAAGCCCTTAAGATCAGAGTTAGATCAGAATTCCATAAATAAAGAAAGAGTCCATGGAAGGGACTCTTGAACAGTCTCAGCAAAGCAGGGAAAGAGAAGTTGGAACGGATTTGTAAACATAAGATACATTGAGTATATGGTAAAGGTAAAGGTTCCCTTGCTTGAAAGCCAGTCGAATCCGACTCTAGGGTTGCGGTGCTCATCTCCGTTTCAAAGCCGAAGAGCCAACGCTGTCCGAAGACATTTCCGTGGTCATGTGGCCGGCATGACTACACACCAAGGTGCACGGAACGCTGTTACCTTCCCACTGAAGTGGTACCTATTTATCTACTTGCAATTTCTTGCTTTCGAACTGCTAGGTTGGCAGGAGCTGGAACTAGAGACGGGAGCTCACCCCGTCATGCGGCACTCGCGGATCTTGAACTGCCGAACTACTGACCTTCCACAGCCTGCAGTTCAGCGTCTTAACCACTTGAGCCACCGCAGCTCCTTGATTATATGATATTATGATAAATACTAGCTTGCCCTTATTTCATTAGATTTTCCTTTCTTTCCTCACTGATTTTCTCCAGTGTTTTTCCCCCCACTCTGTTTTCTTTGGGCATGTAGTCGGGGAAAATGTAACAATTAATTTCTAAGTTCTTACATTAGATGCCTCTCTGAGCACTTTGACACATAATGCTACAGAAGTAGGATTGGGTTGCATGTGAGGCCTGGGGGAGGAGACGACAGATAATCTCTGTTAAATCTAAAATGGCATGGCCATGATGGTGTGGGGTTGCCAACTCTGACTTGGGAAATTCCTGGAGATTAGGGGGCCGTGCCTGGGGGTGGGATTTGGGGAGGGATTTCACACACAGAATCTATGGTATTTCATAGAATTTGCACTCTGAAGCTGCCATTTCCTCCAGGGCAACTGATCTCTGGCATCTGGAAATCTGTTGTAATTCCAGGAGAACTCCAGGCCCCAGGAGAGAATTCTATTTGACTCCTATGCGCAACCTGCTGTCCATGTTAGGAGCAAGATTAATGTCACAACGAAAACCAGGGGTCTGCACAGTAATGTTTCCACTTTTAATAGTTTCAGACCCAGTAGATTAAATCGACTAAAATGTGACAGGAACCAGAGTTAGGGGGACCAACGCAAAATAGGATGAACTAATTTCAGGGTGGAGCCTGGAAATGGGAATGGGCAAGGGGGTGTCTAATTGGTAGGTGCAGATTTAAATCACACCTGTGTTTTAGTCTCTTTTGGTTCTCATATGTCACTGTAATAGGAAATGGAAAAGAAAATTATGAAGTACTAGCCTTTCCTTCTAATAATGCATAGAAACAGCAACAAGGTATGTGAATCCTGATTTAGATCCTTAGGAAACGTTCTATTCTTAGAGAAATTTTCCTCCGTGTATAGAAGGGCACTTTTGGATCCAACTCTATTTTTTGTGGTTCATTCAACATAGAACAGAAGGCTAAAACAAATAACCAAGGAGGCGAGGGGGCTTGCGTGGTTCGATGAGGCTGTGGGCTATGCCGTGGAGGGCCACCCAGGACGGACAGGCCACAGCAGAGAACTCAGACCAAGTGTGATCCCCTGGAGAAGGAAATGGCAACCCACTCCAGTATCTTTGCCAAGAAAACCCCATGGACAGTAACAAAAGGCTAAAAGATATGACGCCGGAAGATGAGCCCCTCAGGTCGGAAGGTGTCCAATATGCTACTGGGGAAGAGCAGAGGGCAAGTACGAGTAACCCCAGAAAGAGTGAAGCGGCTGGGCCAAAGCCGAAAGGACGCTCAGTTGTGGATGTGTCTGACGGTGAAAGGAAAGTCCGATGCTGCAAAGAACAATACTGCATAGGAACCTGGAATGTAAGATCTATGAATCAAGGTAAGCTTGACGTGGTCAAAAATGAGATGGCAAGAATGAACATCGACATCTTGGGAATCAGTGAAGTAAAGTGGACAGGAATGGGCGAATTTAACTCAGAAGACCATTATATCTACTACTGTGGCCAGGAATCCCATAGAAAAAATGGTGTGGCCTTTATAGTCAACAAGAGAGTGAGAAAGGCAGTATTGGGATACAACCTCAAAAATGACAGAATGATCGCGGTCCGAATCCAAGGCAAACCATTCAATGTCACAGTAATCCAATCTATGCCCCAACCACTGCTGCAGAAGAGGCTGAAGTGGACCAGTTCTATGAAGACCTACAACAGCTCATAGAACTAACACCAAAAAATGATGTCCTCATCATCATAGGGGACTGGAATGCTAAAGTAGGAAATCAAAAGGTAACCGGAATAACAGACAAGTTTGGCCTTGGAGAACAAAATGAAGCAGGGCAAAGGCTAACAGAGTTTTGTCAAGAGAACACGCTGGTCATAGCGAACACCCTTTTCCAACAACCTAAGAGACGTCTCTACACATGGACATCAACAGATGGGCAACACCGAAATCAGATTGATTATATAATTTGCAGTCAAAGATGGAGAAGCTCTATCCAGTCAGTAAAAACAAGACCTGGAGCTGACTGTGGCTCAGATCATGAGCTACTCATTGCAAAATTCAGACTTAAATTGAAGAAAGTTGGGAAAACCACTAGGCCATTCAGATTTGACCTAGATCGCATCCCCGATGAATATACAGTAGAGGTGAAGAATAGGTTTAAGGGACTAGATTTGATAGACAGAGTGCCTGAAGAACTATGGACAGAGGTCCAAGACATTGTAAAGGAGGCAGCAATCACCGCCATCCCAAAGAAAAAGAAATGCAAAAAAGCAAAGTGGCTGTCTGGTGAGGCTTTACACATAGCAGAGGAAAGAAGGAAAGCTAAAGGCAACGGTGAAAAGGAAAGATTTGCCCAACTGAATGCAGATTTCCAGAGAACAGCAAGGAGAGATAAGGAGGCTTTCCTGAATGAACAATGCAAAGTAATAGAGGAAAACAATAGATTGGGAAGGACTAGAGATCTCTTCAAGAAAATTGGAGAAATCAAGGGAACGTTCCATGCAAAGCTGGCCATGATAAAGGACAAAAACGGTAGGGACCTAACAGAAGCAGAAGAGATTAGGAAAAGATGGCAAGAATACCCAGAAGAACTATACAAGAAGGACTTCGATGTCCTTGACAACCACAACGGTATAATCACTGACCTCGAGCCAGACATCCTGGAATGTGAAGTTAAATGGGCCTTAGAAGGCATTACTAACAACAAAGCTAGTGGAGGTGATGGTATCCCAGCTGAGTTATTCAAAGTCTTAAAAGAAGATGCTGTTAAAGTGCTGCACTCAATTTGCCAACAAATTTGGAAAACACAACAGTGGCCACAGGATTGGAAAAGGTCAGTGTACATTCCAATCCCAAAGAAGGGCAATGTCAAGGAGTGTTCAAACTATCGCACAATTGCACTCATTTCACACGCTAGCAAGGTCATGCTCAAAATCCTACAAGCTAGGCTCCAACAGTACGTGGATAGAGAACTGCCAAAAGTACAAGCTGGGTTTCGAAGAGGTAGAGGAACTAGAGATCAAATTGCCAACATTCGCTGGATTATGGAGAAAGCAAGAGAGTACCAGAAAAACATCTACTTCTGCTTCATTGACTATGCTAAAGCCTTTGATTATGTGGATCACAATAAATTATGGCAGGTTCTTAAAGAGATGGGAGTACCGGACCACCTCACATGTCTCCTGAGAAACCTGTATAAGGGTCAAGAAGCAACAGTTAGAACCGGATATGGAACAACTGATTGGTTTAGCATAGGAAAAGGAGTACGACAAGGATGTATATTGTCACCTTGCTTATATAATTTATATGCAGAGTACATCATGCGAAATGCTGGCCTGGATGAATCACAAGCCGGAGTTAAGATTGCTGGGGAAAAGATCAATAACCTCAGATATGCAGACGATACCATTCTGATGGCAGAAAGTGAAGAGGACCTCAAGAGCCTCTTGCTCAGGGTGAAAGAGAAGAGCGCAAAAGTGGGCTTGAAGCTCAACATCAAATAAACTAAGATCATGGCATCTGGCCCCATCACTCCTTGGCAAATAGAAGGGGAAGTCGTAGAAGTAGTGAAAGACTTCATGTTCCTAGGATCCCAGATCACTGCAGATGGTGACTGCAGCCATGAAATTAAAAGACGCCTGCTCCTTGGGAGGAAAGCGATGGCAAACCTAAACAGCATGATAAAAAGCAGAGACATCACCTTGCCAACAAAAGTCCGCATGGTCAAAGCAATGGTATTCCCTGTAGTAATGTATGGCTGCGAGAGTTGGACTATAAGGAAGGCCGAGCACCGAAGAATAGATTCTTTTGAACTATGGTGCTGGAGAAGACTCTTGAGAGTCCCTTGGACTGCCAGGAGATCAAATCAGTCAATCCTAAAAGAAATCAACCCTGATTGTTCCCTGGAAGGCCAGATCCTGAAGCTGAAGCTCAAATACTTTGGCCACCAAATGAGAAGGGAGCATTCACTGGAGAAGACCCTGATGCTGGGAAAGATTGAAGGTCAAAGAAGAAGGGGACGGCAAAGGATGAGATGGTTAGACAGTGTCATCGATGCGACAAACATGAAATTGAGCAAACTTCAGCGGACAGCGGAAGACAGGAGGGCCTGGCGTAAACTGGTGCATGGGGTCGCGAAGAGTCGGACTTGACTGTGCGACTGAACAACAACAACAAAATATTAATTATTACAAAGAGTTTTCTAACAGCAATACAAATCATAGATTAGATGAAATAAGAAAACATTGCCACTGGCAGAAAAATATTGGTCTCAAAAGTGTGTGAATAATACCAGAGGAGGAGGAGGAGAAGGAGGAGAAGTAGTAGTAGTTTTCAAGCATGTAAACAATATAAGAATTGCAGCACCGGTTTATTAGTTAATTAAAATGTTTATATCCTTTCAGCCCAACCCCAAAGATGAGTGGTTTCATTTAAAAGAAATGGCTCTAAAATACTGATATATCACTACAGCATTGTGACAAACAGGCTTAAGAGATTGTCTGCATTCCCAGCTTTCATTTTTTTAAAAGTAAGTCTCTATCCCTTTCCCTTGCGGAGATATAAGGAAAAAGGCATATCACTGCAGTGGAGAGGGCTTCAGACTTACTTTTTAAAAATGAAAGCTGAGAATTCAGAGAATCTCCTAAGCCTCTTGTTAAAGCACTAAAACAATATATCAATATTTTTAGTGCTGTTTTTAAAAATGGGGACGGGGATGTTGTGATGCTCCAAATAACACCACTGATGACGACAACACCCTCCCTTCAAAATCCTCTTTATTGAAGGCATATTCAGGAGAAAATAAACTTGACTCCACAACATTGAAAATGCAGAGGGAGGGAAGGTGTGTGGAAGAACTGTGCCCAAACAGATTCCAATTGGCCCTATAAATCTGGTTCATCTGAGCAATTGCATAGAGAAGCCATCCTATCACAATCAAACCCAGACTGAATTCCATAATCCTTCTGCCGTTCTGTGATACTTTGCTTTGTCCACATCATCCAGCCCATAGAAGCTGTGATTTATTACAGCAAGTTCTTTGTTTCCTAGTTTAGGCTCTGAGTGTACCAAGGAGACAAACTTTACTCCAAACTTCCTGAGCTACAGCCTGGAGAGATTTCTCAAAGCTTGCTGCATACATCATTTCCATTTCCATGGCCTGTGACTCTATAAATATCTATTGCCTTTTGCCAGCTCAGGTCAGGCTTCCTGTACAATCCTTTGTCCAGTCCCTTTCCCTCATCACATCAGCACTCATCTCTAATCATGTCACCCTTAGGCTTTGCATCCAAATTGGGGGCGTGAGCACATGTTCCTGCCCCCCAAACACCAGCATCAGGATGCAGCATGGAAACAGGTGGATATCGAAACCAAACCCCCCCCCCATTCCTGAGTAACTCAATGCTGCCACCCCCATCCCCTGACTTCTTTCCCATCTCACCTGTGGGAAAGTGCAGAACCAATTTCACTACGTGCACACCCACACCCTGTTGCTCCTCAGTTTCCCTTTCTGACCCAAGCTGAGCAGTAATTTTAGTGTGTCTTGGCAGGGAAAGGGGGTGGCGGGGAGCCCTTTAAAGGGCTAAGGCGGGGGGCAAGATTTGCACTGCCATTCTGAAGGTGGAGTTTAACTTAGCTATGCTTCCCTACCTCACGTGTCTGCAGGGCAGCATCCTGATGGACATTCTATCCACAGCAGGCCCATAACTTCCCCTTTACCTCAGAGAAAAAAATTATATTTTCTCTGGAGTAAGGGAGAGGGGGATGCAAACCAGGCCATGTCATGCACAGATTGGGCACAGTGTTTTCTGGATGGTCCCCTTTACTATGGAGTTTCCTGCTTTCCATGCAGGGAAAATCACTATGTGGGAGCAGGCCTCACATAGTTCCTTGCATGCCGCCCCCCCCCCCCGGCCTACACCCTCATCTCTTGTTTGTGGTGCTCAAACACAACATTTGGGGGGGGGTTGTGAAAGGACATGGACAGGTCACAACCTTTCTGTATACAACATAAAACCAGTATATGAATAAATAAAATAAATAAATAGCCTTTCCTGGACTAGGAGCATCTTTAGTTTGTTGTAAGCGCACATGGCATACTTTTAAGGCCTCTTCTTTGACTACTTAGGATAAAGGAGCCCCTTGAAAAGGCTTTTTACTTGCCTGAGGCTGCCCTGGAGAGATGAAATTTCCTCCTCTAGCTTTCAGAAAGGTTTCCCACTAGAGACATATCTGTGCGTGCCGTGTGTACAGCTTTCTATTGTGGGATAATCAGAGCAGTCATTTTGTGCAGTTTTTTAAAAACTTTGGTGGCTACTCAATACTTGCTTCTGATGTAGCTGCCAGAGGCACGTGCTTCTGATGTAGCTGCCAGAAATTTGTATGTCAACCAAGAGAAGGGCCATGGCTAGCTGGACTAACCCCTAGATGCCCACACATATAGACATAGTGCACAGGCAAGGCCAAACACTATAAGTGCAGTCAGGAACTCTATAAAAAGGAGGGCCTCAATCACACATACAAAGTCTATGGGCACACACTTGTACACACAGTTTTTTGTCTTCATATGCAAATATCTGAGAGCAAGGCTAGCTGCAGTGCAACCTCATTCTACTGTTGCCATATCTGGATATTCAGGGTTGGTGCTTGGGGAGGGCCAAGATTGGCAGGCACCCACCCTCTATAGCTGCATCTTCCATTTCTCCTACCCTATGGTGTAACATAGAGTCTGGCTTTCAACACTGCCATTTCCTGTAGAGGAACTGTTGACTGGAGCTCAGTTTTAATTCCAGGAGAACTAGAGGCCCCAGTTTGCCACTGGTAAGCCTGTCTCACTCCCATGTACATTCTGCAACATTCTGTTTCAGTTCAGAAACAGCAGTGAGACTTAGGTTCAGTTCTAGGGTTGCCAGCCTCCAGGTGGGGCCTGGGGATCTCCTGCTTTTACAACTGATCTCCCCCTGACAGAGAGCAGCTCCCCTGGAGAAAAAGGCTGCTTTGAAGGGCGTTGTACCATGCTGAGGTCCCTTCCCACCCCACACCCTGCCCTCTCCTGGATCCCACCCCCAAAGTCTCCAGGTGTTTTCCAACGCAGAGCTGGCAACCTTATTCAGTTCAGATGTCACAAACCATCTTGACACAAACCTGATCAACAACTGGGTCGCATGATCCCTCTTCCCTTCTTCCTCTCCCCTGCATGTGTGCACCAAGACTGAAACTGGCATCTCAGCCTAACTCCAGTTTGCATAATGCCTTCTACATTCAGAAAAGCACATAAAATGGTTTTATTTCAGAAGGTGGAGGGCAAATTCTTTTGTAGACCCAGCAAACCCTGCAGACCTTTGGTATTTATTTTTGTTTTGATGTTTCTTTATGTGTTTGCAACTTGTTGCTTTGTTCACCCCTTTGAGTCAAATATGGGAAATAAATACGGTAAATTAAATTGAATGTGGTTACCTTAACTTCTTTCCCAGAAAATCAAATCCCTACTGAGGATTAAACTGTGGTTAATTATCCCAGTTCCTGGGAAAGGAACAAACCTCTGTTGCTTAAGGTGCCAGCATTCAGAGCTCACAAAAAATTGGAGCCACCTCAGTGTGCCACACTCTGGGAGAAAGGAGAAGGACACAGGAGTGTGCAGGCCCAGTCATTAAGCAGGGTGATGCCCATCACAATGCAGCTTGTTCGTGGCATTTGAAGTACGGCTGCCAAAACTTCCTCCACAAAGGTCTAGAGATTCTGAGAGCCATGTGTCTGGGGATGGTAGAGTTTGGGGAGGATGTGATGGCACTTCCAAGTGACTCTCCTGGGATTTCTCTTACTCTCTATGGTACAGAGACATGGGGAAATTCCCAGAGCATCACTGTGGAGGTCACTTTCTGGCCATTTTTTCTCCCGCTCCTCACTTTCTCGTGGAATGGGGTATTGGATCCAAGGGTGGTGGTTTAGCCACTGGGGGCAAACAAATGGCAAGCTTAATCTGAAGTACAGAGACAACTGCTAAACAGTTAAATGCACCAATTGAGATACAACGTCCTAACTAACGCAAACCTCATTTAGGCCCAGCATACGCAGATTTCCTTTCCATCTGGGAATCAGCTTTAAATACTGCACTGGCCTTGACAAAACAACAAAGAGAGTTTTGGTGGCATCTAAAAGACTGACAGATTTATTGCAGTATTTCTTTCTTTTTTTGTGCGTGCACAATAGCCTGCTTCATTGGATGAAGTGGACTCTCCTCCAGGAAGAGTAATACCACAATAAATCTATCTGCCCGTCTTCAAGGTGTTGCAGGGTTCCCTTTAGGTTTTGCTGCAATGTGTGCCCAGAGAAATTTTGCTTGGGCCCTGTTTTTTTCCACATTGGCTTATCTGCTGGAAAGCCTTGTTTATGTAAGTTGTGGGCTCCCTGTGCACTGTAGAAGGTTCTGGGGCATGTTCTACACAGGAGGGCAAGGTACTCTCTGGAAAATATCTAATATTAGACCTGAAAAATTCCTGGGCGTTTGGGGGTGATGCCCATGGATGGGAGAATTTGGTACAAGATATCACCTAGAATCGAAGGTATACCATATGAGTTTACCCTCAGAAGCTGCCATTTTCTCCAGGGGGACTAACCTATGAAGATCAGTTGTAATTCTCAGAGAACTCCAAGCCCAACCCGAAGGCCAGCAACCTACCAAACATGCTCCTGCAGCTGGTTCATTGCAGTTTAAGAGCTTCTAGGGAAGCACATCCACCGCTGAAAGAAGCCATGGATCATAATCTGAATGCCAGTGTTTATTTTATTGACAAATTTGCAGCCATTGATGAATTTGTTACTTGGATGATGTAAGATGTACAGTTTTGCCTCTCATGTAACCTGGGAATAACTCAGATTTTGGGACTGTGCATGTATCCTTAGCATGACTCATTAAAAGGATGGGGATATTAAGGGACAGGGTGTCACAGATAAGTAGCAGGCTTCATTCTCAGAGGCTGGGCTCAGAGCAGGAAGGAGGTTTAGTTCTGATCCAAAGAGTTTTCCTGCATGTGCCTTCTTTACGGTCTCCAATTTAAGTGGGCAGTATTCCCTTGGAGGAAAGTAATGTGCAGCCCTTCAGGAAACTGTTGCACTGAAAGAAACACGTGCCTTCCACTCCTCAGACTGAATATGGCTCAACATCTCACGGGTAAAAGTAGGGATACATTTATTTATTAGGTTCCTTTTTATCCATAGCTCAGGGTGGCATACATGGCTCCCTTCCCCATTTTGTCTTCCCTATGAAGGAGGTTAGGCTGAGAGAGAGTCACTCAAAGTCACCCGCTGAACTTCTATGGCAGTGCAGGTGGTTTGAGCCTGGGTCTCCCGGGTCCTAGTCTGACATTCTAACTACTCTACAACTTGTGAATTTGCAGCACCCATTCTCACACCAAGGATCACGGAGCGTGCCTCCCCACCCTCACACAGAGCGTCTTCTCTACCTCAGGTTATGTTAATTTATTCTGCAACTACCTTCCAGGAGTGGTTTTTGTAAGAAAGTCCTTGCAATATATACCTTCCAACACACAAACCTAACAGTTACCTTTAAAATGGTTTAATTGTTTCATCTTGTACCAGATCTGATTGTTCTTGTTGCAGCTGAAATACATTCAGCCACATTTACAGCCTGGATGGGCACGGAAGTGTGTGTAGTGTGTGTGAGAGATGTGGCAAAAAAGAAACTATTCACTGCCATTGGGTGTCCAGGTGCATTGAAATGCATAGGCATGGTGTCAAGATGCACCCCCCCATTTAACTTGAACTTCAACTTCAGTGCAACGTTTTATTCACAAAATGTTACAAAGGCATCCATAACATCTCCGCCTCCCCCCCAAAAAGATGGGCCTACCTACCTCTAATGAACAGGGAGTATATGACAGTTTGGCCGAGGATCCTGGAGGACTTGTGGGTTGGCTATTATGTATTGAGCCTGAACTGTACTGGCAAAAGGACTTAGCTTGGGATGCATGACAATAGATTGCTAGGATCCTAGAATGGGCCAGTAGGGAGACAGGAATCCTGGAGTAAACCAGTTGGGAAGCAATAGAATGTAAATAGCCCATCGTTGGGAGTGGGGTGTGTTTTGGGTGTAACCCTTTTCAGGCATAAATACCCGGCTTTGGCCAGGGATTCTCTTGCTGAAATATGAGCTGATCACTTGAACGCGTCTGAACCGAGTCTATTTCAGCTATCTTCTGGGCATGAAGCAGGGGTCACTGGGGAAGTGGGGGAGAGGTATTTGTGGATTTCCTGCCTTGTGCAGGGCATTGGACTAGATGATCCTGGAGGTCCCTTCCAACTCTATGATTCTATGATACTGGGTTGGGTGGAGCTTATCAACAAATATTCTGTAGATGGGAGCAATATGGAGTTGTTCTGGGGATAAAGTTGGGGAGGAAGAGTCATATGTGCCACCCTAAGCTCTTTGGATGAAGCGTGGCATTAAATATATACAGATATATAATGCCTCTGTATCTAAAGAGAATGCATTACAAATGCACCCTGCTGAAAGACCATGAATTATCTAGGGTTGACAGCTCTGGGCTGGGAAATTGGGGAGTGACATCTGGGGAGGGCAGGGTCTGGGGAAAGGAGAGGTATCTTGGTGGGGTACAATGCCGTAGAGCATTGTACCCCACCAAGAGCAGCCATTTTCTCTGAGGCACTGTTCTTTGAAGTCTGGAGACCAGTCGTAATTCTGGGAGATCTCTGGGTCCCACCTAGAGGTTGGCAACCCTATCTCTCACTGTATGCATCCTTCACAACTACATCCATTTTGCTAGTACATGTAAATATTTATTATATGTTCCATTCAACTCCAAAGTGTTCAGGTCACCTCAGCTCAATAACTCTTGCAACAGTCTTGTGAGGTAGGCTTGTACGATAACCCTGTTACTACAGGTGAGAGGCTGAGATTCTACAACTTGTCAAATGCCACATAGTAAGCTTCTGGCAAAACAGAGGTTTGAACCATAAGATTCCTGTCTTAGCTCTATGAAACATAAGATTCCTGTCTTAGCTCTATGACAAATCTAAGCTCTTGATAGTAGATGCTTCTTCCACACAAGGCAATTTCAGGTGTAATTTTGTTCTAGTCAATTTAAACAAAGACAGCTTGGAATTTAACACACCTTTTGGAAATAATCTGCAATGGAGGAATTACAGCCTCATTGTACTTTTTTGACAGCATACACATAAAATCATTCTGTAAATTTGTCCCTTTATGATATTATAATCGCCACAGTAGTAAACAGCTACTTACACTTACACTTTTCTTTCCATAAACAGAAAAGAGCTCAGGGCATAAAACAAACCTTGGAATTCTATTGATTTTTGCCAGTGGGGAAGAATTCTACCCTGCTTGCACTTTTTTTTTTTTTTTTGCAGCACACAACTAAGAGGAGATCTACAACTTTGCCCCTTTGTCCAGGGGCATGGTCAGGTTGAGAAACAGAGTTCCAGAGTCAGAGTCAAAGTTCGGTCCAAAAGTCAGTTACCAGAAAGGCAAAACTAATTCCAGAGGATTATCCAAGAAACAAGGTCTAGCAGTCCAAAGTAATTCACTAATGTGGTTATGAAAAATCCAGAAGTCAGAGTCAAGAGTCAGTCCGTGGGTCACAGGAGCAGAATGGAGTCTAGAGCAGTGGTCACAGAATCTGAGGTTTGGTGACTTGTTGCTTCCATGCCTACCTTGTCTCCCGCTTCCTCATTTATACTAGATGCACAGCTGGAACGTATTGAGCTAGTGAGTGGCTGCCCTTGGCTCAAACCCGGAAGCTGCAGCTAGTGCAGAATGTAGCGGCAAGGCTGTTGTTGTGTCGTCCTGTGCAGGAACACATCCAGCCCGCCCTAAAAGAACTGCACTGGCTCCATATAGCATACTGGATTTGGTTCAAGGTGCTGGTTATGACCTTTAAAGCCCTTTATGGCCAGGGACCTGCATACCTGAGGGATCACCTTTCCCCATATGTTCCTCAGAGAGCACTGAGATCAGGGACCCAGAATTGACTGGTCCTTCTGAGCGTCAAGGAGGCCAGACTTGCTTCAACAAGAGCCAGGACTTTTTCGATGGTGGCTCCACTCTGGTTGATCAAGCTCCCGGAGGAGATCAGGGCCCTGTGGGACTTGTTACAGTTCTGCAAGGCCTGCAAAATGGAGCTCTTCCGCCAGGCCTTTGGAGCTGCCACCACCGTCATTACCATCACCACCACTGAAAAGTACTGAGGTCGGAGACTCAGCATAGTGAAATCAGCTCAAGTTTATTTAATTACATCAGAACGAAGATAAGAATAGTTGGTCCACACCCGGCTTATATTCGTACCTACACACACACCCAACACCCGTGATAGGTTCTATTTACATGGCCCTGGAAACTATAGGTTCCCTGCAGGATCCTGGCTCTCCCATTGGTCCACGCCTAGGATCCACGGTGTCTATTGTTCTAGAACCGAAGGTCTGTAGGTCTGGTGGACCGCATGGCCAGGCACACGTGGTCGCAACCCTCTTGCTGCCTTACACCAAACCCTCTTGATACATTACAGCCACAGACATCTGACAGCCCTCGGGGTGCAAGCCCGACTTTCTGGGCCCCTAAGTATAGCCTGACCCAAGTGCCTGGGACATCTGTAGGAGACCTGAGTGCCTGGGACATGTGTAGATCAAGAAGCTGACCGAGCTTTGAGGAACTAATGCTAGCACTTTATTATGTTGTATGTTTATGGTTTTAAATTCATGTTGGGGTTTTATTAGTTATTGTATTTATTGAATTGTTTTATATTGTTGTAAGCCGCCCTGAGCCGGCTTTGCTGGCAGGGTGGAATAAAAATCTAAATAAATAAATAAATGATTGGCCGGGGATCCTGGAGGACTTGTGGGTTCCACCAAGCTGCTAAATGCATGCTGCGCCTCTGTTCTTGCAGCTCATGCTGAGCCCTTTGCCACCAGCATTCCTGCAGCTTCGAGGATGGGGTGTGTGAAGCGACCTGGGGAATCTCATCCAGGCCTTGATCCTGGGCCTCTGGGACACTATCTTCCAATGACAGCACCTTCGGCGAAGGGGCAGCAGCAGCTTCTGCAATCCTGCTGTCATCAGCGGGTTGTGGCCAAGGCCCCATGTCGGATGCTTCCTGATTACTGTCATCACCTCCAACCTTACCAGGATCGGCTTGATCAGGCTGACCCACGACACTTTTAAGATATCGTCCCCTGTGCAGTAATAAAGCAAGTTCTCAAAGCACAACCATTTACCACTTAATGTTTTCTTTCTGTAATAGAACCTGGGGCAGGGGGGGAAACCCTCACTCCTGTAATTTAATTTTATATTTCCCTACAGAGTTTCCAGAAGGTAAAGGTGGATTGGCTCCTGAGTCAAGATGATCATCATCAGAGCTGCCAGATTTGTCGAGCTGCAGTGGAAAACAGATCTCTATCAGGGATCATCAACTTTTGGATTAAGGTAGAAATTCTTCACTGAGAGCAGTTTAGGTCATTAGAACATCTAAATGCTAAATTCTCAAGTCTGTGTACATGATGGAAAGAGATTGATTTACAGCCTGTGCTAAACACGCTACTGAGCTCAATACTGGCTGGGATATAAACAAGATTTTTTAAAAACTCTTGGAATCTAGTTTTTTGGGTGCCATCAGACATTTAGAATCTTTCATTAGATTACTCCAAAACATTGTTTCTTTTCAGTTTTTGAAACTCTTTCTCTTCTGCTACTGTCTGCCCATTTCACAGGGTCACTGCCTTTTAACAACGTAATTTCTGGACTCTCTCTGGCCTATTATGCACAGGTGTTTTCTCCCACTTTCTCCATGCATGTCCATTGCATTGATTTTCCTCCCTTCAGTGCTCAGTTCACTTTCTGGTTGCTATTTCCCTGGGTTTTCTGAGAATGCTTTTGTACTGATTTCCCCCTTGTTTTGCTTCCAAGCCGAAGGTAATTCAAAAGCATATAGATTCCCTTGGATTTCCACCCCCTTTTGCCACCCCTTGAAGGTCACTCCTCGCCCACATCGAAGTTGTTCTGCCCACTCTGCACGTTCTGCCATCCTCCCCACTTTATTGGTGAACAAGCTTCATTTTCCCCTCATTTTAAAGTTTTTAAGTTTTTTGACAAGTGGCATGAATTTAGCGATATGAGACTATTGCTAGTCTTGGATCACTGAATTAAAAATTTAAATAACAATAACTTTCATCAGTGTGGAATGAAATTGACATGAGGCATAAAGAGAGGGAGAGGGAGAGACTGGGATGGGGAGCCTAAAGCTTTGAAAACATTTCCCCCGTTCATGCTTTAGTGAACGAAGTTTGGGGTTGGGGACCATTTTGGCAGCCTCTGGAAGCCTTCTGCGAACTGCTGAATTTAAGAATTGTTTGGGAGGAAGAGTGTAATCTGCACAGGACAGTCTTTAAAAATCTGCCAAGATCACAACCAATGTGCAGGATGAACTTAGAGAACCACAAAGAGAAAACCATGCAAATTTTCAAGGAAGGGCAGGAAATTAGCATTACTATGCAGCTGCACTAGGGTATCGGTGAAAATCCCCCCCTTTTTTCAATTTAATGGCACAAGACTAAAAAAGCTCTCCAGAGCTTCTGCCAGAGCACTCCTCCCTCATACAAATTGCAGCTCTGTGCAAAGTGTGGTGGAGCTGCAGCTGACTTTGCACAGGCGTGAGCACACACACAACATATGTTGCCAATGATCACAGCTTGCAATGCCAGTGTCAATGGGCTCTACCATGCATTCTGTACACACAACATGTTCCCCTGTATTATGAGATTGTGTGACTCTTTCCCAATTTTCCACAGTGGCTGATAACACAGCAGAGAATCCCCTAGTGCTCTGCAATATGGAAAAAGAGGGTTCTCAGCTGCTTGTCAGGTTTTTTAAAAAAAGTCTTCTCAATTTCAACATCCATTCTCCCTCTTTGCCTGAGTTCCTTTCTGTTTCCTTTCATTCAGTGAACTAACACTAAAATGCATGCACAAAACCTGAACCATAAGGATTTAAATGGAAGGCACTTGCTGGACACTACTGCACAGCTGTGATAGGGCAATTGCATAAATTTAAAAAGTCTTTGGACACCATCCCCATGTCCCAAATTACGTTGCACTGTGACTTAGAAAAGTGTGTTTTTAAAATTGTAGCTGCAGAATAAATACAGAGGAAATACAGAATAAATACAGAGGAAGAAGAATGGTGTATATAAGGCAGGCACAGAATCCGAAGTCAAGATTAAAGGCTTACTGCTCTGAAATCTGTAGTAAGATGTGCGTATGTAATGAGCTTGTGTCCCGTCCCCCCAACGCCCCAGAAGATTCATACTGAACAGGGTCTGGTAACAGATCTAGTGTCCTTCTTGGTTAACTGCCAGTTGGACACCCCAAACAAACAAACAATACCTCTCAATATTTGAGCCCAAACATTGATCCTTTAGTGATTAAACTGGAAAGTGGCAGCAAAATTTCAAAAACTGTGGTGTGAAATAAAAAAAGACATTTATTAGGAAGCCTGCTTCTCTAACATTTGCAAATGTATAAGGTGGATGATGTGCGATGGAAAGTCCAGCAAAAGGAGATATTCAAAATAATATACAATGGGAATTGCTAGGGAAACACTAACTTTTAAAAGCTATATACCACTGTTCCTTAAATTTTAGCGTGTGTGTGTGTATTCCTTTCAGCAATATTTTTTGGACCAACAAATGATGCTGTTCTGGTGTATTCCTTGGGATTACAATGGCAACCATTTCCCCATACCAAATTACAACTGTGTGTTGTACAACAGGATATATACTATAGGTGCTGGATTAAATTAGAGCAATTTGTGAAAGATAAAGAATTGTAACATTGTTGTTTGATATCATGTATAGTACCTAAGGAATGTAAAGTTTGATATCATGTATAGTACACAGGGAATGTCAGCCACTCTAAAATCCAAATATACAAAACCCAAATTGGTACACATACGCAGTGCTACAAATCAGAACGATTAATAATATCTTAGTAACTAGTAGTAATTTAGGGTCTTAAGGCTTTATTACTATATTTAAGTAGCTAAAAGTAAGAGGTGAAATAATATAACACAATGGCAACCTCCCCAACCCATGCCGTATATTTTTTTTACAACAAACTTTTACAACAAAATTATTATTATACATGCATAAAACACAAGAGAGCTGTACTGATCCAAATTTTGATGTGCACTTGTCTGCATGCAGAGAGATTTCTCATAATTCATCTCAATGTAAAGGGCAACATTGTGCTGATGAACGGAAGGGATAAACACAGAGATCTTGCAAGTGAAGTGAATGAGGAAGATTTTCTGAGCTTAGAAGCTGGCCATATTTCTATTAAGCACCAAATGCTTTTTTCACTAGCATATTTTTCAGCTAAACAACTGAATTAATATAATTATTTTAAATAACATTTTCCTCTAAAAAATAGAAAAAGGAAAATCCTAATTGGATAAATCTCAGATAGTCTGGATCAGACAGCTGTAGTTTGTACTACTCTGTACATTTTAAACACAACTATGTGAGATAAATACACCAGATATTATCTACAAGGTTAGAGACTTACACAGCGTTTTCCACTGTGTCATACCACCAAAGGCAATTACACCATTTTAAAAGGACAAAAATATGTTCTGGAGGATGTGTTTTTTTAAAAAAATTATATTTCACGCTGAAATGTCATGTGATTTTCAAGTGGACAGTTAGGATCTGTTAATGAGCACTAGCTACTTTAAATCTGGCTTTTAAAAAAAGTTATTTCTTATGTTTTTTAAAAAAGAGTCACTGAACCTTCTCATGAAGAACAGAGTTTTATCTTAGCCATTTGAACAACGAATTATCTGTTCGCTTTTTAATGTAATTTATTTATTTATTTAAAACATTTCTATCCTACCTTTCAGCCTAGTTATGGCCCTCAAGATAGTGAAAACTGCCTCAGGTTGCCCCTGCCCTGCTTGGGATGCCTCTCACCTGTTTTAGGGTTGCCAGCCTCCAGGTGGGGCCTGGAGATCTCCCAGAATTACAATTGATCTCCAGGCTACAGAGAGCAGCTCCCTTCAAGAAAATTATTGCTTCGGATGGTGGACTTTATGGCATTATACCTTGCTGGGGTCCCTCCCTTCCCAAACTCCACCATCCACAGGCTCTTTCTCCCCAAAACTCCAGGTATTTCCCAACCTGGAATTGGCAACCCTTAGCTTAAGCCTAACCCTTCCCCAGGCCTTGAAAACAGGCAAATGGCCACACTTTGAATCCAGCCCTAACTTTGGCAGCAGAGGGAATGACACACTTATACAATAGTTTGAGTGCCAGACTGCAATCTGAAGAACACATATTCAGAATAACACACACACAATAAAACCCTAACTGAAACCATTGAGGGTGTTTTCATAGGAAGGAAGGATTAAATCTGTTTTAGGCTGAATGGAAATGTTAAAACTTACTCTGGCTAGAAATGGTCATTTGCATGACAAATGCCCCTCCTCTGCCTTTTCTGCATTATAAATGATCATCTGTTAACATAAACAGAGGGAGTGAAGCCTAGAAGCAAATTCGCATATGAAAACACTGGCAAGCATGCTTGAGGACTGACTTGGTGCCTGTTTGCACATCTGAAAATGTTGACAACTCCAGATTATTCCTGTGAATGCACTATATTTATTTTCCCGCAAGTGTATGTTGAGAGTCACATTTTTGAGACCAAGATCACTTTCATTAATATACCCCAGAGGTGTTTTTGGACTTCCCTGATATTTGCTGGGGAATGTCGACATCTACAAAATTTCAGAATTCATTGTAATGGTCAAGATGTGACAAGAAAATCTAATGGCAGGTAAGTTGTTCCTGATATTCTAAACCCTTCTTCTTATCTTACTGTTATTTTGACTCAAAGGTCTTGAACAGATCGAGATACAACCCCCTTATGGTCACTTAACACAGCTAAATATTTAGCAACTGCTAAGGTAGTTTTCCACTCCCCACCTACAAGGAAAAACTGGATGATTTTTTTAGATGGTAAATTCACATAAACTATCAAGAGGGAGGACAAATACCTTTATCATAAATCATACCAGATTTTAGACTCTAATAAAATATGAGTTCAGTGGCACCTTTAAGACCAACACTGTATCTGAAGAAGTGTGCTTGCACACAAAAGCTTATACCTTGAATAAAACGTCTTAAAGGTGCCACTGAACTCAAACTTTGTTCTACTGCTCAAACTCCCGTTCTACTACCCACCCAGATCTAGCCAATAAAATATGTTCAGGCTGACCAGATCCATATTTTCAAACTTGGTCCAAATACATTATGCCTGTACATTGGCCTTTCAGTACGGCTGAGGGAAAAGAATTTAACCCAGTGAGCATAAACGCTCTTCTATAATGAGGGATTGTCAGGTTCTAAAACCTTTTATTCTCTACAAGCCTTACTAAAGTCAATGGGTCTACTTGGAAGGAAGCAGTCAGAGAATGCATCTGCTGACTGACTCAGTTTTTCTGGACATGCCTGGTCTAATACTGTGGATATTAGATGAAGCTTTCATTGCTGAGGACAAAGGATCTGTCTCAGACCCCAGAATGAATGTCTGTAGTGTTTTAAAGCTTCATAATAACAAAACTGAAACAGAGAGGTGGTGGTCATTTGTGGCTCTGTGCTGGTAGTCTTGTTGGATCAAACAAAGGTTTCTGTAGATTAGTATTGTCTTCAAAGGTGACTAGCCGCTGGAAGATCACAAGCTGAATCCTCTCCCATAGTAGATCACCTGCATCTAGAAATATGAACTATACTTGAAATTGGGGGTTTCAAATGTGCTCCCAGTTATTATACTCATATATTACAATATTTATAGTCTGCCTTTCTCTGGGGACTCAAGGCGGCTAACAGACCTTTCCTCCTACTATAGATAGTCCTATCCTCTGATTTCATATAGACCTATCTTCTGATTTCAGTACCAATCACCTGTGCATAACTGGTTTTTATGATTCCCTAGAGTGTCAATACTGTGCAATTTGGGGAAGAATGTCATAATACAAATGGTTACAGATGGTTTATCAGTCCAATTAATCATGAAGTATTTGTCAGTGATGACAAATATTGCAGCAGCGAATTATCAAGGAAAACCCAAGAGGAATTCCCGTTTAGAGGAGTGAAGCTTCTAGAACAGGGGTCTCAGGTTTGTCACAGAAAACACTGTCACAAAAGAACAACTGTTTATTCTGGACACTTTAATTCCTCCCTTCCTCCAAAAATTTAGGATGGCATACATTGTTCTCCCCACTCCCACATTATTCTCACAATTCTGTGAGGTGAACTGGGCTGAAAGGCAGTGACTGAAGATCACGCAGAAAGTGTCATGCAAGGGCAGAGAATTGAAAATTGAACCTGGGTCTTTCAGATCTTAGTTCAGCACTCTGACCATGACACCACACTAGAAATGGCCACACTTTTAATGGGAACGTTCTTCACCAGTTATTTAACAGTGCACACCTGAGCAGAGATACACCCTTCTAAATCCATTGAAGTCAATGGACTTAGATGTAACTCTGCTCAGGATAGCTGTCCAAATGGACCACCTATGCTTCTGAGGGAAGAAAAATAGAATGAAAGAACATTTAATGCATCTTCTGTAATCTGTGTTGTGACCCAAAAGTTACAGAAAAGATAAGGGACTTCTACAAAGTAATCCTAAACAGAGTTGTACCTTTCTAAGCCCTTTGACTTCAATTGATGTAGAAGTGTGTAGCTCTGTTTAGGATTGCAATATCAGCCCCTTTCTTTTGACGCAACCAAGATTTCAGAACTTTCACTCTTGGCAGAGTGTTTGTGTCAACAGCATTAACTCTGCACTGTAGGGGGTTTTTTTAGTTAAAGTTAATGGACAGCAGTGTACACTCATTTTCTCCACCCCACCCACCATCTTCATCTTTACAATTAAAGGCGATTAACTGGCATTCTCTTTAACCGTCAAAGGCGCACAGTGGCAGATCTCTAGCCACAAAAGAGGAGCCAGTAAATGAGAAGAACATGTTACTACACTGCATTTGAGAAAGTTTGGCTCCGAGCTATGCACTGATTAATATCAGATCTCCTCCTTTCCCTGCCTCTTGACAATCTTGTCACATCTGGCTGACATATCCTTACAAGCTTATCCAAACCCAGGCAGCCCCAGTCATGCTTGGGGTCTAGCTGGAAGGAAGCGGCAACACCAGCCGCGCACTGTTGTGCCATCAGTGAAACTAATGAAGCTGACTTCAGTTGCTGGCTTCCCGGTACACTGAAAGGAGCGCAACGTGCCTCAAGGTTTTGCAACACAGCAGCGGAGAGTTCGCTTACCAGAAGAAAAGACAAACAATCACCTCTCAAGGTTCAAGGAGCCAAAGAACTGCATGATCAAAACAAGAAATATTTAAAAAGAATGGATTTCTAAAATACTTCAGCAGCAGGCTAAACCCAAACCAGCTCCCTCAAGAATATACACTTTTCGAAAAACAGTGGATGCAGTTTTAAAATCCAGTTGAAATAATCATTTCATTGCATATGCTGGTGGTACAGTTTTCAGTGCTATTAAACAGGAACACTTTTAGTTTTCACTTTCCCTATAACTTAAAAAAGGGGGAAACTAGCATCACAAGCCTGAGACATGTTTTTTTTTTGAAACACTGGGGTTTCTCCCCCCTTTGCAACATTTCTAACAGGAAAAGTTATCTTGTATGCCTTTTAGAAGACTTCTGTCTGTCATCTCCCAATTTTTTTGTTTGAAAACAACACAATGGTATGCTTTTTAAAAACTGGAGAAAGGAAGAGGAAGGAGGGGATGCAGAGAGCATTTTATCTGTTAATTGAGCAGGAAAGGAACATTATTTGTATTTTTAACCAAACCAACAAGATAGCCTAGAGATTGACTGTCAGTTTGAAATCATGCTTTCATAGGATGAAATTACAGAGCAAAGAAAACCCAGAAGAAACAGAATTCTTGCTTTCCTGAGGTACTGTTTAGCCATCATTTAAAAACACTCACAACACAACTCTTAGACAACGTGCTAACAGGAATCTCCCAAGAGTTTCTGCCTCTTTTCCAGGATACAGAGTAGCCAGCAAAGGGGCACACACCATTCCAAAGCTAATTTCCAAAGAACTTCCTTAGCAAAAATTACATCGTCTGGTCTCCCGTGCATTTTATAAGTCATGATAATGAGAATGTATTTGCGTAGAGTACTTGACTCTGAATGCACTGAAGTCACAAATCATGAATTTTATAGCTATTAATGTATATCCCAGACCTGTACAATTAAACATTGTCAAGTCATTGTGATTTACAGATGTGGCTGCTGGTTCGACAGGGAAGAGAATGATCGGAGGCCTGATCCTGCTTGACCATATTTATTATCCATAACTTAAGGGCAAAAGCAGGAAATAGGTAATTTTAGCATGCATTTCAGCTTAAAGGCTAGTGTTTTATAAGGAGGCATGCTTATCTGGATGTAAATTTAGTCTGAAATCAATTGGGTTATTTTCTAAGTAAACATGGTTAGGAGAGGGCTGTTAGCCACATAGAATAATTCCAGTTAAATAACAAATTAAGTACACCATCACCAATATCCATGTGAAATGTTATTGTTCACTAAACCACGATGCATCACACTATTATAGTAAAAAAGAAAAGAAACAACCCCAAACTGAAAATATAACACTATTCTACAAAGCAAGAGCTTGTAGAGGCAAAGAATCAAATCCAAATTTACGTACAACTACAGAAAAGTTTCCTTACCTCTGACATTCTTATGGTGCATGTGGCTCAAGAGCTATAAAACAGTTTCCCATCCCCTCCGCTGTGAGTTGTACAAAGAAGAAAGCAGGAAACATTCCTGTCTGTACAAGTAAGGAAGGCAGACTCATCACACGCCTCGGTCTTTTTAGCCTCGTCTGAAGCAGAGCACCTCCAGGTCTGGTGTGTGCTCACACTGTGCACAGGGGAGTGAAATCAGACCCCTCCCCCTTGGTTGATCTCCTTCAGAACCTACAGTCCTAAGTTCAGGCTGTCTCTCCCCCTCACCTCTTTGGGATGCTCCCACCTCTGCAGTCCAGAGGGGAGTGTTTCGGCATGCCCCTCCGGCCACAGGGCAGACCCCCTTACAGCTGACTCGGGGAGGGCATGACACTCATCTTTCACAGAGGCTTGATCAAAAGGAGCCCCGGCGACCTGAGGCTCTCCGAATGCAGCACAGGGAGAATCTACCTCTGCTCCAGCCGCCTAAACGATGTCATTAAATCAATGCAGCTAACCCAAGGCCTGGATTGCCAATCCCCCCCCTTGCCCTTCCCAAGAATGTGAACTACTATCTGCAAATAAAGTAGCTTTTTATAGTAGATGGAGGGAAAGGGAAAAAAGACCCTACTCAGACCTTACCTGTATAATTGAGCAGCCCGCCCCCCCAAAAAAAATAGTAATAGGATATTCAAATGTTAAATGCAGTGGCATTTTTTTTTGTAAGAGCCAATATAAAATTATTTTTCTATTTCTTTAAAAAATTGAAAAGAAAAAAAAACACAGAAGGGAAGTTTGAATGGGATTTTGATCAATATGTGAACTGATAAAGGCCATGAATACAAATATAAGAACTTAAAAGTATTTCCTAGTATGCTGGTCAGCCACTGTCCAGACAATGGGATCCATATTGATTCAGTGTTATGGGCAGAGAATCAGGCTACGGAGACTCAGGAGATTCAGGTTCAGCTCCCCATCTGCCATGAAACTCACTGGGTGATCTTGGGCCAGTCATTCTCTGTTAGCCTAACCTACCTCACAGGGTTGTTGCGAGGATAAAAATGAAGGCAGGGAAAACCATATATCTTATCCTGAGTTCCTTAGAGGAAAGGTGGGACTAAAAAACATAAAGAACGAAATATGAGGACCTACATTTAAAAGTCAGTTACAGAATTCCTTCATGAGAGAGCATTCCTTTACTCTGGACAGTTGAGGATTGGAAGTAAATACAGCTCATCATAACTGCAAGCATCTCCCTGGGCAAATATAGTCAGTTTTCTTTGTTGCACTCAGCTGTGACCTTGAAATGAAATCCAGGCAGGCCCATGCAGATGAAGGGGTAGGGCTATGCAGATCTGGCTTAGTCATTCTATAGGACAAATCAAACAGGTTGGAACTAGTCATCAGGATGGAGAATCTGCCCCTATTAATTGCACCTAAGGTCAAATGAGATGGCACCTGGGAGTTGCTTATTATACAGTGAGAACACCAGGCAAAATACAAGCAAGCTCTGTGCTTAACAAGGGAGTTATTTATAGACAGTCTATCTAAAAAATCGGGAGCAAAAGTATATTTTTTATAGTTACATAACAACGGCTTTCTCCAGCTTTCTCTTTGGGCCTACTATACTCCTGAGTCCTTATAACAACAAAACCCAGTAACCTGCCTGAAAGGAATTTGTATATTGCTGGCATCACAGTGTTGCAAACTGCCATAAAGCTGCTTGAAGGTGGTAGTGTTGACAAGAAGCGGTCTGGCATTAGGCACACTGTGGTAAGACACAACAGATGCATTTGTAACACAAATGTACACCCTGCACTGTTTATTTGCATTACGAACACCTTCTTTCCAATATCTCTTCCGCATCCACAATAACAAGACATTTGGCCAAATAGCATCGGGCAAGCTAAAACCAAAAGCTAGGTGATGGATGTGCATTCCCATTGCACTCGATGGCCTTCCCCAAATACACTGGCTTTAATGGAGTGTTGGACTGGGCACCATGGACATGGATTGCTGGTAGAGTTGCCATCCTCTCAATGGGGGCAGAGGTTCCCCCAAATTTGGGACCCCCAATCTATGCTGGCCAGCAGGGGAAGCCCCGCTCAAAGAGCCCTGCTGTGCCCAATGTGCCTGGCGCGATGACAGCAGGACCATAAGACAAAACTATGCACAACAAAAGAAAGAGCAACAATAATTAATAGAAAGAAAGAGGGAAGTAGAATAATGGCTGTCTCCTGGCTCAGGTTTATAAACAGATGAATCTAGTAACAAACAAGTTTTTATACAGAGGGAAATAGAAATAATAACATCCTAATAACAACAAGGATATTAGAATATTGTCAGGGATCAATAAAAACAAGCAAAACGATAACTAGAAGGCTTTGTAATACATATGAATCTGGTCTATCTGCAACAGCTATAAATGTTCATGCCTCAGGGTTATGTTGAACTAAACCTAATTTCTGATGGGTCAGTTTTTCCACAAAACAGACCTCAAGATTTACAATGCAATGCTAAGCAGGCTTAAACCCTTCTAAGTCCACTGATCTAGCTCTGCATATAGACCTGTACTTTTGTCATCTGGTGTACCTCAGAAGAATTGTAATTTGCACATCCCTTACAATCTTATTGACACATTTCCAATGTGCAGGGTTTTTTTAAATTTTGAAAGAATTTGGTTTGTGTTAAACTCATGTGGAGAACTCTTGTGTTGAAAAGCAGGTCATAAATAAGCTGATAAATAAATTTAAACCACCTGGAGAACTCTGTGTCTCCAAAGATAGTTTAAAACCAACACCATTACACCCAGGGCTGCCAGTTTCCTCGCAGAAGAAAAATAATTGGGGGGGGGATGCTGTTGGTGACAGCGTGATGTAACTTCTGGGGAAAACCCAAAAGTGATGAGGTCTGTTCTAAGAATGTCTGGAAAGTCTATGGTTTAACCAGTACTCTAAGCCAGGTCCTACACTGGCTATAAACATGTATTAAAACCAATCTGTGCAGCCTGATCCTAAATATTTGCCAAGAAAGTTGTAATAAAAGTCAACATTATATATGTTTGAGAAAACAAGGAAAAAAGAGATGGTCAGTGATTCTTAGCCCCCCCCATTTCTGTAAATCATCATTTTTTCCTTGGGGCCAAATTTTGCCCTAAGATACAGATGGAGAACTCCTGCTGTAGACAATGAGAATTTTAGATGAACACCTAAGGGCAAGACTGGTCAATAAAGACAGTTGTAATTCCAAAGGACCAGAAAAAGGAGAAAGAATGTTGGAGAAGATGACGTCAGAGAAGCTTCAATTACAGACAGATATTTTCTCCTCACCCTGTTATATGCATAATAATACATTTTTGCTAATTATGATTTATTATAAATATGTTGACAGGTGGATCTGACTACAGAATAATGATATTTTTATAGCCCCCTCAATGCACCTGGCACTTTTCAACAGTATCCGTGGAACTAACACATTTCTAAGGCCAGAACTAGATAGGCTTAGAGGTGTGCGGCGGCTGCCCAAAGCAGCAGCCTCGAGTCTCCCTCCTCTTCTGTCTCACATCCAGCACCTTCACTCACGACACGGTGAGATTTCTCACCTGGGCTTCTTCCCATTGGCTGCTGCTGTCAAGGGTGGGGACACTTGTGGCAGGGCAGATGCTTTGAGTAGCTTACAAACTAAAAATACAAAATAACAGTAGAACAATAAAACTTCAAACCATGCAAAATAATCAACAGGAAACAGCCTGCACCACCCATTTCAGGATGGCCCAGCTCACCAGTGGTAACTTCTCAGATCAGCCTTGATCAGAGAAGGCCACCTGCTGAAAAAGGGCAGCCTTAGTTTATTTAACACATTTTTAAGCCACCCTCTCATCCGACATAAGGTCTCCAAGGCAGCGAACAATAAAAGCATTAAAACAAGATTAAAAAACACATATAAATATGTAAAAACAATTAAAACAAAAAACATAAATCACATCAACAGGAGGAAGGGTTGCCTGGCAACTGGTGGGAGGGTTGTGAGGGGCAGTATCCCAGGAAGAAAAAGATAAACAAGCCAATGTGGCATAGTGGTTAAGAGCGTCAGACTAGAAACTGGGAGACCTAGGTTCTAATCCCCATTTGTGCCATGGAAGCTCCCTGGGTGACCTTGAGCCAGTCAGACTCGCTCAGCCTAACCTACCTCACAGGGTTGTTGTGAGGATAAAACGGAGGAGAGGAGAACAGTGTAAGCCACTTTGGGTCCTGATTGAGGAGAAAGTATTGGGTTAAATATAAAAAAGAACATTATTTGTCTTGAAAATACAGAAGCTTTACACAATATCCCCAATCCTCTGTGTTTCTGGGTTAAGTGGAAAATGCTGTTCAAACCAGTTAAAAAGTTGATCTGACTTCAATGGTAACAAGATAAATTTTACTTACACAGGGCCGGCTCCAGGAATTTCTGCGCCCTAGGCGGGCGCAGATTCCAACCTCCCAGTTGGGCCTGGAAACCCAGCCATGCCGCCCCCCCTCCTTCCCCCCCCAAGGAGGAGGGGGAGGGCGGGCAAGCTGTGCCCCAGCTGGGAGCACAGGGAGGAGGGGGAGGGCGACTTGTGCCTTAGCCTGGTGCTTTTCGGTGGCAGCAGTGGCGGCAGCTGGGAGATCCCGCTGGCCACCGGCGGCCTCCTCCTCCTCCTCCCTCCCCCCGAGGGAGGAGGGGGAGGGCAACTTGCACCCTAGCTGGGTGCTTGGCGGTGGCGGCAGCAGCGGTGAGATCAGGGGTGGGGGAGGAGGAGGGGGAGGGCGACTTGCACCCTACCTGTGTGCTTGGCCACGGTGGCAGCAGCGGGGAGATCCTGATGGCTGCCGCTGGCCACCTCCTCCTCCCCCCCCAGGGAGGGGGGCAACTTGTGCCCTAGCTGGGTGCTTGGCGGTGGCGGCGGCAGCGGGGAGATTATGCTGGCTGCTGCCGGCCGTCTCCTCCTCCTCCTCCTCCTCCCCCCCGAGGGGGGAGGGGGAGGGCAACTTGCGCCCTAGGTGGGTGCTTGGTGGTGGCGGCAGCGGCGGCAGCGGGGAAATCCCGCTGGCCAACATCGGCCGCCTCCTCCTCCTCCCCCTTCCCCGAGGAGGAGGGGGAGGGTGACTTGCACCCTACCTGGGCGCTTGGCAGCGGCGGCGGCAGCGGGGAGATCCTGCTGGCTGCTGCTGGCCACCTTCTCCTCCTCCCCCCAGGGAGGAGGGGGGCAACTTGTGCCCTAGCTGGGTGCTTGGCGGCGGCGGCAGCGGCGGCAGCGGGGAGATTATTCTGGCCGCCGCCGGCCACCTCCTCCTCCTTCTCCTCCTCCCCCCCGAGGGGGGAGGGGGAGGGCAACTTGCGCTTTTCGGCAGCGGCGGTGGGCACCCAGGTGGGCGGCGGGGTGGTGCTTTTGGGGGGGGAGCGGGGTGCCATTTGGCGCCTCTGAGGTTGGTGTGCCCTAGGGAAGTCCCTAGTTCGCCCAATGGGCAATCCGGCCATGTACTTACAAAAATAGGAACACATCTTACATGACATAGTCATGTAGGTATGTTTAACTTACTGTGAACAGATTAATTTCAAAAAGCTCCAAGTCCAGGTAAGAAAGAGAAGAAGGGAGGTCCTATATAAGATGAAACAAAAGGCAAGCAATGGCCAAAGAGGCTCAACATCTAACTAACAAAAGGGTGGGACCAATTGCCTAGAGGACTCGAGTCAGTAAATGTTCTTAACCCTTTCCCTCCCAGGTCCTCTTGCATGCAGAGTTACAAATTTATCCAACACAAAGGTGGGGTATAAAGGAATAAAATAAAAATAAAGCCTTGACCACTTACAAGAAGTTCTGACTGTCAAGTTCCTGGTGATTTCTAGAGTTACCCTTTGTCATTTCTGGGTAGCTCCAGAATTGCCAGGAACTCCATGGTAGAGACTTCCTGTAAGTTGACAAGATCTTATTTTTCTTATTAATTTTTCTCCTGCCACTGCTTCTAGTGGCAGTGGGCAACAGGCCTGAGGATGAGGGGTCGGGACCACCAGACAAAACAGAAAAGACTTCTCCCACTAGCAGAAGACAATGACAGGAGAGGACAGATGAATCTCCCTGGGGAGGGGATTATATAATTTTGGTGCCACAACCCAGAAGGTGCCTTTCTTAACTTGCCACTGTCTAGTCTCAGATGGGGGCACCTGAAGGCCTCTGAAGAGGACCAGATTGATTGGGTAGGTTCATATAAGGCTGTGTGGTCCTTAAGGTACGTGGACCCAAGAGCTTTAACTGTCAGTTCCAGAACCTTTAATTGGGTCTGGAAGTAAATGGGAAGCCAGTGGAGATGGAACAATACTGCAGTAATATTACCTACTATGAAACTAATAAAGCCTAAATCCTGGAGGGGTCCTGAAGCAACTTTTTTTTAATGAGTAAATTTTTCAACAAAATTGATGGAGTTTTTTAAAGTGTTTATTATTAAAAGAAGGCTATTTTAGTAACAGGTTCAGAAGCCAATGGGCTGAAGTACTTAATATTGACCTTAGAATATGCTCTAATACCCATTTCATATGGCCAGTACAGCAATTTAAATCAAAATCTGAGATGTGGTGGTTAATTTTTTTTTTTAATCGTGGTGATCTGCCATGGAACAACCCCATTGAAGAAGATAACAGCAGTTACCCAGACCTCATTGCTGGTGGGAAAGGGCCCACTGTATGGCCCATTTTCAAGGCCTCCACCCCCACAACTCTGTACTCTACCATTTGGACTTCAAGGTCCTTGCAAGGGCAGCAAGGCCCTTTGGACCTTGTTGGATGTTGCCCTATTGTTGCCAGTTGAGAAGGGGGTCCCCATAACAGTTCAAGCTTCAGGGTCCCAAAAATGTAGGTCTGCCACTGCCCTATGACTTGCTCCAGCCATAAGTATGAATTCTGAAATCCTGGGAAGGTGGTGGCACAGAAGCAGTTTTCCCTCCCCTAGCAAGTCCTTTTTGCCACTGCTTAGCTGAGCAGTGGGGGAAAAAGAGGGGGGGGGGATGGGAAGAGCAACTGTCAGCATCCTGACTTCACTTGGGTTGCCAATCTCCAGGTTGTACCTGGAGATCTCCTGCTATTACGATTGATCTCTAGACAACCAAGATCAGTTCCCCTGGAGAAAATGCCTGCTTTGGAGGATGGACTCTATGGCATTATAGCCTGCTGAGGTGCCTACCCTCTCCAAACCCTACCCTCCCCAGGCTCCAACCCCCAAATCTTCAGGTATTTTCCAACCCAGAGCTGGCAATTCTAGTCTTCACTGATGATGCTCTAGCATTTGGCCAAAACTGTATGGCTAAACCACAGAGTTTTGGCTTTATGCTAAAGTGTCATTGGCAACCTCATTACACCCCCCACCCCCAGTGAGTCTCTGCTGGTTGCCAGCCTTGTGCTGGCAGCTCCAGGTGGAGGAGAAACTCTTTTTGAAGATCTGGGTGTGTTTTTATCTGGTGTGTTTTTGTTTTTGTTGATTGATTGTTATATCTTTTTAAAGGCTTTGCTATTTGTTGCTTTGTTAGCTGCCCAGAATTTAAGGATATAAGGCAGAATATTAACATTTTAATTAATTAAAAATTAATTAATAAAAAATTAACACAAAAATGTTCTTGATAAGTGTAAAAGTCTTAGATGATTAATGAATATCGTTATATCTTTCCCCTTTCTTTTTCTGTATTCCCTCTTTAATTTTATAATAAAATAAAATAATTTTTTAAAAATTACATCAAACAAACAAAGCTGAAACAAGCATGGTGATTGGGAGAATGTTTCAGAAGATGTTTCTGCTTTTGCCACTGCTGTTGCCCCAACTAGAAGGATAAAGCAAGAGTTTTGTTGTGGATCTTTTCACCACCACCCAGATTTGTCTGCATGGTTAATGAGCCAGACAATTGGGTGGAATGGAGTGGGAAAGGCAGTGTGTGTGTGTGTGTGTGTGTGTGTGTTGAAAAAGGAAAAGAAGATGGTGAGAAAAAACAGAAATAAACCTTTATGGTACATACTGGGACAGCTGGTATGACTGGGTTGGCTGCTTCCTCAGAGAAACACAGGAGGGTGCAAGAGGAGGCTAAAGTCCTCCCACATGAGGGTTTTACAGAAATACAAATAAGAATTTAGAGATTCCAAACTCATAATCTGGCAACGTATTGTTGGAATTTCCTTTCTTATGCCCAGGAGTTGATGAAGCCCCCTGCCAGCTGGATATTGAGCTGTGCATTCATTGCAGTAATTTGGATTTGCTCAGTTACATGGCCAAGCAAATGGCTCACCTCTTGGTAGATTACAAGGTTCTTTCAAATTCACTTCCTTGACCTGCTGGCTGAAACCTATATTTGTGATTTTAAACCTCCAAGATGTCTTGATGAGTGTCTTCAAGAGAAAGGGTCTCTGAAGCCTTGGTACACTTTCTTAACAAAACAACAGGGTTAGCCCCTATCTGACATTTGCTACTGGAAAATTAATAAGCATATACGGGAGACTGGGCAATAAACAAAAGAACACTTCCCTTTATTTTGTGAAGCTGTTAATTTGTTTAAATAGGTGCTTTACATGCATTTTGCTTACGAAGTGTCCCGAAAACTGATTCTTCCAGACAACAGCTCATATGAACACATGAACCTGCTCTGTACTGAATCAAATGACTGGTCCATCAAAGTCAGCACTGGCTGTGATCACATACACAGTTTGTGGTGCTATAGTAGCATTACCTGAATAAATGGGCCCCTCCAGATGAGAACATCTGCCTCACTTGGTGCAGTCATCAGCAGCCCGTGCTGTTCCGCAATGGAAGTGGAATAAACAGATACTGGGGAAAGTCCAGTATTAACGGGTTGTTCGGGGTTTCCTTTGGGTTTTCTGACGTCTGAATTCTCCTGCAGTGAAAGGACCCTAGAAAGGATATCTGAACTGGCAGATCTGTTTACGCCACTTTTTTTTAGTTGGTGCCTATATGCGCATGAGTGCATATGTGCATCCATCCACTTGCATTTAAATTAAATCCTCCCTTACAGCTCATCCCGTGGTTGAAGTGCAACGCTAATGTGGATGCCCCCCCACAGGGCAGCTGCACAGGTAACCTGCCACAGGATGTGTGATCTGGATGGAATGCTTCACCACACTTTGAAGCAGTACAATTTGAGGCACCACCATATTGCACCAAGCCAACAGTGTGACCGCAGCCATTGCCTACTCAGCCTGAGAATAGGAATGCCAGCTTCGGTTTGAGCAATACCTGGAGATTTAGAGCCGGATCCTCTGGGGTTTGGGGAAGGGAGGGACCTCAACAGGGTGTAGTGCCATAGAGTCCACCTTCCAAAGTAGCCATTTTCTCCAGGAGAACTGATCTCTGTTGTCTGCAGATCAGTTCTTATCCCAGGAAATCTCCAGCCACCATCTAGAGATTGGCAACCTTCACTGGCAGGGTTTCATGCAGAGGTCTTTCACATTACCTGCCACCTGATTTTTAACTGGAGATTCTGGGGATTGAACCTGGGACCTTCTGAATTCCAGGTGCATGCTCTACCATTGAGCCATGGTCCCTCCCCAAAGCTCAAATAACACTCTGGTTCCTATGATGTAGACAGACCGTGTTGGTGTCTGAAGAAGTGTGCTTGCACGTGAAAGCTTATACCTTGAATAAAATTTTGTTGGTCTTAAAGGTGGCACTGGACTCAAACTTTGTTCCTACCATGTGTCATTCTTTCTATGCATGTTTATATTTTATTCCTGAGTCCTGCTGATTGGAACTTAGTTACTCACTGAAAATTGGAGTAATTTCTCATAACAGTGTAGCTAATATTTATGAACAAATTCATCCAAGTTGATTTAACCAATAACAGAGACACAGGTTAACACAGAGAATCTGGAAAATTATTTTTTTTCTTTTGTTTAAGTATGCCATACTAGACTTTAATTGGGTGAGCACTACTTGTATTTTAGGAAAGAAAATGGTCCCTGGTTCATTTTCTCTTCAGAGTGGAGCTCTGCCAATCACATATCTCTGACTTCCTTGTGAATATTCAGTAACTACAAATAATCTTTGGTCATTTTCTAACTACTTCCTTAAAAGTGTTTTTAGAGTAACAGTAAGGGAACTGAGGGCTTCTTCACTTGATGTTTGCTATAGGGACATTTTTAGGTTACCCCAAATACTTCCCAGTCCCTTTCAAAGTCCTATATATCTCTGTGCCCGTTCATTGCTCCTTGTGCCATTTTTTCTTCCTATTGGCATCATGATTCTAGCCAATCAGTGATCACATTGCCAGCATGAGAATGTTTCAGTGCCATAAAGCCAAATGGCAGTGGGCCAACTGTAATATTAAGACAGCAGATGCTTTGCCAGCAGTAACAAAAGTTTCATATTCATTTTCGTATCCCACGGCATCTCTCTGGGACTGTCATGCTTTTTAATGCGAGTCCATGGTTTGGAAGTTATTTCATCCTGGTGGCATAATAGCTGGATGAGTAATACCTCATCACTGTGAGGAGGTGACAATTTTCCCTTTGTTTCTGAGGGAATGTTTAAGACCATTATACCAGTGACTAAATGCGTGTGGCTGGCAAGCTGATACAAATAAAATCAGAGTACTCTACTTGCCTGAAAAGCTTTTCCATATCATAAAACCCTGTTAAGTGTTTTCCTTCTAGGATGCACTCACAAAAATTGCTTTCTGCATGACATACGTAGTGTGAACTGGAATATTTAAATATGGGAACTTGTACCCAACCCCCAGTCTAACCAAGTTCACTTGGAAGCAGGCCTCATTAATTCCAATGCAGCTAAGTAAGTATTGGGCCAACAATAGAAGTGTGGCAGGCTTCCTAAAAAGAATGGAGTACCATCTTTCCAGGTACCCTATTCAGAGACATGAAAGGGATATCTGTGACTCACTAGGAAGATCTTGAAGAGTCAGTTTCAAACCACCACCCCTGCCACGGAAGCTTGGTCCAATCATACAATCTCAGCCTGACCTACGTCACAGGGTTGTTGAGAGAGTGAAATGGAGAGGAGAAGGACAACATAAGCCACTTTGTGACCCCATTTGGGAGAAAGGTAGCATACGAAGTGAGTAATTAAGTAAATAAGCAACTCACAAACCACAAAGACTTCTGTAGTCGTGCTACCAAGACTAAATGCCTATGAAATGGCAGCTTCAGCAACTTATCAAATGAGTCAGAACAGTTTTAGTTCTGTAGTCCAGAATCTTCCTTAAGATACCCTTTTAATACTTTTAAACACCTTCCATGTTCACAGTCACTGTAGTTAAAGAAGACTTCTGTTCACAGAATTATTTAAGCATTTATGTGGATGGTGTGGTTATATCAGAAATAATATCAAACATTTTTCTGCAATATACAATGGAACAAAATTAGATTTGGAATTTATTCTGATAGCAACTGAATAAAAAGAAAATGTTATTTTTAATTTTTAAACAAGATTATTTTTTCCCATTTCATGCAAAAAGTCTATAAGGGGTTTCCAGTTAGCAATAAGTATACAGAATCATAGAATCATAGAATGTTAGAGTTGGAAGGGACCTTGCAGGCCATCTAGTCCAACCCCCTGCACTCTGCAGGAACACAGCCGAAACCCCTACATACCTACAACGTATAAATTATTATAAAATCCTGGCAAGAAATTCAAGATGAAGGAAAAAACATTTTTCGGTTGCTGTATTATGAAATGGTGTCTAAATCCAAAGAACAAATAGCCAAAGAGAGAAAATGGCTTTTGAACAATCAGCTGCCCTGAGCCCTGCGTGGCGGGGAAAGGAGCGGGATGTAAATTGAATAAATACGTTGAATAAATAAATTAATCATTGGTGACTGAAAGCAACTATTAGGAAAGAAATATAAGATCTTATTGCAATATGATACAGAAACAGAGCAAGTTAAAAACTGCATGATAAAATGGATGCAAAGTTTTGGAGAAAACATGCATGAACCAGTGGGAAAACTTATGGGCTAAAGAAATTAAATTTACTGAATGTCAAATATTAAGGGAGAATTGGGATAAAATATTTTTAGATGGTTTATTACTCCCAAAGATATTGTGAAAACTAATAAAGAGTGGAAAGTGCTGGAAATGTCAGAAGACAGATGCAACATTTTACCATATGTGGTGGACATGTAAAAAAGCAAGAAAATATTGGATAGAAGTACATGAAGAGATGCAAAAGATATTAAAATTCAAGTTTGTGATGGATCCCAAAAATATGTTACTAAATATTTTACCAAGCAATATTACAAAAATGCATAGTGAATTATATAAGTACATGGTGACAACAGCAAGAGTAATATTTGCAGCAAAATGGAAGGCAGAAAGATGTCCAGATCTGAAGGAATAGAAGAACAAACTATATGAATATGTGACAATGGCAAAACTAACATCTTATATACACAACATCTTATATACACAACATCTAACATCTTATATACACAGCAAGCCAATCTCAGAATTTCAAGAAAAATGGAAAGCATGTATCAATTATATAGCTGAAAATTAAGAATAAATTAAAATAGAAAATGATAAAAAAGAAGAAAGTGGCAACATATTTTTGTAATAAAATCATTATTAGATATGAATATAGATGGAAAAGATAGAATAAAGATATTTAAATAGAAGTGAAAAATCAAGAATATATATAAGCAAGTTCTATATAGATATATGAATTGATAACTATATGATTTAAATGATTATAGTTTATGTTCTATGTTTTTGTATGATTCTGATGATTGTGCTTATGTTTTATGCATGACTTAGATGATTGTAGATAATTGTAATCGTGGATTATTGTAGATGTATGTTTTATATGGTGGAGCTGCGGTGGCTCAAGTGGTTAAGACGCTGAACTGCAGGCTGTGGAAGGTCAGTAGTTCAGCAGTTCGAGACCCGGGTGCCGCATGACGGGGTGAGCTCCCGTCTCTAGTTCCAGCTCCTGCCAACCTAGCAGTTCGAAAGCAAGAAATTGCAAGTAGATAAATAGGGACCACTCCGGTGGGAAGGTAACAGCGTTCCGTGCGCCTTGGTGTTTAGTCATGCCGGCCACATGACCACGGAAATGTCTTCGGACAGCGCTGGCTCTTCGGCTTTGAAACGGAGATGAGCACCGCAACCCTAGAGTCGGATTCGACTGGCTTTCGAGCAAGGGAACCTTTACCTTTACCTTTATTTTTTATATGACTGTACGAATGTAGTTCTTGTTTTATTAACTGAAAAAATTCTATTAAAAAGAATTATTTAAGCATAATAATGGTGATTTTATAATTTTAGTACATATTATATGTAGAGAAAGGGCCATGGCTCACTGGCAGAGCATCTGCTTGGCTTGCGGAAGGTCCCAGGTTCAATCCAGGTTGGTTCTTTTTTAAGGATTGGGTAGGAGGTGATGTAAAGATGTCAGCCTGACACTCTGGAGAGGCATTGCTGGTCTGAGTAGATAGTACTGACTTCAATGGGCCACAGTCTGATTCTGTATAAGGCAGCTTCATGTGTTCACTTGAAGGCTGTCATCCCTAGCAACTATGGTGTTATGAGAATAGCACATACAGAAAAGACTACACATTTGCCTTAGTGTTTATGCAGACATATCAAAACGAAAGATGGTGCACCTGCTTCCACACTGTGAGATTTCACTTCAGGATAATCCCAGGAAAGGAGCTGAATTTTTGGAGAACAGCTCCAGAAACTCTTGCTAAAAAAATTACCAAGGCATCCTGAAACAGGAATGAAATAGGGACCAGATACAGGCACACACGGCATTCCAGTTTCTTGAAAGCTTCAAATTTAACTAGGGGTGAAGATTCCATGTTTGCAGAGAGGCGCAATGAAAACCAGCCCTTCCTTTTGTACTAGGATTTGAGTCACAGGCTGTTCTCTTCTTGACAGCATTTCTGTTGTTCAATTACAACCCTGTTTACCCATCAGGAACAAACAGAAAAAAAACACATGCTGGGTCCCCATCCCCATTTTTCTTTCATTCACAGCCTAGCACTTCCCCCAACTTGCTAGTTTTCTACTTGTAGGGGATTTTTCAGTGATGGGAGCACTCACCAGCAGCAGTTTGCAAGAGTACACAGCCTGAGTGCAGGTGAACCACGTGAATTAGTTATACGATGCTAAACAGACTCCTAGTTTTTATACCATATACTTACTGAAATAAACCATGAAAAACAGGAGAAAGAGGGAAAGAAAGCTGGGGATATAATGAGGGGATATAAACGTTGCTCATCTAATTGACTCATCCACTTTGTTTCTGTATAATAACTGCCCCCTTATTCCTGTACCAGTCCTTAGACTAGGTAGCTGAAGGTCTGCAGAGTAGATGGTGCTCTTCAGGCAACTCTGTCTTGCTCCTGGTGCAAACTTTAATGCAGATTAAAATAGAATGTTTGTTTAGAGTTTCACTTCTAAGGAAAGAGAAGCAACAGAGAGGCTTTTCTGGAAGTATGTTATTTTCTCAACCTGCCTCCTCATTGGCTGATAAAGCCATATCATCCCAAGGTATTGGTTTCATGTCTTTATTGCCTTTACTCGTAGGTGATGCCAAAATAATTAGGGTATCTCAGCATCACTGAGGAGTTGGGCCTGTTCCAGTCACCACCAGGCTGCTATTTGGAGAATGTTTTGCCTCCCTAGATTGCAGAAGTTGGTGATCCAGATGACATCTTTGTGGTGGTTGTTCTTGAGGGCCTGTAATTCATCTTCTTCCACAGGGCTTTTCCTCATAGATATTTCTCCCTAACCTGTGAACTGTTTTAAATTGGCATCTGGATTTTTTTTTGAGATGGATTGTATTTTTCTGTGCTTTGATTGTGATAGGGCAGGTGTACATTTTCACTCATGTAAGTACAGACAGACATTTAACTAGATGTTGCCCCATCACAGAGACCTGTACACACCCCAGGATGGTCTTGGGAAAGCTGTCACTATAATGCTAAGTGCTTTGCTGAGTCAAGCTCCAATCTCAACCTCTTGAATATCTATTTTACGGACAAGCTTGCCAATGTAGAGTAACAGCTTAGTGGTTGTCTTATGAATTAGGGACGTGGGACTATTCAATTTTTCATTTTTTTAGTTTTCATACATTTAAATTTTAAGCATATTATCCTGCGACTCTTCTTGGACAGCTTTACTGTTTCATTTGTTTTTCTTATTGCATTTTTACACCATTTTAATGACATTTGACCATATATCATTTTAACATTTTAATGGTAGTTTTACTACTGAATTGTGTTGCTTTGGTTAGTGGGAGAAAGATGATCACAGTTTTAATCCTGATCACAGAGAAACCAAGGCAGACATTCCTTCTACCTTTTGAAATGAAACATAGTAGTCATGAAATTCAGCAACATACCCAGGGCTATTTTTGGGCAGAAACCCACAGGAAGGAGTTCCAGCTGGCTCCCAAGTTGGCCACGCCCAGCAGGAACTCATAAGCATAATAGGCCACACCCAACAGCAGAAACCCATTAGGATTGGCTACATTGGGGGTGTGTGGCCTAACATGCAAAGGAGTTCTTGCTCCAAAAAAAGCCCTGGGTTTTGACAACAAACAAGGTAAACAGAATAAGAAGCAAAAGGTGGGTGTGGCTGGATGGCCACACTTCTGGTGGCATGGGGGTGTGGCCTAATATGTGAATGAGCTGTGCTGTCAGGGGTGTGGCCTAATATACTAATGAGTTTCTGATGTTGGGTGTGGCCTAATATGCTAATGAATTCCTGCTGGGCTTTTCCTATAAAAATAGCCCTGAACATACCTATGTAATGTATCTAGTACAAGTCATGAAGTTCTTGATTTGAATCTTGCCTCTGCCCTGAACTCACCAGGTGGCCTTGGGCAAACCCACAGTTTCTCATTTTCTGTGCCCTCACTACAATGTAGGGATACAGAGATGCATTCCACAGTTGTCACCAAGCTCAAACCCAGATAATATATGTGAATTGCTTTGAACACTCCAAAGAGTTACATAAGTATGGTATTATTATGTGTAGTAGAATCAGGGCTTTGAATGAGTTGGGAGAGGAACTTTGTAGCTCTGCAATCCAGTGCTAGAGATGGAGACAGAGGAGGTTGTCTTATACTAAGTCAGCCCATTAGTCCATTTCATTTGGTATTGTCTACAATAAACCTGCAACATTCATGGGGGAACCTTTCCTAAGATCACCGCAAATGGTGAAATCTGCAAATATCGGGAGGCAAGGGTTGAGCTGCATCCCAGTAGCAGAACAAACAGATTTCCTGCAAAATTTAACAATGCAATGATGATGGTGTGGTAGGAGTAAAAACAAGGCTGGAGACCACAACGTGTAATTGAATGATGGACCACAAATAAGTGAAATCATGTTTTGGCAAATGGTGAGGGCCTACTGTAATCTGCCTGGCATTGGTAGGGACTCTCTGAGGTCTTAGGTGGATAAAGGCATTTCCAACCACCTGCTACGCAAGATCCTTTTAAAGAGGAGATGTCTGGGATTATACCTGAGAACTTCGGCATGCAGAAGTATGCTGATGAGACCCAGTTGTCTCAAACTAGCACAGCTGCTGTGTGAAACAAGATGCTGGAGTAGATGGACCACTGGTTTGATGCAACAGGGCTCTTTTTATCTTCCATAGGATACCCAGCCAGAAATTCACTTGTTAAATTCTGACCCAAACCATATCCATTTGTATATGCTGGAAAAGCTCAGTCGTAATCCATGCCTTTTATTTGCTTAAGGAATGGGTAACACTTTCTCTTTTTTGGCTAATTTATTTGGAAGGGAAGATTCCCTTGAGTGAGGAGCAGGGGCTACAATTCCCAGAGAATTTCATACCAGTGAGCTGCATCCAGAAATAACTAAATAGAGATGAGCATTGGATTGATTTCCTGCTACAACTACATTAAAGAACCTGACTCATCATAGGACTCCATTCTGAAATCAGCTTTTTTGTGTGTGCATACCCCTAGGTACCAAAGTAGATTAAAAAAATCACTTTACCAGTACATGGGCTTTGCATTTACACCCACTCTTTTGCTCTGATATAACAAGAGGACTATCTACACTATTTGTGGTCCCTTGGGCCCAATCTGGTTTCTGGACAGTGTCCAGCTGGTCCTAAATACAATTAAAATGAAGAGATAAAGCATAGCTGGTTTTTTTAAAAAAGTTTTGACCTGGCAGTCCTAGCCATTCTGCATTCTTTGCATTCCCCATCTCCAATTTATGAAGGAGAGTGTTCTTTAAAATCTCTATCAGTAGCAGAGGCTCTCTCTGAACGAGGGTTGAGCATAACCCCCCCCCCAAAATATGATGTGATGTACAATTTTCAGGCTTGCATCCCAATCAAACCATGCACAACTACATTCCTTTGCCATTCTTGTCAAGTCTAGAAATTTAGCAGAAAAAGATGGTCAAATGGGCTGCACCACTTCTGATTTTCAGGTGGAAAGATACACATTATTATTGCAACCACTCTACAAACTCTACAAACAAAACGGAACACAGGAGGTTCTACCTTTGGTCTTTACTTGTTGTCCTGATTTTCCATTTGCTAGTAACAGATAATGTAGAGGAGCTTTGAAAACACCCCCCCCACAAACATCCTTTCATGATACAGTCCGTTCTTCTAGCATATTAACTGAAATATACTGGGTTCAGACGCATTCAAGTGATCACCTCATTGTTTATTAGTGATTCAGCAAGAGAAAGAAGACTGCCTGAAAAAGGTTACACCCAAAACACACCCCACTCCCAACTATAGGCTATTTACACTACATTGTTTCCCAACTGGATTACTCTAGGATCCCTGTCACCCTACTGGTCCATTCTAGGATCCTAGCAAGCTATTGTTATCCATCCCCAAGCTAAGTCCTTTTGCAAGTACAGTTCAGGCTCACTACATAACAGTAACCTACCATCTTATTCTGTGGCATGTGTAGACCAGGTCTCAGTTTAAGGATGCAATAAAGATTCCCATGTATTACAAGTACAAGTTTTGCTTCTGGTTAAGGTTCTCTTTGCACAATGTGTAAGCAGGGCCGGCTTGAGGTGCTTCTGCGCCCTAGGTGGTCACAGATGCCAACCTCCCGGCGGGGCCTGGAGTCCCCGCACTGGCCGCCGCCTCCTCCTCCACCCAAGGGGGGGGAGGGCAGGAGCGCTGGGCCACCGCCTCCTCCTGCATCCTGGCTGGCTGGCCAGTGGGGCATTCTCTGGCCACCTCCTCCTTCTCCTCCACCTGAGGGGAGAGGGGGAGGGAGGGCGTGCTGGGCCACCACCACCTCCTGCACCCCGGCTGGCCGGCCAGCGGGGCATTCTCCAGCCACCTCCTCCTCCTCCACCCGAGGGGGGAGGGCGGGTGCGCTGGGCCACCACCGCCTCCTGCGTCCTGACTGGCTGGCCGGCAGGGCATTCTCTGGCCACCGCCTCCTCCTCCGCCGCCGCCCGAGAGGGGAGGGGTACGGCAGGTGCGCTGGGCTGCCACCACCTCCTGCGCCCCTGCTGGCTGGCCGGGTGTCCTGTTATTGGTGGCAGCGGGCAGTGGCCGTGAGTCCCCACTGGCTGCCGTCATGCCACAGAGGGGGGAGGGAGGGCGATCTGCAGGGCGCAAGAGCGCCCCGGCCAGGGCAGTTTGGCACCCCTGAGGGCCGGCATGCCCTAGGCGAGCACCTAGCTTGCCTAGTGGGCGAGCCGGCCCTGTGTGTAAGGGACAAACTAGACATGGAGTGCTGTACATGTGGGGAACATTCTGAGCATGTGCTGCTCCAAAGTTTTGTAAAGAAACTCCTTGCCAGGGCCATTTCAGCATCATTTCAGCCCCTCCTGCCCCCACACTGCAGTTCCAAGCAGAAAAGGACTCCCCTGTTCTTTAAAATGCATGATTTTTGCAGGAAGGGAGGGGTATAAATCAAACTAATAAAATAAAATAAATAAATTTAAAATTTCAGGAAGCACAGGTTGTATCAGAAACCCAGGCACAATTAAGTTAAAAAGGAACATCTAGTTTGGGCCTTAGGTACACACTTAAGCTCTATTAGCAATGCAGTCCAGACGCAGAAGGATATAATTTTGTTTAGGAGCACTCAGTATGGCATTTAAACCTATGAACAGGAATGCAAGAACATCCACTTGCTAACATGCACATCACACAAGTACACTGAGCAAAGAGTAGACTTGGCTGACTTGGGGGCGGGCCTGGCCTGAGCTGGCCAAATGTGTGAAGTGGCCATTCTTGGGAAGGGCCTTCCTCTGTCGGCGACCCTGGAGAGCTGCCCACAGTCAATCAGAACAGAGAATATGGAGATAAGCAGGCCAATGGCCTGATTCATTATAAGGCAATTTCATTTGCTCACAAACTCTACAGACCTAACTTAAGTAGCACTGGGCTCAACAACAGTTATTGGATAAAAAACTGGCCTGCACAGTAAAAATCTTTATGCAAATGGATTTTTCATCTTTGTGGAACTGAGTTGCAACAGCGTTCCCAAAAGAAAAGAAAAAGCCCATATTTGTACACAGTTCCATTGTTAGATAGCAAGTGGTTCTCTTGAAATACATTTGCTTATTTGGGGGGAAAGCTGACAAACAGATTCCCCTTCTTTCAAAACTGTGTAGTGTATGTATGATTGCATTTTAAAAAACCCAACCAAGATATGTTCCCCCCCACACACACTTTTTTTTGCAAACCAGCTTATTTTGTTCACAGTTGTTTATTGCTCCTTTGGTATTTGATGGGATAGGCAAAAGATGCTTTTTGCACAATTCATTTTTGTTGTGATGTAAATAAGCAACTGTGCAGCTTGCCTATGAAAATGTTATTATTTGGCCCTGCTTTGATATAATTAGCAACTACAGTGTACAGTGGAGCTGCTTGCAATGGGACACGCAGCTCGCTTTACGTACCAATTAAGATCATTACATCATGACTAGCCAGTCACAACAATTGGGGGACTCGTGCTACTGATGTAACACATCAGTAGCGACTAAGCTCAGTTAGGAGACAACAGGTGCTTATCATGGGGAATCTGCATCCCTCTAACTTACTGGCAATCGCATTCAGGACTTTCAAATTACCAAGTGGCACTTGGACAATTTATTACAGGCTACAAGTGCTCAGCTTGCTTTGAAATGGGCTTGAAAACTCAATGAGGCGCTAAAATAACTGTAATCTCAGGGAGAGGCAAACATCAGTAATAAAAGACCAAAAAAAAGAAGGAATTCTCCACCCGATCACCCACAGCTTGTGAAGTCACTGTATCTTTACAGAGATACTTGTAGACTGCTGAAATGCAGATGCTGTATTAATGCAGTGTGTTCATTGCTAGCCTTTAAAAAACTGATCAGCATTTCCCCCTTAAATTCTGAAAGGTTCTTGGGCAAGTTGAAGTTGTAGGCAGGTTGTATTCCCGCTGGTTTGCTGGCTTTTATGGTTCACTTTGGGAGGAGGGCTGAGACTCAGCAATGGCACAAGGACAGTTTACACAGAGGGCCCCAGAGGTTTCCCTTCTTGGCACCTCCTGTTAGCAGAGCTGAGCAACTCTGAAGATTTGGAGGTGGTGCCTGGGGAGGGGGAAAGAGCTTATCAGGGATGTGATTCTATACAGCCTGTCCTCCGGAGCTTTGGTTTCCTCCAGGGAAACTGTAGTCTGGAGACTAGCTGTAATTTCATGAGGACTCCAGGCCCCAGCTGGAGGTCGGTAACTCTACCAGCAAGCGTTTGCTACATGCACCACCATGCTCCATTTCTGTATTTTTTAAAAAAAGATGACCCTCCCACATACCACTTTAGATAGGAATGGGAGGAAACATGAATTTCCTCTTTAATCGTGTCTAGTTTGGCCCCAAGTTGTGTTTTTTTCTTTTTCCTTATTTTTATTAGTTTTACTAAAATCAAATAACAACAGAGATAATCCATGACCCATCTGCCACAACTTGCCCACTATGTAAAGGAAAAGAAGAACAAAACAAAGCAGCAGCAACAGCATTTTAAAAAACCACCAGCCAGTTATAGTAAAATGGAAGACGAAAGAAAAAGCTGAGTATGGAAGAATGGAAAATGGGGAGGAGGAGAAAGGAAAAGAAGGTTTGGTGGCAGCTGAATCCTGGAGGCAACACATGTCATTGCTCAAAAATATTGCTGTATTATAAGGTACGTGGAGCATTCTGCAATTAAATGTGATTCCCTGCCTCCCATGGCACAAGCCTGCTTAATGCTAAGTCAAAGGTGTGGGGCTGTGGTTCAGGGGCAGATCACTAGTTTTGCACATGGAAGGTCCCAGTTTCAATCCATGGCACCTTCAGTTACCAGAGTCACAGGCAATGGGTGACGGGAAAGACCTCTTAGCCTGAGATCCTGGAGAGCTGCTGCCAGTCAGAGTGGATAATACTGACCCTGATGGACCAGGGGTGTGGCTCGGGTGACTATGGGGCAAAACATGGGACTTCCAGTATTGCAAGATGATCCTTTTGGCCCACCAAGGCAGCTACATCATTCCAAAGCACCTGATGTTTAGGGAGCTCCCAAAAGTACAGGGAGACACCCCAGAATTAAAGTATTAAAAGCAAGGTTCAGAAAATAAGACAAAGTAAGATTAATCCTACTTCCCAGATCTTGCCAGAACTGAACAGCTTCAGGGCACTCCCAAAACACATGAACCAAACTGGCAGTAGCTTCATGGCAATGCCAACAGGCATCATTATCACTAAGTCCAAGATGGTATAATTTAGCAGGGCACCAATGTACTAGCAACAGGGTTTCTTTTGGTAGATAAGACAGAGGTGTAAATCTAAGGTAGTTAAACTTGACAGCTTCAAGAACATTTTGCTAACTGGGTCTTCTGAATTAGAGTAGCTAATTCCAAATTCCAGCAGCTGCAGATAAGATCTGAGCCTGGTTTAGTTTGATGTCTTTGAAAAAACTGAGAGTAATGAGGGCTTTGGAAGGACTGCTTTTGCTGTTTTTTAGTGATACTTTGTTTAATTTATCTTTAACTTTTTATTAGCAACTACCTCAGTTGTAAATGGTTACAGAGGGGAGGCATGAGCAAATGAATAAAATGCTCCAGTGATGTGACCCAATTCACCACCCCAGGAAGATTCTGGGCAACTATGCACTTTATTACAGCATGACTGCTGGGAATTCCCTGCTGCGACCAGAAGTTTTGGTAATGCAAGATAAGCCCATGCTTGATCAGCAGAGTTCCCTGTTTGAACCATTGCAGTCTGCTGCAAAAATTAAGAAGCCATGCCTGTCCAGATCCCATACTATAGGAAGGGCAAATCATGTCATAGAGGCCACCTACCTGATGTGGCCACAAACCTCATGGGGCTATTCAGGGCTTTTTTTGTAGAAAAAGCCCAGCATGAACTCATTAGCATAATAGGCCACACCCAACAGCAGAAACTCATTAGCATATCAGGGCACACCCCCATGTTACCAGAAGTGTGGTCATCCAGCCACACCCACCTTTTGCTTCTTATTCTGTTTACCTTGTTTGTTGTCAAAACCCAGGGCTTTTTTTGTAGCAAGAACTCCTTTGCATGTTAGGCCACATACCCCAATATAGCCAATCCTAATGAGTTTCTGCTGTTGGGTGTGGCCTATTTTGCTAATGAGTTCCTGCTGGGCATGCCCAACATGGGAACCCACTGGAACTCCGTTCCTGTGCATTCCTGCCCTGGGGCTATTGATAGAACTAGGTAAATGTTTCTAACATGGGTATGTTACCCTATGGGAAAGAAGACAGCATGCTATAGCCCAATCTTGTCAGATCTCGGAAACTAAGCAGGGTCGGTACTTGGAAGGGAGACCCTGCAGGGGAAGGCAAACCCCCTCTGTTGCTCAGTTGCCTTGAAACCCCCTTGCTGGGGATGCCATAAGTTGGCTGCAACTTGATAGTACTTTACACATACATGTTATCCTAACATGAGAAGGTACAACAGTCTCTAATGGGGTAACGGGCCTTATGGAAAAATTGATCACAACTTGTCCTATGAAGATAGGACAGGTGAGGATGCTGGAAACTGGCATCAGAAGATACAACCTGACCTGCACTGGCTGGTTTTCACATATATCTATTGCAGCATGAACAACTGGAACAGTGTCTGCACTACACTGTGTGTCCTGTTCCCAATTACTCCTCCTTTTCTGGCAGCATATCTGCACCACAGACTTGCTATGCTGAATGCATGGAGCTGCCTTATGACAGGTCAGGCCAGTGAGCTTTACATCTGCCTACCCTGATGGATCTCAGGTCTTTCCCACTTCTGCTACCTGAGATCCTTTCAATAGGAGATTTTGGCAAATGAGTCTGGGATCTCCTGCATGCAAAGCACACACCTTACTATAAAATATGGGCCCTCTTCCCACTAAAGGGCCTCTGGGAGTTCTACTTTGGGGTGGGTAGGAATCTCCAACAGAATCCTCAATACACCTCCCCCCAGCAACAGTTCTCAGGATTCTATGGGAGAAGCTGTCAGAATTCAAGTGGCATAAAAAGGATGTAAGTTTGCAAGGTAGGTATGTCCTCGTTGATGACACAAGAGGAAGGTGGCCATTTTACAACACCGCAGTAGCAAATGTGGAACTTCTCTTCCTGCCTAGTGCCCCACAGGTCCTTCTGTATTAATGTTGTCCAATTTGGTTGGGAAATTCCTGGAAATTTGGGGTGGTAGAAACTAGAGGGCGGGAAGAAGCTCAGTGAAGTATAATGCCATAGAGTCGACTCTCCAAAGCAACCATTTTCTCCAGGTGAACTGATATCTGTTGTCTAGACATCAGTTGGAATTCTGGGAGATTTCCAGGCCTTACTTGGAGGTTGGCAACTCTGTCCTGCATACAGCTTGGCAGCGGCAGCAGAGGTGAGGGGGTGAAGTAGAATGAGAAAAGGATACTTTCGTAAAGTGAAGACATTGTGGGAAGACAATGAAGGGAAAATGGCCTCTCAGTGTCTTTTGCACTCTACTATGGAGCATAGCTGTTTGCATTTTCATTGTTATAAATTTTTTAAAAGTATTTTATTTCCTCCTTCAAGAGGGATATGAGGACACTGTAGGAACGGATGTAGGACAGGGTTAGATGAGGGAGAGGCCAGCAATGTTCAGCACGGATTGACAGAAGCATTTTAGTTGCTATTACTTATTATTATTACCAGCTGCTACAAAGACTTACAACCTTATGACCAAGACCTACATGAATTGCTGCACCAACTCCATTTGGATCAACAGTTCTTTTTGGCAGCATTGTCATTACAACTAGCTTGTCTGAAACACTGAAGAGCCTGATTTCCATTATCACCCCTCCCCCCCATTGCTCCCAGAAGTGGTGAGGCAGGCCCCGTCTCTTCCAGCCTTGAAGAGCATTGTGTGTCATTTGCGAGAGGATGTTGCTAAACATTTGGATATTATTGGGCACGATCAGATGGCGTGCTTTGGCACGGTCTGGCTGCGCCTCTAATTTCTCTGGAGCTATTTGTTCCGAAGAGGTGTGACCAGACATGCCACTCTATTCCTGCCTCACTCTGCGGTTGATTGTTCAGACTGCTGCTGTGCGGTCACCAGGGAGAGGGTGGGTAAGCAGCTTTAAAAGAAACCTCTAATGTGTGCATGTGCATAACTGCTTATTCGCTAGGAGCAGATATGTGGTTATGTGCACATTGCTAACAGCAAAAAAAAAATGGCCACCAGAAGTATCAGACTTCACCAAGCAGCTTGAGTATGCAAGGGAGAGATCAGATGCCCAGAAATCCATGGTGAGACAAGTTCAATCATAAACATCGGACTTTATCTGGTGTTGGGAAAATCAGGGGTGAGCACAGGGGGTTAATGAGTGAGGGACAGGAGGCAGATATTACCATCTGATTGTGCACTTCAAATCTGGTAGGGAGTTACCACGACATCAGAGCAACTTGCCCATCAGATCACAGCCACTGGTTGTGCTGTTGCAGGGTCTTTTTTGGCTGCTTATTTTCAACCAGGTTTGATTGCTGTGCAAAACTCAAACTTTGTTTTTCATTTTTTATACCCTGCCTTTCTCCCCAGTGGGGACACAAAGCAACTTAATATTGTTCTCCTTGCCTCCATTTTATCCTCGCAACAACCCAGTGAAGTAGGTTCGACGGAGAGTGTACAGCACGGTTCCATCAGGGCAGAGGGGAGATTCAAATCAGGGTCTTCCAGATCCTAATCTGACACTCTAAACACTCCGTCACACTGACTTCACTGAAAGCCACCCTCAGCTGTTGGAAGGATGCAGAAGAACAATGTTTTCCAACTTTCCTGGTGGGAACTATTGACCTGCAAGCAACAGACCAGCAGTCATGTGACATCACAGTCATTGTGTGCCAGGAAGCAGGGGATCAAGAGTTTTTTAAAACTTTATTTATATTTTACTTTATTTATTTGTAAGAGTTATGACTTCACCAGTGTAAAGGCCAGCACCATGGGCAGCAGACCAAGAGAGCTAGTCTGGAAATGCAAGCCAAAAGCCAGCAAGTGTACCATAGCAAGACATAAGACAACATCCAGAGCCATGGGGAAATCTTCTTCACCACAGAGTGACCTTGTTGCTGCTTTTCTCAGCATGCATGCAAAGCTTGGCAGGATCCCTACCACCCATGCTCTCTATGGAACTAGTCTTTCTGAAAAGCAGCTTTTTAGGGGCTTTCTACCAAGCAGGTGAGGCTCCATGAACCACCTGAGGGTTCTGGCCTGTGGGTGTAGAACGTTTTGAATAAACGTATGGCTCTCTGTTGGCAAGCAAAAGCGATGCTCATGCACCACCTGGCTTTCACACAAACACCCATGGTCATTAGGCACAATACGTGAAGCAAAAAAGTGAAAAAAGACATAGGCCCTACTCTAAAGCTTCCTGTCCAAGAGAGTAGACACACCAGGGAAGGGAAACAGGAGAGAAGAGGGGGGGAATTCACGTCTGAGAATACCAGACTGCGTTCTCAAACAGGGGTTTAAAATGCATCAGTAGGAGGAACCAGACAGATGTCAAGAGGGAAGGAGTTCCAAACTGGAGGAAGCAAGGTGCTGTTTGTAGCCTGACCCAGGACATGAGCCCGGGGAAAAGGAAAGGGGGAGATCAAAAGAAGCTAAGGCTGAACCTTGCCCAGGGCTGCCTCCACCCTGCCCAAAAGCAGTTTGCACATGAGGGGCGGGGGAGTTAGGTAAACCCGTTAGATGCCTTACCCTCCATTCCCAAAGTCACAAGGCTGCACTGGAACTTGCTTCCCCTGGCCATGTGGCACTGCTCAAAGAAATGGCTCGTGGATGAAAACCAAGTCATCTGATGCCAAAGATGGCAATCGGGGTGGTGCAGCGCCCTAAATATTGGCCAGGCGCTCCCACTCACCCAGACACCCAGGACCCTGTTGGCGGGGCTGGCATCAGGTCAGGTGGTCCCCTGCTTCACATGCTTGCTGCCAGCCTGCCCCTCAGCCAGCCTGCTATGGACCCCAGTCTCTTGGTCTGCTCCCTCTTTTCCTAGGGTCTCAATTCTGTTCAGGCCCTTCTGCCTGCAATGCTCCTCTCTTAGATCCCAGTGGCTCAGCCAGTGCCATCCAGAGCAACTATCTGTCACTTTAAGAACACTCAGCCTATCATTGCCAAATTCTCACCACTACCACCACTAAGTCTCTTAGTACTTCACAATATAGATTTAGCAGTTGCAGTCTGGATGCAGGAGGGTGCAGATTGCAGGAGGGTACAGAAAAAAGTGAGTATTCAAAATGAGGATGGGAAATTAGCTTGAATGAGAGAGACAGAGTCTGTTCCAGGCACCAAGAGCATCACAGAAGAGGAAACAAAGGCCGAGAGTGGGAGTAAACAGCAGGATAACCACATAATCTCCACACAAGGCAAGATAGCTTTGTCGTGCAGACCATGAAAAAGGCAGTCTTCTGAGCCATGCTCATCTGCACAAGACATATTTTCCTCCCTGTTCAGCCCCTAGAAGAAAAAGGCCAGGTGCTCACAACAGCTGCCTTCCTTAGAGCTGTCAGATACCGCAAGCAGGTAAACACCTGTGCTCTCCTACATATATGCAGTGTACCTTTTGTTCGCCAGAAGAGAATTCAGCAACATTCTTTTAATGCTCTCAGCAGTCCTGGCCCTTTTTGCCTGAAAAAGCCACTTGCTGGAAACTGCCAACACTCTAAGATCAGCTAGAAAGCCTTTCTCTGCTTACAGAAGCTCAGACTTCTCAAACCTGCTTACCCCATAATGGCTAGAAAACATAGCCTGGCCATATGATTTGAAGGGAAGCTCTCTGGGGAAACACACAAGGGATAAGCTTCAACAAGCCCTACAAGTTGTGGAGAGAAACAAAGAGAATTCAACAGACTTGCTTGTTTTGGTGGAATCATACTGCATACTGTAGATCATACTGGGGTCTTCTCATGTTAACTAATATGGCAGCCGTAACTGTTATCCAAGGTAACCTGAGTTTAAATCTTCTCTCCCGCTGTGAAGCTAGCTGAGTGATCAGGCCAGAACCAACTCAACACTTCGGGTGGGGGAGGGAGAAGAAGCCCCCTCCACAATTTAGACCATAAATTAATCCCTCAGGATTAACCCATGTCTCCTAATTATTACAAAGTATTAAAAATAACTACAAGAATTGCTCTTGACATATACTTGAAATGTGTAGCACAATGTGTTTACCCGAAGGTGTTCATGATGTGCGTTTGCTGGTCAGGGTATATTTCCGTTCTCTGTAAATGTTCAAATTGTAATGTTGTATGTGAATGTGGAGGTTCCTTTTAGTCACCATGGCTAGTAGCCACTCATAGACCTCTCTTCCATGAATCTGCCCGATCCCCTTGTAAAGCCATTTATGCCTGTGGCCATCGCTGTATCCTCTGGCAGCGAATTCCACATTTTATCCGTTCAGTGTATAAAGAGGAATTTTGTTCATCCTGAATCTACTGCTCATCAGCTTCATTGGATACCCTTCAGCTCTAGAATTTCAAGAGAGGCAATAATACAAGGCAGCTTCAGGTGGCAAATGTCATCCATCATTGCCATAAAAAACAACATAAAATAAGAGATGGTCAGTTTAACCAATATATTGCAAAATGAATGACAGAACTCCGCCAATGTATTGCACTCAGTAATTTAGTCCCAGACTGTGGCTAGTCCTGTCTGGGCATGTAAGAGACAGTCCAAGAAACCAAAGCAGGGTCCAACTTTCATGGCCATCAGCAGGTATAGAGAGAACAGGAGGTGCTTAGTTAGCAGTGCAAAATCATTAAAGCTGGGGAGTGCATAACACACTTTAGAAAGCACTACACTTCCTCAGCAAACTTAGGTGTACATTGTCAGAGACGGGAAGCAATGCTAAATAATTCTTAAAAATTAAAATCGTGCAGAGCAGGAAGCCTCTAGTACAGATCACACCTCTGCCAAAAGCTCACTGGGTGGCCATTATTTCTCAGCATCCCCCCCAATAGGTAGATCACAAGGAACAATACCAAACTGACAGGTGTTTATAAGGATTAATCACATAGTATATGTGGTGCACTTACTGAGCCCTCTACAACTGCAATCCTTCGCAAATTTTCCTGGGACTAAATACCACTGAACATAATAAACAACATACATGGGATTGCAGTGTAAAGCTAGAGTAATGCTTACATTGATCTACGTAGATGTTAGCTGCATAGAACTCGGTGGAACTGGCTTCTGAATAAATGTGCATAGAATTTGGCTGGCAAGTGCTAAATAAATGCTCATTGCTTGTCAGTATTATTATTTATTATTGCACAGTTCCTGTTGTTAATAACAGTCCTGGTCTTTGCAAGCTACACAGTAATAAAGTTGTGCTTAGCCCACAGACAGAGTGCTAAAACTGGGAGGCCAGGACAGGCCCCAGTCTCCAGATGCAGCTGCCGGGATGGTAAAATCAAACTTGGCAAAGTTATTTCCCCCCTCCTTGGTTTCATTCTTTGTACCTTGCTGCTATGGCCGGCCCCGTGAACTGTCTGCCCCAGCCATTTATGTACAGACAAGTTCTTTGTGCTGCTGCACATGCAGTAAACTACGGACATACAGAGATCAGCACCCACTGAAGGCAGAGCCATATTTGTGTTTAAGAGGAAATCTATTCACATGGCATATATGTACTCAGAATCCTCATGTCAAATGAGATGGGGAAGTATTTTGTTTCAAACCAACCTTGCAATATTCTCATAGACAACAACATCATGAATATGTAGCACTCTGCCTGTCAAAACAAGAAAAACTGCCTGAGATCCCAGTTCCTGGACCCCATCACAATCACACACTGCTGAGAACTGTTTTTGTTGGTGTAGGAGGCTGTCATTTACACTGCAGTAGCCTATCCAGTGCAAAAGCAAAGAAGAGATGTCTTCTTCAGCTTGAAGACACGCACCAGAGAAAAGCATATTTGCCCTAGAGTTGCCAGCTCCAGGTTGGGGAATGCCTGGAAATCTGGGGTAGAGGCAGGGTTTAGGGAGGGGAGGGATCTCAGTGGAGTGTAATAACACAGAGTGCACCCTCCAAAGCAGCCATTTTCTCTAGGGGAACTGACGTCTTTCTGTTGGGAGATCAGTTGTAATTCTTGGAGATCTCCAGCCACCACCTGGAGATTAGTAACAAACAAAAAAGCACCACTAAAAATTGTATTAAAATTTACTGATATCTTTCCAAAAACTATATTAATATACTCAGTCCTTGGTCGAATCTGCATTTGCATTTTTAAATCAGTTGCGTGCTGTGTCTTTCTCTATGCTTGTTTGAATGTTGTTTGGAGAAGATTCTTTTAAAGCAGTGCAGAGGTGCAATGACAGTGGAGCCGCCCTGAAAGGACGATAAACATATGTGGACCTGTGAACGTATGCTAGCACTGTTGAGGTGTGAAAACGACACCAAATGTGGACAGCTTTTTTGAGTCAAAAGGCTGGGACACTGGTGGGAAAGACAAATGCAGATTCAGCCCTTGTTGGAATTTCATAACCACAGAAGTGCTTCTAGAAGTGATTGATATTCCAGAAAGCATAAATAATATCCAACTAATATACAATCTTAGAAGTTATTCCATTAACTACAGGCTCATAAAGTCCTGAAACTTGAATTGCTATGTAAAGTCTCTCTGCTTGTTTGTTGTAGAATCTCAAAGAGACAGACAACAACCTAACATGCTGTTACGGATACAAGAATGTTTCTGATGTCCTTCTTCAGAGTCCCATTGCAAGCAATTGATCTGGAACCAATGCCTTCAGATAAGAGAGTGCAGCAGTGACAATCACTTCTTCAGGGTGTACCGTTTTCCAAACACTTTTCAAAGCTGGCACAAGGTTCATGGACTTTGTGCGCCTGTAATTAATGGAATGGAATTGTATATTAGTTGGATGTTATTTATGTTTTCTGGAATATTGATCCAGTTTGGTGTAGTGGTTAAGTATGCGGACTCCAATCTGGAAGAACTGGGTTTTATTCCACACTCCTCCACCTGCTGCTGCTGGATGACCCTGGGCAAGCCATAGTTCTGTCAGAGCTGTCCTTGAAAGAGTAGTTCCTGTCAGAGTTCTCTCAGCCCCACCTACCTCACAGGGTGTCTGTTGTGGGGAGGGGAAGGGAAAGGAGTTTGTAAGCCGCTTTGAGAGAAGGGCAAGGTATAAATCCAATCTCCTCCTCCTCCTCCTTCTAGATGCTGACAAGGATCCTCCACGTTGGAAGGGCGGGATATAAATCCAATAAATAAATAAATAAAATTTCTGGAAGGATATCAGTAAATTGTTCTAAAATTTTTCACAGGGATTTTTTGTTACTAGTCTTAAAACCGTGGTCCCATTCTTTTTTTCCCCACTTGGAGATTGACAGCTTATCACACAGCACAAAAAATCATTTGCTTAAAACAAACCTCATTGGCTGCAGCATGTGCAAACCACAGGTGCTGTGTGCCTTAGCATTCCTGTGTGTACAGGTACATTTACATGCGTGTGTCATAGAGTCATAATGCATAGGTACCACACTGAAGAGCCCTCAAGGCAGAGGCTGGAAACCTTGAAGAACAACAGTGTAAAATGCCATCTATTTTACTGCAGGAGGTTTGTGTTTCAGCTTTTGGGTTGGGTTGGAATTCCACAACTCTACAGGAAAAAAGGACACAAGAAAAAGGTCTGGAAATTCCACCTGGATGCTATCAGTCTTGTCCAAGTAAACAAGACTGACATTAGTGCTAGCCCGCTGGCTGGTACAGGTTAGGAAGGGTCACAGAGGCAAAATGATGACCCAACTTGCCTCTAGATACAGATGTTCTGGAATCTGTCACACAAGAGCAGACATAACAGTTGGTTTTAGTAAGAGGAATTTTTGCTCCTGAGACTCAAAAGAGGAGAGGAAGATTAACTTAAACTATGCATACAGAACTGTAAAAAAATCACATTAGAAACAAACATATATATATTTAATATGCTCTATTATGCATTGGAGTTCATAGAATCAGAGAATCACAGAATGTTAGAGTTGGAAGGGACCTTGCAGGTCATCTAGTCCAACCCCCTGCACTCTGCAGGAGTATAGCCAAAAGATAGCCCTACGTACCTACAACATACCCAAAAGATGGTTGTCCAGCCTCCACTTGAAAACGTCCAGGGAAGGAGCATCCATCACCTCCCGAAGCAGACTGTTCCACTGCTCAACCACTCTTACAGTTAGGAAGTTTCTCCTGATATCTAGCTGGTAACAACTCCCTTGTAATTTCCACTCATTAGATCTAGTCTTGCAATCCGGAGCAAGTGAGAATAGCTCTGTTCTTGCTCCATCTTTTACATGACAGCCCTTCAAATACTTGAAGACTGCAATCATCTCCCCTCTAAGCCTTCTCTTTCCCAGGCTAAACATACCCAACTCTTTCACCTCAGGAGAATTTGCCCAAACTGGGGATCCCCTCTCAGGAACACTGGCCTCCAGCTAAGAGAAATCTGTGTAGGAGAACACTTCAGCCTTCCAGGACATTCAGTGGGTGACCTCAAAGTAGCTGTTTTATTGTGAAGGAACTTCAGGAACAGACTGGAAAGGGAAATTGCTGAATTACAAGTTATTACAACACTTTGAACAACCCTCCCTCAGGACTTAGCAAGGGTATTGATTTCTTTTCTCAGTACATATGCTAATCTCATTCAGCGATGTAAAACTCCGCCACAAGATGATCAGCACCACCAACCTCAAAATCGACAATGCACTCCAGCTCGCCATTGCCTACGAGGTCCCCCCCCCCGCAACCATCCACTGGCAGCATCCCATCTCGCGCTCACTGACTCTGCGCCCGAGAACTCTGACAAGGAAGATGTCTGTCTCATCCGCCCCACCGGCCACAGGAAGCTGCCGGGTATCCCCAGAGCCTCCAGGCACACCGGGAAACCCGCTGGTCGAGCCACGTGCGCCAGCTGTGGGGAAGCACACGAACGAAAGTCATGCCTGTTCTGCGACGCTGTCTGCCATACGTGCAGGAAACAAGGACACCTCGCCTGCATTTGCAAGTCCAAGGGCAACTGGAACCAGCCACCCCAGCCGCAGCCATGCTTCCAGACCTCTGCACACTACACGGCCACCGCGGGAATGGACGACCTCTACCTCCTGACCAGCCAACACTCGTTCCAGGTACTACGGCTCCCCAACATATCAGCCGCCCCTAAGATACAGGTCCAGGTCCAGATTGAGGGGTCCCCCTGCTCAATGGCAGTGGACTCCGGGTCAGCAGCATCCATCATATCGGTGGAAATGCTAAACAGACTTTGTCTGAACAGGGGGCCCCGCCTGCATCCTTCACCTCTCAGCCTGGTGGACTTCCAAAGGAACCCGGTTCCAGTTCAGGGTGTGGGGACTTTTCGGGTGAAATACCGGGGGTTTGTGGGCTCATTAGATTTGATTGTGGTGGAAGGGAACTTGGTCAGCCTCTTGGAGCAGGATTGGTTCACGCCGCTGGGCATCACCATTGGGGAGGGTTGGGCAATGCGCACCCTGGGATTTTGCCAAGGTGTGCAGAGAATTCCCCGCAATCTTTGATGGGGCTCTGGGCTGTTACAAGGGGCCCCTGGTTTCACTGCAGCTCGACTCCATGGTTGCCCCCATCTGCATGCAGTTCTGCCGTGCCTTGCTGGCCTTACAGCCTAAAATAGATGCGGAGCTAGACTGCTTGGTGGCGCAAGGGGTTCTAGAATCCATCTTGCATGAGCAGTGGGAGACGCCCATAAAGCCCAATGACGACGTCCACATCTGCGTGGACTGTAAGTGTACATTGAATAGGGCCCCCCATGACCACTCCTACCCAGTCCCGGTCGTGAGTCACATGTTGGCATCCTTAGCTGGGGCCAAAATCTTTGGCAAGTTGGATCTTGCACAAGCATACCAACAACTGCCCGTTGATGAGGCCACAGCCGCTGCCCAGACCATTGTGACGCACCCGGGGGCTTTCAAAGTCAAGCGGCTGCAGTTCGGGGTAAGTGTCGCCCCAGGGATATTCTCTCTGTTGAAAGGGATCCCTGTAGTGATGCCGTTCTTTGATGACGTCCTCATTGCCGCAGCCACCCCAAAGGACTTAGCCTCCCATCTCCGTGCTGTCCTCCACCGCTTTGACTCCGGGGGCCTTAAGGTCAAAAGAGAAAAGTGCCTCCTTGGGGTCCCAGAGGTGGATTTCTTGGGATTCTGGGTCGACACGTCTGGCCTCCATCCTGCGAGGGACAAGGTTAAGGCCATCGTGGAGGCCCCTGCATCCACCAACAAGGCTGAATTTCAGGTGTTTTTAGGGCTCCTGAACTTTTACCACGCCTTTCTGCCCCACAAAGTGTCGGTAGCAGAGCCCCTGCACAGACTCTTGGACAAGTTGGTGCTGTGGTCCTGGGGCCCCCGGGAGTCGGCGGCATTCCAGGGTGTCAAGGCACTCCTGATCTCGAATGAGGTGCTGGCTCATTTCGATGAGTCCCTGCCAGTGGTCCTCTCGTGTAACGCCTTCCCCTATGGCGTGGGGACAGTCTTGGGCCACCTTCTCCCAGACGGCCGCGAGGTTCCAGTGGCCTACTACTCCAGGACTTTGAACACATGTCATAGTCAGCGGCGGACCCAGTACTTTACATTCTGTCCCCTCAATTTATCCTCATAACAACCATGTGTGGGAGATCAGGCTGAGAGAGTGACTGGAATGTCACACACTGAGCTTCACAGAGGACTAGGGAGTTGAACCCATGTCTCCTTGGTCACAATTGGACACTCCAACCCCTATAACACACCACCTGTTCAAGTCTGTACCATGGAACCCTAGTAACATCTCCTGGTCAATAGCAGAAGGGTGAATGGAAACATACCAACTCTTGCAAACTTCTGTTGACTTTTCTTCTAATTTCAGTTTTTTTAAAAAATACATTGTCTATGTTTAGAAAGGGATGGATGTACATTGCTTTGATTCAGTAGAGCTTTTCTACTGGCCTATGTTCCTAAAATCAGTTTTTGTACTTGAAAATAGAGAATTCAATTTTGGTACTTGAAAATAAAAAAGCATCATCCTTCTTTCTCATTCCCTCTCCATTTATTACCCGTTTATTATTGACAGCCTGCACCTCTGTCCTCCTTTCTCTCCAAAATTTGCTTTTTATCCTTCTCTGAATACAAGATTTTTAGGCTTCCTAATAAGAATTTTTAGAATGCGAATCTCAACTAAAATGACAGACATTCATACAAAATGTTTTAAGGACAGCAAATCAATAATAATCTCATTGTAACCATTTTTTATGCGCCCACCTTCAGAGCTCTAAGAGTTGTTCTGATTTTGGCTGTGGCTCTGGATTCTCTCCCCCCACCCCAGATAAAATGTACAAAGAATGATGAGATGCATGAAGTTGCCAACAATACAGGAAAACTTGCTAAAGCACCATCTTTTTTTCACTGAGCCTGCTGATGTCAAAATGGAACCCTTTTCCCTCCTTATTTCAGAAAGACTCATTTAGCATAAAGGAAGGAGAAGGAGACAAAATCACACCCATCTACATACGCACATACAGACACACACATACAGAACTTTATTTCCTATGGCATGAATCTCTCTTTTATTTGGAACCTTTCAGCTCAATCAGTTTTGCTCTAGAACAGGAAAAACTAGTTCAGCATTGAAGGAGGGTCACAACAGAGGAAATAAAATCATGAGCCGAAGGGCTTCAGCTAACATTCAGACATCTACCTGCAAATAATTGACTTACTTTGCATACATAAATTCTTTCCACAAATGTAAAATGAAGTCAAAAGTGCAATTAGCAAACACATTGCACTTATCCTAAAGTAGGATTATAAAAACATTTTAGAAAGCAAAAATGTTTTTCTCCCTGACACAAGTGAGGTGTGCGTGGATCAGATAGGAGAGTGGAAAGCTGGGGGGGGGGGGATGAGAGCTGAGAGAGCAGGGCTGGTGTCAAGGGCAGACCCAGCAGGCACCTGCAGAGGCTCACGGCCTGGCAGAGCACCCATCTCCATCAGAGATTTGGCCTCGCAGCTGTAGGAGCTCCCATTTTGTGATGGAGCCTTGCAAGCACTGATGGGGCTTAAATGAGCATGAAAGAATCATACTCTGCTCCCTCTGCCAGAAATGCATACAAGTGGGGGTATAAGGGAGAATGAGAGGCACATAGTGGAGCAACACATCTCACTTAGGGCCCCTGGAGCCAGATTAGATTGAAAGTGTCAATGGATATAGCAGCTGGTTATGGATGCAGGGCTTGCTTTCTTCTGGGGGGTAGTACTGTCTGCCTGTGTGCCTATTTACCTGTCCAGTGCATCTCACCTGCCCTCCAAGGAGCTCATGCAGCATATATGGTTCTCCCTTCCCCATGTTATTCTCAAGATAATACTATACAGCAGGTCAGGGGGCTGACAGCAGGGATGCGAGATATCTGTCTCTGGTGGGAAACCTGCCCTCAATGGCCATTCCCAACAGCACTCAGTTGAGGGCAGGGAATGGCAGGTGATCTCCAGCATGGGCAACACCATGATGTCACTTTCAGAGTGACCTGAAGTGACATCATTGCTTCACTAGAACGTTGCTGGGGAGGAGACACCCTTCACTGGTGGGTCTCCCACAGGTTGCCAGCCTCGTGCCGACAGAATGGCTGAGTTCAGACTGGCAATTTGCTCCGGTAGCCAGGCGTGGCAAAAAAGCCCCGGAATAAACTGTACCGGGTTTTCCCGTTCACACAGCCCGGGCTGCTGCCGGAAGATACGGGGCAGAGCCGGGTGGGAGTGTTCAGAGTGCTGCCCCGGAGGCGCGCTGTATTTGGCGTTTCCCCATTAATTCGGCTGTGGGTGTGTGGGTGTGTGTGCGCATGAGCTCTTATGCATAAGTGCATTTTGCCAATTGGGGGAGGACCCCATAGCGCCGGCACTGCATTGGGCAGTAGAGCGGAGCACGGCCAATCATATCGCTGCTGCCCAACGCGGGTTGCTCCCGGCTTTTCAGCTGCGTGTTCAGACTTCCCAAAAGCAGAGAAACACGCGATACACGCGGGCTTATGGATTTGCTACCAGTTTTGTGAGGTATCTTTTTGATCCGGCAGTGAAGCGCAACAGCACGTGTTGGCTACGGGTGGGGGACGCCAGGCAGATGTGCCTGTGTGAATGCCCAATTTACTCCGGGATTGAATCGTCACTGGCCCGGGTCCCTACCGGGGCAAACTGCCAGTCTGAACTCAGCCAATGACTGGCCCAAGGTCACCTGGTGTGTTTCATGGCAGAACTGGGTTTTGAACCTGAATTTTTATTTATTAATGTTATCTGCCGCCTGCTTTTCTCATTGAGAATTAACGTAGATGAGGCCATGCAAGAGTGGTCCAGTAGTTTCCAGTCTAATCGCTTTCTGCCTCTATAATCTGTAGAGCTGATCATTTGCATTATCACATCCTACAAAACAACATTTGTTCCTGTTTCCAAAAGGAATTGGCCCTGGAACTTCCAAGCGAAGGAATGAAAAACAGTTGTTCAAGACAGGGATTCTTCAGCCCCCTAGAAGACTTGACTTGCCTCCCCCCCCTCTGAATACAGAGCACCATCAGAGTTAGTTCAATCCAACACCAAATTACAGTGAACATCCAAACTGTTACAGGAATTTCTGTTTCTGTTTTTTAAAAAGGGGAATCTGCCAGTTGCTGTGAAGAGCCTGGATGGATTCATGTGTTACAATTTTGTGGACAGTGAATCCCTCTTAATCACTGCAGCAGTGCTTCAGACTGCCTCTGATTTAACTCATGCTGGATGTTTGCCCTGCATTTCTTTCCCCTGGTTTACAGAGAGCCCTCCCTCCCCCTCCTTTTTCCTCAGCCCAGACTACCTTCCTTCCCTGCTTTGCCATGCCCTGCTGTTCAGGCAGTTGTCTGCCCCCTGGCTTTCCTCGCCTCCCCCCCTTGTGCCGACTTCTGCCGAGGCCCCTCCTTCCAGCAACATCTCTAATGCGTTCAGACACCTGGGATGGAGGGAGAGGCTCGGGCTGTGCAGTCAGCATGAGGCCTGGCAGAAATGCCAGCTACAGTCGCAAACATGCCCTGACTCAGCCTGCCTGCACTATAAATTATGTCAGCCGCAGAGCAGGAATGGAGAGAGCTTCCTTTGCAGGTGGCGAGGGTGGGTTTAAGGAGCACAGATGGATGCCAGCCAGCCAACCAGCCAGGCAGCTTCCCCCTTCAAAGCAAGAGATAAGTGTGGGTGTTGAGCAGCAAGGTAGTTACTGTCTCCTCCCCTGCCCTGTGCTTTATGACGTCTACTGGATGTCAGACTCAAATCCTCCTAAAGATAGCTCCAATATAGCACTGAAGGCATGAAACTACATCAGACAGGTAGCCAGAGCTGTCTTTCTAGGCTCTGTTTAGTCAAAACAGTGTGCAAAGATAACCTAAATTTGCATCAAGGTACACTGGATCCTGTGTCGTATGTCTTTGTAGAAAATATTTGGCTTCTAGTAGTCATGGGGTGGGGTAGATGCACAACCCTGAATCTCTACCCACTGAACCTTGGATACCCTGCAGAGACTATCCAGGTTATACCTGAAGTTTCAGGACTCAGACCTCCTTCTCAGGGTCTCCAGGAGAATCAACTTAAACCAGGATCAAGAAAGTCTATTTTTCTGTTCCAGCTCGACAGCTTTTGCTGTTTGCTCTGTAGCTCCTGTGTCCAGTAGACTCCTCCCCAACTAGTTGAGGCTCCACCCCCCATCTGTGGAAGGTCAGTAGTTTAGCAGTTCGAGACCCGGGTGCTGCATGACGGAGTGAGCTCCCGTCTCTAGTTCCAGCTCCTGCCAACCTAGCAGTTCGAAAGCAAGAAATTGCAAGTAGATAAATAGGTACCACTCCGATGGGAAGGTAACAGCGTTCCGTGCACCTTGGTGTTTAGTCATGCCGGCCACATGACCACGGAAACGTCTTTGGACAGCGCTGGCTCTTCGGCTTTGAAACGGAGATGAGCACCGCAACCCTAGAGTCGGATTCGACTGGCTTTCGTGCAAGGGAACCTTTACCTTTACTGGGTACCTGGACCCCCCAGCGTATACGTTAACACTGAAAAGTGTCTGATAGGTAAAGGTAAAGGCTCCCTTGCTCGAAAGCCAGTCGAATCCAACTCTAGGTGTCTTGTGAATAAGTATTAATGAATTTATCATCATTAGACGGTACATACTATTAGTTTTGCTAACACTATGTACATAAAATATGACCTCATTTCCTGAAAGCATTTGGGAATGTTCAAGAAGAGGGCCCCAAGACTATGTTTTTGCCCTGGGCTATCTCCCTTTGGCTGTGTTATTCTTGAACACATGAAGGTTCCCCTATCCTGAGGCCAACACTTCCTCCATCAAGGCCAGTATTGTCTCCTGTGAATGGCAGCAATTCTCCAAGGTCTCAAGATCTTTTGCATTCTTATCTAATTCTACCTGGAGAAGCCAGGGATTGGACCTGGGACCTTCTCCAAGCCAAGCAGATGCTCTACCACTGTGCCACAGCCCCTCCCCTCTTACAAACAGCTTTTCATGCAACTCTCAGTTGAAACCACTCTGAAGCCCAGGGCATCACAGTCTGAGAACTTTCACAATCCCTGCGTTTCACATGTAGAAGAGGTGAGTTCCACAGACAACAAATTTTATTAGTAAACTGATTTGGTTAGATAATTAAAAGCCACCAGTTGCAGTCTCTGCTTGGATTACTGGGTGTTTCTGTGTGTATGTTGAATCAGTGTCCTTTAGATCAGCCCCAAGCAAATCTGCAAGAATCATGGTGCTCCTACCAGGTTTACTTTTTGCAGAACAAGATCACTTCTCCCTGAAGGGCTGGGAGCAGCTTGGGACCTGGCAACGTTCTCGGATAGCAGCCATGGACAGTTGGTTGACATCCTGGAGAAAGATCAGGCCACTGTGTCTTGGTAACCTTTGGGATGGATTACTGCATCAGCCTCTGCGTAGAACCACCTTTCAAAATTGTCCAGAAGTTTCAGTGGTATAGAATGAGCCACATTTCCTTCAGTTTGACTCAGTCACACGCTGGTGGACAATATGCTACCAAGCAAAATTTAGGGACCTTATCATTCTTTTACATCCCTGTGCTCCATCCACAATACCACCTGATCTCCAGGAGTGTCCCTGGTTGCACAATAATCAGCTGAATCACCTGCACATGCCAACTCTAAGCCCATCACAAGCTAGTTATGTGAATCCTTCATCACGTGCAGGTTTCAGCTCTCACACATTATAGCACATGCTTGAAAAACAGCATTTGTTAATCGTCATGGCTTCTGTGCAGGCACACAAGGGGACTCTGCAGTCACAGGCCAGCCACGGAGAAAAAGTTTCCAAGCTTAGTAGAATTTTCTAGAACCTGAGAGTGCTCCTCTTCCCCCCTGTCTCCAATAAGTCCTTTCCCACCCAAAGGGTCATGTGACAGAGGTGGGGCAAGCACTCTCCCCTCAGTTCTTGTTATGTATTGCTATACATAAATGTAGGAGCTTGATTCCAGCTCCCATTGAAAGTCTGCTATCCAAAACTATGCCATCTGATTGGACACTCTGCGCAGCTGTCCAATCAGGATACAAGATATGCGCAGGAGGGAAACAAGGTGATTGGTCTTTATGTAAATACTCTGATTGGTCCTTACTGTACTAATGGGCGTGGTTTAGCAAGCCTGGACTGTTTAAAAAGGAGCCTGTTGCTCCCTAGTTTTGCTGTCGTCCTATCTTGTTCTTAACTCTGTAAATAAAGCTGATTTCACTGTTCTAAGAGCTGCTGCCTGAGCCTCATATCTAACAGTTCTCTTCTTGGCTACTTCTTTCTCAGTTTTTTTGGCAATGTTAGATTGACATGCTGATTGCCAGAGCCTGTAGGATGGCTTTATTTTTAAAAGTGATGAGTGTGGAGCCAAAATGGCTCAGAAGGACTACCATACATCATGTTTGCTCTGTCTTGGTGAAGGACATAATACAGCCTTGTGCCCAGCATGCCACTGCCTTACATTGAAAGTCCGCGAGGGTAGAGCTGCCAGGCTTAAAACAGTGTTATGGGGAAAGTTACTGAGAGCCCCAGAAAAACATGCTGAAAAATGGGCCCACTCTAAAAAACAGCTGTGAGCCCCACCAGTGGCCTTGGTACCGATGCCTTTGATATTGGAATTGACAGAAAAATCTGCTCCAATGCTTAGCATTGAAACCACCACCTAAAAAAAGCAAAGAAGAAAACGAAGCATTCCCAACAGTCTTCCCCTTGACGCTGGTCGAGTTCCCCTCAACATTGACGGTCATTGCCTTGATGCCACCACTGACCATCCTGCCAAACCCAGGGACTGCTCCCCCTCGCCTCACAGCCAGCTGTTGTCACTGAAGGAGCATTGGTCGCCATTGCTTCAATGCTGTCCATCTCTGACACAGATCAATGTTGGAACCTTCACAGCACTGATAACACCATCGCCATTGGGCCACGCATTTCTCAAGGCCCTCAGACAACAAGGTCTACAAGGTCCCTTCACAGACCATGAAGTCAGTTACAGGCCAGAAGCAGAAGGCTCCCCAACCTCAGTCTTCTCAGTGGCCAATGTAACAACCAACATGGTTCCCATTCAGTGGGGACCCTGTGATTAGCAACAGCAGGAGTTTTCCTCCCCTTGGCAACTGCCACAGCCTTCCACCAAACAGAAGAGGGGTAAAGACCTCCAACCTTCCCGTCATGTATCTATTGAGACGGCCATGCCTTCTGAGTCCAAGGAAGGTCCATTGCAGCAGTTCAGCAGCCTCAAGAGAGCTGTGCATTCCTTGTTAAAGTATATTCCACACCCATCACACTACAACTGAGGGTCGTTTCTGGTATACGTGTCTCATCCCTTATTGGCTGCTTCTTTTCCCATATTTGTGTGGTCTCTCTCATTGACTCCTCCCCCAATTTTTGAAATCCTTTACCTAACTTGCATCAGGTACACAGCTCCAGTGGTATACCAAACGTATTTGATACCCAGAGTGGATCATTTTTTAACACTCCCCTCCTCTATACAACAAAATTGTCCAAGTCAGGGCTCGAGTTTGCATGTGTGGAGAAGGGTGCTTCCAGGATGAGTCTGCCCTGGTCTCCAGTGCCTGCGTCATTTCTTGGGAGAGAGGCTCCATGAACACCCCCTTCTTGCTTCACTCTGCCGAGCCACCAACTTCATGTGGAATGGTGGTTGATCTCTCAAGAGAAGCTCTGCATTTATGAATGCAAACACCCACCCTTCTGGATGGGTCTTTGGCTGAACAATATTTGTTAAGTATGAGACTTAACAAAGAGAGTGATTTCAACAGTGATTCAGCTTTGTTCAACTCAACAATATGATCAGTCAACACACACAAAACAGTGGAGCAAAGCTCCCCTTTTAAACAGTGCGGGCTAACAAAACCATGCCCCTTCTTAAGTTAACAGCCAATAACAGTAGAGAGATAAAGACCAATGAGGTTTGTTCCCTCCATAACTATTATACAGTTTCTGATTGGTTACAAATTTACAACAACCAATAGGATTGTCGAGGCTTACAATCCTGGTCCTGACTTGAAGCTTAACATAGAAAAGAATAGAGTCCATTCACTAGTCAGAACATAACAATATTCTTTTGTGCTTACATGAGGGCCTAAGTTCACAGAATCAGCATTGCTATCAGATGGCCATCTAGCCTCTGTTTGAAAACCTCCAAAGAAGGAGAGCCCACCACCTCTTGAGGAAGCCTGTTCCACTGAGGAACCACTCTAACTGTCAGGAAGTTCTTTCTAATGTTTAGCCAAAACCTCTTCTGATTTAATTTCAACCCGTTGGTTCTGGTACAACTTTCTGGGGCAACAGAAAACAACTCTGTACCATCCTCTATATGACAGCCCTTCAAGTATTTGAAGATGGTTATCATATTACCGCTTGGTCATCTCCTCTCCAGGCTAAACATACCCAGCTCCTTTGACCTTTCCCCATAGGACTTGGTCTCTGGACCCCTCACCATCTTCGTTACCCTCCTCTGGACATGTTCCAGCTTGTCTATATCCTTCTTAAGTTGTGGTGCCCAAAACTGAACACAATACTCTAGATGAGATCTATCCAGAGCAGAGTAAAGTGGTACCATCACTTCGCATGAAGTGGATACTAATACTTCTGTTGATACAGCCCAAAATTGCATTTACCTTTCTAGCAACCACATCACACTACTGACTTATGTTCAGTGTATGGCCTACTAAGACCCCTAGATCCTTTTCGCACATACTACTGCCAAGACAAGTCTCCCCTATTCTATAATTATGCATTTGATTTTTCCTACCTAAATGCAGAACTTTACATTTATCCCCATTGAAATTCATTCTATTTGTTTTAGCCCAGTTTTCCAGCCTGTCAAGCCTGTATCCTGACTCTGTCTTCTACGGCATTTGCTACTCCTCCCAATTTAGTATCATCTGTAAATTTAATAAGCATTCCCTCTATCCCTTCATTCAAGTCACTAATAAAGATGTCGAACAAAACAAGTCCCAGGACAGATCCTTGAGGCACTCCACTTGGCACTCCTCTCCAAGAAGATGAGGAACCATTCACAAGCACTCTTTGGGTGTGATCTGTCAACTAGTTATGGATCCACCTAACAGTCATAGGATCCAAACCACATTTTTCCAATTTGTCAACAAGAATATTACATGGAACCTTACTGAAATCAAACTAAACTATATCTACAGCATTCCCCTGATCCAGCAAGATAGTAACTTTCTAAAAAAAAAAGAGGTTAGTCTGACATTACTTGTTCTTGGGAAACCCATGCTGGCTCTTTGTAATCACAGCTGTCCTTTCTAAATGCTCAAGGACTGTCTGCTTGATGATTTATTCTAAAACTTTCCCAGGTATAGATAAGCTGACGGGTCCTCCTTTCCCCCCAAATCCTCCTTTTCCCCTTCTTGAAGATGGGGACATTTGCCCACCTCCAATCTTCTGGCACATCACGTTTTCTCCAAGAATTCTCAAAAATTATGAACAGAGGCTCAGAAATTACATCCACGAGTTCTTTTAGTACCCTTGGATGCAGCTCATCTGGCCCTGAGAACTTAGTTTCATTTAAATAAACTAGGTGTTTATATACTACTCTATGTCGATCCTAGGCTGCAACTTCCTTCCCTCATCATGTGTTCTGTTTTTGTCATGTTGAGCACCGCTTCCCTTGCAAGAGAAGACTCAAGACCCAACCCAGGGATCCCAACCTATTAGGTGAAGACCACTGATCTTCAGGAAAAGGCAAACTGAAAATATTTCACACAAATTCTCTGACCCAATCCTTTGTATATACTTGTTGTGCTGTTATGGCTAAATCAACAAAACATTTGATACTGACATATTCAAGCTGCTGGGTGACTGCTCCCTTAGACAGAAGAAGTAGGGCTTCGCTGCTGAATGGATTCTCCAGCTATAAGATGACAAAGAGATGGCCTGGAGAATACAAGAGCTCCAGTTTTTTGGATAGATTTCTTTCATACGAAGCTTCAGGCATAATATCCCCACCTATGAATTAGCCTTTTCCCATAGAAGGGATGGGTAATAGTTTATAATAACACCGGTAACACCACAACCCATCCCATTGAGAGGGGGTGGTGTTGCCACGATTAATCCCTAATTGTTTTGAGTTTGGAGGGTACGTAGGTGCCTTGAAAGTATGCAGCTATTAATTACTACCCTTTTCTCATTAAAAATGTTTGCAACGAGACAGAAAGCTTTGCAGCAGACTTCCCTGTTCAAATACATAAATAGAATAACAGAAATGTTGATACTGACAAGCAGAGCCCCACAGAAGTTCACAGAAGTTGGAAGGGCTGTGGATCTTCCCTCCCTTGGTAATTTTCTGGAGGAGTGGCTCCTCTTTGATGGCACTCCCTCCCCATAACAAGCCCAGGTCACGGAGGAGTTGCATTTGGCTTGGGTTCCCCATACACTGTGAGCCCCACTTTCATTCTCATGAAAAAAGGGACAGAACCTGTAAGCAGGATAGCCTTTGGTGGAGCCAGGTCAGGTGGCTGCAACTTTTGCAGCTACTGTGTATGTGTTGTATAGTGGGTTAGACGCATAATGAAACCTCAGACAACGATGTAGTGATCAGCATGGTTCGCTATTATACAACACGAGAGACAAAAGTACCTGGCCAGGAGGCCAACTATATACACACGACAGGGGACGCCCCCTGGTGCCATTGGCGGGTTTGAATTCCTGCCGCCGTTCCCATTGGTTCCCCTACGCTGGAGCCAGGAGCCCCAGTCCCATTGTTCACAGGACCTCAAGCTCAGGCTCCTTTGCTGATGGCCCGTAGTGGTCTGCGGACACAACACCCCTCCCCGCATAGTTCCGACCCTGCCTAGGTGACATAGTCCTTCAGGTATGTGGGGGCTTTGCGTTCCCTAGTGGATCGCCGCGGAGCAGGTGTTGGGGTTTCTCCGCAGGCCGGTTGTGGGTGTGTGGTGGGGCCGGACGCTTCGCTTCTGTCCTCTGGGGACGAGTGCACCATCGGGCCCTCAGCTGCCGGGGCCTCTGGCGGTGAGGTCTGCCGGTTGCTGGGGCACGCTTCCCTGAGGTCCCGTTCTGCTTCAGGTTCTTCCTGGGCTTCTCATGGGCCCTGCTCCACCTCCCCTTGGTCCCCCGGATCTCCTACCATAGGAAGTAGGTGCCGCCTCAGCTGGTCCACGTGGCGCTGCAGGACTGCCCATCCATTGTTGACACCTCATAGGAGACGGGGCCGGTGGACCGGATCACCTTCCCTGCTAGCCATTCCGGGCCCCAGCCGTAGTTCCTTGCGAACACCGGGTCCTCTGGGAAGAAGCCCCGGGGCACCTCCCGGTCCTCGACCATGTTGCGCGCTGTTGGGGCCCTGTCAGGGTGCGGGCATTCGAGTAGGATCACGGGTCTCCAGCCCATCAGGAGCTCTGCAGGGCAGCAGCCACTCACAGGGTTGGGTGTGGTCCGGTTTGCTAGGAGGAAACGAGCAATGCGAGCCTCCCAGTCTTCGTCTGTTAGACGGCTCAGCGCTTCCTTTGCCGTATGGACCATCCGCTTGGCCTGGCAATTCGTTGCGGGGTGGAAAGGCGCCGACCTGATGTGCCGGATCAGGTTGTCCCTCAGGAAATGTTGGAACTCCTCGGACGTGAACGCTGGCCCGTTGTCCGAAACAATCGTGTCAGGCAACCCATGCGTGGCAAAGATTTTCCGGAGGGCCTGGATGGTGGCACTCGCGGAGGTGGTGGAGACAGGACTCACCTCTAGCCGCTTCGAGTACACGTCCACAGTTACCAGGAACGTCAGTCCGCGGAAAGGGCCGGCAAAGTCGATGTGGAGCTGGGACCAAGGTGACCTTGTCGCCTCCCAGGACTGCGTAGGTGCGCTTGGTGGGCTTGGCCGGACTTCTTGGCAGGTCTGGCAACGCTTCACCCAGGCCTCTATTTCTCCATCCATTCCTGGTCACCAGACGTAGCTCTGGGCGAGGGCCTTCATCCGCACGATGCCCGGGTGTGCCTTGTGCAGAGCCTGAAGGACTCGGTGTCAGAGCGCGCTGGGGACTACCACCCGGTCCCCCCACAACAGGCAGCCCTTGTGCACCGACAGTTCCTCGCACTGCGTTGTGAACGTGCTGAACTCCGGGCCCGCTGGGGCCGTAGGCCACCCCCTCACCACCCAGCCGAGAACCCGGGAGAGAATGGGGTCACGGGTGGAGCGGCGAGCGACGTCCGCAGCATGGCGGGGGGGGGGCATCCGGGAGACTCTCCAACTGTAAAATGTGATGGGCCAGAGCCGGGTCCTCCCCCTCATCTGGCAGAGGAAGGCGGCTCAGCGCGTCCGCGTGGCCCATTGCCTTGCCCGGCCGGTGTTGCAGGGTGTAATTGTAGCCCACCAGGAAGATGGACCACTGCAAGACCCAGGGAGAGAGTACCTCGGCGGTCCGGCGATCCGCCGTGAAAAGGCCCAGCAGCGGCCGGTGGTCCGTCACGATAGTGAAGGGACGACCGTAGACGAAGTCGTGGAACTTCTTCACCCCGGCCACAACAGCCAGTCCCTCGCGGTCTATCTGGGCGTAGTTCCGCTCAGCCGCAGATAGGGTCTGCGAATAGTACGCGACTGGGACTTCCCGGCCATCCGGGAGACGGTGCGCCAGCACAACTCCCATCCCGTATGGAGACGCGTCGCAAGCCAGGACCACGGGCAGGGACTCGTCGAAGTGTGACAGGACCAAGTTCGAGATGAGCAGGGCCTTGACAGCCCGGAACGTGGCGGCCTGACATGGGCCCCAGACCCAGGGTGCCTTCTTGTCGAGCAACCTGTGGAGGTGCTCGGCTACCGCCGCCTTGTGGGGGAGAAAGGCGTGGTAAAAATTCAAAAGTCCGAGAAAAGCCTGGAGCTCGGCTTTGGAGGTCGGGGGCGGCGCTTCCACGATGGCCTTCACCTTGTCCCAGGCCAAGTGGAGTCCGTCCGCATTCACTGTGAAACCCAAGAAATTGACGGACGATACCCCGAGCTGGCAGTTTTCGTGCTTGACTTTGAGGCCGGCGTCGTGGAAATGGCTGAGGACCATGTGGAGGCGGGAGGCGAACTCATCAGGCGTGGCAGCGGCGATCATCACATCATCGAAGAATGGTGTGACGCCGGGAATCCCTTTGAGAAGAGAGTCCATAAGTTGCTGGAATATCCCGGGTGCCATGCTCACCCCGAATTGCAGGCGATTGACCCTGAAGGCCCCCCAGTGTGTTACAATTGTTTGGGCCTCTGCTGTCGGCCCATCTACAGGCAGTTGCTGGTAAGCTTGGGCCAGATCTAGTTTGCCGAAGATCTTGGCCCCTGCCAAGGTGGCCAGAACGTGGCTCACCACTGGGACTGGGTAGGAATGGTCCTGCAATGCCCGATTGATCGTGCATTTATAATCCGCGCAGATGCGGACGTCCCCATTTGGTTTAATTGGGGTCACGATCGGGGTTTCCCACGCTGCATGGGAAACCGGCTCCAGGACCCCTTGAGCCACCAGGCGGTCCAGTTCCGCATCGATTTTGGATTTTAGGGCAAACGGAATGGACCTGACCCACATGCAGATAGGGGCCACCGTGGGGTCAAGTTGTAGCGAGACCGGGGGGCCCGTGTATCGGCCCAGGGACCCGTTGAAGATGGATGGGAACTCGCGGCACACCTCCTGGAAGTCGCGGGTTGCGCATTGCTGGACCCCCTTGATCGCGATTCCCAGGGGTTCAAACCAAGCCCTTTCCAGGAGGCTGACTAGGTCCCCCTCAACTACGAGCAAGTCCAAGTGGCCCTTGAAGCCATGGTACTGCACCCTGAAACTCCCGACCACTGGCACTCAGTTTCTTTGAAAGTCCATGAGCGTCACGGGTGATGGCCGCAAGCGGGGGCCCCCCTTTGGTCAAATCTGCTTTAGTGTGGCCTCCGAAATGATGGAACATGCGGAGCCCGAATCAAGTTCCATTTGTAAGGGGACCCCCTCTACTTTGACCCGGACGTATATTTTTGGGGTAGAGGCCTGACTGGGGAGTTTCAGTACCTGTGCTTGGGCTGCCGGGGCATTGGTCAGTAGGTAGATATCCTCCTCCGGGGCCGCGCAGTCCTCGAAGTGCACCTCAGTCCTGCGGTGGGGTGGTTTTTGCGCTGCGTGGAATGGCTTGGAGTGGCAAACCCTTGTGATGTGGCCCGTGTGGCCGCAGTCCCGACATGTGGCGTCCCTGAACCAGCATGATTTCCTCTCGTGCTGACCTCCGCAGCTGGCACACTCCTGCACCGCTGAGCCGGGTTGCTTGCGTGCGGAGCTGGCAGGCGGTGCTGGCGTGCGATGCTGTGCTAGCGTGCGGTGTACCTCGGGGTCGTCGAGGTCGCTGTTTCCGGGGGAGGCCACACGGTGAGTAGTGGTGGTGGTCAGGTGAGACCTCTCCCATGCAGTGGCGGTGGCTAAAGCTGAGGCAATGGTCACCTTCTTGCCCTCCATTATTCGGCGCCGGAGTTTCTCCTTCCTGAGGCCCGCGACGAATTGTTCACGGAGAGCCATATCCAAGTATGCTCTGAAGGCGCAGTCGGCCGCCAGGCGGCGGAGCTCCCCAAGGAACTCCGCAGTGGTTTCTTTGCCCTGCTGGTTCCGATGCTGGAAGACCACGTGGTAGGTCATCTCCGATGGCTTCGGGGAATACTAGTTCTGCACGGCCTTAACAATCTTGTCAACCGTGCACTCCTCCACCTTCTTGGGAGAGAGCAGGTATTGGGCCAGTTCTATGATCATGGGGCCGCAAGAGCAGAGAAGCAGTCCTCTCTTTCAGTCTTCGTCCGTGATCTGATAGAACACGAAGGCTTGCCGCAAACCCGTAACCCAGGCTCCCCATCACTGGGGCTGGGAGGCGTTGAACGGCGGCAGCAGCCCGGATCCTGGAGCGATGGCCATTGTGCTAGTCGGCGGCTGCGACATGGCTCTGGATTCACCCTCTGCGGTGCTCATGGATGACGCACGTTGAGCGGTGGAGCGAGTCTTTGGTAGCGTTGTCCAATAGCCGGCTTGAGCGCTCAACAGGATCCCATCCTCGTCGCCATTGTTGTATAGTGGGTTAGACGCATAATGAAACCTCAGACAACGATGTAGTGGTCAGCATGGTTCGCTATTATACAACACGAGAAACAAAAGTACCTGGCCAGGAGGCCAACTATGTACACGCGACAGGGGACGCCCCCTGGTGCCATTGGCAGGTTCGAATTCCCGCTGCCGTTCCCATTGGTTCCCCTACACTGGAGCCAGGAACCCCAGTCCCATTGTTCACAGGACCTCAAGCTCAGGCTCCTTTGCTGATGGCCTGTAGTGGTCTGCGGACACAACACCATGCTTTTTTTAAAAAGTCTATTTAATTTGTATAAGAAAATGTATACCCGCATCATGATTATCAGTCAGCTTCCACATAAGTAGTCTGATGTATTTAAAGTTATTTGATTTTATCACTTTAATACAGTAAAAGGATCTGGTTGCCCTGATGTGGATGGCCCAGGTGAGGCTAATCTCTTCAGATCGCAGGAGCTAAGCTGGGCTGGCCCTGGTCAGTACTTGGGGGGAGGCCACCAAGCAGGGGCATAGCCAGGATTTTTGACTTTGGGGGGCATTTAAATAAGTCAGGGACCATCTCCGCACATACCCCCAGGCTGCGTCAGGAGAGACGAGAGAGTAAAAGTTCCAAAAAGCGATGAGAGAGAGAGGCAAGAGGCCAGGGTGCTGGCGGTCAGGGCAGGGCAGGGTGACAGTTTGGCGCAGTGCAGGTGCAGTGCACACAAAAACAGAATGAATAAAAAGCAATGAAGAGAGAAGGGGGGAAGGCAAGAGGGCAGGGCAGGGCAATGGCGTGGCGCAGCTGTGGCACACGTGAGAAAAATAAACCGTCTGGATGGGAAGTCAGGAGGCCTGGGCAGAAAGTCAGGGGGCCTGACCACGAGATGCCCCACTGTAGCTACGGATCTGCCACCAAGGAAGCTGAGGGTCACTACAAAAAGGCAGGCAATGGCATGGGTCTTGCCTTGAAAATGCTGTGGGTTCACCGTAAGTCTGCTGCACCGTTATGGCACTTTACACACACAGAAAGTTATGGTTTGAAGGCACATGAGGAAGTGAGTTTGATGAAGCTAAGCACATCTGGATCTGAGCAGTGTTATTAGGGATTCTGTGTACACCACCATGAAAAGGGAAATAAAACTAATTTTAATGAGACTTTTAAATCAGACTTACATGCTTGTCTTTCATTGCCTGGTGTTCTGGACTCTGCACCCATTGGCCAGAATACTAAAAGGTGGGAATAGGAGGACCTCCATATTAAACATGGGGCAAAATATACTCTTTTTTTGTGTAATGAAAGCTGAATATAGAGGGAAGGGATGTGATGGGTTTTGGCCCCTGCAATTCTCCGTGGTAGCAGCAGCCTTCACCTTAAGCTCACCTGGATGAAATCCAGCAATATGATCCATATATCTTTCAGGTTTACCTGAATGTGGCCATGGAGTTTGGCAGATGCTTCCATGGCTGCATCCTTGCATAGTTAGCGCACAATCCTTGAACCAGAGCAGTCATTCACAAGTGGATCTTCCTGTGTAGACATGACAGATCACTTGAAAACGATTGCTACAGCACAACCATAGGATGTGTGGATGCAGGCCTACCTGGGACTGGGGTTGGACCAGGTCATTCTGATCATGGCCTTTGCAAAACTCATGACAAGAATGGACAGCATCAGGGATCCCTGCCCTCTCACCCCAACCCACCATTCCCCACATGACAGAACGCGCTGCAGTTTTTATTAAACATTCACATTAATCGCAGCATCTATTATTCAACTGAGGGGAAAAAGCTGAGGCAGATGTTTCAAAACAGATTAGTATGGCACCTACGGCATGCTGCCCTCATTCTGTCGCAGGGCTGCACTGATGCAATGGCAGGTGCATGTCTCCACTACACCGATTTGAGTTATCACGCCAGCTCTTTGATGTAATCTGAGAAAAAAGATTACTAAGTAGGCATGTAATAGTAATTATATTTTACTCTGGCTCTTGGCAGCTAAAACTAGTATAATATCCTTTGGTGCACAATGGACTAGAACTGGTCCAATATTAAAGAACAAAACAACCCAAAGGAGTTTCTAGATCGAAACAATTTACTATAATTTACTGTTTAGGCTAAAGCTACAGCAGTCAATTGCACAGCAAATTAAATGAAACTTATTTTATATTGCCCGATGAAGATCTGGCCTGTAAGGTCTACAAGACTCCTTTCTATTACTTTACCCACTCCCCAAGACAAATGACAAAACTCTAGGATAAAAAGTGTACATGAAAGGATAGGACCAAGAGAACAAATTATGGGGGGAGGTCATCTTGAGAGTAAGGGTAGGTATTTCTGGTGTGCAAATTTAAATTAAGGAGCTAATTGACCTCATACACCTCTATCATTCCATAAGCTATGTCAAACAAAATAGTTCAGGAGAACATTTCCATAAAGAGAACATGGCTGTGGTAAAATGGCACTGTTCAGGCACCGTTTAAACAAGGAACAGGGTAGTAGTCTATCGTTATGTTTATCTGCTTTGTCTTCTACTTTTGTAATTCCATTTTTGCATTGTTTATGATGCATCATGTCTGATACCTTTTTTCTTTTTTGCATTGTTTTTCTAACTTTTCTAATCCTAGTCCTAGTGCATTGTTTATGGAGCACCTTTATGCTCTCCAACTACATTGTTTTATATTGTGTGAACCCCTTTGAGTCACAGTGAGAAAGGTGAATGATGACTACAGCAAGTAAATAAAATATCCCTTCTTTCCTCTCAACCCCTCCATTTGTGTTTGTATGCAGAAAGAGGAGGGGAGGAGTTGGAGTTGGCTCCTCTACAGCCAACAGCAGTAACAGTGAGCATGTGCACATAAAATGATCATCTAGCACCTATCAAAGCCAGAGCTTAGTAAGTAACAGCATGTTGTGATGATTTTATTTTCTTATGATGTATGCACTGGTAGGAAAAAGCTACAGATGGAATCTTTGTCTGGGGCTGTGATGGACTGCACCTGAAAATCTTATAAGTGCTGTGTAAGCAGGTAATGGACTGTGAAAGGTTAATTCCTCACAGAGCCAGAGAACCTTGAGTGACAGGCTGCTCCAAGGAATGTGATTGGTTAGCATCAGTTGAGCAGAGAAAGACTTGAGAGCTGAATGCTGAAGATGGATTCAGCCCTGACTGAGAAGAGTCTAATGCTGATGAGTTTGAGTCTAGGCCTGATGGAGAAGAGTTTAGTGCTAACAGGGTTTGTGCTTAGCCCTGACTCAGAGCAGCTTAACACAGATGGAGTACTGGGAAAGGTTGGCAGGAGGAGTGGGTAGTTAGGTGAATACTCCCATTCAGGCCAGAAAAGGAGATAGATCTTCTAGTGAGAGAAAAATTTCCCTACCTAGTTAAGGGAGATAGCTCTGAAGAGTGGAGAGATCCCTGGTCTGGTGTACTGGCTTGCAGGCTCTGAGTACTAAGTTTAAGACGCCAGGCAAGGCAGTCCAAAGTTAGGATTCCAGAAGTCAGACTAGGCAAGGTTATTCAGTCCAAAGTCAGGGTTCTAAGAATTAGGCAAGGCAGAGTCAGTGGCTGAGCATGTATGATACATGTTGTGTCCATGCCTTGGTTGATTATGCTTGCAGCCAGCTGCTCAGAAGTAATCCTGCAACTACTCATCTTTGTCATTAGCGAGCAGCTGGCGTCGGGCCAGGAGGCATGCACTCTCCCTTCTTGCCTGTAGTTCTGTTCTCAGCCTCTGTCTATGGTGCTCTAAGAGTGTAGGAAATACTGGTGGGCTGGGAACAGCTAACAGAGGTTCACCTGCTGAATTAGTGCTGGAGGGTGTCGGTGGCTTTGCATCAGCTGTTGGCTGTGAATCCTGACAAGCCTATATCTCATTCTTCTGCTGGTCAACTTCTGTTAATTCAAGTCTGGCTACACGGGGCTCCTCTTCTCCTGAGGAGTTCTTGCTACTGCTGAGCCCTGGCTGACCCACAACATTTGGTGTGTTTAGTGAAGGAGTTTGGGTACGGGACAGAGTATTTAACAAGGCCAAAAGGCCTTGTTAAGAATCATCATTGCTAATACCATCTGTTGTTTTCAAGTCAAGTCAAGTCAAGTCAGCCTTTATTGGCATAAAATCATCAGTACAATACTAGGGTTAAGTGTTGTTTTCCCTGACATCCTGGGTCCCATCTATCTGTTTTGTTAAATGCAAGAAAAAGAAAAAAAAGTGCCCAAATGGATTTTAGCCCAAAGGGGACCCTTTGCAAGGTTTGGGCGGTATGCAGTCTATATTGCCGCATATTAGGGATGGCTATATATGAATTGGCTTAAATCAGTTGATTAATCAACTGATGTTTGTGGTGACTAAATTGGTAGAGACAGGCTTTAACTGTGAAGTCAAACTTTGTTCTCTGGAGATAGGCATGAACTCCCCACACACACAAATAAAAGTATCAGTATTTATATAACATCCTACCAAACAACCCTACCAATATTATTTCTACTATTATTATCCAAAAGTATCGCACATGGAGGTGCTGAGAGATAGCTTAAGGCCAGTTAGGGATCAAGCCTAAGCAGATCTACTCAGAAGTAAGTCCCATTTTATTCAATAGGGCTTACTCCCAGGAAACAGTTCTTAAGATTGTAGCCTTACATTTGTAGCAGTGGCAAGATCTGAACCAGGAACTTGCAGCTTAGACATTATGCTATGTGTCTACCCTAACAGCAAGCCTGCAGGGTATTTTGGTTCTGAGGTGCAACCGTTTGACAAAGGTTGCTAACTTTTGAAATTTAATCTCTGGTTATCTCACACTGTCTTCAGTATTACCTATGCTGAAGTTGTCGTAACATGCCAAGTATATTGAATGTAAAATAGAGATCAATAGATGAAGTGATTTAAAAATTCAGATCAGCGAAAAAATCCTCCACCAGTTAATGTTGCATATAGCTTTTAGTCTGTGTTCGAATGGTGGGTCTAGTTTCCTACTCCGTCTCCATAATATTTGTTTATTTTATATGCTGTCTTACCAGAAAACCATTTCAAAGCAGCTCACAAACTAAAGTTTGATAAAATACCATTAAGATCATTAAAATTAATGAGCAATTAAAAACCCAACCATTAAAAAATTATTCTTCCACCCCTGAACTCAAGGCTGTCTGTTCAAGGTTCCCAAGAGGTCTCCAGTGCAGTTATGGTCCAGACTTCTTCGCTTCCACAAGGCTGTGGTATCATATGCCTCCAAACTATGTGTGTGTAAAGTGCTGTCAAGTTCCAGCTGACTCATGGAGCCCCCAGCAAGGGGCTTTCAAGGCAAGTGAGAAGCAGAGGTGGTTGGCCATGGCCTTCCTCTGCAGAGTCTTCCTTGGAAGTCTCCCTTCCAAAAACTGGTCCTGCTTGGTTTCTGAGATCTGACGAGATCTGGCTGGACCATGCTGCCTTCCTTCCCCCTTCAAACTATACCCAACTCTAAAAGAGAAAATTTAGAGTCCAGTGGCAGCTTTAAGACCAACAAAGGTTTATTCAAGGTACCTTTGTTGGTCTCAAAGGTGCCACCAGACTCTAAATTCGTTCTAAAAGAGAAATGCAGTGTGTACCATTGTGCATGCTTAAGGCCTAATGGGTGTTAGCTCCTGCTGCAGCTCCAAGTGATCAAAAGCAGTTGTATCAATTTGGGTGGGGAACTGGGCATGTTTGCGCAAGGCCCTGTATGTCACACAGCCTCGTCTTAGAGTTCATCGCGATGCATCATCAGTGCCGTTCTGTCTTGATGAAATGCTAATTGTTGTCCTGGACAGCAGCCTACAGTTCTTCAGTCACCTCCTCCTGCCTCTCTTATCCAAGTTAGTGGACATGAGATATTGCCCAGTCTTTCCAGGTGGCGGGCCTGAGAGCTGTGGGCTTCCCAGCTGCTGAAATGACAACTCCTATCAGCAACTCCCTAATGAAAGGGGGGGGGGGATACCATGGACAAATGGCTCCAGTTTATACACACACACCCCTTTTCTCTCTCACATAGCTGCACAACTCATTGCTGTTACTTTAAGGTCTACCAGATGGGCTTCAAATATTATGAGAGGAACAAGAGAACAGCCTTCAAAAATCAAACCAGCTAAAGTCCTTTGGAAATCTCACCAAAAAAGCTGCATGGAGGTGATGTGATAACCATTCCCCTGGCATTTGATCATCAGAGGTGTACTGCCTTGGAACATGGAGGTTCCATTATCAGTTTATTAAGGTTGATAGCCATGAATACATACACAAAATATAGCTTGGTTCATAGTTCAAACAAAACTGGTTTAATTAAACTCCAGTTAGTGTGATGGCCTAAGTACTGGGTGCTCTTTTATCTATAGTTAATTAGGGTGTTGAGCCAAACTTTCTATCCCTGGGACTTACAGAGCGGGGCAGGCAAGTTGTCAAACACCATGCAACATCACTTTGAAGATCATTAGTTCACACTGAAGCACAGCATGTATTTTCAGGACAAAATTCTGCATTTGAACTTTGGCTGCCACATCCATATTGTAGGAATGAAGTAGATTCAGGATTTCACAAATCAAGCCTATCAAACACACTGCTTTTCTAGTATGGAACAGAATACACGGAGAGTCAGTGTGGTGTAGTGGTTAGTGTGCTGGACTGGGATTGGGAGACTCAGGTTCAAATCCCTGCTGTGCCATGGAAGCTTGCTGGGTGACCTTTCACCAGTCACACACTGTCAACCTAACCTAGCTCACAGTGTCGTCATGAGGGTAAAATAGAGGAGAGGAAGATGATTTAAACTGTTCTGGGTCTCCGTGGTGAGACAAACAGGGCATTAAAGAAGTAAATAAATACAATAAAAATTATCTATAGTGCTCAAAGGGAGGTGGGATACTATCCCACGGTATTTCAGACTGAATGGAAACCAATATACTTCCTTTTCAGTGGTGGAAGCCACCCCGGGATGGAGCAGGGTCTTGCTAGCATTGCTGAAAATAGGCTACTTAATAGTTCTTTTCATTAGTTCACAACAGTTGGTAATATTTATTCATTAATAGTTATGTATTAGTTATTTCTTTGTGGCAATTCGTAGTAATGATTGATAATATACAGCACCCAATTTAGGCTTGTTAGCTAAAAATTTACACAACATGATTTATACAACATACTTGAATATGATGAGTGGACTAACAAACCATTCCCCTTCTTCTTCCTGATTGAATAAACACAATTTATTTATTTAAAATATTTATATTCTGCTTTTTCCCTGACCAACACAGCTCAAAGTGGCTTACATCATTAAAACCAGCAAAAATTTCATTTCAGAAAAAATGTGACTCCCCCACCCAACAACAACAAAAAAAACACAAGAAGAGGGGAGTAAATCATTTATCCCACCATAATAATTGACATCCTCTCACAAGCCACACATACACACAAACACTGGGAAAAAACCTCTGCTTTATAGAGCCTCCAAAATCTCTTCCTCATCTCCTTGGGAAATCCATTCCAAAAAACAAGAGTGGCCACCAAGAAAGCCTGGCAGAAACAGTTCTCACTAACATAAGGAAAGGAACCGTTAATATGTTGTCGAAGGCTTTCATGGCCGGAGTTCATTAGTTGCTGTAGATTTTCAGGGTTGTGTGGCCATGGTCTTGGCATTGTAGGACCTGACGTTTCACCAGTAGCTGTGACTGGCATCCTCAGAGGTATAACATAGAAAGATGGAGTACTCTCTGTGTCAAGGTGAGCAGAAAAATGGTAGGCAGGTAATTTATATCTACCCTGGAAGCTGGGGTAGGGTTGAGTCATTAGGGAATTTCACATTACTGAGATTCTGCCGATTTGAAGCTGTTTCTGATTTGTCTTGAAGTAAACCAGTACAGGGCTGCCATTTCACACATGGCTTTCCCTGACCGGAAAAGAGCTGAATCAGAAGTGGTTTGGCAATTCAGACTGCCGCTTTGTTTTCCTGCCGTGCCTTTTTTTTTTTAATGTTCGCTTTAGAGCGCTATAGCGCTATAGTGCTATAACACAACACTCCAGGCATTCTAATGGGGTTGCTATAATGCTTTTGCGTTATAGCACTATAGCGCTCTAAAGCGAAAGTTTTTTAAAAAGGCACGGGGTATAAAAAAAGCCGGAGATCACCTGCCCGGGCGAAAAAAGGCGGGGGAAAAGTGCATCGGATCTGGGAGAAGAAACTGATGACTACTTGGAAGCGGTTGACAGGTAAAACGCTTCAGCCCCGTTTCCTGAACGGGACAGAAGCGTTTCTGTGTGAAATTACAAATATATTCCGGTAGGGAACCGGTTCGAAAACAGTTCTGTCTGAAATGCCAGACCAGAAACCGTTTGGGAACCATTCCTCTTCCGGATTATATCGTCTGTCTGAAATTCCCCATTATCTTGTAGTAGTTCTCCAGGTTATGAACATGCTAATGGAGGAGCTTTCCTGAGGAGGTTCTTTTTTATCTATGGATTGTTTCCTGAGGAGGTTTAAAGAGAGTTTAAAAATAAATAGGGCATGGTTTCCTGTCCTGAAAAACACAAAATGCTCTACAGCTGACAATAGCACTACAGATAAGATTAGAGTTTCGATAGCCATTCCACATGCAAAGAACCTCCTCAAGAAACAGGAAACCTCCTCAGGAAACAATCCATAGATAAAAAAGAACCTCCTCAGGAAAGCTCCTCCATTAGCATGTTCATAGCCTGAAGAACTACTACAAGATAATGACTCAACCCTACCCCACCTTCCAGCGTAGATATAAATTACCTGCCAACCATTTTTCTGCTTACCTTGACACAGTGAGTACTCCATCTTTCTGTGTTCTACCTTTGAGGATGCCAGTCGCAGCTACTGGCGAAACGTCACGTCCTACAATGCTAAGACCACGGCCACACAACCTGGAAAATCTACAGCAGCTAATGAACCATTAATAGTCACAAACATAAGAACATAAGAGAAGCCAATGTTGGATCAGGCCAATGGCCCATCTAGTCCAACACTCTGTCACACAGTGGCCAAAAATACCAGGTGCCATCAGGAGGTCCACCAGTGGGGCCAGGCCACTAGAAGTCCTCCCACTGTTGTCCCCCCCCCAAGCACCAAGAATACAGAGCATCACTTGATCCAGACTAAGAGTTCCTATCTATACCTTGTGGCTAATAGCCACTGATGGACTTCTGCTCCATATGCTTATCTAATTCCCTCTTGAAGCTGTCCATGCTTGTAGCCGCCTCCTCCTGTGGCAGTGAATTCCATGTGTGAATTCTTTGGGTGAAGAAGTACTTCCTTTTATCCATTCTGACCCAACTGCTCAGCAGTTTCATGGAGTGCCCATGAGTTCTTGTATTGTGAGAAAGGGAGAAAAGCACCTCTTTCTCTACCTGTTCTATCCCCTGCATAATCTTATAAACCTCAATCATGTCACCCCTCAGCCGTCATTTCTCCAAGCTAAAGAGCTCCAAGCGTTTTAACCTTTCTTCATAGGGAAAGTGTTCCAACCCTTTTATCATTCTAGTTGCCCTTCTCTGCACTTTTTCCAATTCTATAATATCCTTTTTGAGGTGTGGTGACCAGAACTGTACACAGTACTCCAAATGAGGTCACACCATTGATTTATACAGGGGCATGATGGTACCGGCTGATTTGTTTTCAATTCCCTTCCTAATAATCCCCAGCATAGCATTGGCCATTTTTATTGCAGTCGACACTGTCTAGACATTTTCATTGAGTTATCTACTATGACTCCAAGATCTCTCTCTTGGTCAGTCTCTGCCAGTTCAGACCTCACAATGCAACCTCTCCCCCCATCCCACCCCATACTCTGCACATTTACTCGACTGAAAGTAAACCCCATTTATTTCAGTGGCACTTACGGCCAAACAATGTGCATACATTGGAACTGGGATGGAAAGGCAGAACTAAGTTAAAAGTAATACACAGATACTGATAAAACTGGCACCCCCAAGCTATTTATTTATTTATTTTAGTATTTATTTCTTCACATTAAGAGCCTACCCCTTCTGGAAGCGGGCTCAGGGCGGGTAACAACATTTCATTTATACAAATACTAGGAATAAGGCCCGTCGTGGAAATAAATACAACGGGCTCTAGAAAGAGGCTCTGGGAGAGTGCCCTGGCTTTGGGCACTCAGTAACAATTTGCTGTGGCAATCTCAGCAGGGTATAATGACAGAGTCCACTATTTTCTCCAGAGGAACTGATCTTTGCTACCTGAAGAGCAGTAGTAATTTTGAGTGATCTCCAGCCCACCCCCAAGATTGGTAACAGTGGTTCCCCAGGGGGGAGTGGCTGGTTTGGAGGATGGAGTCTATGGCATTGTACCTGTCTGAGGTCCCACCCCTCCTCAACACTCACCCTCTCCAGGTTCGACCCCTCAAATCTCCAGGAATTTCCCAACCTGGAGTTGACAACCCTATCTCCCTCCCAGCCAACCATCAACCTACCTTTAGTTTTCCATCTCCTCCCCCTCCCTCCTAGAGAGCAGTTGTAATTTTGAGTGATCTCCAGCCCCCACCTGGAGATTGGCAACAATGGTTCCCCATCAGGGAATGGCTGGATTGGAGGGTGGAGTCTATGGCATCGTACCTGTCTGAGGTGCCACCCCTCCTGAAACCTCACCCTCTCCAGGCTCCATCCCTCAAATCTCCAGGAATTGCCCACCTGGAGTTGGCAACCTGATCAGGACTGGGCCCAATGAGTTTTCTCCCAAAGGCCAACATAGGTGTGGAAAGGGCCCTTTACTGACAGAGGAGAAAGTACAGGTGCCAACTCTGATTAGGGAAATACCTGGAGATTTGGGGGGTGGATCCTGTGGAGGGCAGCATTTGGGGTGTGTGTGGAAGGACTCAGCAGGGTATAATGCCATAGAGTCTACCCTCCACAGCAACCATTTTCTCCCGGGGAACTGATCTCTGTCATCTGGAGGTCAATTGTAACAGTGGGAGATCTCCAGGTCCCACCTGGAGATTGGCAGCCCTAGGGGAAAGTCAGCCGCACAGCGGGGAGTCTGATGGTCGCTGGCCCACCTCGTTAGCCAGCCAGCCAGCCATGCTGAAGCTAAGCAGGAGAGAGAGCCTTTTTCCATTTATTCTGACAGGAAAGTGGCCATTAGGGAGGGGGTTATGGGCGAGGGAGGGGGTTATGCTGAAAGTCCTTTGTTTTTTTACTCACAGAACCAAGCTTGGCTGCCTACCAACAGCCACTGAGGGGACAGTCCCTCACAGGAGTCAAGAGAACTGTCTTCCTCAGGAGAGAGAGCTGTCTGCCAGTAAATCTGACATGCAAAAGGGGGAGTGGGTGGGGAAGAGGAGCAGACCCAGCACCCGGCCAATGGCACGCGAGTACTCTTGAGTGGCGGCTGATGGGCCAATGGCTGAGGGAGGGTATTTTACAGCCAATGGGAGCGCATGGAATCTTGCGAAACCAAAAGATAATTATTTATAAGGACAGATATGAGCTAATACAATAACATTAAATTTAAAACATTATCATAAATATTAAAATGTTAAAATGGTGGTCACAGCAGATAGCAAAGAGATTTTCTGGTTGTGGGAGGTTCCTAGCTATAGCCAGTAGTTGTTAACAGAGTGACAGATCCCTCAGGGAGGCCATATATGGACGGCCAAAGGCCTGGCGGAACAGCTCCGTCTTGCAGACCCTGAAGAATTGAAGCAGATCCCTCAGGGCCCTGATCTCAACGGGGAGCATGTTCCACCAGGCAGGGGACAGGGCGGAAAAGGCCCTGGCCCTAGTTGAGGCAAGACAGATGTCTTGCGGGCCAAGGACTACCAGGAGGTGTTGATCCATAGAGTGTAGTGCTCTTTGGAGCATATACGGAAAGAGGCGGTCCCTCAGATATGTTGGTCCCAGGCCGTGAAAGGCTTTAAAGGCTTTCCCTCTCTCTTTTCACAATGTATAGTCAAACTTACCCATGCCCAGATGTAATCATGCTCTATGTTTCACTGTCCCTCCCCAGCCAGCAGCAACCAGTGATGTGGCTCCGGAGCAGGGAAATTCACAATATGGTGCTATCGGGACTGTGGGGACAGTTTTATTATCTGCTTTAGAGGACAAGAACTCAAAACAGAGCTGCCATTTTCAGCAGAACCCTCTGTTTTTTGATAATGCATTATTCTTCCTTTTTAGCTGTGATTCTACATAGACTTGCTGGGAGTAAGCCCCACTGAATGGGACTTACTCCTGAGTCACCTTGCCTGGGAACATGTTGCACAGATTAGCAGAGCTGAATCCTTAAATGAACGTCAGGGGCTCCCGGTTGCTTTGCCCTGTGCTTCTCATTGATGGCTGCCAATCCCTCAAGCTGACAGATTGCAAAGAAGGGTCAAGACAAAAAAAAGAAAAGAAATCTGCCAGAGCCTTCCCTTCTCTCTTTGGCAGGTTTAATCATGTCACTTGGAATGCGGCACAAGGGTCCTTGATGAAATTGGGAAGGCACGCGGAGATAAAAATCGCTCTCCAATGAATGCAGACACTTCCTGCCACTCTGCAGATGCCACAGGGCTGCGAGCCACCCTTGGAGGGGGGAGATGATTCACCTGGAAAGAGGGCAAGCCCCTGCCAGATGTGTAGGAAGCTGCCTGAGACCCACACTCTAACACTGTCTCGATTGTACGGAGCATATGCTTTCAGTCACGGGTGAAAAATGCAGGCACCAGCATATGCCAGAAGTCTTTCAAGCATGGCCCACCAGTCAGCCTGGAGCTTAATGCGTCGATCCAGCCAGTCAGCAGATGTGTGTCACCACCATGCAAGTTGGGGCTGGATGGAAGAGGGGGCGGGAGGGGGAGAAAGAAAAAGGAAAAGAAAGAACCAAGTGACCTAACCTCAGATGTTTGTATTGCAGTCTGTCACTTTGGGGGCTTAAATCTGAACCGGTTTCCCTGCAACTGCAGGAGCTGACATCTGTTAGAAGCCAAACTGAGGTGCATTTAGCAGGACAGTGCTAAAGAGTACAGCACAAACGATTGCTAAGACAATAGCATATGGTTTAGTTTAGTCACCGATATTTGTGTGAAAGCGAAGCAGATAATACTCCAACAGTCACTATTTATAAGGGATAGCCACTATTTTTTGTTGCCAGCTCTCTTTCGAACTTCCAGATGTGCCTGTAACACCCCCCCACACCTCATAGCAAGAACCACGCAGGGAGACTCCCCCACACACACAATTAGGCCTTGCTGAAGACTCTATCCTGTCTGCAGTATCAGTTTACTCTTCAAAGACCTATCCTCCACTGGTTTCAAAGGCAAGACAGTGAGTTTGGTAAAGATAAACTCAAAAAATATAATTTCCCTGCCATAAGTGAGCCCGAGTTCGAAACATACTTTGGCAGCTGCAAAGCATGGAATATGCATATATGTACGTGGATGTGTCGTGCTCACTCAGTTAATGATAATTAATTAATATTTAAATATTTATATTTAAAGCTCTAACAAACACTTAACTGATTGGTTCATTTAAAACACTGTTATCCGACTTCAGGACACCTGAGGCAAGAGGCACCATTATGGTATGTAAGGGGTCCCCAATGTGACCCCTGTGAGTGCTGTGGTGCCCGCTGACACCTTTCCTAATACCCACTAAGTGTTTTTAGAAAGTGGGTGGGGTTAGGTGAGGCTTTTGCCCAACAAGGCTTCTCCTTGGCCTCTGGAGAATTGATTGGCTCTGTAGATTTTCAAAAATGTTGCAGTTGTGAGTTGCATCCCTACTTTGTTGTATGCTCTAGTGCACAAAAGCTTGTGCCATGATAAATCTGTTAGACATTGAGGTGCTATGAAACTCTGTTTTGGAGTCTTTGGAGAGCCAGTGTGGCATAGTAGTTAGAGTGTTAGACTCGGATCTAAGAGGCCAAGGTTCCAATTCCCACTCTGTCATGGAAGCCTGCTAGGTGACCTTGGGCCAGTCACGTAACCTCAGTCTAACCTACCTGACAGGGTTGTTGTAAGAATAGAACTGAGGAACAGAGAATGATGTATGCTGCTTTGCAGGGGTCTTTTCATAGAAAAAAAGCTGCAGGAGCTCATTAGCATATGGTATGCTAACGAGCTATTAGGCTATTAGCATATGCCACGCCCCCTGACATCACCGGAAGTGATGTCAGAAGGGGAAGCAAAAGGGGGGGAGGCATCTTCAAAAGCCTCCCCGTCCCTTCCCCAGCTGGCCTGGGTGGGGGAACTAAGAGAGAAGGGGTTTAAAGTTTAAAATCCTTCTCACTAGAGTTGGGCCACAGAAGGACAAAAGAGGGAAGGAAAGAGAGAGAGTAGAGAGAAGGAAAGAAGGAAGGAAGGAGGGAAAGGAAGAGAAGGAAAGAGGGAGGGAAAGAAAGAGAGGGAAGAAGGAGGGAAACAGGGAAAGGAGGAAAAACAGAAGAGAAGAAGGTGGGAAAGAAAGAAAGAGAGAAGGGAAGAAGGAGGGAAAGAGGAAAAGGAGAGAAGGAAAGGAGGGAATAAAAGAAATTCCGAGGCAATTTGGCCCATTATATCCTATGGGCCATTGAAGTCAATGGTGAAAACATAGGGTATATTCTGGGGGCTGGAAGGGAGGGGGTTTGAGGGAGAGGCTCCAAACTCACAGGGTAGCTGATGGAGCCTCTCCCCAAGATACCCACCAAGTTTCAAGAATTTTGGACCAGGAGGTCCAATTCTACGGGCCCCCAAACAGGTTGCCCAATTTCCTCTTATCATGTCACCCCTCAGTCATTGTTTCTCAAAGCTAAGATCCCCAAACGTGATAACCTTTCTTCATAGGGAAAATGTCAGCCTCTTATTATTGCAGTTGCCCTTTTCTGCATTTTTTCCAGTGCTATAAATATTCTTTTTGAAGTGTGTGTGGTGTGAGTGGTCCAATGAGGTTGCACCATCAATTTATACATGTATAAATGTTGTTCCTTTTGGTCTTTTGGAGTTTGTGTATGGCACTTGTTCTGGAGTGTGCCACTTGTTCTCATGGCAAACAAGCACCTCCCAAGACAGTTCACTTTCCCTGAGATTCTCTGGGAGAGTCTGACTGCTAGGCACTGCCTGCTTGCCTGCCTTAAGTGCTGCTGGCTGGGTTTCCCCTTTGGAAACAATGGAGGTAATGGGGGTAACCTGTTTGGGTGCCCATAGAATTAGGCCCATTGATCCAATTGCTTTGAGACGTGGGGGTGCATGTGGGGAGAGGCTCCCGAAGCTACCCTGAAAGTTTGGAGCCTCTCCTTCAAACCCCCTCCCCCCCAGAGCTACTAACAGCACTGTGGGGAAAAAGTAACTTTCTTCCCACCATAGAGAACAATGGAGGGAATGGGGCAACCTATTTGGGGGCCCATAGAATTGGACCCCCTGGTCCAATATTCTTGAAACTTGGTGGGTATCTTGGGGAGAGGCTCCATCAGCTACCCTGTGAGTTTGGAGCCTCTCTCTTAAACCCCCTCCCTTCCAGCCCCCAGAATATACCCTATGTTTTCACCATTGTCTTCAATGGCCCATAGGATATAATGGAGCTGAAATTGACATTCGGCTGCCTGAAAGACTCCGGGGGATTCTGGCTGGGGGCGGAGCTTGGCTCCTGAGCCGCCAGATCTGTGCTCTGGTGCGCTCCCCCCCAAAAAAAAGACCCCTGCTGCTTTGGGCCCCTACTGAGGAGAAAGGCAAGAAATAAATGAAGTAAATAAATAAGTAAATAAATATTTTTGCGGCAACAGACCAACGTGACTATTCACAGTATTTGTGCTGGAAAAGTACCCTGGGGAAGCAGAGTTTTTGTGGGAGTGCACCCATTTCATTCATTTATTTATTTCCTTAATTTTAAGTGGAAAGTTTAACCAGATACCCCCCGTAGACACCCGCACACAGGTATCACCCATCCTCTAATAACCCTGGGTGTTCTATGCGTTGTTTCTAAAGGAACCGTGAGAACCCCAATTTTATAGGAATGAGACAGTTAAAAGATGTGAGGCTTCAAGATACAGATCGCATTATTAGTTCATTAATTAAGGTAGATCAACCAGGCTTGCATTTGCCTTACATGTGTGTTTTAATAATAATTAATCATGCATTAGAAATGTTTTTAAAATCCTGAGTTGGCTTTGGTACAAAAACCATTAATGACCATGAAAAAAAGGGAAAGTACTACAGGATAATAATTCATATATTATTGACAATTTAATAAGAATCAATGTTTAGATGGTGCTATAATGGGCAAAGCAGATGAGCATGATGAAGTGATTAAAGCATTGACGTAGGATCTGGGAAATCTAGGTTGAAGTTCCCACTCTCATCAGGAAGCTTGCTGGGTAACCCTTGGGCCATTCAGTCTCTCTCAGGCTCCCTTACAGGATAAAATGCCAGAAGGGAGAATGATGTTTTAAGCCACTTTGGTTCCCCAAGAGGGCATAAAGCAGGGTACGAATATCTAAATAAATGAAAAAAGTACAGACACAAACAGAGTGATAACTACAATAATTTTTCAAAATAGGCCAGTATTATATTCCATTATGGAGGATTGCCATAGGAGAGTACAGTGGCTTAGCTATAGCCACTGAGTAAGTTTATGGTTAAACTAGATGCTTGTCTGCTCACAAGCCTAGCCAATTAATTATTAGTTAGTAATCTTTACAATTACCTGCCGGTAAAGAAGCTGGATATTCCCACGTTCCATTTGAACCTGAGGCAGGGCAGTCCCCCCGTTTTTATTAGATAGACAGGCAGAGCAATGTATGAAGCTGCTGTATACCAGGTCAAGGTCATTGATCCATCTAGCCTAGTATGCTGTACTCTGGCTGGCAGCAACTTTCCAGAGCCTGGGGCTAAGGCTGGTCTTCCCAAGCCTCACTGCTTGGGAAGATCTTTTTTTAACAGGTGGTGGTGAGGACTAAACCTGGAACCTTCTGTAATCAAAGCATGTGCTGTTTTACCACTGAGTCACAGGCTTTCTCTGGATCCTGGCTTGCCAAGATCACTCTGTAGTTGAAAGAGGACACCAAGCCAGATCCCAATTGACTGTACAGCCAGACACACCGGAGGTCAGTGCCACTTCTCACTTTTACTCATAGACAACAATATTAGCAAACAAAGGTGTTGTACCTCCATGCTTCATGCAGCAAACACAACATTCCAAACAGGCACACTGGTTGGGAAACTACAATAGCCTGCCTCTATGGAATGTGAGAAACAGCCCTGGCAGAGTTAGGTCGAATCTACATTTGCATTTTTAAATCAGCTGCGTGCTGCTGTGATGCTGTCTTTCTCTATGCTTGTTTGAATGTTGTTTGGAGAAGATTCTTTTAAAGCAGTGCGGAAAGCTTCCAGGAGTCAAATCTCTCTTTGTCAGACATGAGGCCATGACAAATTCAGCTTGGAACCTGTCTGGTAAAAAAAAGAAAAAACTTTTGATGGTGAGGGGAAATAAGGTGACATGTAAACCCCCACGTGTAGTTACAGTTTTTACAGCACAGCTCTGGGAATGTTCCTTATCCACTTGATTTGGGGCACAGGTCCAAAAACATACCTGCACAGACCGTTTATTTCCACCGTACCATTAGGTACTTGGTAGAGCCGCTGTGTAACAGAAGATATCCTGTTACTCCCCGAAGGGAGCTGTCCGTGTCAGCTAAGAGAGTCCGGAGGGATGAGCTGGCTGTGGGTTGCCCAGGGAGTTGCTGCTCAGCATTTCGGTTTTGTTTAATAATCATCTCATAAACCAAGTATCTCCCAGCTGCACGAGGCACACACATACAACTTATGAGCCCTTTTAAAACTAAAACGTACACCCTCCAACATCACAGGAACAGAGAGTGTTTTTTTAAAAAGAAACCTGAAAGCTTCTTTGCCCTCAAGGATCAACAGTGTGCTTGTTTGAAGCCACTTCACCATCCCCACCGAGGCAGGAGGCCCCTTGCTGTATGGGCAGTGCAGATCAGCGGCTGTAAAACCTGCGGGGTTTTATTTTTTTTGTCATTGTCCGTTGTTCCTTAAAAGAAACTCTTTCCTCCATCTATCATCTAGAATCCACTTCACGGAGAGCTTTTGTTAAGTGTCCTCCCTCTGCTAGACAACCAAGTCCTTTGGAGCAATATTGATGGTAGACAACAATGATGTCCATTGTCTGTGGAGATGGCTTGCCTCGGCTGCTCTCTAGGCAGCAAAACGCACACCTGTTCCATTTAGGGCCCCGGAGGGCACAAAAGGTTATGATAAAAGTCCTGAACGTGGGTCTCCTTGGCCTTGAAAAATGACGTCCTTGTACTTGCAGCTTTGCAGGACAACTCCCAGTTTTTTTTCCCTTTTAGAAAAAGCCACTACCCTGCATCAAACTGCATGGCATTCCATAAAATAAAAGCATTGGTTAGACTAAATAAGAAAACTGGTGAAAAGCTTCCCTTACTTCCATGTTTTAAAAAACCTGCAGATTGCTAGTGTTTGATAAATGGAAAAGACTGCAAGATTTAACAAGGACTATCTAAATAAGCATCAGGTGCACATAAATTTGCACATGTATTCTTGGGGAATTAAAATTGACAGAATCTGCTAAACACTAAATATCAGTGCATATCAACATTAAATATATTTGTACACCAGCTATCAACCTTTGCCAAATACAAAATACCACTACAATCCAACAACCAAAATACAGTCAAATACTGTTGCATGTCAACAATTGAGTACAGTCAGCTAAATACAGCTGTGAATTGAGACTGCTGAACCTTCAAAGGAATTAGCTGCTTTTTACCCCCTATGGAAGCAGAAATTTGAGGCTGACTTTTTGCATGCAAATTCACTCTAGTTCTAGTTACATTAGAGATAAGTGAATTTCTTTGGTTCTGATCCTTTATTTTTAATGAAGTTAGCTTTGCCTTACATTCAATTCCTCCAAAATTCTGTTTTAATTGGGATTATTTCTACAATTCTTTTCAGAATTGGTTTGTGCACTGTTTCCGTGGTTTCAATTCATTTACAATTTCACCGCCACCACCGCACATGAACATATTGATAAAGCATGGGGAAAACACAACACTGATATAAGATTGCACCCAGAATCTTTTTGTGTATTATTTTTTACTGAGGTCCATGTACCACTTCTGAGCATTGATAGAACACTACACAAAAATAATCTTGATTGAATATTTGCAGATATATCACAAAGGCTTTTTTGCAATATTAGTTCAATTTAGGCGAGCACATCAGTTACACAGAGAAGAAAATAAGACACATATGAGCTGAAGGAACTGAAAGCTACAGCAAATTGCTCATGCCTAGTGCTCTGTACAAAATTCAGGGGGGAAACCTAATACATTGGCTCTGCTTTATTCTAAATACTTCCCACTTTTCTCCTGAGCATCCCAGGACCCAAGGATGGCTTTAGAAATGCAACCAGGAAATTTCAAATTGCAGAAACCAGAGGAGCAATTGGGATGTGGAAAATGTTGGCAGCCTCCGTAAGTTTCAAGCCTGAATTCTCCACCTATTACCTCAAACAGAAGCCCACAAAGAGTTAAATAACTGAATGGGTGTGCAAGACACTCTTAGCAACCGCTGTCTGTATTTCGTCTAAGGTAAGATGCTGATCCCCCAAAATGAAGGGTGTGGAGATGGGTCACTGTCTTCAAAAACAATACTACCTTGAGATTATATATATTGGTGATGGATCCTTTGTGTGCAAATCGCTAGAGTCCCGATGAAAAATTAAAGACCTCTGCTTTAGACAAATACAGCCTTTGGACTGATGTAAGTGTATGGTTGCATGCAAAAAGTCAGATCTAAACATGATAAAACACCCTCTATGTGCCATGTGTAAGATGCAGAGATCATGCTCAGCCATGGTTATTTATTGTAGCTTCTTTAACTGGTGCTCTTATTTATTATATTTACTCTTCTCTATCAGATTGGCTTCCAAAGCAACTTAAAATCCAGATCCATAAAAATACCCCATTTCAAATTCAAGAGGTAAGATTTAAATTTTCAGAAATGTGCCTCAACTATCAAAAGTTTAGGAAATGCTGCTCTAGCAAGCATATCATGAATGCGCTTGCGCTCTGAGAGAGACTGCGTTGCCAACTAGCATATACTAGATACACTTATAAGAGGAACATCACATTTCCAACCTCCTAACGAGGTTTTAAGCAGGATATGGAATTAACGTGGCTGTGATGATCTCCACTGCTGCATGCCAGTGTAGTCACTCTTGCTTTTCCAAATGAGAGTGAAACATGGCACACAAAACCACAACCCTGACATCCACTTTTTACACAGTCCTGGTTAGCAAGTAGTTTTTTGTTGGAAGGGCGGGATACAAATCTAATAAGTAAATAAATAACTTTAATGTCATGTCTTAAATTGAGCAAGGGATGAAAGGCCACTCACTGACTTGCACCAGCATGAGTCAAAAAGTTCTTCCACTCCCTTCATTCCCAGAGTGATCAGCAACAGAAGTTGTGACAGAGTTCTTTCCTTATAGGGAGGCTTCCAAAATTCTTGATAGTCTTGGATTCTGGAATTATGAATTACCTGCTCTAGTTTCTGAAGTAGAAGCAATGCATTAGGAATTCTCTACTTTTTATTTTATTTTATACATGTCTGCTGTGCAAGCCAGCATTGCTGAAGCTTCCAGCTCCTTCACTTCACATGCATTCTTTCCTTCTAACACACATTACATTGATAAAACACTGTAAAAAAGAGGAAATCTTGATAACAATTGCATATATGATTGCATCAAGATTCTCTTTGTGCCACATTGCTTGGGCCATGAAGTAACATGTGCACCAGTAAAACACCAGACAAAAAGAATCTCAAGGTATGTATGACTGCGACCTAACCTACATCACAAGGCTGTTGTGAGGATTAAAAAAATGGAGGAGAGGAGGACCATTTATGCCACCGTGAACTCCTTGGAGGAAGGGCAGGAGAGAAGTGTAATAGATTCTTCTGACTATGGGGAGTAAGTTTGTGCCTCCTTCCCCCTGCTTCCATGTCTTGGATCAACTCAGTTCCAACACACTAGTATGTGCATACAAGTTCTAAGCACGTTGCTTCTATGTGGTCCTACCTGCTGGTGCAAGATGCCCAGGCACCTAATCACACCTATGTGCCTGCTCACAGAGCCAATCAATGCACAGAAAATGGGGCACCGAGTTCAGTGTATCGAAATCCCAAACATCTGAAAAGGATGTCTGTTTCCACACAAAGAAACCGGGCCCTCGAAATTCTTTCCCTTTCAGTTCTTTTCATTTTCTAAGTTCACTTTGAGGCTTGGGACCAAAACAGCAACATCTACAGATAACCAAAGTGCAAGATGCGGCCTGTTACATCGTAAGAATGTGTATGACAAAGACCAATGGGAGAAATGCATATCAACACAGACAAGGCATGTTTCCTTTCAAGTAGAAGCTGCTGGAGAAAAAAGAAACAACCAAATTAAGGTATCAGAACAGCCTTTAGATTTTATGCTTTGAACTGCTCAGCAAAAAGCCTGGTCTTGTCACTGTTCCCAGCAGGCTGCATCTGGCATTTCAGATCAAACACTGCATGCAGTCCAGATGTGTTATTTGTCACTCAGGGAGTAAACATATTGTGATGGACAACATGTTAACAACTGCTTAATACTACCAAGGATTGCCACAGCTGAAGCCAAGCCCCACTGTTCGATAAAACCAGGAAATACACGCAACGTAGAAATGCCATTGGAGATGGAATTACTGTTGCCCTGACCTATCCAGCCCAGGCAAACCCTCTCTTGTCAGAACTCAGAAGCTAAGCAGGGCTGACCGTGGCAATTATTTGGAAGGGAGACCTCCAAAGGATACCAGGGCTGGGAGGCAGGCTATCAAACCACTTCTCTGAATGTCCTCCATGCCCCAGTAGGAGTCTCCAGAGGTTGCCATGACTTATTTACGCATCATTATTTATTTATTAGATTTCTACCCCACCCCTCCCGCAATAGCAGGCTCAGGGCGGCTGATACAAACACTACACAGCTAAAACAGAATTAAGTAAAATCACAACAAAATAAATATAAAACATTACAAAGTGCTATTGCTAAAAACAGTTCATATACAGTGGCAGGCATGAAGAGCATTCAGCAAGCAGGCATTTAGTTCCCATCGTGGTCTGGGTTATATTGGCTGTTGATGTTGCTATAAATGTTAATATTGGGGCCAGGGCCTTAGTTGTATGATGTGGCTCCCTAGTCGAAGGCCTGGTGGAAGAGCTCCGTCTTGCAGGCCCTGTGGAACTGTAAAAAGTCCCGCAGGGTTCTGATGTCCTCCGGGATCTCATCCCACCAGTGCAGAGCCGCCACTGACTTCCAGGCATGGACACACACACACACATGTGCGTGCACAAACACACAAAAAATGCAAAAATACAAAAAAAGAGACAATGTGACTGTTGTGCCTTTTCCATTTCAGTCTATATCACTGGCTACGAGCAGTGGGGGTAGTGAAGTGTGCACTATGATGATACAGGGCTGAGTAAGCCTATAAAATACCCTCCATATTTTATTGTGACACCAGGCAGTACTGAGAGGCCAGGAGCTGCAGGTCTGTTGGGGGGAGGCGGGGCTTCCTTCTTATTGCATTCAGCTTCAAAGTCATTCTCTTTTAATCAGGAGTCAAAATGGGATGGGGCAATTCAGAGATTCAATAACAATGACAACAACAATAATAAAAATAAAAGTTGCTGTAGATTTTCTGGGTTGTGTGGCCGTGGTCTTGGCATTGTAGGACCTGACATTTCGCCAGTAGCTGTGACTGGCATCCTCAGAGATATAACACAGAAAGATGGAGAATTCTCTCTGTCAAGGTGTCAAGGTAATAATAATAATAATACTAATAACTATTATTATTATTATTATTTAAAAATATACCAATATGCACACATTATTTAAAAACCATTGCATTTGATGTTAGAAAACAGCAGCAGGTTAGGAAAACAGCAGCGGGTTCTCTCCAAAATCTGTATGCAGAACATATCATAAGGAAAGCTGGATTAGATTTAGATGAATGCAGAAGTGAAAATTGATGGAATATTAACAATTTGAGATATGCAGATGATACTGTATTACTGGCAGAACATAGTGAAGACTTGAAACAACTACCGATGGAGGTTAAAGCAGAAAGTGCTAAAGCAGGATTACAGCTGAACATCAAGAAGACAAACTGAGGAATCACACAGCTTTTTCAAGATTTTGTATTGCTTGGTTCCATCATCAGCCAAAAGGGAGACTCCTACCAAGGAATCAGAAGGAGACTGAAAACTGGGGAGGGCAGCCTTGAAGGAGCTGGAAAAGATCCTTCGGCTTAAGGACGTGTTGCTGGCAACCAGAATCAAGGTAACGAATACTATGGTATTTCCCATTACTGTGTATGGGTGTGAAAGTCAGACAATGAAGAAAGCTGACAGGAAGAAGGCTGATTCATTTGAAATGTGTTGGAGAAGGGTATTATGGATACCATGGACCTCCAAAAAGACAAATAAGTGTGTTCTAGAAATATCCTCACAGGCCCAGCTAAGCAGGAGCCACCAGGTAGTCAACTTGGCGGGTCTGTCCAGGAAGATGATTCTCCTAAGTGCAACGCAGGGTTGTCATCTTAATTTCTCAGCCATTCCATCTGCCAATATGATTATCTATTCTGCCAGGAGAGCTGAATGAGTCTCAACTGCCTGTGCCAAGTGACAGTCACTAAGTATCATTCCTTGATTGTTAACACTTCCATTTTCAGGGCTGCTGGGCAGAAATTGCCTGCCTGTTGCTGGCTGCTGGTAGCAGGAAGTGATGGAACCTTCTCTCCTTTCAGGTTCAAGCCAGCCAAGGCAAAGAGATATGAGTGGAGTGGATACAGTTTGTGGAGGCAGGAGTGTCTGCAGACATGTGGTGGGAGCAGTGAGAAAAAAATGTTGCTTCAGTGGTATCCGGTACAACTCTGGTGAGCACTTTGAGGCATCAGTTTGAAGGGTGAATGGAGGGGTAACCCTCAGGTGAGAAGCTGGGGCCACGGTGCCTTCTTAGACCTGGGAGAGGGACCCCTTAAGGGGTGCCACTATCCTTGACCCATAGACCTTGTGGCTAGTGGGACTGGATGTGGCACACTTCCCCCTGAGCACTAGGGAAGGCTTGGCAAGGAGGAGCATTAGCTGTACCCCATGATGGCTCTGGGCTCTGAGCCAGGGTGGCCTCGCCCATAGGATCAGGGGTGCACAAAACAGAGGAGGCCTGGCTCTTTTGCATCCCACCAATTCCTACACTGAAATTAGCTCGGGAATGGGTTGGGGGGGGCAGGCAGCTGCTCTACTGGCCCAGCTCAGACTGTGGCTGATGCGATCGGCAGAAGCATGGAGGGTTCCAAGTGCTGCCCTACTGGATTTGGGGGCCCGATGTGGTTGCCCTCCTGTTTGGCTGGCAAGGGACCAGCAGAGTCATGTGGCGGAGGCAGGGTGAGCCTGCAAGGGTTACCTGGATTGAGGAATCAGGCACAGACACCTTGCTGATTTGGCTGGTGGGGTCCTGTCTAGATGAGGGCCGCATAACTTCCAGGGGGATCTGCAGCATGGTCTTTACTGGGGGCTGGTGGGGCAGGGGTGGACCAAGCAGTGAGCTGGTTGCCCCTTATGGTGGTAGCAGTACGGGTCAAGTTGATTGAATAGTATGTAGTATAGCTTAGGTGAACACCCTGGGACCTCATATGGATGGTGAAGGATCAACTCTCAGACCAGGCCTGGGGCCTTGGTGCCTGCATGGACCTGGAACAGGAAGCCCTGGATTGGTGTCAATATCTTCAACCCGTATACCCTGCGGCTAGGGGGACAAGAAATGGCACACCTCCCTCGAGCATCGTGAAGGCTTGGCAAGGACAGCTCATGGCTCGGATGTAAATTTATGGATGCATAAACAAGAGAAGGCCTGACTCTTCTGCATCCCACCACTGTGCTGCATTGTGTCTGGGTTTGGAATGGGTTTTTTGGCCTGTGGGAACCGCAGATCCCCTTTGATTAATGTCAACAAAATAAATAAAGTTGGTGTTTAATTAACCAACAGAGGGTGTCGGCTCTCCTTATTCTGGATCTGCATGTAAAAGATTAAGTGTAAGGGTGTGTTGCTGGCAACCAAAATCAAGATAACTCATACTACAGTATCCCCCATTACTATGTATGAGTGTGAAAGTTGGACAATGGAGAAAGCTGGCAGGAAAAAAGCTGATTCATTTGAAACGTGGTGTTGGAGGAGAGTATTACAGGTAGTGTGGACTTCCAAAAATACAAATAATTATATTCGAGATCAAATCAAACCTGAACTCTCCCTAGATCCTAAATTGACCAAACTGAGACTTGGGTCACATTAGGAGAAGACAAGAGTCACTGGAAAAAATGATAATGCTTGGAAAAGCTGAAGACCGCAGCAGCAGCAGAAGACCCAACGTGAGATGGATGGACTCCATCTCAGGAGCCATGAGGGCCCTCCGGTTGCAAGACTTGAGCAAGGCTGTTGCTGACAGGATGTGTTGGAGGTCATTAATTCATAGGGTCCCCACAGAAGCGACTTGATGGCACTTAACACACAGGCATAATTTTATGATGGGAAGGGTTATGTGTGGTTTATTATATTTTATATATTTTAAAATTTGAATTTATAAGCTGCCTTGAGCAATTTGAAAGAAAGTGTATAGATATTTTAACAAAATAAATGATAAGTCGTCACCTTTTCCTGCCAGGATACCAGTCAAGTTATTGATCTTTGTGGGAGTACAGGGAAGAGGATAAGGAACATTTTTAGTGAGTGATATATTGGTTAAATTTGCAAGTTAAACAGGACTATAAGAACAGATTCCTCACTGGCCCAGTCAAGGGCCCAGTAAATGGAGAGGAACACAATCCATGTATTAGCTTTTATTAGGGCCAACATGATGACACCTAACAGTGTACAAACTTTCAAATTCCCCAGAACTCTCATCAGGCCAGATGTTAACAAAAAAAGAGAGGAAGTGGAGCACAGGGCAAACACAGGGTCCGGTCACACTGCCGTTTTGATCGGGGTTCGCTGCTGTTCCCTTGCGCATGTCAGTTTCACGTTCACACACGCCAATCCGCCTCCCGTCCCAAAGCAGGCTCACTCACACAATGCTGCCGGGTTGTCCTGACCCCTGGAAAATCTACTGTTTTCCTGGCACTTGCGGTTTGAATACACGATTTCACCTATCTGGACAGCCCATCTTTCGCAATGATTGCGATTAGGGCCGTCTGAACGCTCTTTGTACTTTTTTTTAAAAAAAAAGCTTCCGGTTTGAGTGCTTGAGCAAACATGCGCTTAATAAATCCATTTAACATTTAATAATGGATTTATTAAGTGCATGTTTAGTCAAGCGCTCAAACCAGAAGCTTTAAAAAAAAAAAACGCACAAAGACAGCCCTGGAGGCGGGAACGAGAGGTGGGGGCTCCGGCAGCCTGGACGGGGCCGGCAAGGAGGATGGCGGAGATGACAGAGCCTGTTTTCATGGGGCAATGGCGGCAGCAGCAGCAGCAGGGGACCCCCCCACACACAGTGGCGGCAGGAGAAGCAGCTGCCCGAGCCTCCCCGTGGCCGGCAGGATCACCTGGAGGGAGGGCGCGGCAGCAGGCAAGCGGGTGCTGGAAAAGAGGGGCTGGCTGCATCTAGTCAGCCCAATGCGAAGAAAAATGTTCCTGATTAAATTACAGCGGGAACAAAGCGCAATTACCTTGCCATGTGACCAGGGCCACAGACCAATTCCACAAAAGCAGTTGTTGCGCCCTTGGTCTCCCATTTACCCCGGTTGTACTGCTCAATTCCCCAGTATTTGCTACATAGCCCCATTTTGACCGCATCTCCCCCCTGATTTTCCCCACGTCTTCTTGATCCTTATTTTTTTAGGATCAAGAAGATGTGGGGGAAATCGTGGGAAGATGCGGGTCAAAATGCGTCCGCACAGCAAATAGTGGGAAATTGAGCAGTACAACCCAGGGAAACAGGAGATCAAGGGCGGAACAACTGCTTTTGTGGAATCAGTGACAATTTACTGGAATTATTTCTATAACTGAGATGGTTTTTCACTTGTAAAGTCTCATTTTGCCTTACAATGCACAGGATTTGATCACTTCAAGTGCTGGATCATTTATCAAGGTTGAGATGGTGCAAGGACCAAGAAAATTGCCCCTTCTGCCTCCTCTGCCTTAAGGTGGTGTGTGTGCTAAACATCACAATGGAAAAGGGGAGAGCTCAGCATGGAAATGCCATTTTTGGCACAACCTCTCTGTTGTGTGTAATGTGTAATTTCAGCCTTAGACATCAGCCAGAGGACTCGGCCCACAGGGTTTGCTTGGGAAGTGAGGTCCTGTCCAAATGAAGATGCTGGAGCTGAAACACAAACCATAACTACAAAGGGACACGAAGAGTCAGAGTATTAAAATTAATGATTATACCATAGAACAATTCCAAACTTGCCTCAAGTCCTAAATGTGTAATTATTGCTGAGCTTCACTTATATTTTTAAAAAAGAATTTAATGCTTGTGAAGTGTGCCTGATCAACAGTGTGTTGAATAAAGTTGTCCCTAGAGAAGCACACTGCAACACATGAGAGTTACTTCAGTGCATCCAGCTTCCATGGGAAGAAAGTTGGGAAGAAAGAAGCATTCTGCAGTAGCCAAAATAGAGAGTTCTTAGGCCTGTGTTGTAAAAAACAGCTGCTGTCAGTCAAAGTAAACCACACCAAGTTAGAGAGGCCAGTGTTGCAATTTAGTAGAAGGCATCTGTTCACCATCTCCAAGCATCAATATTAGGGAAAGACTGTGGCTTGGTGAAGGTGTCATGCTCCCCATGCAGAAAGTTCCAGGATCAACCTCCCCAGTATCTCCAACTTAAAGGAATTCCGGTAGCAAATTAAGGACAATCCCTGGAAATCTGATTGGATGATCCCACCGGAGCACATCTACAGGAAACAGCAGCCAGTCGCAAAGAGGCTTCTTGGAGAGCTGCCAGAGAAGCACATATGTCATTTTCCCCAGCAATCTGAGTCGATCAATCAATCAATCAATCAGAACCTTTATTGGCATATCAACAGAACAAGTGGCAGGGAGTCAAGGATACGTCCTTTACCCCTGGGGCTGGTGTTTTGGTGCTCCTCGATAGTACTGCTTGAGTAGTTATGGGGATACAGTTGCCATAGTACCTACATTCGTATCTTCACTATGTGCTCCCAAGAACCCTACAGAATCCATAGCTTCCCAGATCAGTGTGTACAGGAATGCTGTCTTAGCCAGCTGTTTTCTTCTTTCTGTTGCTTACTTCACTTGACATTTCCCCAAATTCCATGAGATAAGTGGGAACCTTCAAGGACTTGCAGGAGGCATCTCACTTCCTCTTTCTCTTTCCTGAAAGCTCCCATAGTCTCTCCACTTTTCTTGCTTCCTTCTCTCCTTCTAGGGTTACAAACCTCCAGGTGGAGGCTGTAGGTTGTCAAGAATCACAACAGATCTTCCACCTACAAAGATCAGTTCCCCTTAGTTTTGCCAGATCAATGCTTGGAAATCCCTGGAGGTTTGGAGATGGAGCCTTGGGAGGACAGAGACCTCAGTGGGGTATAGTGCCATAGAGTCCACCCCCACAAAGCAGCCATTTTGTCCAGAGGAACTGATCTCTGTTATCTGGAAAACAAATGTACTTCTGTGTGATCTCCAGCCCCCACCTGGAGATTGGCAACCTCAGTTTCCCTGGGGGAAATGGCTGCTTTGGAGGGTGGATTCTACGGCATTATACCCCTCTGAGGTCCCTCCCCTCCTCAAACTCCACCCCCCAGGCTCACCCCCCAAAATTTCTAGGCATTTCCTAACCTTTCCCCCTCCTTTTGGCAATTCCCATATCCTCTCCCTGCCTCATTCCCTCCTTCTCAGCCATTCACCAGCCTACCTTTTATCTGCCTCCCATCTGCAGCTATATTTATTCTTTATTTACTTCGTTTATATCCCACCTTTCTCCACAGTGGATTCTAAAGCAGCTTACATTATTCCCTTTGCCTACTTTTTATCCACACAACAAGGTAATGTGAGGTAAATTTGGCCAAAACTATGTAGCTGGTCCAAAATCACCCAGTCTACTTCCACAGCAAGATGGGGATATCAAGACAGAGGCCTGATTGACATATGCAGCCAGTGCTTGATATCTCTCAACATTTGGCTTTGTATGCTTGACAGCTGTTAGTGGAATGCGTGAATTGACTTCAGGATTTAGGGATTTTGGATTTAGGGTCTGATACCATGTGATACAATGGCCCATTCCCACGTGCAGTTCACCAAGAAGCAATTCATGTGTGAATCAAACCAAGTTTACAGAGAGCACATACATTGAACCTTTTAAAGTATTTTATAGATTTTTTTCAGCATAATTTGTTTGGAATTTATTTTTTCTTTTATTTGGCCATCAGTACAGAATTTAAATTTTGTTGTAAATGTAGTTTTCATGACCCATATGTGCTGCTGATGTGCCCTGTGGTTCTGCATTAGGCAGTGCACCCTCCAGGATTCTATGGAAACCACTAGCACATCTCATGCGGGTCTGCAACTGCAGATGCTTTTCAGTCTGAACCAGATTTTAGCCAACCGTAGAGATTTCTACCCTGTTCTCCCTTGTGGCTTTTATTGCACCAGACTAACCTGGCAACTCCTTTGGAAGTTGTGCATTTGATCTTGTCAGCAACTAGGGAAAGAAGGAATATTTAATGAGCTGTTAGGCTTTTTAATGTTATGGGGGAGGAACAGAGTTCATGTGTGTGTTCTCAGGTAACATTACTGATACGTGGCATTCTTGCCCCACTAGGTTGACAACTGAGGGGTGGAGAGGCATATGGCACAAAGCTGGATTTGACCCTAGAGCCTCTAGTTCCTGACCCCTCTTGTAAAGTCTCTATAGGATAGACAGAGACATGGAATCCCACCCACCCCCATTTTAATTGGTATGGGCTAATATGACTCAGTAGGAGGCCACGATGGCTCGGAGGTTAAGATGCTGAGTTGCAGACCAGAAGGTCTATAGCTTGGCAGTTCGAGATCCAAGTGCTGAGTGATGGCGTGAGCTCTTGTCTCTGGCCACAGCTCCTGCCAACCTAACAGTTCGAAAGCAAGAAATTGCAAGTAGATAAATAGGTACCACTTCAGTGGGAAGATAACGACATTCTCTGCACCTCGCTGTTTAGTCATGCCGGCCACATGACCACAGAGAAGTCTTCGGACAGTGCTGGCTCTTCGGTTTGGAAATGGATATGAGCACCGCCCCAGAGTAGGATTCGACTGGCTTTTGAGCACCGCCCCAGAGTAGGATTCGACTGGCTTTTGAGCAAGGGAAATCTTTACCTTTACTAATACTACTCAATACACAAAAATCAGATCTAAGTTTCAGAATAATGCATATCAGGCTGGTTTCAGGCAACTATGGCAAACAGAGAATTTGCCACGCGAAAGGCACGAATCCTGGGCAGATTTTCGGAGTGCGATCACACTGCAACATCTGGCAAGCATAGCGCACCCGTGGCCAACCCGTGGCACACCGCTGAAGATGCGCAGTTAAAAAGTACCTGCAAAAATCTACTCGCAAATGATTTGCCACGGGCTGTAGACAGACTTACTCGGTGTGATTGTGCTGGTGCATGCCTATTCCCTCCGGCTGTCCTCTTTGCAGCGTGCACCGAAGGACGTGCCGCCATCGTGTCTGATCGCATAATGGCAGGTCAGAATGCGATGGTGCAAATAGCCACGTCTCCCCCCCCCACGTTTTCCGGCACGTGTGGCCGGGGCCTATACTTATTTAAGGCTGCAAGGTTTAGTCAGTTAATTGGTTAATCGATTAGATTTTGATCAACTAGAAAAGGTACCCTCTGATGAAACAGACAGGTTTTGTTTTTGTAAAAGTTACTTTAAATACAAATATAAATACTGTCAACAGCAAGCACAGTCTTAGAAGAGGCATTCTTCATGTTTGCAAGAGCAAAGACATTCCTTACAGCACAAGGCAGAAGAGGTGCCTCTTCTAAGAGCAAGCTGCTAAATAGGCATGCATCATACAAAACAAACAAATAAAACTTTTTTTTCTCTTTAGGGCTTAGGTAAGCCTATGCGGCTCCAAAGCAGTTAAATAACGGAATAAGGCTATGCCCGGGAGGTTCAATCAACCAATTTTTAAAAACGGAGTGACTACCCTGTTAACATGTGATGCTAGTAAACTGCCTAATGATGGCAAAATGTGTATCTAGGGAGTGGACTGTCTGTTACAAGTTCTGAGCTTTTCCAGTAGCAGCCTCAGTCCTTTAGAAAGGATTGCCTAGACAAAAGCAGGAAGCAGAATCTCTGCTGATCTTGGGGTGGTGGTGAGGCTGAATGATTTAAAAGAGCCTTTGCAAATTGACCTGCAATCGTACTGATTGCTTGAATCTGCTGCTGTTGGTTTTAATGTTTATTGTATCATCTGGATTTCTGGAAACCAGTTTAAGAGTAGGGGAGAAAAAGCAGTACATAAGAACATAAGAAGAGCCCTGCTGGATCAAACCAGTGGTCCATCTAGTTCAGCATCCTGTCTCACACAATTGCCAGCCAGGTCCTCTGGACGGCCAGCAATGGGGCAGAGAGGCCGAGGCCTTCCCCTGATGTTGCTTCCTGGCCTTGGGATTCAGAGGCTTCATGCCTCTGCATGTGGAGGATCTTCTTCGTGGTCTCTGTGCATCACACCCATGGGATTATGCGCCTGCACTGATCCAAATCGGTGGTATACATTACATTTGCGATTTACATTTGCAATTTATACAAAGCTCACAATGGGATTTTCACACCTACATCCCAGGCATGCACAGGAATCCCACTGCGCATGCCCAAGGGTGTGGGGCGCAGACATCCCGCCAGTTCTCTTCTGACTGCTGCGCTAACGGCTTGTTTCTGCCGGTCGGTGAAGAAGTGTTATTTCTCTCACAAGGGATTTTGTCCATTAGTTTTCTTTCTCATTTTTTCCATTGTTTTACTAAAAAGACTTTTAAAAAGAAAAGGGAGGATTATTTCCTTTTTGAGGGTCACCGCTGCCACTGGTGGCTTTCCGCCCCCCACTCTGAGGTAAATTTTTTATTCGCCTCACCTGAGGGAAATTTTCTTTTTCTTGTGCCATTATGTTGGGGTTTTTTTATGGCCCCAAAGTGGGGGTGTTTTAAAAGGTGTGTCAGCTGCAGAAGCAAACACACCCTCAGCACTTTGTATTTTCTGCCTTGGAGAGACCCATCATCCAGAGACTTGCCACCATTGCTCGAGGTTTTCCAACCAGACTTGCAAAAACAGGGCTGCGAGACTTTGAGCGGCACTTTGGGAGTCCGCATTGGCTCCTTTGCCTCAAGGGGAGATGGCTGCTTAGACTCCTTCGGTCTCTCAACTGGCGGCACTTCCGTCGACATCAGAAGATGCCCTGACATCGATCCCACCTCTCCGCCCTAAGTTGGCATCGGATGTGGGAACGTCCTCTTCTAAACGTTCGGCGCCGAACGAGGCTTCCTCCACCTCTACGCCGGCTAAGAAGAAGAAGAGGGATAAGCACAAGAAAGAGAAATCTTCTCTTAAAAAACCCACGCATAAGTCTCACACTCAGAGCGGTGTTGGCGTGCAAAAGGGCTCTGCATTACACCCTTCTCAGCAGATGCAACCCAATATTGATAACCCTCTTGCACCGGAGCTGCCTGTGATGCAACAATTACCTCCAATTGATCTATTGGACTTGCCCGTTCGGCAGCTGACCCCCCCAGTATTGGAGGTCTCCTTGGACACTGAACCCATCTCGATCTCAGTGTCAGAGGTCAAGGAGGTCATCTCACGCCGATCTCATAGAGATCATTCTCCATCGGTGGCTTTTTGAGCAAGCGATTGATCTAGACCAGACTCTCGGTATCGTTCTAGATCCCCTAGGCATGGGGAGCGTCGATATCAATTGGAGGAGTGCCCTGAGTATTGTCATGCCAGATCCAGGCCCTCCTATTTGCCCAGTGGGGAGTTGAGACCACACTCCCTGACCTACTTTGATCCACCTGTGCTGCCTCCATGGGACCATCGGCAGCACATGCCTTATTGGTTCAGCTCCTATCCGATGTTGACATCGATGCCATGGCTGACGCCTAGGTCGCAATTGGATTGGGACCATGGGTCATGTCGTTCACGTTCTCCCCAACGCAAATCTAAACCTTCTGCATCTGTCTCCAAACCTCCAGAGGAACCTCATCACCCGCCCTTGCCTCTCCGTCCCAACCCATTTTACCATAACAAACTGCTCCGATATCGGGTACTCCTGCCTGAAGGGATGACGCACCCTTGTTATCGGCACTGTGGTCGCCTTCAAGATCTTCCAACTCTGATTCTGGCACTGATGATTCAGAAAGACCCAGTTCACCTGAGGACCCTTCCCCCAAGCCTACAGTGTCTGACAACCTTCCAATTTCTCCCTCGGAAGACCTTTCTTCATACGGAGATTTAATCAAGAGGATGGCACATTCCCTGGGACTGTCAGTCGTCCAACCCCAACCCTCAGTATTGGACACTGTCTTCGATGTCATACAACTTGATACCTCCATGGCAGTTGCCCTCCCAATGTCGACTGTCCTCCTCCAGGCAGCAATGGCACCATGGGATAAACCATCCTGTGCCCCAGTGTCTTCCAGGCACCTGGATCACATGTATAGGGTCCAAGAGACGGAGGCTGAATTCCTCCATATCCATCCTAAACCCAATTCCATGGCCGTGTCATCCTCCTCGAAGAGTAAAAGTACCCTTGCTACACCTTCTGATAAGGAGAGCAAGAAGCTGGATTCATTTGGTTGACGTTTTTATTCAGCTGGAGCTCTGGGAATCAAAATGTCATATTATATAGCTTGCATGGGCCGTTATCAGTATTCCCTCTGGGAGCACTTGACTGAACTTTTGGCCTCAGCGTCTGATGACAAACGTCAGGAGGCCAGAAAGCTGCAAAAGGAAGGGCTGTTACTATCTAAGAAGATCATCAATTCTTCCAAACATGCTTTGAACACGTTCTCCAAAACAATGTCTTCCGCAGTTGCCCTCCGTAGGCATTCCTGGCTCAGGACCACCTCACTCCCTGCTGATACTAGGGCATACATAGAGGACTTATATTTTGATGGCCAGGGTCTCTTTCACGCTTCCACTGATTCAGCCCTGCAGGACATAGATAAGAGCATCAAAGCGTCCAGGTCGTTAGGGGTGTCTGCCCCTTCTAAGCCTTTTAGACCTCGATCTTGGTCACGCTATGCCTCCAGGTGCCAGTATACTAAACCGTTGCCAGAAGGAGGCTATAGGCCACAGACAGCAATATCAAGCTAGACAACAAGTTAGACCGAAACAGCCCAAACCCAACAAACAGGGCGTCTGACTTCCCACCATCTGCCTCATCTGACCCTACCCACCTCTATCCCTATCTACATGCCTGGACCACCATTACATCAGACCAATGGGTCCTTTCCATCTTGACCCGTGGCTATACCATCGCATTTCTGGAACTCCCACTTCTTCCTGTATTCGTTACCACCACCCCCTGTTTTCATTCCTCCTCGAAGAAGTAGCCACACTTCGGTCAAAAGGTGCCATAGAACCTGTGCCTCTAGACCACCGGGGCCTCGGTTTTTATTCCCGGTACATCATAGTACCCAAAAGGGTTGGCGGGCAGAGGCCGATCTTAGACCTCCACGGCTTCAACACCTATATTCACTACCAGAAATTCAAGATGACAACTCTACAGGTCATCCTACCTCTCCTGTCCAGGGGTTTTTGGATGGCCACTCTCAACCTCGAAGATGCCTATTTCCATTTAACCATCCACCCCTCCCATCGACAATACCTCCACTTTGTGATAGGAGGCGGACACTACCAATACAGGAGTCTACCATTTGGCCTCAGCACGGCACCACATGTCTTCACCAAGATGATGGTAGTCGTTGTGGCTCATCTTCGCCTCTGTGGCCTGATGGTATTCCTGTATCTAGATGACTGGCTTCTGGTCGCGCCTTTCAGGGACCTTCTCATGCAACAGGTCTCACAGGCCCTCAGTGTCCTTCGTTCCCTGGGTCTCCAGGTCAACCACAAGAAATCACAGCTGATTCCTTCTCAAAGAGTGTAGTTCATAGGGGCAATACTCCACTCCACGGAAGGCAAAGCCTTCCTACCCCAGGACAGAGCCCTCACTCTAGCCAATCTTGTACAACAGATTTGGCTCCAAAACGTGTTGTCTGCCTTTCAAATTCAACGCCTTCTGGGCCTGATGGCAGCAATGACTGCAGTCCTTCGCTTCGCCAGAATGCAAATGCGTCCACTTCAGCTCTGGTTCCTATGGCACTTCAAGCCCCTACAAATGGCCCAGTCGGTTTGTCTCTCTCCATCACAGGAAGCACATGACTCCCTTCTCTGGTGGACACTGGCAGACAACCTGATACAGGGTGTCCCCTTCCATCCCCTCACTCCTGGTCTCACCCTCACGACCAATGCCTCCCTGTGGGGACGGGGTGCCTACCTCAACGGCCTCTCCGTAGGTCACAGGTGGGATGCCTTGACTTCAAAAAAATCACATAATTTTTTTGGAACTTCTGGCAATCAAACTGGCCCTCCAATGTTTCCAGCCTCTTCTCATGGGGAACTGCATGGCTGTATTGACCGACAATATGACAGCCCTCAGTTATATCAACAGACAGGGAGGAATGGTCTCTCACAGTCTCTGTTACCTGGCTCTGGTCCTTTGGGCCTGGTGCATACCTCGGTACATTTTTCCCATTGCCTCACACATTGCTGGCAGTACCAATGTGCATGCAGACTTGCTCAGCAGGGGTCTCTCTCAGCGCCACGACTGGGAGCTGAACTGGACCTACCTACGTCCCATATTCAAAAAGTGGGGTATGCCTCACATAGACATGTTCACCATCTGATACAATGCAAAGTGCAGCCTATTCTGCTGCAGGGGGGCATGAGATCCTGAGGCCTTGGGAGACGGGCTCATTTACCCTTGGAACAACAACTTCCTGTACATGTTCCCTCCTCTGCCACTTTTGCTAAAGATGGTCCAAAAACTCATGAGGGTTCACATGAGGTGCATTCTGATCGCCCCCTGGTGGCCAAGACAACCTTGGTTTGCCAACCTCCTTTCGCTGACCAAGGATCGCCATCTGCTCCCACCGGTGCCAGATCTGCTAGTAGTGGAGGGTGGAGCTCTTCTGTTCCACGAGGTCCACAAGCTCAAGTTAACAGCCTATCTCATGGACAACTAACCTTTTAGATAGAGTCACTATTGTGTTACTCAATGCCAGGAAGGACTCTACGAGACGTTCCTACAGTCTCATTTCTGGTCTCATTTCTTGGCCTTTTTACAGCCCTCAGACATGTCTCCGGCTTCTGCCACGCTTGACCAGATCCTAGAATTTTTGCTTTCGCTGGCCAAGAAGGGCCTCTCGCACTCCTCAATCAGAGTCTACTTGTTGGCCATTTCTGCCTACCATTCTGGTTTCGAGGGCTTCTCTGTCTTCTCTCATCTGGTCTCAAAGAAATTTCTGAAGAGTCTCCTCCACTTATATCCACCAATCCATTCGCCAGTACCCTTGTGGGACTTGCCCCTGGTGCCGCGCCATCTGACAGGGAGAACTTTTGAGCCTATGGTGACTTGTGAGCTGAAACATGCACCATGGAAAACTGCTTTTCTCATTGCCATCACCTCGGTCAGGAGGGTGGGCAAATTTGCAGACCTTCATCATGACCCACCTTTCCTTGTCTTCCTGCCAGATGGTGTGAAAATGGTGCCTGACTTCTCTTTGCTTCCTAAAGTGGTCTCTGAGTTCCACCTCAGCTCAGAGATCTTCTTGCCAAACTTCTTTCCTAACCCGAAAGATGGACAGCAAGGCCTTCATGCACTAGATGTTAAGAGGGCACTGCTTTTTTACCTGGACAGGACACATTCAAGTAGGAGGGACAATCACTTATTTGTCTCCTACTGCAGTCGCTCTGCAGGACACAAGATCTCAGCTCAACGTCTCTCTAAATGGATTGTTGAGACCAGGGGTCTTTTGGGGGGGGAGCCCACCGGAGCGCAGCTCTGGGAGCTCAGGAGCCAAGCCCCGCCCCCAGCCGGTGTTCCGGGGAGTCTTTCAGGCAGCCGAATGTCAATTTCAGCTCCATTATATCCTATGGGCCATTGAAGTCAATGGTGAAAACATAGGGTATATTCTGGGGGCTGGAGGGGAGGGGTTTGAGGGAGAGGTTCCAAACTCACAGGGTAGCTGATGGAGCCTCTCCCCAAGATACCCACCAAGTTTCAAGAACATTGGACCAGGGGGTCCAATTCCATGGGACCCCAAACCGGTGGCCCCTATTCCCTCTATTGTTCTCTATGGTGGGAAAACAAGTTAATTTTTTCCCACCATAGAGAACCATGGAGGGAATAGGGGCAACCTGTTTAGGACCCCATAGAATTAGACCCCCTGGTCCAATGTTCTTGAAACTTGGTGGGTATCTTGGGGAGAGGCTCCATCAGCTACCCTTTGAGTTTGGAGCCTCTCCCTCAAACTTCCTCCTCCAGCCCCAGAATATACCCTATGTTTTCACCATTGACTTCAATGGCCCATAGGATATAATGGGGCTGAATTGCCGCCAGATTTCTTTCATTCCCTCCTTTCCTTCTCTCTTTTTCCTTTTTCCCTCCTTCTTCCCTTCTCTCTTTCTTTCTTTCCCACCTTCTTCTCTTCTCTTTTTCCTCCTTTCCCTGTTTCCCTCCTTCTTCCATCTCTTTCTTTCCTTCCCCTTTCCTTCTCTTTCTTTCCCTCTTTCCTTCCTTCTTTCCTTCTCTCTACTCTCTCTCTTTCCTTCCCTCTTTCCTCCTTCTGTGGCCCAACTCTCATGAGAAGGAGTTTAAACTTTAAACCCCTTCTCTCTTAGCTCCCCCACCCAGACCAGCTGGGGAAGGGAAGGGGAGGCTTTTGAAGATGCCTCCCCCCTTTTGTTTCCCCTTCTGACATCACTTCCGGTGATATCAGGGGGCGTGGCATATGCTAATAGCCTAATAGCTCATTAGCATACCATATGCTAATGAGCTCCTGCAGCTGTTTTTCTACAAAAAGACCCCTGGTTGAGACTATTAAGTTGTGCTACCTGTTGGCTAAACACCCATTGCCTTTGCCTGTGTGAGCGCATTCCACAAGATCCATGGCTACGTCTACAGCCTTCTTGAAGGGTGCTTCCCTGTCGGCGATGTGCTAGGCTGCGACATGGCCTACTCCGAACACCTTCATCAAGCACTTCACTGTCAATGTTCGTGAACGCCACAGAGTGGACCTTGGTCATTTAGTCCTTTTGTCAGCAGAGCACCCACCTCCAGGTGAGCCACTGCTTTTCAATCTCCCATGGTTGTGATGCACAGAGACCATGAAGAAGATAAACAGGTTGCTTACTTGTAATTGATGATCTTTGAGTGGTCATCTGTGCAATCACACTGCCCACCCGTCCTTCCCCACTGCTGTTGCTTCAGTACTTTTCTCCTGTTATTGACATGACAGTGGTTAGAAGGAACTGGCGGGATGTCCGTACCCCACCCCCTTGGGCATGCGCAGTGGGGTTCCTGCGCGTGCCTGGGATGGAGGCACAAAAATCCCATCGTGAGCTTTGTATACCACCAATTCGGATCAGTGCAAGTGCATAATCCCATGGGTGTGACTGCACAGATGACCACTCGAAGATCATCAGTTACAGGTAAGCAACCTGTTTTCCCCCTCAGTCACCATGGCTAGTAGCCATTGACTTATCCTCCAAGAACCTATCTAATCCCCTTTTAAAGCAGTTTATTCCTGTGGCTATCACGACATTCTCTGGCAGCGAATTTCACATTTTAATCACACTCTGTGTAAAGCAGTATTTCCATTTCTCCATGCTGAATCTACTGCCCATCAGTTTCATTGGATGTCCTTGAGTTCTACTATTTTGGGAAAGGGAGAAAAATTTCTCTTTGTCAACTCCCTCCTCTCCATGTGTAATTTTATAAACATCTATCATGTCCCCCTTAGTTGTCTCTTTTCTAAACCAAAAAGTCCCAGATTCTTCAAGCCTTTCCTCACAGGGGAGGCGCTCTAGCCTCCTAACCATCTTGGCTGCTCTCTTCTGTACTTTTCCCAGTTTTTAATCCATAAGAGAACCTGTCCTCTTATCCGATGACTCAGGGGTATTTGGTGAGGTACCTTGCCAAAAACCTTTTGAAAGTCCAGGTCACTGTTATCTGTATGTTTGTTCACTTTTTCAAAGAACTCCAAAAGGCTGGTGAGGCAGGACGTCCCTTTGCAGAAGCCATGCTGATTTTCTTTCAGTAGGCTTTGTCCCTCTATGTGCCTAACAATTCTGTCTTTGATCACAGTTTCTGCTAATTTGACTGAGACAGACGTTAAGCTGACTGGCCTATAATTTCCTGGTTCCCCTCTGGATCCATTTTTAAAAACTGGTGTCACATTTGCTATTCTCCAGTCTTCTGGTACAGTGGCTGAATTTCGTGACAGGTTACATATGTGGGTTAGTAGATCAATGATCTCACATCTGAATTCCTTAAGACCCCTCAGGTATATGCCATCAGGACCTGGATACTTACTGGGTTTTTTTTTAATTTCCCCAGTAGGTCTAGAACTTCATCTCTCTGGTCACTTCAATTTGGCTCAGTTCTTCAGACTCCCTTCCTGAAAATAGGGGCTGTGGCATGGGCACGTGCCCCACACTTCCCACAGTGAATGCAGAAGCAAAAAAGTCATTGAGCTTCTCTGCCATCTGCCCATCTTCCTTTAGCAATCCCTTTATTCCTTTGGCACCCAAAGTCTGCACTCCTTCTCTGGCTGGTTTCCTGCTCTGGATGTATTTTTTAAAAAAATGTTTATTATTTGTCTGGATGCTTTTAGCAACCCGCTCCTCAAAATCTCTTTTTGCATGCCTAATTATTAACTCACATTTCTTTTGCCAGAACCTGTGATCCCTCCTGTTCAATTCATTGGGGCACACCTTCCACTTTTTAAAAGAAGCCTCTTTACTTTTTATAGCTTCCTTGACTTGTGTTGTTGACCACACAGGACTAGACTTGGCAGTGTCTTTACGAACCCATGGAATGCATTCTATTTGGGCTTCAATTAGTGTGGTTTTAAATAGCTTCCAAGCATCTGCCAATGATTTGTGTTTCCCCTTCAGCTTCCTTTTTACTATTCCCGTATTTTTTGTAAGGTTTATTTATTTAGATAAGGTTTATTTATATAAATATTTTAAATAAATAAATTAGGACAGCTGCAGAGTGTACTGCATCGCTGTGTGCTCTGTGTACAGAGGTGCATTACACTATGGGGGCAGGTCCCCACATCAGCAGAGGTTTGGCAAGAAAATCCAGGTGCTGTGACTTCCTCACAGAAGTGTCCTCATGTGCCCCACAGTAGTCAACTGCAACCAGGTCTCCTAGATCTTTCTCTGACACTCATATGCCTCACTTAAGGGACTCTAGTTAGCTTCACAGTAAACAGGGATTTCAGCTCAAGCCTCCCTGATTCAATAGTTGTCTTGTTAAGAAGGAAATTACAAACCGTGAGGTGCAGGAAACCCCCCACAGCATCATCCATCAAGTCTGGATCCAGATGCATCTGAGAACCTCCCTTCCCTCCAGCTTTCACTTGCCGTCTTCCAGGCCATCAGACATAAAAAGCAGGATGCAGCCAGATGTCCCCCACCCATGCCTGAGTCCAGCCCCATCGAACAACAGGCTTGCCAACCTCCAGGTGGGGCCTGACTTTCAACTGGAATCACAACTGATTTCACAACTTCAGAGGGTGGACTCTGCATCCTCAGACACTCCCCCTCCACTGAACTCCCTCCCCAAACCCTGCCCTCCCCAGGCACTGCTCCCAAATCTCCAGGGATTTTCCTACCCAGAGTTGGGAACTCTAGCTGAGGATCTTCTCCCCTAAGGAGCATTTTGCATTTAATTGCCTTTGATTCCCCTGAGCCACTTTTGGAACCAACTAAAGCTTTAAAATATAGCAGGATGAAACTAATAATCAATCGCTGAATCAATCCAATATGCAAAACAAATGCAAGTTGGGTTTCATACTGAGCTGTAGAAATAAGCAGGCCAGGTAAAGAGAAGGGGACAATATTTGAAAGGGCTCTCACTGGAGCAGCAGCCAAAAGGATAGATTTTGATCTCTGCAATATTACCTTTAATTGCCATGCACGTTAGTAAGCGTGCCAAGACTTGAGGTAGGGCCGTACACTGTATTTGCCTGTGTAATTTTCCCACAGACGAGATCTGCTCAAAAACCTCAAGGCCACCTGACTTGGCACAACTCAAAGAAGTTAAAGAAACCCACAAACACAACAAGCATTCGGAAAGGAACTGAGTTGTAGAATTTTAAGCCCCTATTTCATTGTGTCTGCATGTGTGCGCACGCATCTTCAGGGGCTGTTTCAAGCATGGTGCAACTGCACCAATCAACTGTTTGACTTGCAAAGGGGGGATTGACCGAATCCAGCCTTCCACTCTTCTACCCAAGCAGGCAAGACTGCACTGTCTTCTACGCGGGCTGCTTGTTTTTCTCTGCCTGTGCTCCTAAATTTGAGCGTTATTATTTCTGGAGCACCCTATAACCTCGGTACCTTTAATTCTCAGCATGGCCCCATCTGTAGATATTTACATCCAGAGACTGGAGCTATGAGTGAACAAGATGGATCCTTCTAGAACACCAACCCTGGGAGTTAACACCCCCCCCCCGGGCAAAATAATAGAAGCTGTGCCTTTACCTTTAAACAGCATCTGAGATCTCACTGGTCATTATGGGGTTTTCTAAGGAACCCCAACCATATCACTAGCCTTCAAACCTTGGTTTCTGTCAGTAAAAGGCAGAAAAGGGCCCTTTCCAGGGTTGTTTGGCCTCACAGTCCGCCACTGCTCCCCTCTGTCCTGCCCTGGAGAGGAGACTCACTGGGGCCCAGCAGTAGCCCCTGCGCAAGTTGCTGCTATGGCAGTTTGCACAACTCATCCAGGTGTGGGCGTGGCTACTGGACGACTTGAAGCGACTGGACAGCTGGTCTGGGTCCAGCAGCAGCCTCTGTACAATTTGCATGCGTTAGCCAGGCCTGGCAGTAGCCAACACTCATCTCAAAAGTCCTGCCCACATTAGCACAATTTTCCTTCAGTCAGCCCCTTGCAGACACCATTTTCCTTGTTATACCACCAGAGGACTTAAAAAAAAGTAATGGCATAATGCCAAGGAGCTCTAGCAGTTCACCATTTTCAGGGAGAAGGGTTCTCACATTCATTGCTTAATTTATTTCCCCCCTGGTGGATTAGCACGGCTGGGCACACCGCTTGAGAATAACCATCCAGAAGGAACTAAGGTTTGCAAATTGTGGAGGAAGTGCATATGACTCAGTGGTGCAGCTTACGGTTTGCATCAGGAATGACCCAGCTGCTGTCTCCACTGTCTCCAAGTAAATGTTCTCTGGTTTGGTTTTGATGTCATTTTGGGCATCTCGGTGTTATTTGCTTTTTATTTATTTATTTATATATTATTTGCATTTATATCCCACCCATCCTGCAAGCGGGCTTAGTGCAGGTAACATCATTATAATAAATACAATTTCAGTTTAAAACACGATAAACTATTCTAACAATTAAAACAATGGGTACAGCTTGAAACAGTGTCAGTTGGCTATAAAGTTCTGGCCCGATGGTGCGGTGAGTTAAAGTCAGTTGTCAGTGGTCAGTAAATAAACGGGTGACAGCAACCTCAGGGAGGCCATATATGCGCGCCTGTTGCCTCAACCAAAGGCCTGACGGAACAGCTCTGTCTTGCAGGCCCTGCGGAATTGAAGAAGATCCTGCAGGGCCCTGGTCTCAATAGGGAGCGTGTTCCACTAGGCTGGGGCCAGGACAGAGAAAGCCCTGGCCCTGGTTGAGGCAAGATGGGCGTCCTTTGGGCCAGGGACCACCAGGAGGCGTTGATCTTTCGAGTGTAACGCTCTTCAAGGCATATATGGGAAGAGGCGGTCCCTTGGATATGTTGGTCCCAGGCCATATAAGGCTTTAAAGGTCAAAATCAGCACCTTGAAGCGAATCTGGTACTCAGCTGGCAATTTGGCAACCAATGCAGTTGGCAGAGCACGTGCCTAACGTGAGCCCGCACAGGCGTTGATGTCAGCAGGTGCACCACCGCATTCTGCATCGGCTGTAATTTTCAGATCAGCTTCAAGGGTAAGCCTGTGTAGAGTGAGTTGTAGTAATCAAGTCTGGAAGTGACCATTGCATGGGTCACCATCACTAGGTCTTGGGGGGGAAAGATAGGGCTTCAGTAGCCTGATCTGCCTGAGATAGAAAAAACCATCTGGCAACTACAGCAACAGGTAGCAGAAACCTTTTGTTTCTAGCACCCTAGAGTAGGCAGACTCAAGCTAGATGGACCAATGGTTTGCATGACATAAAGCAGCATGACCACATTCAGCTCTAGCTATCACCCCTGCCACTTCATTTGCATTTAGTAGCATGCATAAGGCAGTGGAACTTTGCTCCTAATTGTCAGTGGTCAGTAGCCTCTTGGCATACCTCAAATTATATATGTATCAGTGCTGATGTAGAGTACTCTGTTCTTTTTTTAAAAAAAAAACTTAAAATCAATACTTGATATCTTTGTGCTAGTTTCCACTGGGCTTTAACCGAGCTGAGACTCTTTGTTGAAAACTTAAGTCATTACGGAGTTTATTTACTGCAGGCACAAACAAGCTTATCAATTGCTATTAGAAATTAATGAAGAGGATTCTGTGGAAGTCAGAAAATCTGTTCTCTGGCAGGCTCTCTAATGGCTTATATTGTATTGATGTATATGCCTCTCCTTTAAAGTACCTTTTTATCACAATACAACTGAGAGCAGGCAATGGAATTTCAACCCTGAAAACTGCTCTAGTATTTAACTATGTTTTAGTAGCTGTGTATTCTCCTGGTGCAGAAATCTACCACAGGATTCTTCTGTAGCAATATTGCTGTATCGAAAAATAAGCAGGTAGCTTATGCCAATGTTTTTTTAAAAATCAGCATAACCAGGCCACCCACAAGCAAGGCACGGGTGTCTACATAAATGGGTGGACTGCCTAGATATGCAAAATATGACGTTGTAAATTAACATCCCCCTAGGCAGTTGAGGACTGAGCATTTTCCAGGAGGTATGTGGAATGCAGAGAGAGAAGAACCAGACCCAACTCTTCAAGAGCCCAAACCAGTGCCTTGGCCCTCAGATAGAGGGGAAATTAGCGAGTTTATAGAATCCTGGAGGGGGAGATTTTTGAGAGTGAGAGACTTCAAGATCCGCCTCTCCACCCAGTTGCAGTTCCGCACAAGCCCACATCTTGCTTGTTTGTTTTTTAATGATCACTAGCATGCGCTTTTATGAGTCAGAGCTCACTTTATCAGATGAAAGAAGTGTTCAACAATTAGGCAGATTTCAGGGATCTGATGAAGTAAACTCTGACTCACAAAAGGCTTGTTCTGGAACAAATCTTCTTAGTCTTTATGGTGCCGCTGGATTCCTGTTTCCCTTAACAGCAGAATCCCCTTTTCGGCTCTCTGAAAAAAGAATACCCTTTGGAAGACCCTGCAAGTCTTCATGTCAATAATTTGTGGGGGTGTCTTTTCCAAGTTTATAAGACAACTGGCATTACCAAGCCAACTAACATTACTTGGGAACAAGATGAGAAATGTATTCCTTAATGCTGTGGGAACCTTCAGTTACCAGAAACAGACTAGACACACATATCTAATTTGGTCCAATGACAAGAGTCTAAAACTATTAGGGTTGCCATCTCTGGGTTTGGAAATACCTGGAGATTTGAGGGTGGAGGTTTAGGTAGGCGAGGACTGCAGTAGGGTATAATGCCACGCAGCCTATTATGCATGGGTGCTTTGCCTCGCTTTCACTATGCATGTCCGCCAGGTTTTCTTTTTTGTTCTGCATTGATTTGCCTCCCTTCAGTGTTTAGTTTACTTTCTGTTCACTGTTTTTCTTAGTTTTCTGAGAGTGGTTTTCTGCCACTTTTCCCCATGTTTCATTTCCAAGCTGAAGGTAATTCAAAAGCATACAGATTCCATTGGATTTCCCCCTGCCCTTTTCCTGCCCCTTGAAGGCTACTACAATGAGGTAGTTCCTCCCACTCTGCACCTTTCACTATTCCCTCTCCCCCTTCATCACTGTACAAGCGCCATTTACTCCTTGTTTAATGTTTTTATTTTTTTGACAAGTGGCATGAATCTAGTGATATGAGACTTTCACTAGTCTCAGATCACTTAATAAACATTTTTTAAACAACGGGGGAAAAGTTTGAAAGGAGCTGCCCGAGGTTTAGTTCCCTGCTGGTATTGACTTGAAAGGGGGATCAGAAAGGAGGTAAATGGCAGTGTCCCTAGTGCAAAAACAAAGTATTTCAGTGCTGCATGCAAACAAAATAAAGGGGAGATGGTCATCAGTGCAGAATGGAATTTACATGAAATGGAAAGAGAGAGACACACTGGGATGGGAAGCCTAAAACTTTCAAAACATTTTCTCCTTTCATGCTTTAGTGAACAAAGTTTTTTTGGGGGGTCATTTTGGCAGTCTCTGGAAGCCTAACATTAAAATGGCAGTCTTACTGCTGGACAGGCCAGCCCTGTGCTCCTGGGGCAAGGTAAGCACCCAGCTGGAGGGGAAGCAAGTGCCCAGCTGGAGGGCCCCCTGCAGCTCTTGCTGGACATGGCTGGCTTCTCCCTGGAGGGTGTGGTGGTGTGGCTGAATGGTAGGAGGCTGAAAGTGATGGCCATCTGCTGCACCCAAAACTGCCAGGAGGTTACTGGGAGGTACTGCTGTCTAACACCGCTGACCTGCAGGCCACGGTCTGTGTCTTGTCTTGTCTGCCAAAAGGCAGCTCCACATCAAGGCCCTGTGCATGCCCCAGGAAAGGCTTGTCCCCATCTGCCATGTGGGTGAGGCTGTTGGGCAAGGGAAGTGGGTGGAGGAGAGTAAGAAGGTGCTGGTGAAGAAGAGAAGGTGGGTAGAGGAGAAGTGACGGGGGAGAGAGGACAGGTGAGGTCAGACTGTGATGTACATTCCCACCCTGTTGTGGTTCCTTCACTGCCCCATTCTAGCAGTTCTGTGACTGTCAAGAAATAAATTTGCTTTTTTTCCCCAATACACACACATTGCCAACTATCACAGCTTGCAATGCCAGTGTCAGTGGGTTCAACTCAACGTGTTCCCCCATTTTTTTTGACAAGTGGGATGAGTCTAGTTATATGAGACTATCACTAGTCTAGGAGTGCTGGGAAAATTATTGACAGGAAAAGCTTTAAAAGTTTTGCTAGAGGTAGTGGTACCCTGCAATTCTTTGGCTACATGTGCTTAAGCTCTCTGAGGAGCCGCTATGCAAGCTCTGAAACGGTGGAGGGAGGGACTGGCATCGGATCGTGTGCCACCAATCGAGCCCAGCAGCAAGCACAGCCACCACCAATCCTCAGCTGGTGTGTGTGTCCATGCACCCACACATGGAATGGGCTAGCAAATACTTTCTCACAAAATGTGTCATTATCCCCCCTCCTGTTTCAGTGACCCAACAGCCCCACTATTCTTTCCACTGCCCTATCTGTCTCCAGGGGCTACTGGATGTGTTTCTCTGCTTTGGGCACGGATCGGCCTTGAAACATCTGCAGACGGATTAGAGCTGGGTTGAGTGACTGCCCCCTCCTCTCCCTATTCTTTCTCCAGCCTCCCGCCCAAGACTGCATGTCACTGTACGCTCTATTGGCATTGATGGATTTTTATTAACACTTTCCATCTAGTCTTGGGCCATATCGTAGAGAAAATTAAGAGTTTGATGGAAATAACTGAAGAACTATTTCAAGATGGCGTTTGTGTGGCAACGAATGGGTTTAGTGGTGGCGAATCAACCATGGAAATAAACAAAATGGAGCTTCACAGCTGCTGTAATTAGTTTCAAAAATGTTTTGTCAGTTTCACAATGAATTTTTAAATGTTTGACTACATGTCAGACTCCTGGACAAAGTTACTCTCAACAACACTTTCTTTTTGCAGTGATTTGTTTATTGAGGAATAATAATGTTCCAGGCTATATGAGTACTGTGTGAGAACTGAGGTTCTGGTGGGAGAATTTAAAGATATAGACAGTCCAAACAAGGCCCCCCCTTTCATGCATCCAATCACACACCTTAATTACCCTGCCTAGCCTTTGCGTCTACTCACCCCCACACCTGAGAATATACTAATAGCAAGCTGGCATAGTGTGGCTCAAGGTTGTCCCTAGACAGGGTGGTAACCTGGAAAGAGTTATGATGCCTATGATAGAGAGCAGAGCAGCAGCAGTTCACACACTCAGCCATTCATCCCCTCCACACACAGGAATTTCCCCTTTACAATTATGGCAAACTAAAGACAGAGTTTGACATTCTGCCCCCACAAAGCCTCTCACACACACCCCAGCTTGTGAGGGTGCCTCTTATGAAAAGCGTACACCAACTTTGGAGCTTTCACATGTTTCTCTTCCACCCATTCATTATTACTTGGGCCAAATTTTTCCATTTGGTAAGGTAATACAGTCGGTCCTGTTTAGGTTTTGAATCCAAAATGTCCTCCACTTCTTGATAGGGCTCCCCACCCACATTCAGGGGAGGAGGAGCTGCCGGACAAGGTTTCCACTTCAATGGTCCAGGATCCTTCTTCAGCAGACTGAAATGAAAAAATGTGTTGTAGATTTTTAGGCAAGTCCACTTCAACAGTTACTTTATTGACAAGTTGCACCACTTCGAGGCACACCACATGTATTTCCACCCTAGTTTTCTCCTGGGTTGCAATCCCTTAAGATTCTTGGTGGAAATGTACACTGAGTCCCCTGGTTTTAATTCCCATTCAGGGCCCCTCCCTTTGTCTGCATAGCGTGTAGTCCTTCTTGGCTTTAGCGAGTGATTTCTGTAGACCACCCTTGAGTCACTATAGCCCACCAGGTCTGGGCATCCCCGGGTTCAGCTCCCCTGCATAGACCATTGGGAGCCCCCCCCCTTCATGTCCATGTACTGGTTTGAAAGGGGACATGCCAATAGAGATGTACACTGAGTTGTGATAACTGTATTCTGCAAATGGAAGTCGCTCCACCCAGTTACTTTGCTGATGATTTACGAAACACCTTAAGAACTGTTCCAACACCTGTTGGTCCGTTTGGTTTGGCTGTCAGTCTCTGGGTGATAGGCACTACTTAGTCCCTGTTCCACTCCCAGTAATTTTAACAACTCCTTCCAGAAACTGGCAATGAACTGTGAACCCCGGTCCAAAATTATTTTACAAGGCAAGGAATGGAGCCGGGTTATGTGCTGCATGAACATTTGGGCTAGCTTCCTGGTAGTTAGCAACTGTTTGCAAGGGACAAAATGCACTTGTTTAGAAAAGAGTTTGACCACCACCCAGATCACCATCTTCCCATGGCTAGGGGGTAAGTCCATGATAAGGTCCATGGAAACAGTGGATCAAGGCCAATCTGGGGTCTCCAGTGGTTGCAACAGTCCCAGGGTTTTCCCTGGTTGCCTCTTACTCATTAAACATGTTTGACAGGAGGCAACATACTGAGAGATGTCTCTTCACACACGAGGCCACCAAAATTTCCGTTGGAGGAGATTCAAAGTTTTTAAATATCCATAATGTTCAGCCCTCCCTCATGGATCACTGCCTTGTCGTGGCGAGGGGGCTTGCGTGGTTCGATGAGGCTGTGGGCTATGCTGTGGAGGGCCACCCAGGACGGACAGGCCACAGCAGAGAACTCAGACCAAGTGTGATCCCCTGGAGAAGGAAATGGCAACCCACTCCAGTATCTTTGTCAAGAAAACCCCATGGACAGTAACAAAAGGCTACAAGATATGATGCCGGAAGATGAGCCCCTCAGGTCGGAAGGTGTCCAATATGCTACTGGGGGAGAGCAGAGGGCAAGTATGAGTAACCCCAGAAAGAGTGAAGTGGCTGGGCCAAAGCCGAAAGGACGCTCAGTTGTGGATGTGTCTGACGGTGAAAGGAAAGTCCGATGCTGCAAAGAACAATACTGCATAGGAACCTGGAATGTAAGATCTATGAATCAAGGTAAGCTTGACGTGGTCAAAAATGAGATGGCAAGAATGAACATCGACATCTTGGGAATCAGTGAACTAAAGTGGTCAGGAATGGGTGAATTTAATTCAGAAGACCATTATATCTACTACTGTGGCCAGGAATCCCGTAGAAAAATTGGTGTGGCCTTTATAGTCAACAAGAGAGTGAGAAAGGCAGCATTGGGATACAATCTCAAAAATGACAGGATGATCTCGGTCCAAATCCAAGGCAAACCATTCAACATCACAGTAATCCAAGTCTATGCCCCAACCACTGCTGCAGAAGAGGCTGAAGTGGACCAGTTCTATGAAGACCTACAACAGCTCATAGAACTAACACCAAAAAATGATGTCCTCATCATCATAGGGGACTGGAATGCTAAAGTAGAAAATCAAAAGGTAACCGGAAGAACAGACAAATTTGGCCTTGGAGAACAAAATGAAGCAGGGCAAAGGCTAACAGAATTTTGTCAAGAGAACATGCTGGTCATAGCGAACACCCTTTTCCAACAGCCTAAGAGGCGTCTCTACACATGGACATCACCAGATGGGCAACACCGAAATCAGATTGACTATATAATTTGCAGGCAAAGATGGAGAAGCTCTATCCAGTCAGTAAAAACAAGACCTGGAGCTGACTGTGGCTCAGATCATGAGCTACTCATTGCAAAATTCAGACTTAAATTGAAGAAAGTTGGGAAAACCACAAGGCCATTCAGATTTGACCTAGATTGCATCCCCGATGAATATACAATAGAGGTTAAGAATAGGTTTAAGGGACTAGATTTGATAGACAGAGTCCCTGAAGAACTGTGGACAGAGGTCCGTGACATTGTAAAGGAGGTAGCAATCACCACCATCCCAAAGAAAAAGAAATGCAAGAAAGCAAAGTGGCTGTCTGATGAGGCTTTACACATAGCAGAGGAAAATAGGAAAGCTAAAGGCAATGGTGAAAAGGAAAGATTTGCCCAACTGAATGCAGATTTCCAGAGAACAGCAAGGAGAGATAAGGAGGCTTTCCTGAACGAACAATGCAAAGTAGTAGAGGAAAACAATAGATTGGGAAGGACTAGAGATCTCTTCAAGAAAATTGGAGAAATCAGGGGAACATTCCATACAAAGCTGGCCATGATAAAGGACAAAAACGGTAGGGACCTAACAGAAGCAGAAGAGATTAGGAAAAGATGGCAAGAATACACAGAAGAACTATACAAGAAGGACCTCAATGTCCTTGACAACCACGACGGTATAATCACTGACCTCGAGCCAGACATCCTGGAAAGCAAAGTTAAATGGGCCTTAGAAAGCATTACTAACAACAAAGCTAGTGGAGGTGATGGTATCCCAGCTGAGTTATTCAAAGTCTTAAAAGAAGATGCTGTTAAAGTGCTGCACTCAATTTGTCAACAAATTTGGAAAACACAACAGTGGCCACAGGATTGGAAAAGGTCAGTGTACATTCCAATCCCAAAGAAGGGCAATGTCAAGGAATGTTCAAACTATCGCACAATTGCACTCATTTCACACGCTAGCAAGGTCATGCTCAAGATCCTACAAGCTAGGCTCCAACAGTATGTGGATAGAGAACTGCCAGAAGTACAAGCTGGGTTTCGAAGAGGTAGAGGAACTAGAGATCAAATTGCCAACATTCGCTGGATTATGGAGAAAGCAAGAGAGTACCAGAAAAACATCTACTTCTGCTTCATTGAGCCTAAAGCCTTTGATTGTGTGGATCACAATAAACTATGGCAGGTTCTTAAAGAGACGGGAGTACCAGACCACCTCACATGTCTCCTGAGAAACCTGTATAAGGGTCAGGAAGCAACAGTTAGAACCGGATATGGAACAACTGATTGGTTTAGCATAGGAAAAGGAGTACGACAAGGATGTATATTGTCACCTTGCTTATTTAATTTATATGCCGAGTACATCATGCAAAATGCTGGCCTGGATGAATCACAAGCTGGAGTTAAGATTGCTGGGGGAAAAGATCAATAACCTCAGATATGTAGACGATACCACTCTGATGGCAGAAAGTGAAGAGGACCTAAAGAGCCTCTTGCCCAGGGTGAAAGAGGAGAGCGCAAAAGTGGGCTTGAAGCTCAACATCAAAAAAACTAAGATCATGGCATCTGGCCCCATCACTCCTTGGCAAATAGAAGGGGAAGTCGTAGAAGATGAGACAGACTTCACGTTCCTGGGATCCCAGATCACTGTAGATGGTGACTGCAGCCATGAAATTAAAAGACGCCTGCTCCTTGGGAGGAAAGCGATGGCAAACCTAAACAGCATGATAAAAAGCAGAGACATCACCCTGCCAACAAAAGTCCGCATGGTCAAAGCAATGGTATTCCCCGTAGTAATGTATGGCTGTGAGAGTTGGACTATAAGGAAAGCCGAGCGTCGAAGAATAGATTCTTTTGAACTATGGTGTTGGAGAAGACTCTTGAGAGTCCCTTGGACTGCAAGGAGATCAAATCATTCAATCCTAAAAGAAATCAACCCTGACTGTTCCCTGGAAGGCCAGATCCTGAAGTTGAAGCTCAAATACTTTGGCCACCAAATGAGAAGGGAGCATTCACTGGAGAAGACCCTGATGCTGGGAAAGATTGAAGGTCAAAGAAGAAGGGGACGGCAAAGGATGAGATGGTTAGACAGTGTCATCGATGCAACGAACATGAAATTGAGCAAACTTCAGCAGACAGCGGAAGACAGGAGGGCCTGGCGTGATCTGGTCCATGGGGTCGCGAAGAGTCAGACTCGACTGTGCGACTGAACAACAACAATGTTCAGCCAGTTTATTATCATGCCCCATCGACAGAATCTCCCCCACCCCCGTAAGGCCATTGAAACAAACAGTTTATTTTGCTGGCACCAGCAACCATCCTTCTTCTGTGTTAAAGTCCCCTCCTTCTCAATTTCTGTTTTGTCAATGTCTGTCAGTGCAGACTTGAATTTTTCTGCCCAAGGCTCTGCTCCTGGTGGAGGCCCCCCTTTGCTTGGCTGCAAGTCACTACAGCCCCTCCCAACTGGGTTAGGTGTCAGCATGGTATCCACTACGTCCTCCCTCTTGCTTGCATGTCGTGGGAGGTGGGACAAGGTGTTGGCCAGGAAGTTTGACTTCCCTAGTAGGTGCTTAAAGGTGAAATGAAACTTAGAGAAAAACTCCGCCCACCTTAACTGTTTGGTGTTTAGGCACCTAGGGGCTTTTAGTGCTTTGAGGTTTTTATGATCAGTCCAAACCTCAAATGGAATGTGAGCCCACTCCAACCAATGCCACCATGTTGTCAAAGCTAGTTTAATGATGGCAGCCTCTTTGTCCCATACTGCCCAGTTGTGTTCAGTGGATGAAATTTTTTTAGACACATAGACCAATGGGTGCAAATTCCCATCCTCTCCCCTCTGTAAGATTGCTCACCCCATGGCCACATCTCAAGCATCCACTTGGACCACGAACTGCTTAGTCTCATCAGGGTGGTGCAAGATGGGCTCCGATGTAAACAAAGTCTTTAGATGTTTGAATGCTTGCTGGCACTCTGGGGACCATGGTAGCCTGCTGCTTGGCTTTTGACTTTCTGGCCCTTTCCCCTTTGTTTTCAGGAGATCGGTGAGGGGGAGGGTGACCTAGGCAAAGCTTGGGATGAACTGCCGGTAGAAATTGGTGAACCTGAAGAAGGACTAACTTCCTCTGGATCTGTGGGGGCTTCCCATCCCACCCCATACTGGACCTTCTGTGTGTCTATGCCCAGTTCCTTCCCCGAGATGCAGTACCCAAGAAAGTCCAGCTCCTCCTTATGGAACTCACACTTAGAAAGCTTGGCAAACAAGCGGTTCTCATAGAGGGCTTTCAGGACGTCACGCACCAGTCTCACATGTGACTCCTTATCTTTCAAATATATCAAGGTATCATCTAGATAAACCAGGAACCCTTTGTACTCCCAAGTACCATTGAGAACTTTGCAGAAGGGTTCACTATGAAACAGCAGAGTTCCCAGTGAGAGGCCACCCCTACAGATAGATGGAGAGTGCACTATTGGCAAGTCTCCCCCAATCGGGATCCTTGCTTCAGCCCATGAAGCCAAGTGCATGCCCACTCCAGTTCTAACGGGTCCTTGTACTGTTGGCGCAGGGACTGCATGAAAGCATCAACATCCCTGAGTTCCAGGCCCCCCACATTGTACAGCCCCATGATCCAGTCCGCTGTGCAGTCTCACAGCCGAGAGCCGATGTAATCCACTTGCTGCTCATCCGAGGTGTAGGTATGGCCCCATTCCCTCAGAAACTTCTGCACCTGAATCACAAAAAACGCCAGCTTCTCTGGGGTGCCATTGAACGTTGCCTCTATGATCTCTCAGGGATGTTCTTGCCCTGGCATCAGAGCTGGTTGGGGTGCCAGCAAGGGTGGAGGTGGAGGAGGGGGGTTCTGTTTGGCCTCTTCTTCCTCCTCTTCCTCTCCCCCTTCTGCTTGCTGCATGAGCTCCTTGACAGCCTCTAGGAGGTTCTGTACCAGCATCTGAAGGTCTCTCTTGAGCTCTTTGATCTTGCTCCAGAGTTCTGAACTGAACCACTCAGCACTTGCTTCTTCTCCCAGTGCTCTGGCCACTCACATCCTCTCTAGGTCCTCCCTGAACATCCAGGAGGTTCTTCTCCATTCCAGTTCTGAGTAACTCTTCTCCCGATAGCCCAGGGTGCATAGCCAGGCAGGCTCTGGAAGGTTGTCTCTTGCCTTTGCGCCTTTCTTGTGGGGCCCCACGCCCCTTTTTGGCTTCACGGCAGGCTCCCCATCACCATTCAGCTTCTCCTTGTCATGGGCCAGGACTTCAGTTTGGGTATCAGTTCCTGTCCCTCCGGTGGTGCGGAGGTGATGCGGTTGAAGAAGGGAGTTCCGACACTTTGTCAGACCCCTGGACGAAGTTACTCTCAACAACACTCTCTTTTTTCAGTGATTTGTTTGTTGAGGAATAATCATGTTCCAGGCTAGATCAGTACCACATGAGAACAGAGGTTCTGGCAGGAGAATTCAAAGATACAGACAGTTCAAACAAGGCCCCCCTTCCATGCATCCAATCACACATCTTAATTATCCCACCTAGGCTTCATGCCTACTGTCCCCCTCCCAACCTGAGAATATACTGTTTCTTTATCTATAATAGCAAGCTGGCACAGTGTGGCTCAAGGTCATCCCTAGACAGGGAGGTATCTTGGAAAGAGTTACAATGCCTATGATAGAGAGCAGAGCAGCAGTTCACACACTCAGCCATTTACCCTCCCCCAGCAGTAATTTCCCCTTTACAATTATGGCAAACTAAAGACAGAGATTTACAGTACATTCCTTTTCATGCAAGGACTGAACCATGAGGATTATAATGGAAGGCGCAGGTTTGCTGTGTCATTAAATGTATCAGGTGGCACTTTTGTTTTTGAAATCCACATTCGTGTTGCCTGTGTTTTTTGATTTAGCATGTAGATAGGAATGTATTAATACTGCTTTTCCTGACATTTGCTAGTCAACAATGGCCATGCAGTACTAACACCTTGTTCCTCAGTGGGGGAGGGGATCTGTAACTCCTCCCAAATTTTTCCCAGTGGCTAACCAGTTGGAAGAAAATTTCCTTGTGGTCACAATAACAGACCATAACATTACCTGGTAGTCCCCATCAGGCCAATCTAAGTATTTTTGTGGTTTAGTCATCCAACAGGATCAACATTGGCTGAGAGTGGTAACTTTGAAGGCATGTAATGGGTGAAGACAACAAGGAATGCTGGGTCCTTGTGGTGCCATTTACCATGAAAATAACTTCTTTATTGCATTCTTGCTAGAGCAGGAGAATATGGCAACCAGTGGCAAGCCTAATAGCGGTGGATGTGGAGTGTCCTGGCGAGAATGGGAGACACTCAATCTCCTCTCCCAGTGGGGAGGCATTCGGGTCCTTCCCTTAGGAATACTGACATTTTGTCCACCTTCCAGGAGAAGTGGAAGAAAGGTTTTAGATAAATAATAAGTAAACAAGCAATCTATGTAGCCTGGAGATCAGTAGTAATTCTGGGAGATCTCCAGCCACTGCCTAGAGGCTGGAAACCCGAAGAACTATACTTGGAAGCATGCCCTTCTGTGGCTGCATTGGTACAGTCCAGACATCATGCCAAACTGCATTCATGTAGATGCTTTAGCACAAACCAAAGTTTGGTGCTATATCCAGGTTTGGTGGTTTGTGTAGAGTTGCCAGCCTCCAGGTAGCATTTGGAGACCTCCCGCTGTCACAGCTGATCTCCAGACGACCAAGATCAGTTTCCCTGGAGAAAATGGCTGCTTTGGAGGGTGGGCTCCATATGGCATTCTACCCTGATGAGGCCCCTCCCCACCCCAAACCCTGCCCTCTCCAGGTTTCATCCCCCACATCTCCAGGTATTTCCCAACCCAGAGCTGGCAACCTTAGGTTTACCCACTTCTTCCAAAGCAAGATTACCCATCAGTAACAAACTGTGGGCACCAGGTTTGTTCATGTCTGAAGTTCTGAACTGTGGAATTGCGTGAATCTGCCTCAGAATAATAGTTGTCTTCACAGAGTTACTGTGAACAGAACAGCAGTAAAGCACTTCATAAATTAAGAAAGGAATATAAATTATAAGTAGTTGGAAAGAGAAAGCTTTGAAAGCTTTGTAGGAGGGAACTTTCAAAAGAATAGTTGCGCAAGATGCATTTAATTACACAGAACATTTTTCTTTTCATTTTATGCATTAGATGGCCACACATATTGGTTGTTACAAAATCTAAATATGATCACGGAAGCATAGGTAAATGTCCAAAACCTGTCTTGAGCGTGAAAATTCTTCAAACCATTATTTTAACAGAATTTTGCTGTATACAAAAAATGTGACATCTCAACCCATAGGGCGGTCACAACAAAATTAATTTTCCCCAATGTTTAATTTTAAGCAACAGAATCCATTCCCAAATTTGTCATTGCTTTTATTCCATCTCTGCCAGCTCTATGATTCTTCCTCATGAAAGTTAATTAATACTTGCAAGATGCCCCAGATAGAGGGGTGATGGTTGAAATCTGTGTCGTGATAGTATAGTTTCATTTTGATCTAAAAATTCAAGCATGGAAGGGCAGGAAATGTCAAAAGGTGGAGAAGGGTATATTAGCACTGAGGGAACCTTGTCTTTACTGCTGTTGCTACTGGGGACATGTTGCATTTTGTGGGCCATTGTTCCACTTAAAAAGTCAGACCTTCTCAGGCCTGCAGACAAAAGAGTTGATAGAATCCCAGCCTGAAAGAGCAGACTGCACCAATTCAGTCTCACCTCCACAAAAAAATCTTTCCATCAGGTTAAGAAACAACAGCTGGCACACCTGGAATAAGGATTTAAGCCTAGCTGGCTCCATGACTTGCTACCTTTCTTCTTGCAGATTCTTATAGGTGTAGGGGATCACTGGAACATGTGATTCCCCACCTGCAATCTGCAGTGGCACAGTCCATTCTACTCTCTATGGGCTCGTTTCCATGTCATTCTGCAGCAGGGTTGAGGACAGGGTTGCCAACCTCCAAGTGGTGGCTGGCGATCTCCAGCTATTACAACTAATCGTCAGGTGGCCGAGATCTGTTCACCTGGAGAAAATGGCCGCTTTGGAAGGTGGACTGTATGGCATTATACCTAACTGAAGTCCCTCCCCTCCCCAAACCCAGCCCTCCACAGACCCCACCCCCCAAATCTCCAGGCATTTCCCAACCCGGAGCTGGTATCCCTAGTTGGGGAGGAGGTCTCTCTCCTGTGCCTTCTTTGCAAAGCATTTTAAGAGAAACAAACTGGCAGAGAACATACTTATTCATGTTCATCTGGAACACGATTACAGAAGAGGGGAGATCATCTGATCTGTCTGCAGACAAGGAAATGCCAAAGGTGGGGAAGACCAAAGAGGGGAAAGTTGTTGGCTGCCTTTACATATTTTCTAAATCTAGCTATAGTTGGAGGTAGTCACCTAAGGATATAAACATAACCAGAGGTGGGGAAATTAGGTCTGGATTACATTTCAGATCATGAAAAAAAAGCATGCCGTGTCAGCAAGGATATGCAGACATTATTTTCTGACATGCCGCTCTCTGTGCTTATATGCTTTACCACTTTATTAATTTCCTGTTTCATGTGCCTATGCTAAATTTGTGTTGCTTTTTCAAAAAAGTTGACACGCAAGGATCCCAGGCCTTGGCTCCAGGCTACCTTCAAGTGCCCTGACTTGTCTAGATCCACATGGTTTTCACAAGAAAAATGCCCACAGTAATGTTTGGGTGTTGCTGTAATGAAAATTCCGTTGGATCTTGCTATTGTTGCTACAAACATTCTGAGTGTTTTGTGTCCCACATGACGGGGCACAGAACAGGAACCCAGCTGTAGAGGCATCACAGTTCCAAGAAGAAAATGATTAAGGCCTGGATAATGTGGCCAAGTGTTGCTGAAATGCAGCTTTGGAAACATTATGAAAACTGTGAGTTTAAACCATGGTTTTGTACAGCAGGCTCTGGCTTGAATATACCATATCAGAGTAACATCCTGGGTTTATGCATTCATCTGCCTCTTGCTTCTTTATGTCTTCATGTGCTGTAAGGGAGGGGCCGTGGCTGAGTGACAGAGCCTCTGCTTTGTGTGCAAAAGGTCCTGAGTTCAGTCCCTGGCATCTCCACTGGAAAGGATTGGGGGATGTAAAAGACTTCTGCTGGAGACTCTGGAGCACCACGGCCAGTCTTGAGTAGACAATATTGAACTTTTTGGACCCTCAAGGGTCTGATTCAGTACCAGCTTATTATGTGATGTCTGAATGCAGCCCAAAACTTGGAGCAACATGCCCAGCAAAATAATGTGGCAGATAGGGGTTTTTTTTTGGAACTGCAGCAATTTGAGGGGTGAGGGATAACATATGAAGCACAGTAGACAACCAGTTTATAACAAAACAACATTTACAGTGAAATTCTAAGCAGAGTTATATATTCCTAAACCCATTGATTTCAATGGGCTTCGGAGGCAATAGCTCTGAACTCAAGGAAGTGCCAAACTCTGGTTTGGGAAATTCCACGGGATTTGGGGGACAGACAGGTTTGAAGAGGGAAGGCTCAGCAAGGTGTAATGCCTTAGAGTCCACCCTTCAAAGCAGCCATTTTCACTAGGGGAACTGTTCTGTTTTCTGGAGATCTCTGGTCTCTTCCTAGAGGACTGGACTCTGGAGCATGCCCTAATTCTGAAATTGCTATTAGATACTTTCCTAGATACACTGAAATTAAGAAGGAACAATGCTAACCAAATGCAGCACACTTTCTTATAACATTTACTCATTTTGCATTCTTGAACCTAAGACAGGACAGGCTCCAGGTTATAACTTTAAGGAGTCTTTGAGAAGCAATAGAAACAAAATCAATTTTATACCAGTTTGGTGTTATGGAGCAAATAAACATCAACATTGCAGCTGCTTCTTTTTGCAATAAAGTTTTAGCAGCCTTTTGAATGTTTGTTTGCTTAGCTTTCCTTTGTCCTGATAGGCAAGGCAGGATACTGACATCATGAATATCTTTACAGTTAAACACACTCAATCACAGCCACAACACACCTCCATTCAAGGCCACGTGACATAGTATAATCCTATGTATGACCTCTCAGAAATAAACCGCAGAGTGAAAATAAGACTCCATGCCCCCCACAGTACATGTCCATAGGATTGTTGCCTTGGGTGGGCACTTCAATGTCCTAAGTGTAGACACAAATATATTATATGAATGTGACTAACGTGCTCAGTACAGACAGACCCATCAGGGAGGAATGAGCCTGGTTCACAGGGGAGTGAGTGGCTGGCTAAACTCACAACATCTAGAGATGCAGATGCATTCGCTGTGTATGACTTCATTTCATATTCACTGCAGTGCTACCAAGCATGGTTTCACAGATGACATCATTAGATAGGCAGCTGTTTTAGGGCACCCCTAAAAATGTAGAAGAGCAAATGTCTGAAGTACACACAGCTACCTATTTTTGTCAGGGAGCCAGGATCGGTAGCTCTTTGTCAATTGTAAAACTGGCAGTTACTTCAACATAACGTGTGAAATGGCTATAGCAGCTTGTTAGCAAGCATCTCCTGCCTATGCCCATATTATTTTCAGCATAGCATCCGGACATGCCCTGATTTAATCAGTTGCCATTCTACAGCGTCATGCACAAACACATGTGGTTTTCTGCCTGCCAACTCCACCCCAGCCTCATTCCTTTCCTGCTCCAAATACCAGGTTTTTGTCAAAGAGGGTAGCATCACTTCCAGTGTGTTCACCAGTCATGAACTGAGGCCAATAAGGGGCCTCCCCAGACACTAAATCAAAATTGTTTTTTTTTTTCATATTTCCAATTATTGCAGCACTTTCAACATCCCATACGCCACGATACGGGGTAGTGGTGGAGAGGATAAATCAACAGACAAGACAGCTCCCTTGTAGAGACTGGTACAGATTTGGGATCTGCCACAGCCAACACCCACAGTTTTTGCCAGATGTCTCTAAGAGGTCTGTAAGATTAACCCCTTCTGGAAGAGGAAAGTTTTTGCTAAACAAATACTCAAAGACACTGTTATCTCTTTGACTTACATTACTGCAGCACAGGCTGATAGAATTCAAAGCAATTAGGGCTGCAAACCTAAGTCCACTTGTTTCTTGGATACAATTATTTTTAAACAAACATGTATACAATAAAGCTGTATTAGCTTAGCCCTAACTTTGCTGTGGTGGCTCAAGTGGTTAAGACGCTGAACTGCAGGCTGTGGAAGGTCAGCAGTTCAGCAGTTCAAGACCCAAGAGTGCCACATGACGGAGTGAGCTCCCGTCTCTAGTTCCAGCTCCTGCCAACCTAGCAGTTCGAAAGCAAGAAATTGCAAGTAGATAAATAGGTACCACTTCGGTGGGAAGGTAACAGCGTTCCATGCACCTTGGTGTTTAGTCATGCTGGCCACATGACCACGGAAACATCTTCGGACAGCGCTGGCTCTTCGGCTTTGAAACGGAGATGAGCACCGCAACCCTAGAGTCGGACTCAACTGGTTTTTGAGCAAGGGAACCTTTACCTTTACCTTTAACTTTGCTTACACAGACATAGTTCCAACTGATTTCAGTGAGACTTACTTTCTAATAAGCATGCATGAGGATTGGCTTGAAGACCTGTGCAAATTTCCCTATGACCAAGTCACGCTGAACTTAGTGGTACTTACTTTTAAGTAAGAACATAAGAACATAAGAGAAGCCAATGTTGAATCAGGCCAATGGCCCATCTAATCCAACACTCTGTCACACAGCGGCCAAAATATACCAGGTGCCATCAGGAGGTCCAGCAGTGGGGCCAGGACACCAGAAGCCCTCCCACTGCTGCCCCCTCCAGCACCAAGAATAGAGTGCATCACCTGCCCTAGACTGAGAGTTCCCATCTATACCCTGTGGCTAATAGCCACTGATGGACTTCTGCTCCATATGTTTATCTAATTCCCTCTTGAAACTGTCCATGCTTGTAGCTGCCACCACCTCCTGTGGCAGTGAATTCCATATGTTAATCACTCTTTGGGTGAAAAAGTATTTCCTTTTATCTGTTCTAACCCGACTGCTCAGCAATTTCATGGAGTGCCCACGAGTTCTTGTATTGTGAGAAAGGGAGAAAAGTACTTCTTTCTCAACCTGCTCAATCCCATTCATAATCTTATAAACCTCAATCATGTCACCCCTCAGCCATCGTTTCTCCAAGCTAAAGAGCCCCAAGCATTTTAACCTTTCTTCATAGGGAAGGTGTTCCAATCCTTTTATCATTCTAGTTGCCCTTCTCTGCACTTTTTCCAATGCTATAATATCCTTTTTGAGATGTGGTGATTAAAACTGTACACAGTATTCCAAATGAGGTCGCACCAATGATTTATACAGGGGCATGATGATACTGGCTGATTTGTTTTCAATTCCCTTCCTAATAATCCCCAGCATAGCGTTGGCCTTCTTTATTGCAGCTACACACTGTCTAGACATTTTCATTGAGTTATCCACTACGACTCCAAGATCTCGCTCTTGGTCCGTCTCTGCCAGTAAACACACATAGGCTAAGGACAAATTCCAAAGGGGCAAACAATCCTAGGTATGTCTACTCAGAATAAAGCCTCTTTTATTTGGTGGGTCTTACTCCCAGGCAAACATGAATAAAATTGCAGCTATTATCTACAGCAGGCAAAAATTACAGTTCTGTGGTTTGTTACTCTCTTGTGTTTCCCAAAGAGTTTGTTATTTTAGCCTCCACAAGGGTCAATAATCCATGTACAAGCTCTTTTGGTGTACAATTCAAATTCTCCCCTATTAATGGGTGAAGTGGGTGTTTTCAGTACAGATTCTATGAAAGCTTTTAGTTTGTGTGCAAATATTAAAAGAGGACAGAAAGAAGGGAGCCAGTTTGGGTTTTTTTTAAGGCAAATGTACTTTTTAATCAGTGTATGTTTTAGATACACAATTCAGTTGTTCGAATAATGTTCCATAAAGCCTGAAGGTTTAGATTAACCAGCCAGGCTTTAAGTTGATTAAATGGCAAAGGCAACTTTAAACTGGTGAAACTGCCAGTTAAAGGCATACTTTTAAAGATACTTTTTACTTTTAAAGTACTTTTTAGCTTCTTTGGTGTGACTGTTAGAGGGAAGGGAAAAGAAAATACTAAAGAAATTCTTTCATTCTAACAGTGAATAGTGGCTTTTGTTTATTAAATGGTAATTTTTTTCACACTTCCTATAATATCGCAAGAAGACACCGAGATTAGGTGTGTATATTAACCACAACATCAGTTATGGAACAGTTACAAAGAAGATGATTCATCAGCTAAACATTTCTTTAATTGATCGAGAATGCCTCCCTACCAGTTAAGCATTACTTGCAGGAACAGCCGATATATTTGGGGTTGCAAAGTGGCCTTCAAAACCCTGTACAGTTTGGGACCAACATAATTTAAGTACTTCCTAATCCCTTATGAACCTGCCCAGCCACTGTGGCCGTCTTCATAGGCCCTGCTTCAGGTGCCCTTGCCTCATCAGGCAGGCAGCAACCCCAGGAGAGGGCCTTCTCAGAGCTCCAGAAATCTCTCCCCAAGGAGATTTGCCCTTCCCCTTCTGTTTCCCTCTTCTGCCAGCAGGCAAAGACTTTTTGTTTCATTTGGCATTCCCGATTGATCCCTCCTTCCTAACCAATATTTTAATTGCAGTTTTTCCATTTTGTATTATTTTAATTCTGTTTTTAATTGTTTTAATGATATGTATTGGGGGCGTTGATTTTAATGGTTTGAAATTTTATCATATAAGTTGTAAATCGCTAGCTGCCTTGGTGACCCTTGTAAGGGCAGAAAGGTGGGATACAAATTTTGCAAATAAATAAATAATATGCTCCACCGCCACCTGCCTGGAGAGAGCCGCCTGGCCCTCCCCGCCCCGGCTTCCCCGGTGCCCGGCCAGGCCCCTCTGCCTTGTGCGCCGTGCCCGGCTTCCCCGGTCCTGCCGCTTGGTGGCCTGCTTGCCCGGCCCCGGCCCCACGGCTGCCCTGCCCTGCTTTGCCTTGCCCGTGCCTGGGCCCCACAACGCTGGGGGAAGGGGCCCGTGTGGGCGCCATGTGAAGGGCCACGGGGGCAGCGGGGGATGATGGAGTGAGATGCGCGGCCTGGTCCCCCATGGTGTACCAGCCTGTTGCTGCGGCTGGAGGAGGCCGAGGCGGAGCCAGCCTTGGCGGGGGGCAGCTGGTCGGGCGGGAGGTGGCTGTGGCCCTCCTCGTTCCAGGCGCTGTGCAGCACCATCTCCACCCTGGCCCACATCACTTCTACTGCGAGAAGATCGGCACAGGCTTCTTCTCTAACATCTTCAAGGTGAGTGCTGCTGGAGATGCCGGGGGTGGGGTCCCTGCTCACCTGGGCACAGGTGCGCGCCCCCCCGGCCGGGCCTCTCTTGGGAATTAGGGGAACAGCGGGGTGCCCTGAGAGGTTGGGGGGCAGAAGTGCCATCGGGGCTGCCCCAAGGCAAGGCAAGTGTGGGGCGTATAGGCAAGTCGCACTAAGAAGAAGAGACAGGGGTTTAAACCCCCGCCTCTTCCCTGGCTTGCTAGTGCTGCCCCCCCAGTCTCCAGGCCCCACCGAGAGGTTGGCATCACTGGGGTGTGTGGGTGCCATGAGGTGGCCTGCCTAGGGCACCCAGACCCCTTGGGCTGGCCCTGGAAATACCTGGGGATTTGGGGGGTTGAGCCTGAGGAGGACAGGGTCCGGGAAGAGGAGGGGCTTCAATGGGATATAATGCCACAGAGTCCACCTTCCAAAGCAGCCATTTGTTCCAGGTGAATTGATCTCTGTCACCTGGAGATCAGTTGTAATCCCAGGAGATCTCCACCTCCCACCTGGAGGATGGCAACCCTGACTCATGCACAGATGCACACTGCTTTTTCAAAACGAATATACACAAAAGAGGCAACAACTATGGCAACCGCCGTTCTCCACATGTACCCCCGTGAGCACTAAGATTGGGTTCCCAAAATTGCCTGGTTCTTCTGGGGCCTAAAGAGGCCAGGTTGGCTACAACAAAGGCCAGGGCCTTTTCTGTGGTGGCCCCTCACTGGTGGAACGAGCTGCCAGAGGACATCAGGGCCCTGTGGGACCTGTTACAGTTCCACAGGGCCTGTGAAATGGAGCTCTTCCACCAGGCTTTTAAGTAGGGGCCGCCTGGATTGCATGGCCCTGGCCCGATTACCAACTGTGCCAACAACCGTACCATCATTGATACTGACAGTACCAACGGCACCACCAATGGAGTCTTACAGCCGGGCGTGATCTTAGAGGCACCATTCAGCTGACAGTGATTGGATGTTTTGCCATCTTTTTAACATAAGTTATAGATTTTAATAGAATGTTAATGTATATCGATGTATGTTGTTAGCTGCCCTGAGCCACTGGAAGGCAGGGAGGGCAGGATATAAATGTAAATATAAATAAATAAGCTCTGCCCTTATGCACATTCATTGGAACGTGTATTGAAGGGAATGTGTGTGCAGGCTGTATACAATGAATGCACATGGATGGATGGGAAGAGATTGCCATTGTATCCCTATGATCTTCGTCGTGGTCTCTGTGCAGTCCCACACATGGGTTGGGCGCCTGCGCACGACCTCGTTCGGAGAAACTTCTAGAGCTTTACCTCAGAAGAGCTTTTGGCAGGCTCTCCTCCCACCCTGGGGGAGGAGACATGCACTGCGCATGCCCAGAGCGGGAGAGAGAGCCGCCTCCCACTCAGTTCTTCTTCGACCGCCTTCGTGTTCACACCTCGTTCCTGTCGTTCCTCCATTTACCTCAGCTGAGTATATCTTTCTTCGCTTTCGCTTTATTTTTCCATCTGCTTCTTTCTCTTCTAAAAAATATTTAAAAAAAAAAAATCTTTGTCTATCTCTCTTTCCCCCCTCTCCTTTCTTTGGAGGGTGGGTGGGGATTTTTGTATGGGAAAGACTCAATTCTTTAAGGTCTGTCGTCGTTGCCCTGCTAAAATTCCATCCAACGACGGGCACGACCTTTGCTTAGTTTGTTTGGGTGAGGCCCATAGAGTAGATTCTTGCCCTCATTGCGCGAGTTTCACTCGTCAGGCTCGCCGTAATTGAGAGGCTAGGCTCAAAGCTCTTCTTGTTGAATTGGCTCTGCGTCCCACAATGTCTTCGGGAGCTTCCCAGGTCTCGGTAGCCAAAAAGTCGGACACCTCCTCGAAGGCACCGAAACAGAAACCTAAGCGGGCTGAAGATAAGACCCCTTCGAGGTCGAAGGCCACGCCCTCTGCTTCGGTTTCGAAAGTGGACCCCATCATCGTGACTGGGTTGTCGACGTCGATGCCGGCCCTTGCCTCTACATCTCATCAGTCTGCGGCTCGACAACAGACTCCGCAGCACCCCCACTCGTCACCTACGGGGACGATACCGTTGGGCCAGTTGACCAGATCGCCTCCGCACCTGTCTCCGCGAACAGGCTCCCGGTCTCCACGGAGGCGCTCCACTACCCCGATCCACACTTTGGACGAGGGTCTGGTTGTGCACCGCCATGCTCGGTCCCGATCTCGACTTGGTCGTCGATGCCTGATCCGTAGGCAATCCCCGTCGTCGTCTGATTCCGCCTCTGACCACCAATGCTGGTCCTGCGAAGACCGTTGGGAGCGTCCGGATGCGGCCTATTATTATTCGAGGTCTCCGACACCGGAGAGACACCGCTATGACCGACTCCGGCATTCGGAACGTGGAGATCAGGCCCACGCCCCTGACCTCCCTCGGCGCTCGGCATCTGTGGCCTCGGCTCATTCTGCCTCTCGGGAACAGCCTTCTGACCTTCCCAGAAATCGGGACGCCCCAAGGAGTTCCCCAATGGAACCTCGACACCGTCCTGCCGTCGACCATCCGGTCGTCGACCTTGTCCAACCCCGATCCTCCTCTCCTATGTCGATCTCGGACGGGTCGGATTCGGCGGACTTCGATCCCGAGGTCTCTCGAATCGAGGACGAGCACCGACGCTCGGGGTCGATTTCCCCTACGGAAGGCCCTAAGGCATTTTTGGAGCTCGTTACCAGGATGGCGACTGCCCTCCAAGTTCAGGGCTTTACGGAGTCCCCAGCAGTGACCGACGTCGTTCACCGATTGGTCCAGGCCGATCTTCCTCCGTCTCCCGTCTTGCCTTTGCTGCCTGTCCACCTTTCTATGTTGAAAGAGTCATGGGAACACCCGGCTTCGATCCCTCCGGTTTTGAGGCGCTATGATGGGTTGTACAGGATCCAGGATGCTCCTGGCAAATTCCTCCTTTCTCAGCCACCACCGAACTCCATGGTGGTTCACTCTTCTTCGAAATCGAGGCAGCCTGCCCGCCAGTCCACGCCCCCTGACCGTGAGGGTCATAAACTGGATCTTCTGGCCAAGAAGATGTACTCTCTGGCCTCCATGAATCTCCGGGTCGATACTTATCTGTCGTATTTATCTGCATATGCATTCAACGTTGCCAATGCAATTCGCCCTGTCCTGGAGTTTGTTCCGGAAGAGCACCGTCCCACTCTCTCGGCTGCCTTGTCTGAGGTTTGTGCCATATCAAAGCAACAAATCAATTCCGTTCGTCATGCAGTCAGCTGCTCCTCTAAACTCCTGGTGTCTTCTGTCGCTGTCCGGCGTCATGCCTGGCTGCGGGGCACCTCCCTACAACCGGACGTCAAGTTCCGTGTAGAAGACCTCCCCTTTGACGGAAACGGCCTCTTCCACTCCACCACCGACGAAGTGTTGAAGGCTGTTGATGAGAGTCGTAAGCAGGCCCGAAACCTTGGAGTCTCAGCTGCACCTTACCGTCCCAGAAACCGTTCCTGGAAACCTTCCGGCTCCAGGCGATACCTATCTCCGGCACCTCACTCCCAATGGAGGAGGAAACCGTACGACTCCCGTCCTCCTTCCAAACACCGTTCCCAACCCACCAAAAAGCCGCCGCAGCCTAAGCAGTCTGTTTGACTGTCCCCACCGTCTCTCTCCAATGTCGTTCACTCCTTCCGTCCGTACCCGCCTCTTCCCCTTTCTACCAGCCTGGGAAGAAATTTCAACCGACTCTTGGGTCCTCACCATCCTGCGGGTCGGGTACGCCATAGAGTTCGTTTTGCCTCCGATCCTCCCACACTTTGTCGTCACGCCTCCAGACCCCCTCCTCGATCTCGAGGTTTCTGCTCTCCTTGCCAAGGGGGCCATCGAGGTCGTCCCGGAGGCGCAACGAACTCTCGGCTTCTACTCGAAGTATTTCCTGGTCCCCAAGAGGGATGGCGGCTTCAGACCAATTATGGACCTTCGGGATCTCAACCGTTACATTCGGTATCAAAAATTCAGAATGGTCACTCTGCAGTCGATCCTTCCTCTCCTTCCACAGGCAGCGTGGCTCGCGTCAGTCGATCTTCAAGACGCATACTTCCATGTCACGATCCGTCCCCAACATCGGCGGTTTCTCCGCTTCGCCGTTGGAGATGCCCACTACCAGTACAGGGTGCTTCCCTTCGGCCTTTCTACAGCTCCACGGGTGTTCACCAAGCTGATGGCTGTGGTGGTAGCCGAACTCCACCGACGGGGAGTCACTCTTTATCCTTACATCGACGACTGGCTTCTCGTAGCTCCAACGCCAACTCAGTTGCTCCACGACACTCAGGAGACTCTCTCCCTCCTCCGTGCTCTCGGGCTTTGCGTCAACCACGCCAAGTCCTCCCTTCAGCCCCTCCAAATCCTTCGATTCCTCAGGGCTCGACTCGACACCAACCTCGACGCGGCTTTCCTTCCGGAGTCCAGGGCTTCCGACATTCGTGCGATGGTGTCCGCCTTTCAGACGTGTCCCCAACAATCTGCCCGTTCGGTCATGAGGCTTCTGGGTCACTTTGCCTCTACGGTGTTCGTTGTCCGCAATGCCCAGTTGAAGATGCGGCCGCTTCAGCTCTGGCTCCTACGAGCCTTCGATCCCCTCCGGAGGCCTTGGCACATGATTCTGTCGATCCCACAAACCGTCCTCGCCTCCCTCGAGTGGTGGGCTCAACCTGTCCACCTCCTTTCCGGGATGCCATTTCGTCCTCCTCCTCCCGACTTGTTGTTGACCACGGACGCTTCCCTCTCAGGTTGGGGAGCCCGGAGCGGAATGCTTACTGTTCAAGGGTCTTGGTCTGCTCGAGAGGCAGCTCGCCACATAAATTACCTGGAGTTGCAAGCAATTTACCTGGCCCTCCGGTCTTTTCTTCCGACCCTCCAAGGCCGTGTCGTCCAAGTGGCTTCCGACAGCACCACGGCTGTTTATTATGTCAACAAACAGGGCGGCACTGCCTCTGTTCGTCTCTGCACCTTGGCGATAGACCTCTGGTCCTGGTGCCTCCGCCACTCCATCACGCTCTCGGCGATTCATATTCCCGGGGATCAGAATGTCGATGCGGACCGGTTGAGTCGTTCTGCCTCATCGGACAACGAATGGTCCATTCCCCTCCGGTATCTTCGGCCTCTGTTTCGGGAGTTCAGTCACCCATCTGTCGACGGCTTCGCGTCCATCGACAATTCTCGATGTCGCCTGTTTTTCAGCAGGGGTCCCCTGTCTGCTCGGTTGCTCGGGGATGCCTTTCTCCACAAATGGAACGGAACCCTGTTTTATCTGTTTCCTCCGTTCCCTCTCATCTCTCGAGTCGTGCAGAAGATTTGTGCAGACCGCACCTCCTGCATTCTGATCACTCCGTGGTGGCCACGCCAGGTCTGGTTCCCGCACCTGCTTCAACTCTCCTGTCGATCCTTCCGCCCCTCCCTGTCGTCCCAGATCTCCTTTCTCGGGCCCGAGGGAGAATCATCCATCCCAATCTGGGATTTTTCAAATTAACGGCCTGGAAGATCCAGCCCTAGACTTGCCGCCTCAGGTCTCTGAGATCCTCCTGAATGCTAGGAAGCCTTCTACTCGACGTTCCTATCGGTTCAAGTGGAACAGATTCCAATCCTATGCTACTGATCACTCCTTCGATCCAATTCGATCATCTCTCCGTGAGATCTTCGCCTACATTGTGCATTTGAAGGATGCGGGCCTGGCATACTCGTCCTTGAGGGTTCATTTGGCGGTGATCTCCGCCTACCACCCCCTCATCCAAGGCTCATCAGTGTTCTCCCACCGTCTCACCAAGACGTTCCTCAAGGGTCTTCTTCGCATGTGCCCGCCTAGGAAACCGTTGGTGCCTTCCTGGAGCTTGTCTCTAGTCCTTTCTCAGCTCATGGCTAAACCGTTCGAGCCAATGGCTACCGCCGACCTCAGGTTAGTGTCCTGGAAGACGGCCTTTCTCGTAGCCATTACCACTGCATGCAGAATAGGGGAACTAGCTGCCTTTAGGGCCGATCCCCCCTATACCGTTTTTCATAGGGAGAAGGTGGTCCTTAGAACAGATCCTTCCTTCCTCCCTAAAGTCATCTCTGCCTTTCACCTCTCTCAGTCGTCTGTTCTGCCTACTTTCTTTCCGAACCCGACTGATGCTTCTCAGAGAGCCCTGCACTGTCTAGATGTGCGCAGAGCGCTCTCTTTCTATCTGCACAGGACGCAGCCCATACGTAAATCTCCTCGGCTGTTCCTAGCTTATGGCCCCCCTCACGCAGGGGAACCCATTTCTTCTCAACGTCTCTCTAAGTGGGTGACTTCCACCATAGCCCTTTGCTATGAGCTGGCGCGTCAACCCATTCCTACCTGTCTCACTGCCCATTCCACACGGGCGGTATCAACGTCCACCGCTTTCCTGGCCGGTGTCCCGTTGGAAGACGTCTGTGCGGCTGCTACGTGGTCCTCGGCATCGACCTTCGTGACCCACTACGCACTCGACGTCCGAGCTCGGCGGGATGCTTTCTTTGGTCAGACGGTACTGCGATCCCTCTTCGCTTGACCCTGCTGGACCCTCAGGTAGGACCCGTGGGTGATTTTGTTTGATGGTGATACTGTCTTAACCATTATTTTTGTGTCCTTTGCAGCTGCCAGCTCCCTCCTCCAACTGGTTCAGCTCTTGTAATCACCCATGTGTGGGACTGCACAGAGACCACGACGAAGATAAACAGGTTGCTTACCTGTAACTGATGATCTTCGAGTGGTCATCTGTGCAGTACCACAATCCCACCCAGCCTTCCCCGCTGCTGGCATCTCCAGATTTCCTTCTTTGGATTCTTTGGCCTTGACAGTGGCGGTCGAAGGAACTGAGTGGGAGGCGGCTCTCTCTCCCGCTCTGGGCATGCGCAGTGCATGTCTCCTCCCCCAGGGTGGGAGGAGAGCCCGCCAAAAGCTCTTCTGAGGTAAAGCTCTAGAAGTTTCTCCGAACGAGGTCGTGCGCAGGCGCCCAACCCATGTGTGGTACTGCACAGATGACCACTCGAAGATCATCAGTTACAGGTAAGCAACCTGTTTTTCCATCTCACCTGCATTTATTTTACACATTCAGAATGCTGACAAATGTACTCTCCATATAGACATTCTAATGACAAGCCTATGTCAGGGGTGGAGCTTACTGCTTTGATCCCATTCCTTACTGCACTCACTGTGTGTGTTCATTTTGTTAAGAAAGTATTGCATGGAGGGAGGCACATGCATGCATTCATGCATAGATTTTTGTGCCTACATGCCATGTTGAATCTACGCATACATTTCAATACACACACATCAGTCACAGCTGAGCTTGCTGCCAGAAGCTTGTTCTCCCGCTCCTGAGTACATTCTTTCTATTTCTTTAGAATGTCTGAAAAAGGTTCCTGTTTTGACCTGGGGGGGGGGATACTAAAGCTGGACAGGACCTCAGTGACTTCCTGCTGCAAAGCAGGACCTTATATGTACTCCAGCCTGACCATTGTTCATCCTACAGAACAGAGACGACAAATAGGCAGAAGGTAATTTTGTATAGCAGAATCTACACAATCCAGACATATAAACTGTAAGCACAAATAATGGGTTGGGCATACAAACCTTTAATACCCAAGATCTTGGTCTCCAAGACCCTTCCACGTGATCTGCACACTGCTTGTTATTGGGACACAGGACATAACATTGTAGGCAGTTTCTTTAGAATATGAATCCCCAGCCCATATGATTGGAGAGAGTGGCTCAGAAACAACATCACTGTGGAGGTGATGAAAGCTCAGAAACGTGGGAGAAAAAAAGAATGGAAGCCAAAGTGAAATTTATTTTTCAAACCTCAGAACAGGTACAGCATGTTTGTCCGGTATGGATTACCCACACACATACATACAACTGTGTTTATATAAATTATGACAATTATACCTAACAAAAACATACTAATTAAATATGCCCTTAAGGCTTGGAATATATAGCATTGTTTTCAGTTCTGAATACTTTGCCAGCCTGCCTACCCACCTGCCCTAGTATTTATCTTTTACACTATTTCTGATCCCAAAAAGAAAAGAAAAAACCAAGAGCATAATTTTGGTATATGTTATAGCCACTTAGGTTACATGCAAAAGAGGCACCACAGAGAATAAAGAAGTTATTTGGGAGTAATTTGACTTACAGGGACTGATTCCCAAGTAAATATCCGTAGACTCAAACTGTTCATTTGATCCTAGGGTTGCCAACCTCCAGGTGGGGCCTGGAACTCTCCTGGAATTACGGCAGATCTCCAGACTGCAGAGATCAGTTCTCATGGAGGAAATGGCAGCTTTGGAGAGTGGCTCCTACAGCATCACATCCCTGCTGAGGCCCCTCCCCTTCCTCAGGCTCCAGACGCAAAAGCTCCAGGAATTTCCTATCCTAGAGTTAGCCACCCTGTTTTGAACAACAGGTTACCTAAAAATATGTTTTGCTAGGCACACAGGGAGCCCATTGCTCTTATGACTGCACAATCCCTTCCCTCCACATAAATGAAAGCTGATTTCTGAAATGTCATGTGGGAATGTACTCCACAGGTGGATCTCTAGAAATCTAGCCCAGCTTTCTCCCTCCTGAGCTAGTTTTCTAAGAACTAGGGAGAGGGTCAGGGGAGGATTGTATTTTTATGCAGGGGCTGTATTCATATATGCAAATCTCCTGCATTCTGAATCCCAGGTGAGTTGGATCACTGTGTGGTACTTCCTGAAAGTCTAAGTGCAACCCTGATGAAGCAGAGCTGTGAAATCACACAAGTGTGGCTGGCATTCAACATTTATCACCAGAATTTCTCTTTGAAGAAATTTGCCACTCACTGGTTATTGAAGGTGCACACCTTAGAGCCCTGCTGAAACACTGGCAGAGCCAGCAAAATTGAGAACCGAATAGCTCGGCTTGTTCCCAGAAATTGTTTTACACGTTTAAAAAATGCAGTTTCAGAGGAAGGATGGGGGATTCCAGGGAACAGGATCATGCCCAATAGAAGACAAAGGAAATAGAGCAGCAGGGGGGAGGTTAATCATGAGATTTCTTGTTTTTTTGCTGGCCCCATTTCTGTGCCTTTAATGGCTGCCTGGCAGGCAGAAACCAAATAGGTCAAGTTCTCTACACTTCCAGCATAGGGGTTAATAATGGGTTGAATTCTATCTTTTTAATTTCTCCTTGTCAGTCTACTATTAAAGGCACAAGAGGAGATCCTGAAAAAAATGTGGCAACCTTATTAAAAAATAATGAAATCTTTTGTGCTTGTGTGCTGTTGTCCGGCATCACAACTATTCAGATAATTTCAGAAATAGAAATTTTCCTCTTATGTAAGGAAAATGCAAACTACAAAAGTAAGAGAGCTTTATATTTCTTTAGCCTGGATGGGGGGAGAACCAAACAAACTGCCAGCAGTTCCGCAGGCCTTGCCTGTCTGAGGACCAATTTATCAATCAGTCCATATGACATGGCGTGTTATTTTCAATTATTCTCTTTTGTCATGTTTACAGCCAAAAGGTTTCAGCTGCTAAGTAGCTATTACATTCTAAAGAGCAAACGTTTTGGCTGCAGGCTGTCTGCTGCTGACTTCTGATAAAACTGTGTAACACCTTCATGCATTGCTTTCCATCACCAACAGACTTATGGTTCTCTCTCTGTGAAATATACTGGGCTCGAGACGCGTGTAGTGATCGGCTCATAGTTTAGTAGTGATTCAGCTATACACTAAGACTGCACTAGCAGGACCGGAGCCCCGCTTATATGCCCGGAGAATGGCACACCCATCAAACACCCACTCCCAACAATAGGCTATTTACACAACCTTGCGTCCTAATTGGTAGCTGCCAGGATCCTGATGGTCCATTGTTGTTATGTCCGCTGACTGCCACTAGGCGCCAGTGACTTACAGCAGAGCTTGACTCTAAGAGAACAATAAGGACTAGGAACCTGAAACCTCATGCGGGCACCAATAGGAACCTTGGCGGGAAGTTTAAACCCTCCAATGGGACCTGTGGGTGGTCCACAGGGATTGTATATAGTTGGTTGCCTGGCCGTATTCTTTGTTCTGTTGTGTGTGCTAGTAAACTATGAGCTAACAATCACTCTGTGTCCTGGTTCTTCATGCATCAAACCCACTACACAATAACTGTATTTCCTCCCCAAGCTCACCCTTTCTCTGGCAGCACCGTGTTGCAAGTAAACAATATCAGTCCATAACACTCTGACAGACCAGAACCGAAGGTTGCAGCAGACAGCTAAGCAGGGCCCAGTGAGTTCCTGACCCAGCCAGAGAGCTGTAAGTTGCATGAATACCTCCTGGGCAGCCAGCAAGAAAGAGGATTCCTGCCCCAGTGCAGCCATCTAGTCTTCCAAGGCAAGTAAACACATCCCTGAAGGAGCTGGGAACCCTTCATAATCTTGGCCAAGCTGGGGTTATGAAAGCAACTAATCATATTGAGCTGCTTTTTAAAAAAGCTTGCGGGGAAGAAAGATGAGCAACCATTTTAGAGCTGAAACAAATAACCTCTTCTTTTGTTTCTATCTCCCTGCCACTAACTAGTTCCCTGTGTGGGAAGAAACCAGAAAGAATTCTGATATCTTCACAGGTTCAGACAGTCACACATGTCTTCCAATATTTCAGGTGAGAATAAGAACACTCTTGTGTACACTTATTTCATCTGCAGAATTTATTGCCACAGGATGAAGTAATGGCTGCTAATTTAATGGGCTTTAAAAGAGAATTGGACAAATTCATGGAGGATGGTAGGATGGAACTTCCGTGTGCAGTGGCAGTGACCCTCTGGATATTAACAGGGGGAGGTTTTGGCCTCTGTATCCTGCCTGTAGACTTTCGAAACAGGATGTTGGACTGGGTGGATCACTGCTCTGATCCTACACAGCTGCTGTTACGTACTGTCACACCAAACATCATTAGTTGCCCTCCCCGTTCTGCTCCATTCCTGCTCTAGTCAATGCTGAGGCCATTTTGTGCATGTTGCATATTTTTTACTCTGTAGTAGTCTTGGCTATATGGGTTCTTGACCAATTTGTGTTAGGGAGCTGACCAGATGATGGTCTTGCTTTTTTTGATTAAAAAAGTTAAAGACAGTTGAGTTTCATAATAAAGTTATACTTTTGACAGAATCACTGTAACTTCAAGGCATTCAGCAACATTCCCTGTGTGGATGGTTATGGGGAACTGAGAGTAAGCTAGTGCTAATTAAAAAAACCTGGATCCGAGAAAGTGTGCTTGCACATGAAAGCTTATACCATGAATAAAACTTTGTTGGTCTTAAAGGTGCCCCACTGGACTCAAACTTTGTTCCAAAATCTTTTAAAGTCATCTTTAAGATCTTTCCCCAAAGGCAAAATGGAGATAGTGATTTCTTGGGGAAAAGTACTAGAAAATACAACTGTCCCTGGTAAATAGGGGCAGTTGGCACACATGTTGAATGTGAAGAAACCCAAATATTCATCTGGCAAAAGGTGAGGAATAAGCATGTGGAACAATAATCACGCAAAAGGCATCACATAAATGCAGTGTGTCAATCTTTCATCTTTATTTTAAGAGGCATGATTTAGCAAGTCAGTGTGAGGGCTGATGTAGTGTAGTGGGCACCATAGGAATGGGAAGCCCTGGGTTCCAATCTTCCCTCAGTTGTGGAAGTTCACGGGGAGACCTCAGGTCAGTAATGCTCTTCTCAGCCTAGGCTACCTCACTGTGCTGTTATAAGGATAAAAGGGAGGTGGGGTGAACCTGACACATTACGCAATTTGAAGGAGAAGGTACTGCAACAGGTAAACAACAATCCAGTAGTCAGCTTTCTTGCTACTCCTGACAGTCTGAACACAAACACAAAGGTAACTGCTACTGCTATGCACAACTTCAACAAGCAGCATTGGGGTGAGCTGCAGACAGTGTAGTTTGCTAGCCATAATCAGATACATCAAGTTGTACATTTGAAAAGAAGGCCAGGGGAGTGAGAATGTGAAAAGCCAAGTAAAGAACAACAAACATCAATCCAGATAGTTAATGAAACAGACCGGTGGTTGCTCATGGGCAATGGCAAGTTGTTCTTTAAACAGACAAAAAGAATGAAGGACAATGCAGAGGGAATCACCAAAGATGTTAAGACTCTCATGTTCCCAACTGAGAACTCCCTTTACAAGCAACCAACTGGCGCACACACAGGGTTGCCAGCTCTGGGTTGGGATGCCTAGAGATTTTACAGGTGGACCTTGAGGAAGGCAGTGTTTGGGGAGGGGAAGGACTTCAATGGGGTATAAATACCAGAGCTCCCACCTTCCAAAGCAGCCATCTTCTCCAGGGGAACTGATTTCTGTCACCTGGAGATCAGGCATAATCATAGGAGATCTCCAGCTACCATCTGGAGGCTGGCAACCCCTATCATACAGCAAATGGAAAGCCATGCTTAGAGAAAAGTGTCTTACAGACAAGTATTGCCATTGTTTGAAGCAAATACCCAGTTATGTGGGTTTGAGTTTTTAGGAAAGAGCTCAAGTAGAAAACATAAGGAATACAGAGCAAAGGAAAAGAGAAACCAGAAATCCACTTGATTTCAAAATGCCCTTTCCCTTCAGTTTACGTTTAAGAAAGCCTTTGTACACAAAACTATTTGCATCTGTCCTATCAGCAAGCCAAGGAATGAGGGCAGCTAGCCAGCCCCTTTAGTTTTGTAGGCTGCTATAATTCAGGGCACAAAGAAGTCAACCATTTAAGGAGGGCTCTTGCCCTCCATATTTCAGGCCCTTTGTGATGGTTCTCCACAAACATTCTTATCTCTGCCTCGTTCCTGTCCCAGTTCAATGGGCCTATGTGCTTGGTCTGTATGGCAGAGGCAGGCACGAATACCTTTGCTTTTTTTTTTAAGTGACTGTTTGACCCATGTTAATAACATCACTATAAATACTGTGAGACAGAAGAAACCATGACAAATGCTCTTGAAATACACTGGTGTTCCCCCCCAAAAAAGCATATCAAAGAAGGGACCTTTAGACTTACATCTTCCCAACCCACACCCAGCATGGTTCTCTTTCCTCCTCCCTTCAACAAAAGTCTAAAACAACCTTTTTTTCTTTTTTGAGAGACAACCTTTTACTTATTTGCAGAAGATATACCATCCTGTGATCAACAAGACCTTGGGCTGCTGGAATGCGGCAGTGGTAGAAGCTGTAGGTGACAGGGAGGGAGGACACAGGGCCACAGCTGAGGTGGTGACCCTTCCCAGGCCCTTCCCAGCCAATTCCCCTGGGAGTGGTGACATCACAACTGGTGTCCCCCGACAGCTTTGCTGGAGATCTCAGCTGGAAGCTGAAGAGCTTCACCATCCCTCTTTTAAGTGATCCCCTTGCCCCAGGTCAACAACTTTTTATAGTAAAAGAGCAATAAATAAATATCGGAGTTCAGGGCAGGAGATCAACAAAGAGCCAGGGCAAGAAAGGCAGTTTGTCTAAATGAAAAGATACGACTTTAACATAACTGGTAACTGGCATGTTGATTAATAATCCATAACATTTCAGCAACCCAAACACTAGATGTTGAGACTCCTTTATGAGGAAGAGGCTTGAACAACATCCCAGAATAATTCATCAATATAGAAAGCAGCTCCCTGCGCAAATGTTTTCTGCAGTGGCATAAACCTGTGTACAGTTTGCGCTGGGGTTACTTACTGGCAACTGCTCACCTCTCTCTTTTCTCTTTTTGTAAAGGACCTTTTAGTTCCATGAAAATTCTTGCCTGTCACTGCCTTTACGTGCTGGCTATTCTAGCATCCCTCCTGTTCCTCCAATATACTTCCACTGTAATATTTCATTTCCTCTTTTTAAAAAAGCCATATTGGGTTCCATTCTATAACGGAGCCACATTTGGCTCTGGCGCTGTAGTTTTCAAGCTCTTGCCTTTGCCTCCTGAAGAATATTGCCATGCTCAGCGTAACACACCTGATTTTTCTCAAAGCAAATGGAAGTGTTCATGTCACAAATTAAGAGCTTGTTTTTTAAAGTTCTTAGATGGTGCAAAATAATGTTCCGGGAAGGGATGTGGTACTTACTGGTTCTCCCCCCACCCCCATATCTCACACACATACCCCGTCCCCATATGCAGAAGCTGTTCTTTCTCTTGTCCCCTCAAATTCTCCCCAGTTCAGCAGAAAACAAACCCTTTAATGCTCTTGCAATGACGCAAAGGCATTCCTTGAATTCTGTAGCCAGCAGCAAAAGGCCTCCGGAAGTACTTACAGAGTCTTTCTCTGGTAAAGCCATTGGGGAAGGGCACTTGTGTGCAGTGTCTCTGTTTCCACTTTCTGGTACCCAGCTCCCTACTGGGCGACGGGCTAGGGAGCTCTTCATGCTTATAATAGTTCTCTTTGGGGAAGTGACATCCTGATTGTCACCTGCCTGATTGTCACCTCCTCTGTGCAGGTGGGGAGGGGCCAGAGAAGCCTCACCTGTAAGCACTTTGAAGAATTCGTCACAACCAGCTGTGACTTAAGAGCACACGTCTAATGAAGCTTTGCTTGGTGAGCAGCTTCGTCCAGTAAGTTTACCTCACCAGAGGCTCACATTTAAAAAGTGAATGTGCTACTTTTCCCCTCCAGGAAGCTGGGGGTGGTATACATGGGGATTATTTCCTTATATTATCTTAACAGAACTCTGAGGTAGGCTAGCAGTTAATACTTTGTTCAGATGCCACCTTTCTCCCCAGTGGAGTCCCAAAGTGGCTGACATTGTTCTTGGATCCTCCATTGTTTCCTCACAACAGCCCTGTGAGGTAGTTAGGCTGACAGCACGTGATTGCCTCAAGGTCACCCAGCAACCTTCCACTTCAGAGGGGGGATTTGAACCTGGGTCTCCCAAATCCAAGTCCAGCACATGAACATTTATACCTTGAATAAAACTTTGTTGGTCTTAAAGGTTCCACAGGACTCACACTTTGTCCTATAGATTACATTGTTATCCTCCTCTTATTCAGAGGAGCTCAGGACACCATACATGGTTTTCCTATTCCCATTTTATCCTTCCAGTGACCCTGCGGCCCTGCAACTAGCACATCCCCTTGAAGGTTTACTCTGAAATAAATCCCACTGATTACAGTGACCCTTACTCCCAAGTAAGCATGCATAGCATTGCTCCCTTAGTGCTCAGAATCCAGGGCTGCCTAGACATAGTCTGATTTTCTCACCATTATGCAACAGCACCTCTCAATGTTATTCTCCAGATTTCTACTTGATTTCCAGATTTCTGCATTTGTCTGTGTTTATCCCTCTCTACTCTTGTCTCTTTGTCCATTCCTTCTGTTGTCTTCCCTATTGTTGCCTTTAAACTGAAAGCCGTTTAGGTTCAGGGACTTAAACAAATGAATCTTTGTAAGTGGTATGCCCAGTGATGGTGCTGCATAGCTCAAATAATAAGAACAAATCTGAATCGATAGGGGAAATGAGTGTGATGCAGTGGCTGGAATAGGATCTGGGAGACCTGAGTTCAGATCTCTATCCTGATAGGCTGACTCATTTATTTTGTCTGAAAAAGCCACAGGTCTTCCTTTTTTAAAAAAACAACAACTTGACAATGTCGGTTACAGCTGCATGTTTTCTGAACTTCACAAATTATACATTCCTCCTCTCTTCTTAATTTTCTTTTCCTTTGAATTTTGCTTAAGTACTGAAAATTACACATCTCAGCTCGCTGTAGGGAAGGTATTAGAAAGTATTTTAACAGATTAGGAGGAGTCCCCACTCAAAAGCATCCCTTGCCTCATTAGGGAGGGTCTCGGCATGCTTGGCTAGCAGTTTGGAACTTTTTGAGGGATGAGGGTGCCTGAATTGGCTGGCTGGGAGGAGGCTTTGTTTTGAAGTGGTTCTTGTCAGGGCGGCTGCAGAGGAGATTAATGTGCCAGGTGAAGAGGTTAGAGAGCAAGAGAAAATTTGGCTCATTGAGCTGAAAGGTGGCTAGAACAATTAATAACTGCAAACTCTTTACAGGTAAAGTTTTTTAAAAAGTAATATGCAACAAGGTTCTCTCTCCCCAATCTTGGCTCCCTAGATCTCTGGTAAAGGAATGATGCATATTTCCTGAGAAGTAAGATTTGCCAGGTTCAAATGCACTTCCTACCAGATAAGTCTAAATAGAAATGCATCATCCTTCCTAAGAATTATTTTTTTAAAAAAAAAAACTTCTAAAAATTTGTGAAATGACAGCTTCACCTTGAAGAATAAGCATCTGTTTTTAAAATCAGAATGTGTCTAGTTTAAACACAAACAACCAATGGAGGCTGGTGCCCTCACAAAATGCCCAACGGTGCTTCTAAACATAGTTATACTCTTGGAAGTCCATTGAAGTCAGAGTGCTTAGAAAGGTGTAACTCTGTCTAGGGCTTCATTATGAATCACGCAGCACTGTGTGTCCCCCCCCCCCTCTACTAGATCAAGGTGACTTGCTCTACAGCACTATCCTCCTTATCAAGTCAAACAAAAAAATCCTTTCACCACGTTGACTGTGAGCTTAGCAGGTGATTCAGGCTGCAGTCCTAAGAACACTTCCCTGAGAGTAAAGCCACACATGATTTACTTCCAAGCAGACCTTCTTAAGCTTGTTCCCTAGAGGGAGTTAGGAGTAACTCGAGGAAAGAGTATTGATTTAAGGAAAGTGTTCCTTATAAACAGGTAAGTGCTTTTGGTGTTTTTTTTAAAACTGCTCTTGATTCCACCCCCCTGCCAAGACTTATATCTGTGGTCCTAAAAGAAAATGGTAAACAATAGTATTTTGCACCACACAGACAAGCTCCTGAAAATCACTTCAACTGCTAGTGGAAAATGCTATTTTTTTCTTCAGCAGATGTATAAATATTGGGGGGGGCTTGTTTTTTAAAATTAAACAACTTTATTGAGCAAAAGAAAGGAAGCAGTACATCTCTCCTTATAATAATTATCTTTTGGTTTAGCAAGATTCCATGCACTCCCATTGGCTGTAAAATGCCCTCCCTCAGCCATTGGCCCATCAGCCGCCACTCAAGAGTACTCACCTGCCATTGGCTGGGTGCTGGGTCTGCTCCTCTTCCCCACCCACTCCCCCTTTTGCATGTCAGATTTACTGGCAGACAGCTCTCTCTCCTGAGGAAGACGGTTCTCTTGACTCTTGTGAGGGACTGTCCCCTCAGTGGCTGTTGGTAGGCAGCCAAGCTTGGTTCTGTGAGTAAAAAAACAAAGAACTTTCAGCATAACCCCCTCCCCCCGCCCATAACTCCCTCCCCAATGGCCACTTTCCTGTCAGAATAAATGGAAAAAGGCTCTTTCTCCTGCTTAGCTTCAGCATGGCTGGCTGGCTAACGAGGTGGGCCAGTGACCATCAGACCATTTTCTTCAACTCCCCGCTGTGCGGCTGACTTTCCCCTAGGGCTGCCAAACTCCAGGTGGGACCTGGAGATCTCCCACTGTTACAATTGACCTCCAGATGACAGAGATCAGTTCCCCGGGAGAAAATGGTTGCTGTGGAGGGTAGACTCTATGGCATTATACCCTGCTGAGTCCTTCCACACACACCCCAAATGCTGCCCTCCACAGGATCCACCCCCCCAAATCTCCAGGTATTTCCCTAATCAGAGTTGGCACCTGTACTTTCTCCTCTGTCAGTAAAGGGCCCTTTCCACACCTATGTTGGCCTTTGGGAGAAAACTCATTGGGCCCAGTCCTGATCAGGTTGCCAACTCCAGGTGGGCAATTCCTGGAGATTTGAGGGATGGAGCTTGGAGAGGGTGAGGTTTCAGGAGGGGTGGCACCTCAGACAGGTACGATGCCATAGACTCCATCCTCCAATCCAGCTATACCCTGATGGGGAACCGTTGTTGCCAATCTCCAGGTGGGGGCTGGAGATCACTCAAAATTACAACTGCTCTCTAGGAGGGAGGGGGGAGGAGATGGAAAACTAAAGGTAGGTTGATGGTTGGCTGGGAGGGAGATAGGGTTGTCAGCTCCAGGTTGGGAAATTCCTGGAGATTTGAGGGGTCGAACCTGGAGAGGGTGAGTGTTGAGGAGGGGTGGGACCTCAGACAGGTACAATGCCATAGACTCCACCCTCCAAACCAGGCACTCCCCCTGGGGAACCACTGTTACCAATCTTGGGGGTGGGCTGATCACTCAAAATTACTACTGCTCTTCAGGTAGCAAAGATCAGTTCCTCTGGAGAAAATGGTGGACTCTGTCATTATACCCTGCTGAGATTGCCACAGCAAATTGTCACTGAGTGCCCAAAGCTGGGGTACTCTCCCAGAGCCTCTTTCTAGAGCCCGTTGTATTTATTTCCACAATGGGCCTTATTCCTAGTAGAACAATAATACAATATACAAACTTACAGTCAGTTTCCAAGATTATATATTAAAAATCCCAAAGTAACAGATTTTTTTGAACCTAAGATTAGATAATTAGATGAACAAAGCTACAATCATAACATAGGATAAACATTGTTTGGTACTTTATCATTTGAAACCATGTATTCTAACAGAGAATACCAGACCGCTAAAAAACGGTGTCTGTGTTTAGTATTATTAGTTTGCATGTTATTATAAGTTATCTTTTCCATAACATAAAATTGCCAATTCTTATCATACCATAAGGTGATTGAAGGGGGTAGATTATATTTCCATTTAACAGCAATTGAAGCTCTGGCTGCTGCTAGCAGAAAATCAATTAATATTTTCTTCGACATTTGTAAATCACAATCCTCCCACAGAGATCGTAATAGAAGTTTTGGTCTTTTCGGTAGACGATAACCTGTTATAGTGTCAATATATTTAATGATCAAATCCCAAAAGTGGGCTATATGTGGACATGACCACCAGCAATGGAAGAAGGAGGCTATGTAGCCACATCCCTTCCAACACAGTGAGTTCATAGAAGGATAAATATAATGCAATTTCTGTGATGATAGATAGGTAAAGGTAAAGGTAAAGGTTCCCTTGCTCGAAAGCCAGTCGAATCCGACTCTAGGGTTGCGGTGCTCATCTCCGTTTCAAAGCCGAAGAGCCAGCGCTGTCCGAAGACGTTTCCGTGGTCATGTGGCCGGCATGACTAAACACCAAGGTGCACGGAACGCTGTTACCTTCCCACCGAAGTGGTACCTATTTATCTACTTGCAATTTCTTGCTTTCGAACTGCTAGGTTGGCAGGAGCTGGAACTAGAGACAGGAGCTCACCCTGTCATGCGGCACCCAGGTCTCGAACTGCTGAACTACTGACCTTCCACAGCCTGCAGTTCAGCGTCTTAACCACTTGAGCCACCGCAGCACCATGTTAAAATCTTGAATGACTGCATTTTGATATTTATAGATTGTGACTGCAAAGTTGAAGAGTTCCACATAGACTGCCATTGTTGGCTAGATAAAGTCATGTTACAACCCTGTTCCCAACTTTTTTGGTAAGAAAATTACATACCAGTATCAATTTGTCCCAATATCTTATATACAATAGAAATTAGCCCTTTAAAGGAGTTAGTTCCAGCCTTTATAAGAGTTTCAAATGGGGTAAGAGGTATCATTCCAAGATTATTAAACAGCAGGGAGACTAATAAATGCTTTAATTGCAAATATTGATGCCAAGGTAGCTTGAAGCTTGCAGTTCAGTTTTATCCATTAAAACACCTTTTTTAGAAATATCTACTTGTTGTTGTTGTTCAGTCGCACAGTCGAGTCCGACTCTTCGCGACCCCATGGACCAGATTACGCCAGGCCCTCCTGTCTTCCACTGTCCGCTGAAGTTTGCTCAATTTCATGTTCGTTGCATCGATGACACTGTCTAACCATCTCATTCTTTGCCGTCCCCTTCTTCTTTGACCTTCAATCTTTCCCAGCATCAGGGTCTTCTCCAGTGAATGCTCCCTTCTCATTTGGTGGCCAAAGTATTTGAGCTTCAGCTTCAGGATCTGGCCTTCCAGGGAACAGTCAGGGTTGATTTCTTTTAGGATTGACTGATTTGATCTCCTTGCAGTCCAAGGGACTCTCAAGAGTCTTCTCCAGCACCATAGTTCAAAAGAATCTATTCTTCGGCGCTCGGCCTTCCTTATAGTCCAACTCTCACAGCCATACATTACTACGGGGAATACCATTGCTTTGACCATGCGGACTTTTGTTGGCAAGGTGATGTCTCTGCTTTTTATCATGCTGTTTAGGTTTGCCATCGCTTTCCTCCCAAGGAGCAGGTGTCTTTTAATTTCATGGCTGCAGTCACCATCTGCAGTGATCTGGGATCCTAGGAACGTGAAGTCTGTCACTACTTCTACGACTTCCCCTTCTATTTGCCAAGGAGTGATGGGGCCAGATGCCATGATCTTAGTTTTTTTGATGTTGAGCTTCAAGCCCACTTTTGCACTCTCCTCTTTCACCCTGAGCAAGAGGCTCTTTAGATCCTCTTCACTTTCTGCCATCAGAGTGGTATCGTCTGCATATCTGAGGTTATTGATCTTTTCCCCAGCAATCTTAACTCCAGCTTGTGATTCATCCAGGCCAGCATTTCGCATGATGTACTCTGCATATAAATTAAATAAGCAAGGTGACAATATACATCCTTGTCGTACTCCTTTTCCTATGCTAAACCAATCAGTTGTTCCATATCCGGTTCTAACTGTTGCTTCTTGACCCTTATACAGGTTTCTCAGGAGACATATGAGGTGGTCTGGTACTCCCATCTCTTTAAGAACCTGCCATAATTTATTGTGATCCACACAATCAAAGGCTTTAGCATAGTCAATGAAGCAGAAGTAGATGTTTTTCTGGTATTCTCTTGCTTTCTCCATAATCCAGCGAATGTTGGCAATTTGATCTCTAGTTCCTCTACCTCTTCGAAACCCAGCTTGTACTTCTGGCAGTTCTCTATCCACGTACTGTTGGAGCCTAGCTTGTAGGATTTTGAGCATGACCTTGCTAGCGTGTGAAATGAGTGCAATTGTGCGATAGTTTGAACATTCCTTGACGTTGCCCTTCTTTGGGATTGGAATGTAAACTGACCTTTTCCAATCCTGTGGCCACTGTTGTGTTTTCCAAATTTGTTGGCAAATTGAGTGCAGCACTTTAACAGCATCTTCTTTTAAGACTTTGAATAACTCAGCTGGGATACCATCACCTCCACTAGCTTTGTTGTTAGTAATGCTTTCTAAGGCCCATTTAACTTCGCTTTCCAGGATGTCTGGCTCAAGGTCAGTGATTATACCATCGTGGTTGTCAAGGACATCGAGGTCCTTCTTGTATAGTTCTTCTGTGTATTCTTGCCATCTTTTCCTAATCTCTTCTGCTTCTGTTAGGTCCCTACCGTTTTTGTCCTTGAAATATCTACTATTCTTGTTAAATTGGCTTCCTTCCATCTTATAAAAGCATCCAGATGCAATGACAGGGGGAACCAATTTTGACCCAAGTACAAAGACAATAAAGATGGAGTAGAAACAAGTTTTGAACATTTTGCATCCCATATTTTTAGTAAAGGTGTAAGACAATCTGCTTTATTTATACTATCAGGTCTGTGGTTTTTTTTTACTCCACATCACATCTTGCAGAGATAATGATGAAGCATAACCTTATTCTATTTATTTCCAATCAGGAACAGCCATGGGAGAAAGCAGTATCATCAAGTGTGATAGCTGAGCTGCCTCATAATACCTCTTTAGATCAGGAAAACCCATTCCTCCCATTTTTGTTGATTGCCTTAGAATTTTAAAACCCCATGGAAAGCTATTCAGTGTAGATTGCCACTGCTTAAAATAAGTGTCTGCTACTATAATTGGGATCGTCCTAAAATAAAATAAAAGTTTGGGGAAAGCGAAAGCTTTAACCAGATTAAGTCTATCTGTCAATGTTAAGGGGAGTTTATCCCACCTTTGTAGGCCAGACATTATTTCCTTGAAGATTTTTATATGATTGACTTTCAAGATATCTTTTAAATCCAATGGAATCCAGCCAGGAGTCTGTTATCTACTTATAACAAAAAATATTTTCAATAAATTTTTTAGTATTTGGTGTAACATTAATTGGGTATAACTCTGTCTTATTTAAATTGACCTGTAAACCAGAAACCTCTTTAAATTGTTTCAAAACTTTCTCAACTTCAATTAAGGATGTAGCAAGGTTTGTTAAATATAAGGACATATCATCTGCAAAGAGACAGACTTTATAGTTCAATTTATTAATCTCAATAGCCAAGGCAAATAGGAGAGGGGATAGGGGACAACCCCGTCAGGTCCATCTCGTTAATGAGAAATCTTCGGAGGTAAAACCATTCACTCATAAATGAGGTTTTGGGATTCTCATAAAGTGCCTCAATTACCCTACAAAGTTTCCCCCAAAGCCCATTAATGATAGAGTCCTTTTCAAAAACCAAAGTTCTAATCTATCAAAAGCCTTCTCTATGTCTAGTGTCAGTATGATTGATTCGATATTATTTTGTTTACAATGTGAGATAACATTTTTATAATATGATGCAATAGCTATCAACTTGCCTCTAATTGTAGCTTTTTTGCTACAATTGTGGTTATAGGTATATCCTCACTAACATTGTCCTTAAAATAATTATGAAGTTCTTTTTCTATTTCCTGATATGTCAGATCATTTAACAATAGAGAAGTATTTAACCTCCAATAGGTACTGTATGTCTTAGAATTATAGAATCATAGAATTTTAGGGTTGGAAGGGACCTTGCAGGTCATCTAGTCCAACCCCTTGCACTCTGCAGGAGCATAGCCAAAAGATAATCTTACATACCTACAACATACCCAAAAGATGGTCGTTCAACCTCCACTTGAAAACATCCAGGGAAGGAGCATCCACCACCTCCCGAGGCAGACTGTTCCACTGCTCAACCACTCTTACAGTTGGGAAGTTTCTCCTGATATCTAGCCGGTATCGACTCTCTCGTAATTTCCACTCATTAGATCTAGTCTTGCAATCCGGAGCAATCTGCTCCATCTTTTACATGACAGCCCTTCAAATACTTGAAGATTGCAATCATGTCCCCTCTAAGTCTTGTCCTTCCCAAGCTAAACATACCCAACTCTTTCAGTCTTTCCTCATAAGACTTGCATTCCAACCCTCTCACCATCTTGGTCGCCCTCTTCTGGACACGCTCAAGCTTGTCAACATCCTTCCTAAAGTGCGGTATCCAAAACTGGACACAGTACTCCAGGTGAGGCCTGACCATAGCAGAATAGAGCAGAACTACCACTTCCCGTGATCTGGACACAATGCTTCTGTTAATGCATCCTAAAGATTGCATTAGCTTTCTTCACAGCCACATCGCACTGCTGGCTCATGTTGAGCTTGTGATCAACCAGAACACCTAGACCCCTTTCAAATGTGCTGCTATCAAGCCAAGTCCCTCCCATTCTATATCTTTGCCTCTGATTTTTTGTGCCTAGGTGTAGGACTTTGCACTTATCTCTTCTGAATTTCATTTTATTTGCCTCAGCCCACTGTTCCAGCCTATCTAGATCATTTTGAATCCTGTCTCTGTCTTCTTCAGAATTTGCAATCCCACCCAGCTTTGTGTCATCTGCAAATTTGATAAGCATCCCCTCTATGTCTTCCTCCAGATCACTTATAAAAATATTGAACAGGACTGAGCCCTGTGGCACTCCACTGAAGACTTCCCTCCACGTAGACGCAGAGCCATTTATGAGCACTCGCTGGGTGTGATTTTTCAACCAACCATGAATCCATCCAATGGTTGCACCATCCAGCCCACACTTAACTAGTTTATCCTAAAGAATATTATGAGATACTTTGTCAAATGCTTTACTGAAATCTAGATACACTATATCCACAGCATCGCCAGAGTCAACCATTTTAGTAACTGTCAAAAAAGGAGATAAGGTTGGTCTGGCATGACTTATTCTTGATAAACCCATGCAGGCTACTACCAATTAACTCATTCTGTTCAAGGTGCTCACAGACAGAGCATTTGATAATCTGCTCTAGAATTTTTCCAGGTGTCAAGCTGACAGGCCTGTAATTTCCCAGGTCCATCTTTTTCCCCTTCTTGAGGATCAGGACAACATTCACTCTTATCATCCATTAATCACAGAGTGCCATCCACCCAACCATGGTCCGACCATAGTGGTGTGCCATTGCTTGTTGTCATAATTTGATTAATTAAAGAGGAAGGTATTAATAGGAAATCAATTCTAGTGTATATTTCATGTCTACCTGAATAATAAGTGTAGTTTCTGTCCTTGAGATGGTGTAGATGCCAAATGTCATGAAGATCATATCTCTTGAGTAAGGAAGCCAAATTCAGGTTTGAATTTTGTTTATGTACAGATTTTGGAAGTTTTTAAAAGGTTCTATCTTTCTATCTATTATTTGATTAAAGTCTCCCCCAATTATGACTTCACCTTCTTTAAATACTTCTAATTTATTAAAAAATCTTTGATAAAAGTAAGCTGATTTAGGTTAGGAACATACATTGTTACCACAGTAAACTTTTTTCCCCTAGAAGTCCTTTTAAAAAGATATATCTACCATTGGGATCTATTACCGAGTATTTTAAGGTAAATCTAACATTTTTTGAAAAATGTATTGCAACTCCCCTTGATTTTGATGTACCAGGAGCAAGGTATTCCTGCTGAAACCAGTGTGACTAGAAAAGCCTGGGAGTAGCTTTACTTATATGTGTTACCTGAAGAAATATCAAGTCAGGGCATAATTTAACCAAGTTTGCTGATACTCTCCTCATTTTGATTTTGTTATTTAACCCCCTGCAATTCAGAGAAATAATTTCTATATTATTAACCATTGTTAGTGAGTGGGTGAAATCAATGTTACTAGAATGCCCGCACAACATCTTACGTAGATACACTAAAATGTAACCTACGGATACAACTTGTCTTTTGTAATAAAAGATCAATATTACATGCCAATACAATAACACTAATAAGAGGAATTCCGAGCCATAGTACCAAATTAGTACCTCTAAACCCATCACATTGAGTTTACTTTAAATTTGTTGTCAGCAAAAACACTATTAAACCAAGTGTCTTAAACTATAAGTATATAAATAAGCTGTAATAGAAAACTCTCTGAATAACCCCAACACCTTCTCCCCCCTCCCTCCTCCCTAGAACCAACCCCAAGCAGCATAATAAAAACGAAAACACCATCAACAACAAGCAATAAGCCCACCTAAACTGTCCAACGTGGACAAAGTGTACTCCTGAACCACAGGAAAAACCCATGGCATAGAAGGGACAAACCTCCTAACTCTAGGGTACACTAACAACTGAAGAGGCTGGCAGAGAAGTTTCCCCACTCTTGCATAGAAAATAAAATCTAGATCTTTTCCCTACATTTCATGAAGCAATAGTAACACTGTAAGAGCATTGAAGTATTGGAGACGTTAATAAAATCAAACCAAAAATAAGGATATTTAATCATTATATATAAAAGGGAAGTTGTTCACAACTTGTAACCTTTAAGGCATTAAAGTTCCCTCTGAACCAATTTAAGTGGAAGCAGGTGTTGGGCTCTTGCTCCCCTTATGTGGTGTGGATGGCTGATCTAGCTTTCTCTTAAAAGATTTCTTTGGTTGTTCACATTGAGATGTCGCAAAAGCTTGTTTCCTGTAACAAAGTCCTTAACATAATACACTTTCCCTTGATGTTTTACTCTGAGTGTTCCCGCTCCCACCCAGGTAATAGGAGATATTCAGTTACCTCAGTATAGTTGTAATTGGCTTCAAATCTCATTGCAAAGATAGAGTTTCAGAGGATAAATCTTGTAGCACTAGTATTTGTTTGTCCTGGAAGAGTAAATAGCCTTTTTATCTAGTTGCAGATAAAATTTTCCTCTTAACATAGAGAGATGAAAATGAGGCTAAAATGTCTCTTGGAGGTCTTATTTTAGGATTTGTTAGTGAGCCCATTTATAAGCATAGTCAATAAAAAAGGAATACCTTCCTCAAACTGCACCACTGATGACAACCATTTGTATAAGAAAGCACAGAGGTCAGATGTATTTTCTAACTGTTCATCCAGTCCATGAAATTTTAGATTGGCACAGCGGGAGATATCATCCAGAGGCTGTGTGTTAGTTTTGAGCTCACTGCATTCTTTTTGTAAAAGCCACATCTCATCCTGCAGGGAAAGACCCAGCTGAAGTGCCTCATCTGCTGTCTGCATGACTTTTTGGAATGATAAATTAAGATCCTCCAGCTGTGCTGTTAAAGGTTCGATTAACCTTTTTTTTTTTTTACATAATTTCTTCAAATTTATCAAAAAGTCTATCAGGTCCAATTTTTTAATCGGATCCTCTTCAGGGTGCAAAATGGATGTTGCAGTGGCCATTTTGTTGTCAGCAGTTGGCCTATTATGCGAGTCTTGTTTTCTCTCACTAGAGGGAGAATTAGCATTTAACACAGCCGGAACTGGTTTCAGCTTGAGTCCATTCGACATACCCATCACTAGGGGAAATGAAATTGAGTCTCCAATCGCTACAATATTGGCAACAGTAGGTTGGGGCTGGGAGCTCTACTCTGCTGCATCTACCATCCTCCTATGATGCTCTGCCCCCCAAGTGGGGGGCTTGTTGTGCAATCAAATCTCTTTGTACTTAATGTGAAATGTTGACATACAATATTCCTTTGGATCCCAGAATTATTTTGCTGTGTCTGAAGATAATGTTGATATAACTTGTATTGAGTTACTTGTAAACCTGCTATGTGTGGCAAAGATTTCTTTTCATGGAAAAGGATAGAAACTAGAAAAGGGCTAATTCCCAGCTTTATCAGATTTGTGGAGTCATGTATGGAAGACTGCATGGTCAATGAAATTGGCTTACTGTTTACAGGAGTTCAAGAAATTGTAAAACTTATATAGATGCTGTTAATAAAAGGTGGACATTGTTTATCACCTTTTGAAATGATAAAATAAGGGATGGAGCTCACATGAATCATGCAGATGTTTTTGTTGATTTTAAGGAAACCAGTGATTCCTTTCTTTGAAGCCCTCACCAGGAAATGTGTCAATCCCACCTGGCAAAGGAAGATGGTTATGATTTTGATTCAAATACGGTGACTTAAAAAGTAAGTACCTCATTTTTTTCACTACATCTGTTGATTGCTGGCACAGTGCTAATATTGGAGCATATTCTTCAGATTTTTTTCTTCCCTGTTCTGATTTCTTTGCTTTTGTATACTGACATCTGAAATGCTGATAATAGTAACATTGGATGCATGTTTTGATGCATGTTTTTTTAAAATATATTTTTATTTTCTACAAATTAAGGGAACAGGGACATGGATACCTACTAAGACTACATAGCTCACAAAGATCTATACAACGTTATAATTCATAACCAAGTCCCCCCCACAACTTTAACTATAATACTGAGGATTAAGCTTCAATTTGATACATAAATTGAAACAATACAAACATTACAAAAGACATTAATCAAATTAAGTGGATTATCAATTTTTATAGTAAATAATAAGATTTCAATGTCCACGTCTATTTCTTCTCCTTTTCCCCTCTACGCTTAGGAGCTTTGGGGGCAGCTACTCCCAACTCAGAGTCTGAGCTCTCTTCAGAGGAGGCATTCAATGAATTTGAAGTAGTTCCCAAACCATCTTCGTTGTCATCTTCTTCCGCCTTGTTGTCCTCTGCTTTCTTTTCTGTTGCTTCTTTTTTTTGATGTTTCTCCAGAAAAGCATTGGCTTTTGCAACAGAGTCTCTTTTGTTTAGCGTCTTTAAAGTTGAAAATAAGCCCTTCTGGTATCATCCATCTGCAGGCAGTGGCATTTTTCTGTAAAAACATTATCAATTTTTTATACTGCTGTCTCTTCTTTCTTATTTCAAATTGAATGTCTTTCAAGATTTTTATATCTTCACCCTTGATTTTCAGAGTAATCCCATTGGTTGCTTTAAGTATTGCATCCCTAGTTCATCTTTTAAAGACTCTCACAAATATTTCTCTAGGCAGCTTATTTTTCTTGATATATTCTGGGTGCATCTGATACACCACATCCTTCTCGCTTTGTAGAAGATCTGCTTTATAATCCACCAACGATGCCAATGCACCACTTAAAATTTCTTTGAGATTTTCTCCTTTCTGTTCTGGGACACCCTGGAATCTCAGGCTATATAATTATTTTTCCATTTGTAGTAATAGTATCTGTTGTTTCTCAGAGTCTTTCACTTTTTCCACTGTCTCCAATCTCTGAGGCAAGTGTTTGGTCTTATCTTCCACTTTTTCAACATTTTTGTTGCTTTTTCAACTTTCATATTAGTTTCTTGCTGCTGTTTTTGGAGAGACTCAATTTCTGTTGAATTGAGTCATCTGCTCCAGCAGAGGGCGCAATGCAACATTTAACATATTTGGGAAATCTACACTGGCTTCCTGTTTGGAAGATGCTGCGGCTGGACTAGCTCTTCCTGAAGAAGGTCTTAGCTTTGGCACCATTTTCAGCCCACCAGAATTTTGTTTATACTAGTAAAAGTTTCAATTAAATCTTGGAAAGTTTATTTGTTTATAGTCTCTGGCTAATCTCCACTTAATTTGAGTTGTAAAATGCTTTTTAGTTGTCTTCCCCTCTTTCCATCTGTGGATTTAAATTCTGCCTTGGGGTGAGACCAGCTCCACCTCCTCCACTAGTAGATTAGAGATTTCCAAAGGGAATTGCCCGCTTATCTGTTTGTCTGCAAGATCACCAGGACCCACGCATAATCTTCTTCACTGAAGGTAGGGAGACTTTCAATCATTGCTGGATCGTTGCTTGCTCTACTGGCATGTGCCTCTCATCTCCAGAATGGAGCCGCCACGGCAGGACATTTGGGAGCATTGGAGAGCCTCTTTTCCTTGGCCACAGCTTTGGGAGAGGCACTCCTTGCGCTTCAGGCTGGGAGCCCCCTCCAAGGCCTCCGGGGGGGGGTTCTGGAATTGTCTGAAAGCCCTCCCTACTGCCATGTTATGGGCCGCTCCTCTCGAAGAACCTCAGGAGCACACCCGCCATTCAAGTCACTGAAACCAGAACCGCATTTTGATGCATATTTTGATGGGATGTTTCCCCAAAAGGTAGCATTCTACTGTCAGCTCCTCATGCCCCCTTGATGCTGCTTGATTTTACTGCTTACTAAGTTTTTTACCTTGACCTGGATGACCCAGGCTAACCTGATTTTGTCAGATCGCAGAAGCTAAGCAGGGTCAGCTCTGGTTAGCACTTGGATGGGAGACCACCCAGGAAGCCCAGGGATGCTATGCAGAGACAGGTAATGGCAAACCTAGGGTTGCCAGCCATCAGGTGGGAATGGGGGATCCCTCGATTTCACAGGCTCCAGCCTGCTGATGTCCCCAGCATGATGACATCATATGGAAGTGACATCATCATGCTGGGGATGCCGCACAGCAATGCTCTGGTATATTGGGCAAAACACTATGGTTACCATAGACTTTTGCCCAAAATACCAGAGTATTGCCGCATGACATCCCTGGTGTGATGACGTCACTTCCATATGACATCATCATGCCGGGGACATCACCCCACTCCCAGGAAGCTCCCTCCCACCCACTGCTGGCAGAAGAAAAAGACCTGGCAACTCTAGGCAATCCACCTCTGTTCATCCCTTCCCTTGACAACCCTATTGGATTGCCATAAATCGGCTAAGACTTGATGGTATTTTACACGAGTTTCTTATCCCACAAGTAGGGATTCTAAGAAATTTGAAGAGATTTTGTTTGGCAGGCAAGCATACCTTGGGAATTTTGAAGGAAGCAAAGACAATGTTGAATAAGAGTGGGGACATCTGTGGTGGGGGGTGGTCAGGGAGTTCAGCACTTCCCTAGCTGGGACATGAATGAAGATTGTGAGTTAGCGCGGGATGTCCTGTTGAGAATTTGGGCTAGTGAAAGATGAAGTTTGAGTGGCATAAACTTAGCAACAGCTTCTGTTGCCTTCTGAAAAATCTGGGAGAAAACACCTGAGGAGCTTAAAAATGAATTCCAAAAGTTCTTTGATAAGACTGCTAACATTTCTCAGGTGGCAGGTGAGTGGGGTCTTCACATCCCTACTTTTACAGTGCATCAAATTCCCCAGTTAGCTAAACTGCAGTCTTTTTGGACTCTGATTCTGTTTGGAACAGCTGTTGAGAGGGACACACCTTTGGGGTGACATAGGATAGACTGTTCAGAAATGCTTCCCTGTGCATCGTTAATGCTTACATTATATCCTTAAGGTGAATGAGTCAATCAATAATTAAGTCACAGAGAGTTAGCTGTTGATATGGTAACATGTTCACCACAGGGTTCCCCCTCTCTGGGTGTGCATGTGTGTGTACACACACAATTTAAATAATCAGGAAGAGTTTCAAGTGGAGGCAGGGTATCTGACAAATAGAACTGTCTGTTTTTAGCTGGAAGATTATGTGGTCAAGGTCTAAAATCATATGTGTTAAACTGGTTTAATGCTCATTTCTTCTCTCCAAGGAGCTATCATTCTGTGAGGACAGTTCAGAGATCTGTTCACAGAAAATTCTCAGGGCAAGCCAATGTGGTGCAACGAAAAGGCTGGGAATACCTGGGTTAGATCCCCACGCAGCTGTGAAGCTTGCCATGGGGAGCTTGGGCTAGATGCTCTCTCAACCTAACCTACTTCATAGGTTGGTTGTGAGGATAAATGGAGAAGGCTGGCTGAAACATTTCATGTTGCAGGCAGAGATAGGCATCTTATCTGAAGCTACAGATTTTGGGGCAGCAGATTATCATCTATGCAGTTTACTAGTTTACTTTTGACAACCTGGGGGAGGAAGAGTTCTGCTTCTTGCCTTGGGCATCAAAACATCAAAGCCAACATTTCTCAGACCAGTAGCCAAAGAGTCAGGCAGCTAGCTTTCTGCACTACAGATGTTAACAAATTTCAGGATGATAGAAATCTTGCTGTTAAAATTGATGCTTATATTTCTGTGCCAATTGTGTATATAGTTTAAAAATGGCGTAAGAGAAGCCAGTGAAAAGGGGGAGTTTACCCAAGAAATAGGTGGGATAAAAATGGCTTTTCTGAATATGCACTGTAAATTAAAAGACACACAACTGTACATTTATGTTGTGCACCATTTGGGTCTTCCACAGGATGGGACGGGGGTTCCATGGGATAGGAGGTTAGGGAGGAAGAAGAAAAAGAAGAAGAAGAGATTGGATTTATACCCTGCCCTTCACTACACAAAGGTGTCTCAGAGTGGCTTACTGTTATGTATTGTAATAATATGTATGAGCTTGAGGTTTCAGAAGGTATCCTAAAAGTGAGCAATCGGATTGGCTGCTCTGCGAAGCAAGCCAATCAGAGCAGCTAGAGTTGTTCCGGAGGGAACAAAATCTATTGGTTGTTATCTCTCTTTTGCTCTTGGTTATTAACTTGTTTAATGGCATGGTTACCATAGCCTGGACAGTTTAAAAAGGGAGCCTGTTGCTCCACTGTTCCTTGTTTTGGTTTACTGTTGATTGAATAAAGCTGAATCACTAGTTAAGATCGGACTTACATCTCATACTTAACACTTACAAACTCCCTTCCCTTCTCCTCCCCACAACAGACACCCTGTGAGGTAGGGGGGGCTGAGAGAGCTCTTGACAGAAGCTGCTCTTTTTCAAGAACAGCTCTTATCAGAACTATGGCTTGCCCAAGGTCATCCAACCAGGTGCAAGTGGAGGAGTGGAGAATCAAACCCGGTTCTCCCAGATTAGAGTCCACGCACATAACCACTTTCCAGCTGTGAAAGGTAAGTGAAATTTGATGAGCAAGGGGTGGGGCACAACAGCAAAAACTCTCAATCCGAGCAGCAAACAGCCTACTCCTTAAATTCTGTCCCCTCATCTTGAGCTTTTAGTTCTTCCTCTGGAGACCATGAGGAGGTTAAAATTGTGCATTGCACACAGGGAGACCCAGCAGCACCCTTTTCACCCAAGCCCCTGTGGAGAAATGCATGGTCTTCTGGGAGGCTGGCAACAAGCATGGCCTCCACTATCCATTTGAACCATCCCACACAGCTAAGAACAAGCAGGAGGGGGGAGGGAATTGGCCCAAGGTGTTCCAGACACATCTCTTAAGAATGCTAATAGATCTAGCAGGAGAGACAATGGGATAGGCCAGTTATCCCCGCCCCCCCACTTCTGCTAGCAGGGAACATAGGTTAGGAGGACTGAGAATACCAGAGAGATCAACAAGAAGGGAATTTCTAGAACCTATAGGAAAAACTGTGACCCCACCTGACCTGGTCAGTGGAAGGAGACAGGGATTTGTTTAAAACCTCCTTGCAAGGGGAAGGTGGCCTCTTTCCTTTAGGTGCTGCCAGGGCTTTTTTCCCCCCTGAAAAAAGAAATGTCAGAACTCTAAGAGGGAAATGAAGTTTTCAATCTGTATACTGAAAACTCATGAGCTTTTAAACATTTTTAAAAGAATTTTGTTGAAGAGGTTCCAGAACTCCATTCCAGCATGTTCCCCCAGAAAAAAAAGCCTTGGGTGTTGCATGCCTGAGGGGACACACAAGGCAACCATTGACCATGTGCTCGCTGTCAGCTCGGCCTCTAGCTGCCAAGGCGTGGGGGGGGGGCTCTGGAATTTTAGGTTTCTTTTCTCTGTGCCTTCAGTGTTTCTTTATCTTTGTAACATGAGCATTCGGCCTTGGTGTCCAGCACCAGCTCTCTCCTGGAAAACTGGACCCATTAGCTTTGGTGGGCTTCTACCTGTTCCATGATTTGTTCCAGGCCATCAGGGGACCCTCTTGAATTATGTATATCTGCTTGTTTCATGCACTTATTGCCAGTTTTGATATGAGATGTGTAAAGACAATCTGCATACTTCAATGTTTCAATAAACTTTACTCCTTTGCAAGAAAGTTGTTGGGAACTGATTGCAGCAGGAGTCTGACACTTGCCTCAAGAGCTGGAGCAAGCTTCAAGGTAATGCAAAATTTGAAGGGATTTGTAACTACCTAAGCTAAAGGGGCCTGTCCTACTTTAATAGCTGATAGGGCATGTGTAGAGGAGGGAACAACTGATTGGTTTAGCATAGGAAAAGGAGTACAACAAGGATGTATATTGTCCTCTTGCTTATTTAATTTATATGCAGAGTACATCATGCGAAATGCCAGCCTGGATGATTCAGAAGCCGGAAAACATCGACAACCTCTGATATGCAGGCGATACCACTCTAATGGCAGAAAGTGAAGAGGACTAAAGAGCCTCTTGCTCAGGTAAAAGAGGAGAGCACAAAGGTTGGCTTGAAACTCAACATCAAAAAAAACTAAGATCATGACATCCAGCCCCATCACTCCTTGGCAAATAGAAGGAGAAGTTGTGGAAGCAGTGACAGACTTCATGTTCCTGGGATCCAAGATCAGTGCAGACGGCAACTGCAGCCATGAAATTAAAAGATGCCTGCTCGTTGGGAGGAAAGCGATGGCAACCCTAGACAGCATAACAAAAAGTACAGACATCACCCTGCCAAGAAAAGTCCATATGGTCAAAGCAATGGTATTCCCAGTAGTATTGTATGGCTACGAGAGTTGGGCCATAAGGAAGGCCGAGCGCCAAAGAATAGATTCTTTTGAATTATGGTGCTGGAGAAGACTCTTGAGAGTCCTTTGGACTGCAAAGAGATCAAATCAGTCAATCCTAAAAGAAATCGACCCTGACTGTTCCCTGGAAGGCCAGATCCTGAAGTTGAAGCTCAAATACTTTGGCCACCAAATGAGAAGGGAGCACTCACTGCAGAAGACCCTGATGCTGGGAAAGATTGAAGGTCAAAAAAGAAGGGGACAGCAAATGATGAGATGGTTAGACAGTATTATCAAGGCAACAAACATGAAATTGAGCAAACTTCAGAGCACTACGGAAGAAAGGAGGGCCTGCCGTAATGTGGTCCATGGGGTCGCAAAGAGTCGGACTCGACTGTGCAACTGAACAACAACAACAGAGGAGGGACAGAGGATTTGTTTTTTCAACATTTTCCTTTGTTTTTCTTCCTCAGATCTGGTGCTGTGCTAAAAGCATACTTGTAAACATTTTCTTTTAATAAATACTTTAACCTTTTGAATGCTGCATACAGACTAATTCTCTATTCCACATAGACTGCCAGTGTTTCGGACACAGTATTTTAAGAAGGGCCAGGGAGGCTGGCAAGTGGCTATTCCTTCAAGGGCCAAGGCTACAGTAAACTGTCCCCATGGTAGCTAGGCGGTGACATAGAGGCAAGGCCTCAGAGCTTAGAAGGGGAGCTGGGGGTCCTGATCCTTCAAGTGGAGAATCCCTAAACTGATAGGATGGTGATGGTGGCTACTCAAGAGAGAAAGGGAAAGCCCCTCCAGGGAGTTGGGAACCCCTAGGGCGGCAGGGCAGAAGAGGGCCTGCAGGCCAGAGCAGGCACTTTCTGCCACAACCCCTCTTTGGATTCTTTTTTTCCTATGTGCTGCCATTTCTAATTGGGGTATTTCAAGTGCTGCAGATTTGCTTTGGTCCAATTCTGTGGGATCAAGATGTCCTCTAAGGAGGGGACAAGTCCAGTCCAGCAGCTGAGAATTTTTATATGATTGCTTCAACCCACTGTTTGTGCAACCTCTGTGGAGAACCTCATTATTCTTGATGGTTATCTCTCTCTGCTTGATATGCATAATAGCTTGAAGGTGCCATTGATGAAATTTTTTCAAGTTTTTGATCTGCCAGTACTTGCTTTGCCTTGCTGTGGATGAAGGTAGATTGCTTCTAACTTTAAAAAGTAGAGCCGTGCTGCCAGGCGAGCTGAGAAGCCACCCTAGGCCTCCAGAAAAAAATTCTCTGCCAACTCTGCTCACATAACAGCACAATATGTCAAGTTCCCAGCTCTGTGGGCCTCCAAGCACCCCAGGAATTTGTCCCCCAATATCAGTAGCCCTGTGTGTTGAGTGCATTCAGTGATGATGTACTTATCCAAGACATTGTGGACTCTGGACTAGTTGTATGCAAACAGCAGAGGAGAAGATACGCCTGTTTCTTGAAAGTGCACTTCAGAATGCAGGTGGAGGCTTGGTTGACCAAATGCTCCTTCATTTTTAAAAAAAGTTTCTGCACAGAAAATGGTCATGTGAGAGAAAAAGCTAGGGTAAAATCCTTCCCCCACTCCATGCCAGTTTGGCTTATATTGCATTTTTCAATCCCTTTCCCCCTCTAGAGAGCTTGGGGTGGTGTACACAGTTCTCTCTTCCTCAATTTGAGAAGGCCGAGTCAAACATTATGAAGAATTCCTTGGCTCCCAAGCATGTATAGGTATGATTACCAGCTTCCCATTAGGGCCTGGAGATCTCCCAGGACTACAAGTGATCTACAGATGACAGAGATCAGTTCCCGTGGAGAACGCGACTGCTTTGGAAGGTGGACTCTTACATTCTGCTGAGGTCTCCACCCTTCCTGGCTCCACCCCCAAATCTCCAGGAATTTCCCAACCCGGGGTTGGCATCCCAAATGCATGGGCCTGATGTAGGATGGGACCAGAGCATGCTCTGATCCCACTCATCTTACACTGCTTTCCTGAAATGAACCAAGGCCTAATAGGTCTGTTTTGGATTCATTTAGTTTCTATCTGGAAATGGAATAATAGTTTTCAATCCAGTATGGAACCATTTACATTGAGTTTGAAGTGTCTGTTATATGACAACATCACAATATCTGCAGACAGACTAATTTTATGAAATGGAACTCTTTTATTAATGTGTGACTTGGCTCTTCATCTCATAACAACCCTCTGAGACAGGTTGATCTGAAAGACGGTAACTGGGTCATCTCATGAATCTCATGCTAAGAGGGGATTGGAACCTGGTTCTCCCCTGACTCCCACACTTCAGCCACGTGGCTTCTCTGTAGAGGGAATAATTTTTATCTATTTGAAATATGCTTACCTGAAGTCTTCATTGGGATCATATTGCCGAGTTCTTAGGCTTTCCTGTTCTTTATGTGCTGCTTTCCCCACAGCTATTTATTTATTTCTTTAAATAACTGTGATATAACAAGGAGAGAGGGTATTCGTAAAAAAAAAAATAATAAGGTCAAAAATCCCATTGGGCCTGCTCGAGTGAGGTTATCTCAAAATTAAAAGATTTCTGAAACGTGGTGTATAAAGTTCCAAAAAAACCCCCCTCAAAAACAGTAGTCACAATAAATAGCCTTAAACTAGCTACAAAGAGTCATTCAAACCAGTGAAAATATTATCAGTCTATAGCCAATGCTGAGTCTGGCCCCCATGCAGATTGCTAGACAGGGCATATTCCTCTGACGACCCAGGGCAAGGGGTGGGGGGCCACAGTTTTGCAGAAAAATGCTAGCAGCAGAGTTGAAGCAAGCATACATTACCATCGCCACCTTCAAACATGACAGAAGATCCATGTTGTACAACACAAAGCAAAACAGTATAAGCTAGATGGAACAGGAATTTTTCTACCAAAGCAACCACAAAGGTGTCAGGTGTCTGGTGGTGCAGAAGAAATTTCACAGAGAGGAGGAGGGTCCCATGTAAAATACCATGTCCCTCATGACCACTTATTTCACTTCAGCATATTATGTCCTCCTCAACAGAGCCACTGCTTTCGGTCTTAATGTAGAGAACAGGTTTATTCATGGAGAATGATTGCTATTAGTCATGGCGACTAAACAGAACCTCACATTCAGAAGCAGTTGATCTCTGAATACCAGTGCTAGGAGACAACATTAGGGGAAGGGTGTGGCCTCTCTGCCCTGTTTTTTATCTGTTCAGGGCAACTATTTGGCCACTGGGTGAAAAAGAATGCTGGATTAGATGGACCACTAGTCTGATCCAGCAAGGGGGCTCTTATGTGTACAGAAAGAGGTAGTCCTTAAAGTTATAGACCTCACACCAGCCATTACATATATGGACCGTTTCTTGAACGGTAAATCTTGACAAAAAAAATCAATGTTATCTTCCCTTTCAGTGTTCCACCTCCTCCCAAAAGCACCCTTTCTAGGGTTGGCTGGTATGGCCTGGCAACTGGTGGGAATCCAGGGGCGGGGAATATGGGAGGGATGCTGTTGGGCTGACAGCATGATGTCACTTCCTGGGAGAACCTGAAATTGACATTAGGCTTCTCTAGGAATCAATAGAAACTCTATGGTAAATCCATAGATTTTTCTGGCAGTTCCTAGAGAGGCATCATGTCGCCTCCTGGTTTCCCCTGGGAGTGATGTCACCTTGTCAGCCCAATGGCAATTTTCTGTTTTTCTCCCACCACCACTCTGAATGGCAGCAGGAAGTGTGGGTTGCCAGTAGGAGGCTGGCTGCCATAGTGGGAGACCTGGAAACCTTTTCCCTTCTCCCCCTTTCTCCTGCTCCATTATTCCTCTCCTTCCTACAACTCACATCTCCTTGGATGTTCATGCCATCCTTCCTTCACCAAAAGCCTGAAAGCCCAACTCCAGGGATGACAGACACAGAATGTATAAAGCTTCCTTCTTTCCAGCTGCTCCTTTAGACTATGGCACGAAAACAATGACAGTTCACAAAGCTCCCTTCTATGTGTCTCATGCAGGCAAGTCCCCCCCCAAGCTTGTGCTTTCTGGACCTGGTTTCACTTGGGGGAGCCTGGCATACCTCACCTTCAACTTCTGGCTGAAACTTCCCCACCCAGTAATTTTTAAAGCTTTCCCCTCCCTTCCCTGCATTTAGTTTATTAATTGCCAGCATCAAATCATTAATCCTTTGAATGGCACTAATCAAATGATGAATGACTTGGAATGCAGATGAAATACTGTGCGCTGATTAATCTGAATGTGCCTCTGGCTTTTCCATTGCTGACACAGGCACTCCAGCGCATACCCCTCCAACATTTGACAAAGGAAAAGAAGTGCTTTATGTTCAGTTTAAATAAAAAAGAGAAAAAGAGAACTGTTATTATGGAAATAAACACTCCGAATTAGCAAGCCTGTGCTGTGGAGGTGTGGGGACATGCTTGGCCGAAGGACTTTGGAAAGATTGTGAGCCCTGAAGCACGCATTTGAGTACTAACCCAAAAGCACATTCTCACATTGAGTTTTTGGAAATTTGCTTGTGTTACTCACCTAATGAAGTCAGTCCTAGCCTGTGAGCCCTTACGGCACATTAACAGTGTGATCCCATGTGGTTACTCCAGGTGGTTCTGAGGCCAAGTTCAGGATCAGGTATATGAAGGTCAGAAAAAACAATGACTATAGTTCTGTGTTATATCCTGAACAGGGAAACCCAACCGCTATGACTGAAACAGAGATTTTTCACTTGAAATATGACATTCAGTAACATCTCTAACTTCAGCAGATTTACAGTATAAGGCACAGTTACGTATTGATTTATTTTGAGTAGCAGTAAAGCCCATTGTAAAAGCAATACAACAAGCTCTAGAAAGATGTGATGTGTAATGAATGCATCGGCTGGAAGCAGGTTAAGTACGAATTTGCAGTATCTCTCCTTATATATAATTGAGTAGTGGGGTGGCACTTTCTGAACATTCTCCACTTCAGCCAGTTGTTCCTGCACTCCTCCTGTTTGTGCATGCCTACATAGCTCTGTCTGTGACAGTGTCTGTATTTCTGTTCTGCAGCATGCCTTGGGTTTTTGGCTTCCTCTTTTCTGAGTGTCTGGTCTCATCCTCTATCTCTGTGTGTGTGTGTATCCACTGGCTTTTTTGTGATAACTTGGGCTGGTCCCCCCCCCGCCTCCGTCACACTGACAGCTTTTACTTGGTGGGGGTTTTTCCGTTCTGGAAAGTGTTGCCTCAGCAAACTTGGCTTGGAGGCTAAAGATGGCAGGTTTTGTCCCCTAAGGGAATCAATCGTCGTCTGGCAAGGAGAGTGAAGACAGTAGCTGTGTTCACAGCAGCAAAGCAACAGTCTTCTCAGGAAAGTTTTGGCGGGCACCGTCTTTGTGGGCAGGACTCAGGCAACGCAGCCAGTGGATAGGGACAGTTTCTGAGTGACACATCATGGAGCCAACTGATTTAGAGGCATGTGGAATGTTTAGACAGTGCCACCCCACTACTCAATTATACATAAGGAGAGGTATTTAGATCCTGCTTTTCTCCTCAGTGAGACTGAAAGTTGCTTACCTCTTTCTCTTCTCCTCTGTTTTGTCCTCACAACAACTATGTGAGGTGAGTTTGGCTGAGAGGGCACCCATGGAAGGCTGGGGATTTGAACCCAGGTCTCCCAGATCCTATTCCAGCACTCTAACCACGTCGCCACACTGACCCTCAAAAACTGAAATCAGCGAGTTTAAAGTGGAGTAACCGGACATAGAATTGCATTGTCAATCTTCTACTGAAGAACCCCAGTAAATTTCCAAGGAATTCCAGGGTTCCCTGAGAAACAGTCTGAAAACCATTGCTCAAAAAAAGAAAAAGAAACCAGCTTCTGAAATTCTCTTTGGCATTCCGTCTGTGCAGGTTTTTAAAAACTTGCCTGAAGTTGAAAATGTAATTAAAAACTCTTGATATCACATTTCTAGGGACATGCTTGGCCATTGATCATTCTAGCCAAGATGAGAGGCCAAGAAAGTCAATGTGAAAGGACATCATTTACTGACTGATAATGTGTCACCCTGGGAGATTCTTTTCCAGTATTTTATCATGCAGATGGATAATTTACACAAATTTCTTTAGGCAGTTAACTGCTTTTATTGAGGAGGAGAGATTGAGAGAGCATAAGAAGTGCCCTGCAGGGTCCAACCAGTAGTCTTTCTAGTACCGCATCCTGTGTGGCACACAGGCCAAACAGTTGCCCTGGGCATACAGGCCAAAGGCCTTCACCAATGTTGTCTCCTAGAATGGATTATGAAACAGATTAACACTAATCTATATTATATTAATTTGTATATTATTTTCCCTTTGCCATTCCAATTTTCAGCCAATCATCTTTAAAGAAGCCACAATAATTCAAAATAATAACATAATAGTATAATTGAAACCAGTAATAAAATTCAGCTAGTGACCTGTAGCCAAAGAATTCGCTGATAATTTCCAAACTCAGTGCCACCACCTTTGTAGTCTCCTGAGGCTTGCCAGGCTGCAGTAACAATAGAAACCACAACTATTATACTGGCTTAGAGTACTGTTATCACGCTTCATAGGGGGCTGCCTTTACTCAGCCCCACCCCATGGCCTGCTCAGGCCTCAAAAGAAGCTGCTGCTACCTGGCACTGTGTGCTGCTGGGCCCTAAGCCTTAAAAGCATATCCTTGCCAGCTTTAGGAAGTTTTGTAAGGCCAAATAGTATAGGCGAGCAATGTTAATCTGTGTGAACTCTAGAATTTTCCTGATTTGAAATCAGCCTGAAAGATATGTCTGTGGGCTGTTTTTGTCTTACTGTTGTACCAAGATTTTAGATTGCCATTTGTGTTTTTTAGACTTGTAAACTGCTCTGAGACTTATTTTTCATGAGAAAAACAGTGTAAAAATATTTCAGATAAAATAAATAAGACCTGGAAATTGTAGCTGATTCAAAGTGCTGCTGGCAAGCAGGTAACAAGTGAACCTTCTGGTAAACAGAGGCCTGTATGGCTGGGCTGAGAAAAGGAAAGTGAGGGGAAAGGGGGAGAGGTTAAGGCTATGGGGAAGGGTTGCCAGGCAGGAGATGGGGGGCAAGAGGGGTTGCTGTCAGCAACAGCATGATGCCATTTCTTGGGAGGGGGAATCCAGAAGTGATGTCACACCTCTCTAGGAGTTGCCAGAAAACCCTAACCCTAACCCAAAGATTCCTGGAAAGGACTGACATCCCTTCAGTGGTGTTTTTGTTGATGCAGAAATATCATGCTGTTGCCCAACAGCCATTTTTTAAAAAGAATTTTCTCCTGCCAGCCCCAGTGGCAGGGGCAGGAAATGGGAACTGGGGACAGGTAATTTCCCCACCCCTGGTATGGGTTTGACAACACTACCATAGCAGCTGAGTCGTGCTGTGTTTTTGTGCATGCTCAGAGAAGAAAAGGGGGCTGAGCAGGGACTGATCGCAGCAACAGCAGTGAGCAAAGCAAGAACAGCCGTGTTGTTGACCTTGTTCTGACCTGTTCCCACCTCAGCTGGTGATATTATAGCAGGAGAGAATTTTTGCATCCCCCATGTAGGCACAGCCTAAATTGTTTATTATTCAGTGCTTTTTCTTTTTCTTTTTGCACTCCCAGATTTTACCTCTGGTATGGTTTATCTGATGCTATACAAAATGGTTTAACTGTCAGTTTTATGAAACTAGGATTTTATTCTGATTTATGTTTTGATGGTGTTGTACTTAGCCTGATGCTGCTATTCTCTTTGATGCTGTTGCTTATGTATCTTTTATCTGCTGATCTATTTTCAGTGTATTCTTTTCAGAGTAGAAATGTATTGTTTCATTCTATTGTTGTTACCCCCTTGGCTGAGTATCAAAGCACTAGCTTTGCCTGTACAAAGTAACCCAGGTTCAATCCTTGGTATTACCCATTAAAAGTGTTGCAGGCAAGTGTTAGAAAAAACCTTTCTTGCCTTAAGCCTTTGGAGAGCCACTGCCTGTTAAATTGGAACGTCCAATGGCATCTATCAGGCAAGTTCTCCTGGCCAGAAATTCTACTAATTTTTAGATTCCATGTAGATGATTGAGTAGATGCCTGGATTTGAGCCCTAATTCAAACCCAGCTATCTGAAAGCCGTAGCAAAGATTCTACCTGAAACCTTTCACTTGTCCTCCTGTGCTTTCCTGATGGTGGGAAATGCCGTCAAGTCACAGCTGACTTCTGGTGACCCCGTAAGGTTTGCAAGGCCAGAGATGCTGAGGGGTGGTCTGCCCTGGCCTGCCTTTGTGTAGCAACCTCGGACTTCCTTGGTGGTCTCCCACTCAAGCACTAACCAGAGCCAGCCCTGCCGAGCTTCTGAGATCTGATGAGACTGGGCTAGCCATGGCCATGCACAGGGCTGGCTCCAGGTGTCTGGGCACCCTAGGCAGGACAGCCTGGGGCACCCCCCAGTGGGGATGCCAACCTCCCGGTGGGGCCTGGAGACCGGGGGGCGGAGGCGGAGTGCTGGCTTTCCTGGAGGCTCCGCAGCTGCAGGGCCCCCAGGAAAGCCAGGAAAGGGGGCAGGGGTCTAGCCCCCGCCCCTTCCCTCCCAGCGCCGGCTTTCCCAGGGGCTCCGCAGCTGCGGGGTCCCTGGGAAAGCCAGGAAGGGGGTGGGGGTCTAGCCGCCGCCCCTCCCTTCCAGCACCGGCTTTCCCGGGGTTCCGTGGCTGCGGGGTCCCCAGGAAAGCCGGGAAGGGGGCGGGGGTCTAGCCGCCGCCCCCTCCCTCCCAGCACCGGCTTTCCTGGGGCCTCTGCGGCTGCAGGGTCCCCGGGAAAGCTGGGAAGGGGCTGGGGTCTAGCGGTGGCAGCGGGCACCCGGTTAGGGCGGCAGGGGGGGCACTTTTGGGGGGCCAGCGGCGCCCTAGGCGAGTGCCTAGTTCGCCCAATGGGTGATCCGGCCCTGGCCATGCAGGTCAAAGGGGACTAGGCAGATTCAATGGAGGATGGGTCCATCAGTGGTTTACTAGCCATGAATGAAACTGCCACATTTAGAGGCAGTCAAGCTCAAAGGAATGCTTTGGCCTCTATTTTGTTATTTGCTGGCCTAGCAGGACAGCTGAGAGCCAGCATGGTTTAATGCTTAGAGAGTTGGACTAAAATCTGGGAAGACCAGGTTTGAATCCCCACATTATCAGGGAAACTTGCAGGGTAAGGTTGCCATCCCCCCGATGGGGGCAGGGGTTCCCCCGATTTTGGGGGGCCCAATCCGCCACCTGCCAGTGGGGGGAGCCTCACTCCCAAAGAGCCCTGCTGCGCCCAATGTGCCTGACAATGTGCCTGACACCTCTGGGTGATGTCATTGCGCTTGGCACATTGCACAGGGAACACTCTAGCATTTGGCTAAAAACTCTATGGCCACCATAGAGTTTTTGGCCAAATGCTAGAGCATCCCCTGCATGATGTGCCCAGCATGATGACATCACTTCTGGGTGATGTCATTGTGGTGCGTGTGCCAGAAGATTCAGAGAAGCAGTCTGGAGCCCCCTGCCAGCAGACGGTAAGGACCTGGCAACTCTTTCACTGGGTGAACTTGGGCCAGTCATTCTCTCTCAGCCTAACTTTGCCTCACAGGATTGTTGTGAGGTGAAAATGGAGGACAGGAGAACAATGTAAGCTGTAATGGGTCTCTACTGGGGAAAAAAGTTGGAGTAAAAATTTAAGTAAACAAAATAAATACATAAATACCCTGGTCACTGTGTGAAACAGGGTTCTGGACTCAATGGATCACTGGTCTGATCCAGCAGGGCTCTTATGCAAGCCTGCCAGTAATGTGAATCTCCTGGTCCAAGGGCAGTAGAGTCACAGGCATGATGGCATCACTTCCAGGGAAAACCTGGAAGTGACAGTGGTAGCACTAGGAATCTCTGGAAACTCTATGGTTTTCTGGCAATTCCTAGAGCTGCTGATATTGCTTCTGGTTTTTCCCGAGTAGTGACATCATCACATTCATGGCGTAGAGTAGCTAACTCGGTTGGAGAATTCATTGAGATTTGGGGGTGGAGCCTGGGAAGGAGAGGGACCTTTGTGGGATACAGTGCAGTAGAGTCCATGCTCCAAAGCAGCCGTTTTCTTTGTTGCCTGGAGATCACCTGTAATTTGGGGTGATCTGGAGGCTAGCAACCCTATTGTGACACTGCCCCCCCATGTCCCTGCCCCTAACCTTCCTGCCAGGTTATGTTTATCCAGACATGGGATCCTTACAGGCTGCCATATAGACGTTACCTGCTTCATTGCCTGCTTCTCTTCAGCAGGGCAGCATAGTGGAGGGTGGGGGGAATGGCTGAAAAGCAGTATCACTGCAGTGGCGCAATGTCATTTCTGCCAAATACCTGGAATCGATGTAGCCAGCCTGATGCACATGCGGTGCTCTAGAATTCTCTATGGTTTTTGCCCAAATCTTAGTGTCACATCAGCGATGCGACATCACTTCCAGGTGTATTCACTGGAAGTGATGTCATGCTGTTGGCACACCGTCATTCTTCTGATCCCCAAACCCCCCCCCCCAATTGGCTGCTTATTGGAACTGTAACGTTCAGCAGCATCATTCTGCGGGTGGTTACGAGTTTAAGCTGACAAGACCTTACTGTTGCCACAATCTTGCTCTTCATAGAATTAGACAAAAATAGATATCAAGAGACAATATAGGTGACTGTGGCCTACAGGGGGATTTGCATTTCTCTGAGATGTTGGAAGGCTTAATTCAACATGCATTTATAAGAGCACTTGGGGATTATTGCAACACTCCACATTATTCACATTATAGGCGTCATCCAAAAAATGAGGTTTGTGGGAACGACATGCTGCCTTGCTAAATGTGCCATAATTTTCCAATCAAGTAGAAAAAAATCAGGCTTTAGGTGAAGGAAATGTGGAAATCCGAAGCTGACAAAATGTAGACGGAAATGACCTCTGGAAAAAAGGAATCTGGAACACTCAGGGCAACAGCTTCCTTTCAGATTGTATCAGCATTGTGGCTTTGCTGCAGGTTTGGGGCTCAAAGCCACCCAGCATTTCTGCTGCTCAGTCCTGCACAGACTTCACTGAAGTGACTGGCAGTGACAGAAGGGTGAAGCTCTGCAGATAGCTCCCTGGCTTTCAACAATACGTGAACGAAGGAGTTGGCACAGTCCTTCCAGGGGAGATAGACGGAGTTTACAAGAGGTGGCTTGGAGGGTGATATTGAAGATCTAAGGTGAATTCACATAGGGTTGGATCACGCTTTTTAAAGAACCCAGTGTCCTTGCAGGAACCATGTCTCAATGGCAGAGTATAGGTTTTGGCCAGCAGGATTCATTGGAGGGGTGTGTGTGCTATGGCTCAGTATTAGACCATTTGCTTTGCACGGAGAAAGCCCCAGCTTCAATCCCCAGCCTTGCCAGTTGAAGGAATCATGTAGTTCCTGATGTGAAACCCTGGAGACCCACTGCCACTCAGAGTAGTCAATAGTCTGACTCACTGTAAGGGCAGCTTCGTCTGTTGTGCCAGTCTGTCAGTCATCTTTTAAGAGGAAGAGCCATAGCTGCTTTGTAGGCAGAGAGTCCCAGGTTCTGATTCAGTTTTCAGGACTTTCTGGTTAAAAGGAGTTCAGCTGCCCAGAGCAGGGAAAGACCTGAAATTCTGCCTGGTCTTGAACAGGTGACAACCTCACTGTGGTGAATGAACATGGGGAATCCTTGGGCTTGCTTCATCTCTCTCCTCTTGTAAGTCAAACACTTTTCCACTCATGGTAAGCCACAGTTAGTCATTTTGAGTGAACCATAAACTGTGGTTGTTCCTCTTCCCACCAAAGCAGGATTTTAAATGACAGTTTATAATCCTGATTTGTAGGGTAGAAAACCATAATTTATTGGTCAGATGTAATGGCAAACCATGATTTTTAGCATTAATATGAAAACATTTAATTTCCAAGCTACACCTGAGGATAGGATGGGGTAGGGGTGGAGGGTTGCAGGTCAAAGATTCCGCAGCTTCATTCATTCACATGACAACCCATCACTTCTTGTTACATTTGAGCCAATGATGAAATTGCTTCATGGTCAGACTGCCCCAACTGACCAGTTTGGAGGGACTTCCGACATTCCTGCTGACTTCTGCTTTTCAGTATCCTGTAAAATCTGGAAACATTTTTATTCGCTCCTGGAGTTGAACAAACCTAATTGCTAGTGTGTAGTCATTTTGTCATCATCTTTATGGCCTGATAGTTTGCTAATCTGTCTGTCTATAATGTGTTTAGCAATCATGAGACGTTTCACTGAAAAATGAAACAAAATAGCTTTCCCTTGGCTCTCCTGAAAAAAACAAACTTTACACTCTCAGAGAAGAATCTAGAGATCCAAACAGACCAAAAGTTTGTCAGGATATTTACTGGCAGGCAGTTCCAGTATATCAATAAATGCTTAGACCAAAACATTACCACTGTCAGTGGAGGGTGAATAATGGAATAAAACTTTCTGTATAAAACTGAGTTTCAGATGCATATCAAATAAACAGCCAGGCCCTGACATAATGGATGTTTTAGATTATTTTGAAAAAACCTTCCCTTTTCAACTTAACAATATGAGCAAAAAACTATTTCTCCTTTCTAAATTTTAGTCCTTTCAATCCAGCCAAATTGAATGACTTAATACAACTTAAGCAAGTGCAGTTGATCAGTAACTGGCCCTCTATTCACTCCTGTCCCAGATAAAATATAATAAGTGGGTGCATCTTTTGGGATGCTGTTGGGCAACATCAGCAGAAGTTGTTGTTTGTGGCTGTACAGACTCACTAACACTTGCACAGCAAACCCCATTTTCCCGTAAGGGTTACAGAACTTGGCTTGATCACTTCACCTCCCACTTCATTTGTTCATTAGTTCACAGTACCCCTGTGAGGTAGGGTGACTTACAACTTGTCTGTCATTAATAATAAATCTGCTTTGCTCATTGGTGATATCTGTAATGTTCATCTGACCTGCATCCGGAAGCAGGAGTTATGTGCCTGAAAAATTAAGCTGGAGATCATAACCAGAATGATGATTACTAAATTGCAGGGTTTGAGAGAACTTGCATCAATGGGGGGTGGCAGCTTTGTTCCCCCTGCCTTCCCAATGAAGTCTCCAAAAGGCCAAAAGTCATGTCAAAAGATGCTTTCTCTCTATAGTCTCCAATATTTTTGTGGCCGTGTATTATTTATTTGCTTCATTTGTATCCCATGTTTCTCTCCAATGGGTTCCCAAAGCAGCTTGCACTACTCTTCTGTCCTCCATTTTATCCTTACAACAACCCTGGGAGGCAGGTTAGGCTGAGAGGTTGTGACTGGCCCAAGGTCACCCAGCAAGCTTCCATGGCACGAGTGGGAATTCGAACCCGGGTCTCCCAGATCCTAGTCCAGTTCTTTAACCACTACACCATATGGCCATCAATGCTGTGAGAAGACAGAAAATATTCATGAGACAACATTTATCCTAATTAGTATACACAATATGCCTAACATGCTGATTAGGTTTCAATTGAGCATAAATTTCCAATAAATAGTGCTACTGCCAATGGTCTGCCTCGATGTTGGGAAAATTAGCTTATGTGGCAGGGGAGGCTAGAGGGATACCAGGGATCGCACACCTGTTTATACCAAGATCTAGTACAGTAGGAAGACTCCAGATTTGAAGAGTAAATTAAATAGTTTTTATTGAAGAGTTTTCCTAATTACAAGCACACTATGCATTCAAGCAAGAGCAAGCAATTCAGAACTAAGAAAATAGAGTGATGATAGCAAATCAAAGGGCCTGTTATGGGGTGATACTACCTGTCCAGACATGCAGAGGTCCTTGAAGAGAATAGCGCCAAAGGCCAGCATTATGTGTTAAGGAGGTGGACCAAAGAAGAGAGTTTGGGGGTGTACTCAAGTATAGGTGCACACCTTGATGGCCATGTACGTGGATGGATATAGACATTGGAATACAATGCAGACCAATGGGAGATCTTGAGGGGCTTGTCTCAGGTGAAGACAAAAGATCACCTGGACCAATCAGGGGTCCCAGGGAGTGTGGTGTCAGGAGGGGCAAGACTTAGGTGTGACCAATGAAGTTTTAGAGGGGCAGAGTCTGGATTTACAATAGTGCTGATGGGATTAGTCAGGTGCTGGATGACTGTACTGGAGCTATCTGAATGGGTTTGATGACCACTGATGGTCCTGCCAAGGCAGATTGAATAGGTTCCCAGGTTTATACAAAGAGTGGGAGATGGGTCCCTGATAGCATCAGGAAGAATCACTAAACATTTGAATGTATGATTGGTTTATCTCAGTATCCTGAGGGAGGAAGCAGGAAGGACAGTTCTGGAGACAAAGGATTCCCACATAGACATAGGTTTCACACATAATGGTAACATGAAGTTCGGGAGACAGAAGGACTATTTGCCAGGTGGCCACTGAGTAGCTTTAGAAATGCAGATATAATACGTGATGGAACTTGCCATTGTTTCATATGCATACCTTGCTGGGTGGGGGAAGACTGGAGATTTGCTTCAAGGGCTGCCTTGTACACCCTGAAAATGGAGACCCTTTTTCCAGAGCTTTGGCTTGCTCTGTGATTCAGGCTGAGAATGCTTTCCTTGGCCTGACTTTGTGGGTTCCTAGTTCCTAGAAGTGGGGTGCCCCGTTGTTAGGGCTATCCTATAGTAAGACAGTGCCTCAGTGCTACAGTAGGAAAGCTTGTGTTAAGAAGCTTCTCTTTGGACTTTTTGAAACATTTAGCACAGAGGTCCAGAACAACTCCACCATCCTCAGAAGAGTGATGGATTCACCCAGCTGTTCTGGCATTTGAAAATGCACGTGAGGGGGTGTCAGACTCGGGCATCTGGCATTGGGGCAGGCTGACTGAATTGGTTGCATTGTCCATCTTTGATTTACACTGCATGTATTCTGTATTCTTATCGCTGCCCTAGCCTGCTGTTGAATTCCTTCGGGGTGTGGGGGGGAGTGTGTGTAGTTGGTTAGGGAGGCTTGCTTGGTAGTTTTCCTAATGGGCCCCAAGACATCTTTCACACAAGAAATGTCCTTGGAGAAGACTGTGCCTGGCTAGATAGTGACTGTATATCTTTCAGAGTCATTGTAGCAAAGCTGACATAAGTGTACATGGAATTTTGGGTTTCTATCTATATCTTGTCAGGAAGCGGTGTTAGGGTCTGGTGAAGCCTCACCAGTGCAGAGTGGTACAGCATGTTGTAGAGCTAAGTCCCACATAGTCCAATGTCCACACAGGTAGTGGGGAGGAAATATATACAAGAATTTATTCACACTGTTACGTGATGCAGGTATACACAAGTTAATCCAACAAAGTGCTCCGCCATACATCCACATACAAAGAGAGAGAAAGTAGACTGTACATAGAATGCTTATATACAAAGACTGACCAATCAGCACTGACTGCTGAGTCACTCTGACACTTCAGCAGAGGTGCTGGTCAGAACCGGTTTGCTCCAGCTAGAGCCACTAGCCTGCAGCTGTTAACGGTCACTTAGATGGACATGATCTGAATCTGACAGCTCATATCTTTCATACACTGACATATCTTGCCCTTTCCCACCTTTGCAAATCAGTCCTAACAAAGAGCTTGAACCCACAGCATCTCATATCTCTAAATAAAGCATTCACTATCAAAGTGTGTGTGGAGAGTGATTTGACTGGGAACCTGACAGGTTGTTAGGACTCCCTCTTTGCTCCTACCTGAACCCCCACGTCATCAGGTATGGGGAACGGAGATGAAGCCAATGGGGCAGGTGTGAGCACCAGGACCCAACCCGAGAACCATGGCTCTGAACCCCAACAAATGAACATTGCTAAGAACGTGGACGCCAGGGAGCCGGGACTCCTCCAAACCTCCGATTGCTGGGATGATCCGGCCAGATTGGGGTACGGAGATGAGGAGAAGGGGACAAGCATGGACACTGGGTCCAAACCTGAGAGTCCTGTACCTGTGTTTGAACCTACTAGGAATCCAAAAGCTGCAGATGCTTGCCTAAAGAGATACATCCCCTTCAGCCCCTCCAAACTGCAGATGGAGGTGAGGCAATTAAAAGAGAACTTGCGACTATTGAACAAATGGCTATTGCAGGTTATCCGAGAGCTCATGGAGCAGTGAGCAGGAGAGCTCTGGGACACTTGAAGAAGTGGGGGCCCGAAACGAAGTGAGGCCCCTGATAGTTGGCAGCCCCACGACTCCCTAGGAGCTACGTTTGATGGCTGTCCAGAGAAGCTGAGGTTCTTTGTGATCCAGGTACGCACAATGCTGAAGGAGCAGGGCCACACTTTCCTCTCTGATGAACAGCAAGTGGACTATGTGAATTCCTGCCTTCGGGGCTGGGCTACAGACTGGTTTGTGGTCCTCTACAATGCGGCAGCCCCAGAGTTGAAGGATGTGGATGCCGTTATGTGGGCATTGAACTTCGAGTGTGAAGACCTGTTGGAGCTTGAGAAGGCTCGTACTCGCCTTGGGGTCTGTGCCAAGGCACCCATTCGGTCCAGGAGTATTTGGATGAGTTTAAGGCCATAGTGGCTAGACTACTAGGTTGGCCCGAAGAAGTATTCATTGAATTCTACTGGGCAGGCCTTAACACTCTCATCTTGGAAAAAACCCTGAATCAAGGTAACCCACTCACCTTGGCCAGGTGGATCCAGGTGGCCTGCGAAGCAGAGAATCAGCACCACCTGGTGAGGTTCTACCAGCAAGGGATGCCTAACCGGGATGCAGATGGCCAGGCGAGGAATCAGGGTAGAGAACCATTACTCAGGGAAGACCACGGTTACCAGATAGAGAAGGGGCCAAGCCAACGCTAGGGGTCGGTGGGGCATCACACTTCGGTGTGCAACTGGACCCAAGCTGAGGACTATGGTGGACATGAAGATTGCTATGAGAAGGAGGGGAAGATGCTGGACATGATTCACCAGAAGCCCCATGAGCAGCGGAGTCTTCCCCTCCAGGGACTCTTCCACCTCCAGTGAAGCTGAGCCTCAGGTGCAGGGAAAAGACCAGGACCTGCTGTGAAGGGCACCAGCCAGCAGGTCCATGATGCCCCGGCATGAGAATTGGTGAGAACTTGTATCTCCCTGGGTTTTTTTGTGACTGTTACTATTTTAAACCCCAATGCCAGGACTCAAATGCTGGCGAGGGCCCTCATTGACTCAGAGTGTTCCTGGGACTTGATAAGCCCAACTTTGGTTACAGGACTGGGGGCCGAGGTGATAAAGTTAAAAGACCCAGTGGTATTTACCCAGATGAATGGTACCACTATGCAATCATGCCAGTACTGTACCATAGAGTTGCCCATGGGAGTCTCTGGGCATTGGGAGCAAAAGTCATTCATAGTACATCCCACGGCCCAGTTTCCCATGGTGTTGAGCAACCCCTGGCTGGTGGCCCACGACCCATATGTACAACGGAGTTTGGGGACTTTGACTTTTCTAGACCCCCAATGCAAGGAGCATCAGTGGAACCTGGGGGGGGGGAGGAGCCCTGCCCAGCACCTGAAAGGGTTTCCCTGGTGCGCAAAGAGTTAAACGCCATCCCTCCTGAATACATGGACTTAGGGCATGTGTTTGAGGAGAGGGAGGTGAATGAGTTACCCCTTCACTGAAAAACTGACTGTGCTATAGAAATCCTACCCAGACATAAGATGCCTAAGGGGAAGCTATATGCCATGAGTCCAGCTGAAAGAGAGAAACTTCATTGACAAAAACTTGGAGTGGGGATTCATCCAACCATCCACCTCCCCTTTTGCTGTGCCATTGTTGTTCCAGAAAAAGAAGGATGGGGGCTGAGATTGTGTATGGAATACAGGGGTTTAAATGCCATGTCTATGTCTAATGCCTATCCCTTGCCTCTGATTAAAGGCTTGTTGCTGTAGGCTTCCAAAGGCAAAATATTTACCAAGCTGGATATAAGAGATGCTTACTTCCGGATGAGAATACCGGAGGGGGATGAGCATAAGACTGCATTTAATACCCCTTTGGGACAATTCGAATACTTGGTTATGCCATTTGGATTGGCTGGAGCCCTGGGAGTGTTTGATGAGCAAAAGAAGGGGTGAGGGGAAGTACGTGGTCGACTCCAGCCATTAGAACCCCCTGGGAGACCTTGGGCTGTAATTTCTATGAATTTCATAACTGATTTGCCTCTGAGTCAAGGAAAAACAGTCATCTGGGTGGTAGTTGACTTGTTCTCTAAGCAAGGACATTTTGTCCCATGTAAACAAATACCTACCACCAAACAACTGGCTTCCATGTTTTTATAACACGTGATACGGCTACATACTTTGCCAAGAAAGGTTATATCCAACCGTGGTACACAGTTCGCTGCTAAGTTCTGGAAAGAATTAATGGCTTTACTAGGGGTGGAGCGCAGATTAAGCAGCAGTCACCATCCTGAGACAGATGGTCAGATTTTGGAACAATTTTTATGGTGCTATGTCAATCACCAACAAGACAATTGGGTACAATTGTTACCTTTTGCAGAGTATGATTATAACAACTCCATCCACAGCTCCATTGGAATGTCTCCCTTCATGGCAGTGCATGGATATGAAGAAACACCCCTCCCCATGGTAGACTTGAGGGAGCTGGTGAAGGGGGACGCCCAGATATGGTGGTCTACCATGATGAGAAACTGGGACGCATCACAAAAGATGTTAAACAAAGTCAAGGAGGATTACAAGCATTTTGCCGATGGCAAAAGGAGCCCAGAATGGGACCTGGCTCCTGGTGACTCTGTATATATGTCCACTAAGCACATTAAGGGATTGCAACCCCAGAGGAAACTGGGATGGAAGTATATAGGACCCTTTAAGGTTATCCGTGTTATCAATAAGGTGGCTGTTGAAGTTGAACTACCTAAATCGCTTCATTCTTTGCATCCTGTGCTTCATTTCAGCCTCCTGAAAAGGGATCCCAGACCCTGGACTTCTTGTCCTCCAGCTTCACCACCTCTTCTGATCGATGGGCAACTCCTCAAGTAGTGGAGACGATCCTTGACTCCAGAACTAAGAGAGGCCACCTATATTATCTAGTCAAGTGGAAGGACTTTGGGCCTGAACAGAATGAGTGGGTCCTTTCAAAGCATGTTAGAGCAGCTTGCCTAATCAAAGAATATCACCATAGCAAGTGCTCATTTGCTTCCGGAGCTCACCGGAGCGAAGCACATGCAACAAGCCCTGCCCCCTGCTCCCAGCAGCCCTCAGTCGGCCCCTGCAGGCTGAGACTGCTGCTGCTCCACTCGGCTGTGCCTGTGTGCTACTGGTGCCAGCAGATGAGGTGGCCCTCCCTGTAGTACAAGCAGAAGGAGGGACTGGCGGAGCTGGCTGGGACAGGACAAGGTGAGTCCGGCCTTAACTCTTTTTGCATTCACCCAGCGGTCAAGAGGGCAGTCAACTTGGGATTCTGCTGGCCACACATGAGGTTGCTGCAAGGGGACAGGGAAGCGGACGCTGCAGCCCCCTCTCCTTTCCTCCCCCGCCGCCTTCCTCTTTCTTGGGAGTTGACAGAGTTTCCCAGTTGCCTGGAGTTTGGGCAGGAAGTCCATCGCCGGCCGCCACACTTTTCCCTCTGCATGAGTCACTCATGCTGCTCTTCAGCCACGGCAACAGGGAAGACACCTGCTGTTCCTGGAAGGCAGGCAGGCATGCAAGCTGCACAGAAGTGTTGCTGACGAGTGGGGTGGGGTGGGAAAGAAATTTCTTGGTCTGGCCTGCATGTTCACTTTCCCTGGGGTCAGACACAGACTCTCCTCTCTGCGGGTCACAATACTTGATGGAACTCCCCACAAGTGTAGCACCCTGGGAAAAGCACATGTCTGCTCCCCTCCCCTGTATAAAAATTGTGGAGTATGCTCAGACGGGATTAACTGTTCTGCTTTACGCATCTTGAACTCGTATCTGGGAGAACCGGGTTTGATTCCCCACTCCTCCACTTGCACCTGCTGATGTGACCTTGGGTCAGTCACAAGCTCTGGCACAGCTGTTCTCTCAAGGACAGTTTGTGTTAGAGTTCTCTCAGCCCCACCTACCTCACAGGGTGTCTGTTGTGGGGAGGGGAAGGGAAAGGAGTTTGTAAGCCACTCTGAGATGCCTTTGGGCAGTGAAGGGCGGGGTATAAATCCAAACTCCTCCTCCTCCTCCTCCTCCTCCTCCTCCTCCTCCTCCTCCTCCTCCTCCTCCTCTTCTTCTTCTTCTTCTTCTTCTTCTTCTTCTTCTTCTTCTTCTTCTTCTTCTTCTTGAATAAGTCTTTGATGAAGTCCAGTAGCTTTCAGAATCCTGTTCTGATAAGGACGATTAGAGATGCAGGTCAAAAAACCAGGATGTACTAAAAAAGGAAGGACAGGATTGCCCATTGGAAACAATGGGAGAGACTTGAAGGTCCATTGGAAATAATGGAAGCCAGGAATGCCAATTGACTTCCATGGGCTCCATTGAAATACATTACAGCTCAAGAAGAGTTGCAAAGATACTGTGGAATGGATTTTCATTTAAGGTCTTGGTCTCAAATACACTACTCTGGGACTGGAATGACATTCCCCAGAGTGGAATAACAGCCCCTAGGGGTAGCAAGAGTGTTCTGGGACTGGAATGACAGGCCCCAGAGTGGAATGACAGCTCCTGGGGATAGCAGGAGTGTTCTGGGAGTGGAATGACAGGCCCCAGAGTGGAATGGCAGCCCCTGAAGGGTAGCAGAAGTATATTGGGACTGGAATGACAGGCCAAAGGGGTAGGAAATGTGTCCTCGGACTGAAATGACAGACCCCAGAGTGGAATGACATCTGCTACCCCCCAGGTGCTGTCATTCCACTCCCAGAATATTCCTGCTACTATGCATTCAAGCAAGAGCAAGCAATTCAGAACTAAGAAAATAGAGTGATGATAGCAAATCAAAGGGCCTGTTATGGGGTGATACTACCTGTCCAGACATGCAGAGGTCCTTGAAGAGAATATCGCCAAAGGCCAGCATTATGTGTTAAGGAGGTGGATCAAAGAAGAGAGTTTGGGGGTGTACTCAAGTATAGGTGCACACCTTGATGGCCATGTACGTGGATGGATATAGACATTGGAATACAATGCAGACCAATGGGAGATCTTGAGGGGCTTGTCTCAGGTGAAGACAAAAGATCACCTGGACCAATCAGGGGTCCCAGGGAGTGTGGTGTCAGGAGGGGCAAGACTTAGGTGTGACCAATGAAGTTTTAGAGGGGCAGAGTCTGGATTTACAATAGTGCTGATGGGATTAGTCAGGTGCTGGATGACTGTACTGGAGCTATCTGAATGGGTTTGATGACCACTGATGGTCCTGCCAAGGCAGATTGAATAGGTTCCCAGGTTTATACAAAGAGTGGGAGATGGGTCCCTGATAGCATCAGGAAGAATCACTAAACATTTGAATGTATGATTGGTTTATCTCAGTATCCTGAGGGAGGAAGCAGGAAGGACAGTTCTGGAGACAAAGGATTCCCACATAGACATAGGTTTCACACATAATGGTAACATGAAGTTCGGGAGACAGAAGGACTATTTGCCAGGTGGCCACTGAGTAGCTTTAGAAATGCAGATATAATACGTGATGGAACTTGCCATTGTTTCATATGCATACCTTGCTGGGTGGGGGGAAGACTGGAGATTTGCTTCAAGGGCTGCCTTGTACACCCTGAAAATGGAGACCCTTTTTCCAGAGCTTTGGCTTGCTCTGTGATTCAGGCTGAGAATGCTTTCCTTGGCCTGACTTTGTGGGTTCCTAGTTCCTAGAAGTGGGGTGCCCCGTTGTTAGGGCTATCCTATAGTAAGACAGTGCCTCAGTGCTACAGTAGGAAAGCTTGTGTTAAGAAGCTTCTCTTTGGACTTTTTGAAACATTTAGCACAGAGGTCCAGAACAACTCCACCATCCTCAGAAGAGTGATGGATTCACCCAGCTGTTCTGGCATTTGAAAATGCACGTGAGGGGGTGTCAGACTCGGGCATCTGGCATTGGGGCAGGCTGACTGAATTGGTTGCATTGTCCATCTTTGATTTACACTGCATGTATTCTGTATTCTTATCGCTGCCCTAGCCTGCTGTTGAATTCCTTCGGGGTGTGGGGGGGGGAGTGTGTGTAGTTGGTTAGGGAGGCTTGCTTGGTAGTTTTCCTAATGGGCCCCAAGACATCTTTCACACAAGAAATGTCCTTGGAGAAGACTGTGCCTGGCTAGATAGTGACTGTATATCTTTCAGAGTCATTGTAGCAAAGCTGACATAAGTGTACATGGAATTTTGGGTTTCTATCTATATCTTGTCAGGAAGCGGTGTTAGGGTCTGGTGAAGCCTCACCAGTGCAGAGTGGTACAGCATGTTGTAGAGCTAAGTCCCACATAGTCCAATGTCCACACAGGTAGTGGGGAGGAAATATATACAAGAATTTATTCACACTGTTACGTGATGCAGGTATACACAAGTTAATCCAACAAAGTGCTCCGCCATACATCCACATACAAAGAGAGAGAAAGTAGACTGTACATAGAATGCTTATATACAAAGACTGACCAATCAGCACTGACTGCTGAGTCACTCTGACACTTCAGCAGAGGTGCTGGTCAGAACCGGTTTGCTCCAGCTAGAGCCACTAGCCTGCAGCTGTTAACGGTCACTTAGATGGACATGATCTGAATCTGACAGCTCATATCTTTCATACACTGACATATCTTGCCCTTTCCCACCTTTGCAAATCAGTCCTAACAAAGAGCTTGAACCCACAGCATCTCATATCTCTAAATAAAGCATTCACTATCAAAGTGTGTGTGGAGAGTGATTTGACTGGGAACCTGACAGGTTGTTAGGACTCCCTCTTTGCTCCTACCTGAACCCCCACGTCATCAGGTATGGGGAACGGAGATGAAGCCAATGGGGCAGGTGTGAGCACCAGGACCCAACCCGAGAACCATGGCTCTGAACCCCAACAAATGAACATTGCTAAGAACGTGGACGCCAGGGAGCCGGGACTCCTCCAAACCTCCGATTGCTGGGATGATCCGGCCAGATTGGGGTACGGAGATGAGGAGAAGGGGACAAGCATGGACACTGGGTCCAAACCTGAGAGTCCTGTACCTGTGTTTGAACCTACTAGGAATCCAAAAGCTGCAGATGCTTGCCTAAAGAGATACATCCCCTTCAGCCCCTCCAAACTGCAGATGGAGGTGAGGCAATTAAAAGAGAACTTGCGACTATTGAACAAATGGCTATTGCAGGTTATCCGAGAGCTCATGGAGCAGTGAGCAGGAGAGCTCTGGGACACTTGAAGAAGTGGGGGGCCCGAAACGAAGTGAGGCCCCTGATAGTTGGCAGCCCCACGACTCCCTAGGAGCTACGTTTGATGGCTGTCCAGAGAAGCTGAGGTTCTTTGTGATCCAGGTACGCACAATGCTGAAGGAGCAGGGCCACACTTTCCTCTCTGATGAACAGCAAGTGGACTATGTGAATTCCTGCCTTCGGGGCTGGGCTACAGACTGGTTTGTGGTCCTCTACAATGCGGCAGCCCCAGAGTTGAAGGATGTGGATGCCGTTATGTGGGCATTGAACTTCGAGTGTGAAGACCTGTTGGAGCTTGAGAAGGCTCGTACTTGCCTTGGGGTCTGTGCCAAGGCACCCATTCGGTCCAGGAGTATTTGGATGAGTTTAAGGCCATAGTGGCTAGACTACTAGGTTGGCCCGAAGAAGTATTCATTGAATTCTACTGGGCAGGCCTTAACACTCTCATCTTGGAAAAAACCCTGAATCAAGGTAACCCACTCACCTTGGCCAGGTGGATCCAGGTGGCCTGCGAAGCAGAGAATCAGCACCACCTGGTGAGGTTCTACCAGCAAGGGATGCCTAACCGGGATGCAGATGGCCAGGCGAGGAATCAGGGTAGAGAACCATTACTCAGGGAAGACCACGGTTACCAGATAGAGAAGGGGCCAAGCCAACGCTAGGGGTCGGTGGGGCATCACACTGCGGTGTGCAACTGGACCCAAGCTGAGGACTATGGTGGACATGAAGATTGCTATGAGAAGGAGGGGAAGATGCTGGACATGATTCACCAGAAGCCCCATGAGCAGCGGAGTCTTCCCCCTCCAGGGACTCTTCCACCTCCAGTGAAGCTGAGCCTCAGGTGCAGGGAAAAGACCAGGACCTGCTGTGAAGGGCACCAGCCAGCAGGTCCATGATGCCCCGGCATGAGAATTGGTGAGAACTTGTATCTCCCTGGGTTTTTTTGTGACTGTTACTATTTTAAACCCCAATGCCAGGACTCAAATGCTGGCGAGGGCCCTCATTGACTCAGAGTGTTCCTGGGACTTGATAAGCCCAACTTTGGTTACAGGACTGGGGGCCGAGGTGATAAAGTTAAAAGACCCAGTGGTATTTACCCAGATGAATGGTACCACTATGCAATCATGCCAGTACTGTACCATAGAGTTGCCCATGGGAGTCTCTGGGCATTGGGAGCAAAAGTCATTCATAGTACATCCCACGGCCCAGTTTCCCATGGTGTTGAGCAACCCCTGGCTGGTGGCCCACGACCCATATGTACAACGGAGTTTGGGGACTTTGACTTTTCTAGACCCCCAATGCAAGGAGCATCAGTGGAACCTGGGGGGGGGGAGGAGCCCTGCCCAGCACCTGAAAGGGTTTCCCTGGTGCGCAAAGAGTTAAACGCCATCCCTCCTGAATACATGGACTTAGGGCATGTGTTTGAGGAGAGGGAGGTGAATGAGTTACCCCTTCACTGAAAAACTGACTGTGCCATAGAAATCCTACCCAGACATAAGATGCCTAAGGGGAAGCTATATGCCATGAGTCCAGCTGAAAGAGAGAAACTTCATTGACAAAAACTTGGAGTGGGGATTCATCCAACCATCCACCTCCCCTTTTGCTGTGCCATTGTTGTTCCAGAAAAAGAAGGATGGGGGGCTGAGATTGTGTATGGAATACAGGGGTTTAAATGCCATGTCTATGTCTAATGCCTATCCCTTGCCTCTGATTAAAGGCTTGTTGCTGTAGGCTTCCAAAGGCAAAATATTTACCAAGCTGGATATAAGAGATGCTTACTTCCGGATGAGAATACCGGAGGGGGATGAGCATAAGACTGCATTTAATACCCCTTTGGGACAATTCGAATACTTGGTTATGCCATTTGGATTGGCTGGAGCCCTGGGAGTGTTTGATGAGCAAAAGAAGGGGTGAGGGGAAGTACGTGGTCGACTCCAGCCATTAGAACCCCCTGGGAGACCTTGGGCTGTAATTTCTATGAATTTCATAACTGATTTGCCTCTGAGTCAAGGAAAAACAGTCATCTGGGTGGTAGTTGACTTGTTCTCTAAGCAAGGACATTTTGTCCCATGTAAACAAATACCTACCACCAAACAACTGGCTTCCATGTTTTTATAACACGTGATACGGCTACATACTTTGCCAAGAAAGGTTATATCCAACCGTGGTACACAGTTCGCTGCTAAGTTCTGGAAAGAATTAATGGCTTTACTAGGGGTGGAGCGCAGATTAAGCAGCAGTCACCATCCTGAGACAGATGGTCAGATTTTGGAACAATTTTTATGGTGCTATGTCAATCACCAACAAGACAATTGGGTACAATTGTTACCTTTTGCAGAGTATGATTATAACAACTCCATCCACAGCTCCATTGGAATGTCTCCCTTCATGGCAGTGCATGGATATGAAGAAACACCCCTCCCCATGGTAGACTTGAGGGAGCTGGTGAAGGGGGACGCCCAGATATGGTGGTCTACCATGATGAGAAACTGGGACGCATCACAAAAGATGTTAAACAAAGTCAAGGAGGATTACAAGCATTTTGCCGATGGCAAAGGAGCCCAGAATGGGACCTGGCTCCTGGTGACTCTGTATATATGTCCACTAAGCACATTAAGGGATTGCAACCCCAGAGGAAACTGGGATGGAAGTATATAGGACCCTTTAAGGTTATCCGTGTTATCAATAAGGTGGCTGTTGAAGTTGAACTACCTAAATCGCTTCATTCTTTGCATCCTGTGCTTCATTTCAGCCTCCTGAAAAGGGATCCCAGACCCTGGACTTCTTGTCCTCCAGCTTCACCACCTCTTCTGATCGATGGGCAACTCCTCAAGTAGTGGAGACGATCCTTGACTCCAGAACTAAGAGAGGCCACCTATATTATCTAGTCAAGTGGAAGGACTTTGGGCCTGAACAGAATGAGTGGGTCCTTTCAAAGCATGTTAGAGCAGCTTGCCTAATCAAAGAATATCACCATAGCAAGTGCTCATTTGCTTCCGGAGCTCACCGGAGCGAAGCACATGCAACAAGCCCTGCCCCCTGCTCCCAGCAGCCCTCAGTCGGCCCCTGCAGGCTGAGACTGCTGCTGCTCCACTCGGCTGTGCCTGTGTGCTACTGGTGCCAGCAGATGAGGTGGCCCTCCCTGTAGTACAAGCAGAAGGAGGGACTGGCGGAGCTGGCTGGGACAGGACAAGGTGAGTCCGGCCTTAACTCTTTTTGCATTCACCCAGCGGTCAAGAGGGCAGTCAACTTGGGATTCTGCTGGCCACACATGAGGTTGCTGCAAGGGGACAGGGAAGCGGACGCTGCAGCCCCCTCTCCTTTCCTCCCCCGCCGCCTTCCTCTTTCTTGGGAGTTGACAGAGTTTCCCAGTTGCCTGGAGTTTGGGCAGGAAGTCCATCGCCGGCCGCCACACTTTTCCCTCTGCATGAGTCACTCATGCTGCTCTTCAGCCACGGCAACAGGGAAGACACCTGCTGTTCCTGGAAGGCAGGCAGGCATGCAAGCTGCACAGAAGTGTTGCTGACGAGTGGGGTGGGGTGGGAAAGAAATTTCTTGGTCTGGCCTGCATGTTCACTTTCCCTGGGGTCAGACACAGACTCTCCTCTCTGCGGGTCACAATACTTGATGGAACTCCCCACAAGTGTAGCACCCTGGGAAAAGCACATGTCTGCTCCCCTCCCCTGTATAAAAATTGTGGAGTATGCTCAGACGGGATTAACTGTTCTGCTTTACGCATCTTGAACTCGTATCTGGGAGAACCGGGTTTGATTCCCCACTCCTCCACTTGCACCTGCTGATGTGACCTTGGGTCAGTCACAAGCTCTGGCACAGCTGTTCTCTCAAGGACAGTTTGTGTTAGAGTTCTCTCAGCCCCACCTACCTCACAGGGTGTCTGTTGTGGGGAGGGGAAGGGAAAGGAGTTTGTAAGCCACTCTGAGATGCCTTTGGGCAGTGAAGGGCGGGGTATAAATCCAAACTCCTCCTCCTCCTCCTCCTCCTCCTCCTCCTCCTCCTCCTCCTCCTCCTCCTCTTCTTCTTCTTCTTCTTCTTCTTCTTCTTCTTCTTCTTCTTCTTCTTCTTCTTGAATAAGTCTTTGATGAAGTCCAGTAGCTTTCAGAATCCTGTTCTGATAAGGACGATTAGAGATGCAGGTCAAAAAACCAGGATGTACTAAAAAAGGAAGGACAGGATTGCCCATTGGAAACAATGGGAGAGACTTGAAGGTCCATTGGAAATAATGGAAGCCAGGAATGCCAATTGACTTCCATGGGCTCCATTGAAATACATTACAGCTCAAGAAGAGTTGCAAAGATACTGTGGAATGGATTTTCATTTAAGGTCTTGGTCTCAAATACACTACTCTGGGACTGGAATGACATTCCCCAGAGTGGAATAACAGCCCCTAGGGGTAGCAAGAGTGTTCTGGGACTGGAATGACAGGCCCCAGAGTGGAATGACAGCTCCTGGGGATAGCAGGAGTGTTCTGGGAGTGGAATGACAGGCCCCAGAGTGGAATGGCAGCCCCTGAAGGGTAGCAGAAGTATATTGGGACTGGAATGACAGGCCAAAGGGGTAGGAAATGTGTCCTCGGACTGAAATGACAGACCCCAGAGTGGAATGACATCTGCTACCCCCCAGGTGCTGTCATTCCACTCCCAGAATATTCCTGCTACTCCCAGTGGCTGTCATTCCACTCTGGGCCTGTCATTCCAGTCCCAGAAGACTACAGTTAGTCCCAGGAGCTGTCATTCCACTCTGGGGCCTGTCATTCCACCCTCAGAACACTCCTGCTACCCTCAGGGGCTGTCATTCCACTCTGGCACCTGTCATTCCAGTCTCAAAACACATCTGCTACTCCCAGAGGCTGTCATTCCACTCTGGGGCCTGTCATTCCACCCTCAGAACCCATCTGCTACCCCCAGGGGCTGTCATTCCACTCTTGGGCCTGTCATTCTGGTCCCAGTGTAGTCTATTTGGGCCCAGAGGCCCTAATGGAAAATCCATTCCGCATTTTCTTTCCAACTCTACTTGTACTGTAATGTATTTCAATGGAGCCCATGGAAGTCAGTTGGTATTCCTGGCTCCCATTATTTCCAATGGGCAATCCCGTCCTTCCTTTTAGTACATCCCATCAAAACCTTGGAGCTGGAGAGGGTTCCCTCTCCCTTTTATTTATTCTTTGTATTGCACTGGTATGACTTCCAAGTGGTGGGTAACTAATCATCAGTACAATAGGAATCAGTGGGATCTGTGAGTAATGAATAAACCTTACTTCACTTACAAGAACAGCCTTGTTATATCAGCTGTTCTTGCGGAGCTTACATTGCCAAAAACTCGGCTTTTGCAGCCTTCTACCTCTTTTTCTTTCCAGGTTCTGTACCCATTCCATCCATTTACGGGTTAGTTATGGCCTTTTGTGGCTGTAGAAAGAGGTCTGGTAAGCTGAAGGGCTTTATTGCTTTAAAGGGTTGTGATTTAATTGTGGGGGAGGGGGAAAGAACAGTACAAGTTTAAGCACCCTTTGTCAGTTGTCATGTTGGGCTCAGAAATGCTTGATTTGGGCATATTATATGGAGAAGTTGCAGTTAGATAATTCAGATATATATTGTACCAGTGAGATGTGTGTTGAAGTCTGTTTAAATGATCTTAAATGCCTGAGTGGTGAGTGTTGCCTTCTGACATACTTCTGGCGATGTCAGGGTGTGTGGCATATGCAAGTAAGTTATGCTAATGAGTTATGCTAATGAGCTAATCCACCTCTTTTTTTACGAAATGACCCCTGATCATAGCCATCCTCACAAGCTGGGGGGTGGGGTGAGAGCTTGGGGGGGCAGTATATCAGACTCAGGCATCTGGCATTGGGGCAGGCTGACTGAAGTAGTTGCATTGTACATCCTTGATTTACACTGCTTGTATTCTGTATTCTTATCGCTGCCCTCACCTGCCATTGAATTCCTTCGGGGGGGGGAGTGTGTGTAGTTGGTTAAGTAGGCTTGCTTGGTAATTTTCCTAAGGGGCCCCAAGACATCTTTCACATGAGAAATGTCCTTGGAGAAGACTGTGCCTGGCTAGATAGTAACTGTATATCTTTCAGAGTCACTGTAGCAATGCTGATGTAGGTGTGCATGGAATTTTGGGTTTCTACCTATATCTTGCCCTTTCCCACCTTTGTGAATCAGTCCTAACAAAGAGCTTGAACCCACAGCATCTCATATTTCTAAATAAAGCATTCACTGCCAAAGTTTGTGTGGAGAGTGATTTGACTGGGAACCTGACAGAAGGGTAAGATTGTTTGGTCCTACTATACTGTGGGCCCAGTCAAGATTGAGCCCTCACCAGCACTTCCAAATTGCCAAGTTCAGCTCCAAAATGGTAGCAGCATCCATGGATCAGACACCTGATGCCATAATTTCTTGTTTGGCCAAGGTTGACAACTCTGGGAAATTCCTGTAGATTTAGGGGCAGACCCTGGAGAGGCTGGGATCTGGGGAGGGGAGGGACCTCAGCAGGGTAGAATGCCATAGAATCCGCCCTCCAAAGCAGCCGTTTTCTCCAAGGAAAGTGATCTTGGCCATCTGGACATTGGCTATAATTCTAGGAGATCTCTAGGCCCCATGTGGATGTTGGCATCTCTAAGTCTGGCCCTTGGAAAAGGGTAGCTCTGTTTAGGATTAGTGTAAGTGTGCAAAGAAGTAAATATTCAGAATACTTTCTTCTCTAAAGTCTAAAGAATCTCCACTGGAGGTTGTTATCTCTGCCTGGCCACTGGAGAAACCAGATGCTTATATCTGCCTGGACAAAAACCTTGATTGCTCTTGAAATTGGAACACTATTGCTATTTCAACTAGACTTGCCAACTGACCAGGAAAAAAACTCCTGGTCTGTTTCTCTTCTTTAACAGCAATTTGATCTGCAAAAATTGGCTGGTGAAGCTTTTGATGGCATGGAGAAAAACCTAGCAGTTTGAAAGCAAGAATTTGCAAGTAGATAAATAGTACCATTTTGGTGGGAAGGTAACAGCATTCCGTGCACCTTGACATCTAGTCATGTTGGCCACATGACCACAGAAACGTCTTCGGACAGTGCTGGCTCTTCAGCTTGGAAACAGAGACGAGCACCACAACCCTAGAGTCGATTTCGACTAGCTTTCAAGCAAGGGAAACCTTTACCTTTACCTGATAACAGCATCGGGATATAGAATGATATAGTATAGCTCAGTCTTGTCAGATCTTGGAAGTTAAGCAGGGTTGGGTACTTGGATGGGAGATCACCATGGAAGGCTTTGCAGAGGAAGGCAATGGCAAATCGCCTCTGCTTCATCACTTGCCTCAAAATCCCTATGAGGTAGTCATAAGTCAGCTGCAACCTGATGGCAATTTACACACACACATTAACAGCACAAGAGCACAGACAATTAAAACGGTTGGCAACCTAGTTTGAACAAACTTACTTTTAAGATATTTTAAGATAGATTTTTATTATACAATTATTTTCCCTTTTGCTGCAATTAACATTTCTACTTCTTCCCACATCCAAAAGAAGTGATAGAGATAAAGCACAGATATAGAGTGGGTTAAAGAAAAGACACAGTAAGAGTTTAACAAGGGTTAAAATGGCTTGTCTTTTTTAATAAAATGAGAGGAGAATTAACATTCTGGATAATCGTGCATGTTGGGAATGAATGCTCTTACGATCCATTGATTAAAGGAAATAAAAACACAATTTCCTAATCGAGACCAATTTAGGAAACAGCTGGAGGAATCTCATTGCGTTGCGAATAAATTGTTGCCAAATGTTCCAAAACAAACTCGAATCCTTCCATTCGAAAGCTTTTCAATCTGAGAACGTCATATTGGCCGATTAGCTGTGATCACCAATATGTACTTTGATGAGGACATCTCCTGAGACAAATTGGTCTCTTGCAAACAGGCAATTTGCTCACCAGGCAGTAACAGATTTTAAGACTTAAGATGTCCTCTGTATGGTTCAAGCACCAAGCCCTGCTCTTGCAGATACTTTTCCAAATTATATCTCATTACATTAGGCTGTCTCTTTGTGAAATTCTGCTTAACTGGGCATGTTCTGATTGTTTTCTTTGTCATCTGACTTTCTGACTGGTTACTGATCTCCTTTGATATACTGTACATGACATCCTAATGAAGCCAAGGCTTTTAATCAAAATGATGAGGATTTCAAGTGTGTGCCACTGTCAGAAGGCAGAAGGAGCATAACGCTCAGCAGATGTGTGTTCTTGCAGGTCAGATGGAATGAATGGATTTAAGACACTCCACTGGGGCACTCTTGAATTTTACCCTCCCCGCTTTTTTTTTTTGCAATTTAACCTTGAATGTATCCAAGAGCTGGCCACACACTGGACCCTGCTTGCCCTCTTGCATGTCCTCTCCACTGTGATGGAAAACGGCATGCCTAGCTGGGATTGTGTTGAAGGCAAAGTGCTGGTTAGAATAGGCAGAGACCTTTGTTTTGAGACTTTATTGTGTGTGTTTTTCCCCTGACAGAGTTTGTAGGTAGCTTTGTTGGTCTACAGTGAAGCTCCAAAAGCTATAGTAGTGTCCAGGGCCACTTCTAGAATGAGAAGAGGCAGTGGCCTCAGGCAGGAGATTGGGAAGGGGGAGCCTCTGCAACCTTTTGCACCACCCTCTTGTGCTCTGTTGTTCATTGTCCAGTTGCCTCTGTTGTTTGGGAAGCCCTGTTGGGCATTCGTGGCTTGCCATGACACGTTTCAAGATACCCAGGGAAGAAGGAACATTTGAGTGTATGCAGACGGAAGGAAGGAAGGAAGGAAGGAAGGAAGGAAGGAAGGAAGGAAGGAAGGAAGGAAGGAAGGAAGGAAGGAAGGATGAATTTTGGGCAGCATTTTGAGTTGCCCAACGCCAAGAGGAGAAGGCGAGCCAGAGAAAGTGATGGGATGAGGGACACCAGGAGGTATGGAAAAAAGCTGCAGGGGTTGGGGAGGACAGAGTGTAGCTGGAGCTGGCAAGGGGAGAGGTGAGCCAGAGCCTGGGGAGGGAAAGAATGAGATCTCCCCTCTCCATAAGACCTCACTGGTCCCCTCTTCTTTCCAGTGTCTGGTAGTGAGGGAGAGAAAACAGGTTTTGAGAACAGGGTGACTTTGAGGTGAATAATAAATACAGCAAACTGTCATTTATTGCTATATTTTTAACAAGAGAAAGGGCTACTTTGATTTTCTACCTCAATCAGGGTTGCCTTTATTGACAAGTGTTATTTAACTCTTCTAGTTTTTACTCCTCCTTGACAAGACTGTTTTGAAACTGTCCCTCGGTCACCTCATCTGCACCAAAGTACTCTTGCGTTCTCCCCCCCTGCTCCGAATCCACGGAAAGCCATTCAAAGGCAGAGTCCAGCTGTGAATTTCCTTGCACAAACCTGCACCTGACGCCCAGTCTCACCAGTCACGGTGCTGCCGATCAATATCCCTCCGATCCTTGAGTGACATCACTTTATCTTCACAATCTTGGTCTCCGTTAGGACTCTTGTTTGATATAAAAGCACAGCAAACTACTCACAAGAGCTCTTTTGAAAGAGAGGGGAGATTTTTCCCTGAGGCTGGGCTGAAGGAACGATGACAATTGTAATGTGGAAGCTAATTCTTTCCTCCTTGTGATTAAACTTTTCTCCAAAATTGGACCTGAACAGAGAACTGAACTGCATCTCCCTGCTTCAAGCACCTCACTATCCCTAGTCATGATAGTAGCAGCAAAAGAAGAATGTTTAAGATCATTTAATAGTGAGAAAAGCAACAGAGATCTTGAAAAAGACCCCAGGGGGTGAATCCTGCAAGGCAGGGTCAGCCAATCCCCTTGACATGCCTAGGCAGTTGCCTTGGGCTCCCAAGATGAAGGGGCACCAAGCAGCCCTATCACCTCCACTCCTGCGCACCCATGTGTCAGTGGGGAGCTTGCTTCTTCCCTCCCTTCCTCTTCTGGGGGGCACAGTCATGGGTGGGGTCCTTTTCCAGGGCTGTAATTGTGGACCACTTAGTGATCTGGGGAAGTCAACATGGTTTTGTCCCCAACAGATCTTGTCAGACCACCCTGGTTTCTTTCTTTGATTGTGTGACGAGCTTACTGGGTCATGGAAACTCTGTTGATGTGATTTACCTGGATTTCAGTAAAGCTTTTGATAAGGTTCCCCATGACATTCTCATGGGCAAACTGGAAGACTGTGGCCTGGACTATAGGACAATTTGATGGATAGGGAACTGGTTAGAGGACTGCACCGAAAGAGTGGTGGTCAATGGCATTTCATCAGATTGAAGGGAGATGTCCAGCGGGGTGCCGTAGGGCTCGGTTTTGGGCCTGGTACTTTTCAGTATTTTTATCAATGATCTGGATGAAGGGGTAGAAGGGCTACTCATTAAATTTGCTGATGATACCCAATTGGGAGGAGTAGCAAACGCCCAAGAAGATGGAGTTAAAATGCAACAAGACCTGAATACTCTGGAGAAGTGGGCAGTTGTGAACAGGATGCAATTCAACAAAGATAAATGCACAGTATTACATCTGGGCCACAAAAATGTCAGGCACAAATACTGGATGGGGGATACGTTTCTGGGGAGTAGTGTATGTGATAGAGATCTTGGGGTAAAGGTGGACTGTACACTAAAGATGAGCAGTCAGTTGTGATGCAGTGGCAAAAAAGGCAAATTCAGTTTTGGGTTGTATTAAAAGGGCCACAGCATCGAAATTGCAGGAGGTCATAGCCCCTCTGTATACTGCCTTGGTCAGGCTGCACCTGGAGTACTGTGTGCAGTTCTGGAGGCCTCACTTCAAAAAGGATGTGGACAAAATCAAGAGGGTGCAGAAGAGAGCGATGAGGATGATTGAGGGTCTGGAGACTGAGCCCTACGAGGAAAGGCTAAGGGGCCTTGGGAACGTTTCGTTTGGAGAAGAGGAGATCGAGGGGGGACATGATTGCTCTCTTTATATATTTGAAAGGCTGCCATTTGGAGGAGGGCAAGGAGCTGTTCCAGTTGGAGGATAGGACCCGAAGCAACGGGTTTAAATTACATGCAGAAAGGTATTGGCTGGATATTAGGAAAAACTTTTTCACGGTCAGAGTGGTTAAAAGGTGGAATCAGCTGCCGAGGGAGGTGGTTAAGCTCCCCTTCACTGGCAGCTTTCAAGAAGATGCTGGATGAAAATTTGTCAGAGATGCTTTAGGCTGGTCCTGCATTGGGCAGGGGGTTGGACTAGATGGTCCGTATGGCCCCTTCCAACTCTGTGATTCTATGAATTGTTTGTGATTGTGCCTTCAGTATTTCACTTTTAAGAAACTCCCATCCCTCTTGAACTCCCTTCTCATTATGTTGGTCTCCTTGCAGTGTGAAGGGTAAGAATGGTGGGCCTTGGCTTCCCCACCCTAACCTAGGGCACCAAAAAGACTGGAGCACTACCGTGTGAAAGGGGTGGGGAAAACAAAGCAGCCATGTCCAGAATCTCTTGCCCCCAGAATAGGAATGTCACTTGATGTGGGGGGTATCCGAGGCTCGACAGCCCCTTTCCACATGTACCATGGTCCTGATCTGAACCTGGCTCTGTGCACATGACAACTGAGAAGAATCTGCACATTATTTCTGACTGTTAACCAGGGTGGAAGCCCAAACCCAAGCTGGACACTCGGTAATGTGTGAATCACTAGAAATGGGAAGGCTGGTCACAAGCGAACTGGCCCTTGGGTTGTCTGGTGTTCCACTTTTAATGGTCAGACAATGAACAGAAGATCTGGAGATTCTTTGGGCTACTTCTTTCCCTGGCATGCAAATACAGTTTTGGGGAATGATTTGCTTGCTAATGAAGCTTCTAAGGAACCATGCCAGCTGGCAGCCCTAGCCAGACCACACTTCAGTTTCGTAACTTTAGGACAGTCACCGAAAGCGTGTGCTTTCATCGTACGGACTTGCCTGTGGATGGAGCTGGCAACAAGCGCAGGCTGTTCGTGGCTTGGAAGATCCATATCAGTGCCTGTAATTGCACCCTGGAGACTGCTGGAAGCCACTGCCATTGCAGAACCTGGAGTGGTTGCACATCCTGGTGCCAGTGATCCCTTCCCATCTCCTGATTACTCTGCATTTGCAGCCTCCAAATTTAGCCCTCGCCTAGGTCAGTCGGACCGTGGGCTTGCCTCCTCTACTACTATCCACTCCGATGGGAAATGACTCTCCTGACACTGCTCAGCTGAGATCCTGCAGCTTAGACCGTTTCCACAGTAGTGAATTTCCCCACACTGACATTTTCAAAACTGCACGTTATGTGAAATTTTCTGCAGTAGATTTTTTCTTCAACAGGTGCAAACCTGAAATTTTCTCCTTCTTACCGTGTTTTTGGAATCCCCACTTTTAGCAAGTTCTGAAAATGTGGGGTAAGAAGGAGAAAATCTTGGGTTTGTGCCTGGTGAGGAAAAATGTACTGCAGAAAATTCCACATAATGCACAGTTTTAAAAATGTCAATGCGGGGATTTTCACTATTGTGGCAATGGTCTTAGAGATGCCAAGGTTTGAGCCTGCATGCTTCAGTGTGTGTTCTGCCACTGAGTTGTAAGCACCTGTAGGAATTCAAGTTCAGGAATATTTGCCCTCAGCTGGGTCTGACCCTTGCTTAAATCCGGCTTTGTATCACCTACCTGCCAGTAGCTTTCCAAGATGCCAGATGGAGGTTTCTCTAAGCGCCTGCTCTCTGATTTCAGGACCTGAAGCACCCAGAATGTGTGCTCTGCTGCTGAATTATGGGCTCTCCAGATGTGTATCAACACATGAACTTGCCTTTTGCTGTCTAACTGATCCGTTGAGCCTGGTCGTATCTGATCAACTGGGTAGCTGTTCTTCAAAGTCTCAGTCAAAGGGCTTTTTTAGCCCCACTTACTGAAATCCTTTAATTGGCTGTTGCTCTATGATCCCTTCTAGTTCTTCTCAGGGGACCAACCCCTGCTACTCCCCAGCCAGAAGAAATTATGAAATTGGAGCCCAAAACAGGCAGAAACCCAGCAAGCATAGCAGACTGTTGCTTAGGAGGGCAAGACCTAGATCTAATGGACTTAAGCCACAGGAGGGTCGATTGGGGCTGAATATTAAAGAGACGTTTCCTAAGGTTAAGAGGGGTCCAACAGTGGAACCAACTGGCTGGAAGAAAGTAGGGTCTCTCTTGTGGGAGGTTTCCACGCAGAAGCCAGGCACCTCTCTGTCAAGAATGCTGGAGCTTTGGATTCTGTGCATTCTCCAAGGTATTGGCGGCTCCTTCCAACTCTGGGACTTGATGCTAGTCTTGTATAATTATTCCCCAAAACACTCCCAGACAATTAGATGATGTCAGAGGCCTTGATTCAGCAGGGGTTCTGTGCTGCAGCAGCGCTGACATGCTGACGAAGCTGACCATTAAATGTCTGCGGCATCCATAGCCTGCTTAATTTCCTCAGTGAGGAGCTTTAAGGATCAGGCTGGATTCTCAGGGTTTGATTCATTATTATCCCCCTCCCCCCCGCCCGCCCCGGAAGGCTCAGTATCGCAGGAACACGTGAAGTGTAAAGTGTTGTGGAGCTGGCTAGTTTCACATGTCATCCCAATGCTGGGTGCCTTTGCAAAAGACTTGATACACTTTGATTCCGGGGGGCCCTGGAGCAAACGCAGAGCGCAGGGACTCGGGTGAGCACGCTAAGCGAGCATGAAGCAGCCAGCACAAGGCTGCAGGTAGGCCTCTTTCTGTTGTGCTGCCAGGCTGAGTCTTCCTAATGTGGTGTTTTCACGACAGTGATAGGATATGACTGCCCCCCTGCATGCTGCGTGATGTGTACCTGGCATGGTGAGCACATTTAGCAGCTGCAAGACTGAACTGGTTATACCTAGAATACCTTTTAGGACTGTGCCTTTTTCCTGGCCATAAAAGGACTTAATCTGTATGTCACCTTTCATTAAGTCAGTGTTTGGATTATGAATGGGTTGCAACCATTATACACCGGGCTTCATTTGAGATGAGGAACACTTGATGGGAATAACAAAGAGGGCTTATGTTCAGGTACGGCTCCTTGCTAACCGAGCATGCTGGTGTGAAATGTTCCAGCTGGAGCAGAGACAGGTTACATATGAAGCTGCCTTAAACGGAGACAGATCATTGATCTGTCTGTCCACTCTGGTGGCCAGTGGCTCTTGGGTAGGGTTGCCATTTTCCTGTTGGCGAGGACAAAATGGGGAGCACTCAATGGGTCAGTGGGAAAAATGGGGCAAAATGATATCCTGCAGTGCTGCAACATCAGTTGTGGCTGCATGACATCACCACATTGTGGGAAGCTTTAGGTTTTTAACACAGAGGCTTGGATAAGTCACAGAGCACTTCCCAAAGTTGGATAAGTCACAGAGCACTTCCCAAAGTCACTTCTGGTTATGTGCCCAGAAATTATGGGACAGTGTTGCAGATTGCCATTAGCGTAAGTCCTGCCTATGCCAGTTTTCCAGGAGCCTCCCAGAATGATACAGTAAAGAAAGAAATGTTGGAGGAGAGGAAATCTGCCTCCTGGTGATGTCTGGGAAGAAGAAGCAAGGTTGCTGTTGAAGTGGCTGCCAGAGTTTTTGCAGTCAGGCCCTGTAGGTCCAAGACGTATTATATGTAAATAAACACATTCAGTTCCTTCAATGACCTGGGATCAGATCATTGTGGAACATGGAGGATCTTCCTAACTTACCATTATAACACTGGACAGAGAAAGGCCTTCCACTTGAGTCTAAGGTTGCCATCCCCCTGTTCCCAGTGGGGGTTTCCCCACTTTGGGGGGCTCTGATCCACTGCTGGCCACCTGGCCGGCAGGGGAAGCCCCACCTCCAAACAGGGATGTCATTGGGCAATTGCCCAGATGCAATGACGTCATCCAGAAGTGACATCATCGCATCCAGGATGTTGGGGGGGAGTTGACCCTCTAGTTTTTGGGCAAACTCTATGGTTTTGGAGCCAAAAAACCCGTAGAGTTTTGCCCCAAAACTAGAGCATCACCCCCTGATGTCCCTGAGGTGATGATGTCACTTCTGGGTGATGTTGTCATGGCATTTGTGATTTGTGCACACGCAAGACGATCCCAGAGCAGAGGCTGGATCCCCCCTGCTGGCAGCCAGGTAGGACCTTGGAACCCCACTTGAGTCCCAATGCCAGTCACAGCAATCCATACTCACCTTAGAAAAGAGCAAGAGTCCAGGAACACCTTAAAGACTGGCAAAATTTGTGGCAGGGGAGGAGCTTTCTTGAGTCACTGAAGAAGTGAATGGTGACTCACATACCCTCCCACAAATGTTGCCAGTCTTTAAGGTGCTCCTGGACTCTTAGCCTGTCTGCAGCAGTAGAAAAGAGTAACATGGCTACCCATGTTGATCTCACACTAACCTCAACAGTCCAGTCATCTGAATCAGTTCATGACTAGCTGTGCCCAAAGACAGGCTCGGTTGTGTCAATGTGCCATAGTCGCTGTGGTGAGATGGGTTCATGCATGTTCCTCCCCCTTGTGCACAAACCATGACGGCAGCTGTAAGATGCATGCCGCGCTAGTTCTTTGTGTGTCATCCTCAGTGGCAGGAGTCAGTGCTCAAAAGACCCCGCTCGGCCGGATTGAGCAGTTTCTTCTCTGCTCCGATGTAGATCTGCCTCTCTGCAGAGAAAGCCTGGTGCTCTTGGCTGGCCTGAGCCCCTCACTTCTCGTCTGCCGCTGTGCCCTCATGTTGCTCCAAGGCTGGCAGCTTTGCTCTCCTTAGAATGTATCCTCATTGCCTCCCTTAATACAGTGTCTCAGGTAAACACAAGAAATCCAAGCACTGTTTTCGTGAATACAGGAAGAAGGTCTCTGCCTCTGCAATAGATAAGCACCAATACTTCATACGTAGCCATTGATTTTCTATCTTGGGATGTGCAGGAAATCGTACAAAGAGCATGAGTAAGAAAGCCTCTAATAATGTGTCAGACTCATTCTGCTGCCATACGCAGAGGCCAGGTCCAGAATACTGATCCAGGCACCAGAGAACCACCACAGTTTACAAAGTCAATATATACCGTATGAAGTAGCTGTATAGTTATGATATCCACCACAGGGAATGAAACCTAGAATTTTTAGATGCAAGCAGAGGGCAGAGGCACTCCCTGTCTTTTCTCTGAAGTACACCCAGCTAGAGGAAAACTATTGATTTCTTCCCCCACAGCCATCCTTCTTTCAAAAAGTTATTTCATGTTTGAAAGAAATGCATGAGCTTATGAAGGTGGGGGGGGGAGGCAAGGTATTGTGTCTTAATGTGGGGTGGGTCTGTTTTGTGAGCAGACTCCCTTCCCCATTAGGTTGGGTTTTGGATGTTTTCATTCCTGGTCTGTGGGAATGGGCATGATCCATCAAGAAACATTCCAGTATACACGCTGTTGCAATGAATGGGAACTGAACAGCTGAACTTCCTTGCAGATTGAGCTCCATAAAAGCAATGATTGTTTCACACATAGCTTCTTGTTCTGTTATTTTGGCCATTGTCCCAGTCCGGAGGCCTCGGGATGAGGGCCCCATTCCCCAGGGGCGCCGCAGCTGTACAACTCACCTCAGGGTGCCCTGAGAGGGACGACAGTCGACGGCATAGGAAGAAACAGGGACACCGGTCGGGCACGGCCGCAGAGGGGGGCACCGTGGAACCTTACCCCAAGGGGCAGAGACGCAGATATCGAGGGCTGAAGGCGGGGACAGAAGACCCGGCTGACGGCGCCGGTGGCACGGCTCCTGGGTCAGCGGGACCACCACCGGCACACTCACAACCACGCCTGGGACGCCTGGCATCCAGGCTTATCACAGGAGGCGGGGCCAAACTGGGAGTGGAGGGGGCGGGGAACACTGGCAGCAGTGGGAATGGGACAGGGGGAATAAAAGGAGGGAGATTTGGAGGGGCTGGGGAGGAAGAACGTGCGGTGGACTGGAAGAGAGAGAGAAAACGAAGGTGAGAGAGAGGGGCAAACGGAGGGCATCTGACGCACACTGGCAGAGGGACTACAAGGGGTGATGTTAATCCTGTCCCCTGTTGGTCTGAGGCCCCACCACAACGCCCTTTAATGACTGCTTCTCAGGTCTGAGTGCTGCTGGCCCTGAGGGGAGAACAGACATCAAGGCCACAGGTGGGTTGGCTCCCAGGCCACGAACAGAGCTTGACAAAGTGGTGGAGGATGCGGGCACACCAGACCCACTAGGTACACCACTTCCCCAGCTACCACCCCCGCCAGGTTGGTAGCTTCCGACGAGCCACTGCCGAACTGGAAGAGTGTCAGCTGACCTCCTCGGAAGAGCCTGACGGGTCTGACACCAGCCAAGACTCAGTGAAGGTCCATCCACCGGCAATGACCTTGGCAAGCCCCGGCATGGACTTTACGCAGTTCAGCCAATGGCTGGCTGAGCACCAGGTGCAACTCCTCCAGAACCTCTTGCAGCAGCAACATGTGGTGCAAGTGACCCTGGTGCAAGAACTCCAGCTGGCAGTGCTCGCCAGGCCAGCCCCAGTCAGGCCAGGAGGAACGGGCGGCCCTGAGCCACTGCTTACTAAATTCAGGCCCGACGATGAGATACAGCATACCTCAAGGCTTTTGAGCTCGCCGCAGAAGTGGCTCAGTGGCCCCAGGACCAATGGGTCCATATCCTCGGCCCGTACGTCTCCAGGGAAGCCCAGTCAGCTGTGAAAGCCCTGGAGCGGAGAGAGGCTGCCGACTATTTATTTATTCAGCTTATATACCACTCAAGCCCCGAGGGATCTCAGAGCGATTTACACGATATTTGATTTTTCCCTAACTAGGGCCACAATCAATGGGGGAGGGACATCCTTCCAGAACCCTGAGCAGGGCTTCCCGTTCTCTTCCGGCGGGGCTCCAGGTGTCCGCACTGCAGCCTCGGTGTACTCGAGCCCCTGGCGAAGATCTTTTTTCCTGGGCCAGGACACTTCCGCGGCAGGCCTCTCTTTGATGCACAGGCCTGTGTTGGCCCTTGTGACTACACAAAGGTGAAGGCAGCCATCTGTAACCGGCTGGAAATAATGCCGGAAACCCACAGGCAATGTTTCAGGGCATTCCAGGTCCAAGGGCCAGCCTGGCCCCAAGCGGTTATCACCACTTTAAAGGATTCCACCACTCGCTGGCTGAACCCCGCCTCCGACAACGCCAAGTGGGTGGTCGAGCTCATGATCATTGAACAGTTGCTCCAAATCCTCACCCCCCCACACTCACCACTGGGTGGCCTGTTGGAGGCCGACTAAACTCAGCGAGGCCCAGGAGCTCTGGGAAAACTTCCAGGCCACCGAGGGCCAGAAAGGTGGCCCGAGGAGTGACAGTAGTCATTCAGGGTGGGGCAGTCCAAACCCGGTGTCAAGATCTCCAGATAGTCAGTCAAACAGCAGGCTTCATAAGAAGATAGCATTTATTAAGACTAAGCTTAGAGCAACATGAACACCTTTATTGTCAGTGATACTGAGTGATACAGAACAGCATCAGTTATAGCCCCCTTAAAATGCCCCCCCCACTACAAGCCAATGGTTACATCTCCTGCGTGCAGTAAGCAGAAAATTAACAGCCACCACAAAGGCCAAAGAGGCCTGGGACCCAAGGCCAGGCATTTAGATAAGACACAGCGTAGACACAATAAATTAGAGGCTCTGGAGACTTGGTGTTACTCCCACATTCCAGAGCAGTGAAAGATGTCTCCTCTCTCCTCCACCCCCTCCGCAGCAAATGGCAGGTTTACCTGACATTCTGCCCCCCGATAATTGCTCCCTCCCTGGTTTGTTAGGATAGTGGCAATGGAATCTGCGAAGGAGACGAGGGGCATTCACATCATCATCTTTAACCCATTCTCTGTTTTCCGACCCAAAATCCACCCACTCAACCAAATAGTACAGTTTGTTACAAGAGATCTTTGAGTCCAGAATTTCAGAAACTTCATAGTGAGGTTCCCCACCAACCATGAGAGGAGGCGGGACAGCACGTTGAGGACGCCATGCGTTTTCTCCAGGTGCACGCCGTAATAATCTAAGGTGAAACACAGGATGAATGGCATTCAAAGATTTTGGCAGAATTAGTTCAGCTGACACCTCATTGATCATACGTTTGATCTCAAACAGACCCACAAATTTCCACCCCAACTTCCGGCTAGGTTGCAGCCCCTTAATGTTTTGAGTAGACAAGTACACAAAGTCCCCGAGTTTGGGATCCCACCCTTTATCCCGCTTCTTGTCTGCTTGCTCCTTGTAGATTTTCTTAGCCTCCTTCAGAGTTTTACAGAGGAGGGGCCAGGCATCTTGCAGCCGTTTGCACCAGTCACCAGCATCTCCGGCCGGCAAGTCCCCATTTGTGAGAAATGGGGGGGACCTCATACCCATGTACCGCCATGAAAGGTGAGACCCCATCGAAGAGTGACATGAGTTATTGTAGCAGAATTCGGCTAGGGGTAACTATTCTTCCCATTCGTCCTGTTGGAAGTTGGTAAAACATCGCAAATATTGTTCCAGTTTCTGGTTGACCCATTCGGTCTGACCATCAGTCTCAGGGTGGTAGGCACTACTCAGACCCCGTTCCACTCCCAGGAGTTTCATCAGTTCCCCCCAAAAGTGAGAAACAAATTGCGATCCCCAGTCGGAAATTACTTTCCAGGGTAAAGTGTGTAATTTAAAGACGTGGTGGAAGAACGCTTTAATGAGTTGCTTCACAGTGGGGATAGTTGTGAATGGCACAAAATGCACTTATTTGGAGAACAAGTCTACCACCACCCAAATCACCATTTTCCCCTTGCTAGGGGGAAGGTCTGTGATAAAATCCATGGAAATGACCTCTCAAGGCCGGGAGGGCATCGGGAGGGGTTGAATCAACCCGGGAGGTTTTCCCGGGTGGGGTTTACTCATAAGGCAGGCTTGGCATGACTGGATGAACAGGGACAAATCCTTTCACATGCCCGGCCACCAGAACTGTCTCTGAAGTAGTTGCAACAATTTCACTAACCCAAAATGTCCAGCAAGCTTAGACCCATGGGCCATGCCCATGATCTCCCCTCGTAGCACCCCCGGCACAAACAGTTTGTCTCCTTTAACTCAGCAGCCATTCCCCCTCAGCTCCAGCCCCCCTTCCTTTTTAATTTCTCAGAGGTCAGCCTCTGACAAGGCGGAGGCAAAGCAAGCATCCCAAGAGTCCTCGGGGGAAAGAGGCGTGACTTTGGATTGGCTATGTGTTGTGACCACCCCTCCAAGTTGGGTGGGTGTGAACATGGAGTCCCGAATCTCCTCCTGCTTGCTGTCGTGTTGGGGAAGGTGGGATAAAGCATCGGCCAATGAGTTCGCTTTGCCGGGGAAGTGGTGGAGGGTGAAGTTAAACTTCAAAAAGAAGTCTGGACACAAACGGAAACCCCAGGAGAGAAGTGGCTGCTCCCGCTGATGAACCCGGCCCTTTGTCCACAGTAGGACAGGACTTGGAGGACTTGCACAATGGCTGGAGCCACGACCCCCAGTTCGCCCAGGACCAGAGCCAGGATGAAGTGTTAGAGGGCCTGCAGAGATGGACGGCGATAAGCAAGGGGCAGGTGGTGGAGGCCACCTGCCAGCAGTTGCCCCACATTGTCCAGGAGGAGGGACTGTGGTACTGAGAAGTGAAGGGATGGGTGGGCCCCTATAGGCAGCTGTTAGTCCCCCACGCCTATGTACCCACTGTAGTACAGGCAGCCCACGACCATCCCTGGGCAGGGCACCAGGGTGTCAAGAGTTCTCTCGCCCAGGTACTTGCCCACTTCTTCTGGCTGATGGTTGCATGTGACGTGAAGGAGCACTGCCGGTCCTATGAGATATGCCAACAAGTGATGGGCCGGGCAGAACCACAGGCCCCGTTGTCCCCCCTGCCTGTGCAGGGGATGCTGTTTGAGCGGGTATCCATAGACTTAATGGGGCCCTTGCCTCGCACCCCACGAGGGGCCCACTACCTGTTAGTCATCATGGATTACACAATCTGCTTCCCGGAAGCCATCCCCCTCCCCAGTATAAAAAGCGCCGGGGTAGCCAGAGCCCTTATGAAATACTTCACCATGATGGGCCTGCTGTGGGAGATCTCGGTAGACCAGGGGTCCCCGTTTACCGCGCAACTCATGAGACAAGTATGCCAGACACTGCAGTTTCGCCAAGTGTTCACAGCGGTTCATCACCCCCAGATGAATGGGCTGGTAGAGTGGCTGAACCAAACTCTGACAAATATGTTGAGGAAGATGGCCTATGAAAGACCCATGGCTTGGGACCTCTATGTAGACCCCATCCTGTTCACCCTGCGGGAGAAGCCACAGGCGTCGACGGGCTTCTCTCTGTTTGAGCTCCTGGACAGCTGCCAGTCCCAGGGCATCCTGGAGGCCATGGACAGCCAGAGGCCTGAGGCAGCAGATGACAGGGAGGAAACACCCTGTGAATACATCCAGAAATTATGGGAACGCTTGGACACGGTCCAGTGGGAAGCCAGCATCAACCTCGCACGGGCTCAGGATATTCAGAAGCAGCACTACGATGTCGAGATGTTTAACGTCAGCAACCGGGTGCTAGTTGTGTGGCCAGTCATGGCCCCTGCCCAAGGCACAGCCCCTGGCATGGCCCCTTTCCCATCGTCCAGGTCCTAGGCCCCCTCTCGTATGAGGTGCAGTACGGACCCCACCCCCAACAGCGGAAACCGGTCTATGTGAATGACCTGAAGGAGTGGCGAGACAGAGCAGATCCAGCTGAGGAGGCCCATTTGGCGGCTGACCCCAACAAACTCCCTGATGGGATTCCCCTGTGGCATGGCACGGCAGATGAGCCCCCCAAGCCAGTGCTGGATGCGGTGCTCTCAGAACCGCAATGACACGCCCTGCATTGGGTCTTGCGTGACTGCCCCGGGGTCTTCTCCACAATGCCCGGATGCATTCATCTTGCAACGCATCATATCAGGATGCCCTGGACCAAGTGGTGCGGGCCCTGTGGCGGCCAATAGTGCTGAAACTACACAAAGCCATCCAGCGGGAAGTGGAGGTGATGCGACAGCTGGACGTCATCGAGCCCTCCCACAGTGCCTGGAGGAGCCCAATAGTGCTGGTTCTGAAGCCCAACAACAGCATGCAGTTCTACGTCGACTACCGAGAGGTAAATAGAATAGCCCAATTCGATGCCTAACCCATGCCTAGGCCAATCTGTTGATTGACCAGTTGGGCACAGCGAGATACCTGTTGGCGCTCGACCTCACAAAGGGCTACTGACAGGTGTCCGTCCACCCCCTGGATCGCAAGAAGATAGCATAGGCCACCCTGCAAGAGTTGTTCCAGTTTAAAAGAATGCCCTTTGGTTTCCATGGCACCTCAGCCACATTTCAACGGCTGGTGGATCGGGCCCTGGCGCAGTGCCGGGAGTTCACACATGCGTACATCGATGATATCATCTGTAGCCTGGACTGGGATACCCATCTTTCCCATCTCAGGCAGGTGTTCCAGGCCCTCCGCAAAGCTGGGTTAACCTCCAACCCCCACAAAAGCTGACTGGGCTTTCAGGAGCTGAAGTACCTGGGGTACCTCGTTGGGCGAGGAACCATAAAGCCACTCCCCAATAAGATATTCACCCTGGAGAATCAGTCTCCCACGCACGAAGCAACAGCTCCGCCAGTTCCTGGGATTTGTCGGATACTACAGCCGGTTCATCCCCGGATTCGCGTCCCTGGCAAGCCTGCTTATGGATTGTCTGCAGAAGTCCCATCCGAACCAGCTTATCTGGGACGCAGCCAAGGGGCCTTTGAGGCGCTGCAGACCTGCAGGGCATGATGCTCCAGAACCTGGATTTTCAGAGGCCCTTCATACTCCATACCAACGCTTCCGGCACAGGGCTTGGGGTGATGTTGGCCCAAGAGGCTGCTGGCCAGGAGCGACCCGTTCTTTTCATCAGTAGAAAACTCCAGCCACTGGAGCGAAAGTACTCCACCGTCAAATGGGCGGTGGGGGCCCTACAATATTATCTGGCAAATAACCCCTTTCAGCTCGTAGTTGACCATGCCCCCCTCCTTTGGCTGGCCCGAATGAAGGGTTCCAACTCAAGGATCCTCTGCTGGTACCTGTCATTGTTACCCTTTTGTTTTGCAGTTTGCCATCAAGCCGGAGCGCAGCATCAGGTGGCCGACTATCTCTCCTGGGTCTTTGAGGAGGATCTGAGCGCTGCAGAGACAAGGAGGGTGGGTGTCCCGAACCGGAGCTGGTCTGGAGCCACAGCCATACAACTTACTGCAGCCATACAACGGTCGATGGCATGGGGAGAAATGGGGACGCTGGCCAGGCACAGCCACAGAGGCAGGCGCCGCAGAACCCTACCCCAAGGGGCAGAGATGCAGATGTTACCAAGAGAGGGCTGAAGGTGGGGACAGAAGACCTGGCTGATGGCACCATCAGTGCTTCATCTGAATTCACCGATAGCTGGAAACCACTGGAAACCATTGTGGGATAAATGCAGTTGTCACATCTTCCTCACCCCCTTTTCTTAGGATCTCAGGACGATGTATGTGGTTGTACCCCTCCCCTATTTTATCCTCACAATAAGCCTTCAAAACAGACTAGACTGAGAGAGAGTAACTGGCTCAAGATCGCCCACTGAGCTTCATCATGGCTGAGTGGGGATTTGAACACCAGTCTACCCAATCCATGCCCAACATTTGAACTGCTGTGCTACATTGGCTCTTTATTTGCCTACTGGTCTATCCCCATCTCTGTCTCCATTTGGTCTGTACTCTATCAAGTTTCCAGGCCATGATATATAAACATTGTCTTCCTAAATGCACAGTTTCTAAATATCTAAACAATCATATTAAAATTCACCTATAAACTGGCTTGAACAAAAAATGTTAGAAGAACTTTTATATCATAGTCAATTGCCCTGGAGACAGTAATGGGGAGGGGGAGAAGGTCATAGTTATCAATGAGAGGACTAGGGATGGGCAGAAACCAGCTTTCAAACTAAAGTTCGTCATGAATTTTGGTTGGTTTGTGAAGCAGTGTTCATGAACTGAAGAACTGCCATGAATTTTCATGAATTTTGATGCAGTTCATGGCAGTTTGTGCTTTCTGTTCTTCATGAAAAACAGCTGTTTGATTTAAATGGCCCCTGCTTTCTACTCCCTGTGGCTTTTTGCAGGGAGCAGAAAGCAGAGGTTTAAAACTTTAAATGGCTTGCAAATCTATACGAACCAAGTTGGTCCACAAACCAACCTTGCCATTTGTATGGGTTTGTGGTTTGGTTCATGGTTCAACCAAGAACCAAACTGAACCTCAAAAATGTGGTTCATGCCCATCCCTAGAGAGGACCAAGGGTTGCTGAAAGCTTCCTAGAATGTGCACTGCTACAATATGCTGTTCTCAGAGTCACTGCGAAGAGGGTAAAAGCTGTCTGGGAGATGCTCATTCAATATTTGGTACAATTCCATTTTTTTGTTTTTGTTTTGCATGGGAGGGTTATGGAAAATCTTAAATGTGTGTTTAGAGTGCTCAAAGCCTTGGGGACTGAGTGAGAAACAAATAGCAAATCGCCCACAGGTAGGTCTCAGTTGCTACCATGGAAAAGGCCCTTATTCAAGTCCTAATCAATTAAAACTTCCATGTGGATAGAGCTTCTGAGACAGGTATCTCCTTCTCATATTGTGGGACAAGGGGGCTCACATGCCTGAATTATTTTTTTCCTTGGGACTGTTTCTATTCAACAAGATTTAGCACTTCCCCACCACACATTACCACAATTCCAGTCATTTCTCCCAAAACCTTGCATATGCCAAAATACAGGATTAGCTACCCCAGGGGGTGGTAATAGATTCAGAAGCTAGAAGGAAGCAAGGCAAGCAGCCAGACAAACTTGGGGCAAGATAATTAACATTTTGTATTTACCCTTTCCAAAAGGAAACAACTGAAGAACATCAGATGTCTATTTGGCCTGGCAGATGTGCAAAGCTTTGGATGTGTGTGTGAATATGCATGCATGTGTGTGAAGTTGTGGGTTCTGGGCAAAAGGGGGGGAAAAAGTTTGACTGTGAAGAGAGTGATCACTTTTGACCAAAGGGAGTAAGCCACATTTCATAGTCCTGCCAGTTGACTCTTGAGTAGACCATTCGTCCATCTCCAGAAATACTTGTGTGCAACCAATGACTGGAAAGCATCCATATTTTAGAAATTATAAACACAAATGCAATGTAGCATTCCAACTGTGGGGAATTTGGTTTAATAAGACAGATGCTACCTTGGCATCAAGCAACCTGCTCTTCAAACCTGAGGGCTGGTGGGATGGGGGAGGAATGCAGCCAGCCCAAGGTTGGGGTAGACGATAAGAGAGCCAACGGTGAGATCAGAGCGGCATCACTGTCCATGGGGTGGGTACAATGATTTTCTTTCTCTCGGCACTGTGTGTCTGTTCAAGCAAATGTTGTGCGATTTTGAATTACCACCAAACACTGTGTTTTGCCCTTAGAGACCCATGGACCAAGTGTGCTGACTGTAAGAAGCAACACCTCCATTCTACCATCTTCAGCACTGTGCAAACACTGTCATCTGTTTCCCATTTTAAGAGGCAACAAGCTCACAGAGTGATGGGAATATAACACAGAGAAGGAATTCTAGAACAGATGTGTGGGCAGGTCCATATGGCTGCGCTTTCATTTTGCTTTTGAGAAAAGAGTTGGAATTCTGTGCCTGGAAGATGCAAATTTGGCGACAATGAAAGCTGAATCCTGCAGCACCCTACCTAAATTATACAGTTTGAGAAAATCTGCCAAAGTTTTCTTGTTTTGCATAATCTATTCTGCTCTTTGTGCTCCTCTGTGTCATTGATTTTGCATCTGTTAATCATGCAGAGGGGCAAGGGGCTGTATAAAGCACTTGAAACCCTACTCTCCAGCCTACTGGGAATCTTACTGAGCAGGCTTTGGAGATTTTCTAGGAATAGCACTGGGGGGGAGTAAGCATAGTTCAGTGGAAAAGCTCCTGCTTTGATGCAGGGGGTCCCCGGTTCAGTCCCCAGTACTTCCATCCAAAGGCTTTCAGGCAGGAAGTGTTGGGACTGGCCACAGCCAGAGTAGTCTATAGTGAACATCCTGGGCTCAGCATTATGCAGCCCTATATGCTCAAGTATGTCATAACCACCAGAACCAACACAGTGTTTCCAAAACATTTGATCATTTTCTATATTAACACTGGGACATATTCGTTCTTAGTCTCCCAATACGTGTTCTTCATCAGGTCCTGGGACAGTGGGCAGAGGTAGCTCTAGAGCTGCAGCCACGGTGGCATCATGCTTTTAATCTGGGACTAGAAGCTTCCTTTTAAAGGGCGTGAGCTTGTTTTTAGAATAGGAACACTTCTAGGAATTCCCTTTTAGCTACCAGAACTGCGAGCATGGCAAGGTGCTTAAGCAGGAAATTGGCAACTTCTTCAGCTGGCGTGCCGATCCTCCCTGGTAGTTACGTGACCATTTCCCTCTCCCAAATGGTCTGGGAAGGATCTGGCCCCACATAGAAATGTTGCAACCCTGTTGAGGAAAGGTAGCCACAGCCCAGCAAGCATCATTGTTGTGGCAGTGGGACAGTCAAGTTAACGGGCGTTTTCCAGCATCCTGCCCTCCCCACTTCCCATTCACTCCTGGTGTTCAAGGATGGGGCTGTGCTTTCTCTGAGCAACGGGGCTCCTCCGCTCCGGTCAGCAGGAGGACGGGCTGCCGCCTAGAACCCCTCTGCATCCTCTGCCGGGCCTGCTGCCTATCGTCACTGCCTATTGCATTGGCAGAAGGGGGCGCTGTTGATGCTGCATGGGCCTCCCTGCTCTGATGCTTGTAGAGTGGGGGAGGCATTCAAAAGGATGCTTTGATTTTTCATGGTATTGCTCGGGCTCTCTTGCAGCCCACCAGTGTGCTCCAGTACACAGATTTCAGAGTCACTGGTCAAAAGTAATTGTGTGATGCACAGGTATGTGTGGCTCAGCACTGCCCCAGGCAGTAACTGGAGAGAAAAGGAAAGATGACCATTCTGAGCTTAGCAAAGGTGTTTTCGAAGGCACACAGAGGACAGAGCCACTGGAAGCCAAGTGGGGTGGTACAGCTGTCAATAGGGACCACTTCTTGCCACAAAGTTTACCTGAAATTCAGTATATTGATTTTAACCATGCTTCAGTAAACATTCAGCTCAACTTCAATGGATGAGTGAGTTTTCATCTCTGGCTGCTCAGTTGACTAGGAGGCATTGCTTCTAATCCCTGCAGAGATGCTATTAGGTATTGGTTGACCAGAAATTCACATGACATGGCTAAGATTCTAGACTTTGTCTGCCCTGCATGGCTCACCTTTACTTTAATTCTATTTCTCTCTCTCTCTTAAAAAAAAACAAAACAAAACAAAACAAAAGGAGCTCCTTAAGTGAGTGTTACTTGCATTCCAGGGGAGTTGTTAAGTCACCTGACCTCTTGGTGATGATAGGCAGCTTCGCCGAAAGAGCAAATCTTAAAGGAGGCTTCCATAAAATAACTATTTATGGTTCCATTCTGTCTTCAAAGGCATGGATACAAATCACAACATCTAGAAGTGGGCTGGCTCACAGTGCAGAGAGTGAAACTTATGCAGTGGGGCCAGCCATAACGTCCACTTATCATTCTGCAGAAAAATTCAAAATTGTCAAAAAAATTGGGGTATAGAAATCCTCAAAAAAAGGAGTTGTGATATCTGTGTGTGCACAGACTTGGGAGGGGATGGAAGTAACCTGTGCAGGCACTGTCACCGGTTACTGTGGCCATCATCACAATGCCTTCCCTGTAGCTTTGGCACAGGGTCTCAGAGGTGGTGGCCTCCAGAATAAGGATGCAGGAATGGCAAATAGGTGACAGGGAGGTGACAGGGAACGGGGGTGAAATGGGGGGGATCTGATTTCCTCTCCCCACATTGGTCCTCACATGTCCCTTTCTTGTCCTATCCTATTGTCCTCGGACAAGAGAAGAACACTCAATCTGAAGTGCATTAAGAATCTGTCAAATTTACACTGAAGCAGAGAATGCCAATAATTTGCTCTAAAAAATTATTGTTTGTGGGTTTTGGATATGAATGATCTCTGCATGTTCTTTGCACATGTGGCTGTTCAGTAAATATTTGATATCCCTCATCAGTGCTTGACAGCCAATTTTTTTGCAACATTTGACAGTAACTGACTAATAGGTTGAGGTTGTAAATTTAGTACATTTTATATTCATGTCACTTATATGCCTTACCAATCAAAACATCTGCAATATTTGGACATCATATGAGGTTTCCAAAATTCAAATGTTGAATTTTGTGGTCAGATCTTAGCACCAAAATCTGAATTGTGTTTATTTAAAGATGTGTCAGATTCTGATTTTTTTCAAATTCTTCTTTCACCTCTTGACTACTACAGTTAGTCGGAAAAGTGTATATAAAACATTTTGTTGAAAGCAATAAAACTACCCATTATTGCTCTGATAATCTGTGTATCAATCGATACTGGGGGTGATTTCCCACTAAAGCGTGCCGCGAGGTTGTGCCGCCGTTTGCCCGGAGATTTTTAGTCAATTTCACACGAAGCCGCGGGGCTGCATTTTGACCCGCGGCTTCGCTCGATTCCCCGCAGTTTCGTAATCCTGTTTTTTGAGGATTACGAAACTGCGGGGGAATCGGGCGAAGCCGCGGGTCAAAATGCAGCCCCGCGGCTTCGGGTGTGAAATTGACTAAAAATCTCCGGGCAAACGGCGGCACAACCCCGCGGCAAGCTTTAGTGGGAAATCACCCTGGGTCTTTTAAAGCAAAAAACAAAATCTTCTTTTGCTCTCACCTGTCTTGGAGTCACAGAGAATAAAAGGTTGTATCCAAATCTTCCTACCACATCATCTTTTCCATTAAGAAGAGAAAGAAGGCCATCACCTGGATAGCTCAGTCAAGCCCAGTCTCATCAGATCTTGGAAGCTAAGTAGGGACAACTCTGCCAAGGACTTGGAGGGGAGACCTCCTTGGAATACCAGAGGCGGGAGGCGGGGGCAGGCTTCACTCAGCCACCTCTCTGAATATCCTCCAGGCCCCCAGTAGGGGTCAGTTACCAGAGGTTACCATGACTTCCAGGTGCATGCACACTCACACACACCCCTATGCACATATATAAAAACTATAAAACAAAAAGACAAGAAGAGAATGAAGTTTCACAAGACAGGTCTGTCAGACACCCTAGTCAGAACTGTGGAGAGAGGACTGTGTCCTTCATAGTAGCACACCCAGGTCTGAGTAGTTCATTTTTCCAGAAATGCTCAGGGTCGCTGAGAAGGGGCGACATAATTCCAAGGCCCCTTGGGGCTGAGCAAGGCATGAGATTTGCTTTCATGGGGTGTTTGGGTGGAGCCTGGCTGCTGTGGGGGTGCAGCACTTTCCGCCTGGTCAGTGGCTCCTACTGGCTTGTGGAAGACCAGCAAATGCACAGCCCTGCCTTCGGTCTCTACTTTTCTGAAGATGCTTTTGTCCCTGGGCATTTGTACAAAGGCGGTTTAAAGTAGCTCCTGCATCTGTCTGCATGATAATTTTTTTTGGCTCTCATAGGTGCAGCAGTGGAAAGTGGAACTAAAGCTGTTGACACTGAATGGCCAAGCAGTTTACTTATGTAGTAGCAAGAAATGGAAGGTACACCAAGCGTAGAGCAAAAAACAAGGGACAATTGGTGCAGTGGGAGAATTAACTTTAATTCAACTTTAAGTTGAATTAAAATTAATTATCGTTTTGTGTGCCATTTTTTGCTCCAATCCACTTACCTGTCATAGAGAAGCCAGCCAATGAGACGGAACTCAAGCAGCGATTAGGTGAATTGGTCTGACCCTGGGTGGGCCTAGGAATGGAGGTGGTGGAGGGATGGGGGAAGAAGGAAGGGCCTGAAAAAGCAATGTGGGAAGACCAACGGAGCAGAAGGCCGGAGGAAATTGGGCGGAAGAGAAGAGAAAAGGAGATGAGGGGGGCCTGGGTGCAGAGGAGTGCAGATGACCAGGACTGGAGCGCTCAGCCAAGTCTTGGGCTGTAGTCCTACAGTAACTCTGTAATGTAAATTTAAAAACAGCAATACCCGTCTGCTTTACAAAGAGCCATGTTCCACTTTTTTGTCTGAGTCTTTGCACCACGGATGGTGAGGCCAGGCACTGTACTCAGAGACATTCTGTGAAATGTGCAATGCATCCCCCTTAGCCTCTGCTACAGTCCACGGGGGCTCCCTCCAGGTCAGCAAGAGCAGGAAGTTTGAAAGTACTTGTCTATTTCATGGGAAATCTGAAAATACTTGTCTATTTTGTCCACCGCTTTTAGGATAGGGAATTTTTTTCTGGGATGGAAGCGGCTTGGCTCACAAATGCCAAGAAAGCCTTCCAGGGCAGCCTCTCCGCTTATACCTGGGGAGGACTTCCATACCATGCATGTGGCACAGATTAAAGGATTACTTTTTCTGACAACAAAATGAGAGCAGTAAAATTTACTGTCTCATTAAAAAAGGCAAATCCTCTTACAGGAACATATGGAAGAGGTACAAAATGTGAGCCAGCTCATGCGCTCCGAGTGTGCCTTGTTTTTCCATGTAGTCTCATGCTCTTGTACAGAGAACGCTATGCGGCTCAAGCCAGTGAGAGGGATCTGATGCGGAAGGATGCTTCTGTATCCGCAGTCTACAGGGCTGCTTGCTGGAATGTGCATCCAAGTAGCAATGCTGATCCGGGCCAGGTGCCTATTTCGATGTGGCTAGAAATGCAAGTCCCTCTCTGGGGTTATTGGTCGCACACAAGTAGTTTTGATTGCCTGGCAGGATATATCTGTGCTGGGTGAGTTTGTGTTTGTGGTTTTCCACTTTCCCACAGACTTTCCTAACAGCACGAGGCCTGGCTGTCCCTCAGGATTACAACTGATCTCCAGAACACAGAGATCAGTTCCCCTGAAGCAAATGGCTTCTTTGGAAGGTGGACTCTTGGGCGTTATACCGTGCTGCGGTTCCTCCCCTCCCCAAAATTCACTGTCTCCAGACTCCACCCCTAAATTTTCAGGAATTTCCCAGTCCAGAGTTGGCAACCCTACTTCCTAACATTAGTATTTCCCTCCTGAGGTTTGGGAAAGACCAAAAGTGTCCATGAAACAGGCACCATTTCCCAGACTTCTGATAGCTGTGGCATACTTTTTTCAGAACAATAAAGGCACACACCACTCAGACAGCATACGGTTGCTGTGTGGCCGCGACTTTTTAATGCAGAAAAAGAAGAAAATTAGCAGGATCATGGGGGGTGGTATCTGTTTACTGACAGGACCCGCCTTTCCTGAGACCTGTCCGCCTCGCTGGTTGGGAGGAGCAGAAAACAGGCACAGTCAAGGTGCCCATAGGAGCAGAAGGAAGGGGGGCCTTTCCCCTGACATTGCGGCTGTCCTCCAAGCCGCAGACACTCCCAGAAGCTGCTTTTTAACTTAAAAAAAATGCAATGTGTAGCTCAGCCTTATACACGAGCCTTTGCTCATTCTGGGGATGACATGAATATTACATTCTCTTGTGTATATGTGAAAAGTACTGAGACTGATGCAGTGATTTCAGCTCATACTTTATTTAAGGTTAAGAACAAGACACAGAAGCTGGCTCACAGGCCGGCTTATGTTCCGGAGCCAAACCACACCCAAACACACCCCGACACCCGTGACAGGTCTATTTACAGTGATTAGGTTAACTCTCGGATCCTAGTCTCCCGATTGGAAGGAGAGCTAGGATCTGACCGTCTATTGTTCTGGTGGAGCGAAGCTCCTGCTCTTCACCTGACCACGTGCAGACCAGCTGAACCCGGATCGCGCACATGGTCGGGTTAGTACACAACACCCCTCCCCCCATGGTCCGAAACCCTCCCACATAGTCTTTGAGATAAGCGGGCCCTTTCCGCTCCCTCGTAGAGTGGCGAATCTCAGGGGCTACCCTGGGGGCTGGCTCCAGCTGGCCCGGGGGTGTAGTGGTCACAGCTGGTGGAGGCGCTACGGGTTGTGGGGGGTCCCCTGGCTTGAGATTCCTGGTGAGTGTCGGCTCACTGGTGCCTGGTCTGGTCTGCTCATCCAGTGGGGCTGGTGGTTCTTGCACTGGGGCTGGTGTGACGGCCTTCGGGCTGTCTGGTACCTCGTACTTCCTGTCCTCCAGGTCCAGGGGCAAGACTTGCCAACGCAGCTGGTCAATGTGCCTCTGAAGGGTTTGGCCATCTTCGCATGCGACCTCGTAGAACCAGGGCCCCATAACTCTTATGACTCTGCCCGGGGCCCCCGCGCATAGTTGTGCACATAAACCAGGTCCTCCGGAAAGAACCCACGGGAAGCCTCCTGTGTCTTGGAGATGGATTAGGCTTCTGGTGCCCGATCCGGGTGGAGGCGATCCAGACAGGAGGTCAGGCACCAGTCCAGGGCTGCGGCCTGTAGCAGTGTGTGGCATTGTCCGCTGCCCAAAAAGGAACGCCACCAGTTTGTAGTCCCATTCCCCTGCATCCATCCATCTGAGCACCTCTTTGGTGGTGCGAACCATTCTTTTGACTTGGTTGCCGGGTTAAAGGGGGCCGACCTGATGTGGCGGATGCCGTAGTACTCAGTGAATACCTGGAACTCCTCTGATGTAAACACCGTCCCGTTGTCAGTGACCAGGGATGCCGGGATGCCTTGGGCACTGAAGATCCTCCACATGGCTCGGATGGTGGACCGGGAGGAGGTTGAAGGAACTGGAACCACTTCCAGCCATTTACTGTAAGAGCCTACGAGAATAAAGAACAACTGGCCCTGGAACAGCCTGGCGAAATCCAGGTGCAACCTGGCCCAGGGCCACTGAGACAATTCCCAGGGTCAGACCGGCGCACTGGGGGGCGCTGGTCATGTTTCCTGGCATTTCGTGCATCGCTTCATGGTGTCTTCGATGTCCCAGTCCAGCCCTGGCCACCAGACATAACTCCATGCCAGCACCTTCATCCTGATGACACCTGAGTGGTGTTTGTGGAGCACTGTGAGGACCCGGCTCTGCAGGGGACCTGGAATAACCACCCTGCTGCCCCACATCAAGCAGCCCTTATGAGATGACAGTTCGTCCTTGTGGGAGGAAAAAGCTGTGAATTCTGCCCCACCTTGGCCCACAGGCCACCCCTGTCCACCCAGTCTAGCACGCGGCAGAGGACCTTATCCCAGGCTGTGTGCCGCACCACCTCCCGCACATGAACCGGCCACTCTGGAAGGGATTCCAGGAGAGCGACCAGATGCTCCAGGGCAGGGTCGGGGTCCGTGACAGAGAGGGGAAGGCAGCTCAAAGCATCTGCATGTCCCATGTCCTTGCCTAGCCGGTGTACAAGCATATAGGAATAACTGGCCAGAAAGAGCAACCAGTGAAGCACCCGGGGCAAAACCATCTGTGGGGATGGGTGGTTGGGAGCGAGGAGGCCCAGAAGGGGCTTGTGGTCTGTCATGATGGTGAAGGGCCTGCCATAGAGATAATGATGGAATTTCTTCACCCCCACTACCATAGCCAGCGCCTCCTTGTTGATCTACACATAATTATGCTCCGCAGCTGACAAGGTCCTGGAGTAGTATGTGAAGGAGACCTCGTGGCCATCCATCAGGCAATGGCCCAAAACTGCCCCCACCCCATAGGGAGACACATTGCAGGCAAGCACCAAGGGTAACATCTCATCAAAATGGGACAAGACCGCATTCGAGACTAAAAGTTCCTTAACTGCCCGGAAGGAGTTGTTGTGTTTGGGCCCCCAGACCCAAGGGGTGTTCCTGTCCAGTAGGTGGTGCAGAGGTTCTGCCACCGCTGCCTTAAGGGGAAGGAAGGAGTGGTAAAAGTTAAGCAGACTGAGGAAGGCCTGCAACTCCGTCTTGGACATGGGTGGGGGCGCCTGCGTGATGGCACGGACCTTGTCATCTGTGGGGTGGAGTCTGTGCGCATCCACTGTGAAGCCCAAGAACTCCACCTTGGGAACCTCTAAAAGGCACTTTTCATGCTTCACTTTCAAGCTGGCCACGTCGAAGCATTGGAGCACCATCCGAAGCCTCTCAGTGAAGGCGGCAGAGTCCGGGGCCGTGATGATCACGTCATCTAAAAAAGGCTGGACTCCAGGGATCCCTTTGAGAAGAGAATCCATAAATGATTGAAAAATACCCGGCACCACACTCACCCCAAACTGCAGGCGGTGTACCCTGAAAGCCCCTTTGTGGGTCACGATTGTCTGTGCCTTGGCTGTGGTGGCGTCAACAGGCAGCTGTTGGTACACCTGGGCCAAGTCCAATTTCCCCAAAACCCGTGCCCCTGCTAGAGTGGCCAACATGTGGCTGACCACAGGCACCGGATACGCATGGGCCTGCAGCGCTTTGTTGAGAGTGCATTTATAGTCCACACAAATCCTGACTTCCCCGTTGGGCTTAACCGGGGCTACAATCGGCGTTTCCCACTCCTTGGGCGACTAAGCGCTCCAGCTCTGCCTCGATTTTAGATCGAAGCGCAATGGGGGGGGTGCCGAGCCTTGATACGGACAGGCCTCACCGTGGGATCGAGATCCAGCGACACCGGAGACCCGGTGAATTTGCCGAGAGTCCCATCGAAAACCTTTGGGAATTCTGCACACCCGTCCACAAAGTCTTGCAGCTGAATCTGGTTGATGCCCCCGATTGTGAAGCCCAGGGGCCCGAACCATGAGAGTTCCAGCAGACTGGAGAGACGGCCTTCCCCACCAGCAAGTCCAGTAGGCTGTCGAAGTCCTTGTAGCTCACCCTGAACTTGCCCCACCCCCGGACCACCACTGGGTTTTTATTAAAGTCCCGCAACGTTAACTATCTATTGTTCTGGTGGAGCAAAGCTCCTGCTCTTTGCCTGACCAAGTGCAGACCGGCTGAACCCGGATCGCGCACAGGGTCAGGTTAGTACACAACAATATGTATATCACACATACACACAACACAATATATTGTAGTACAACAGACTGCTTCCACATGGCTGATTTCACAATATTAAACAAGCTCTTTTTGACACTGCATTTCTCCACAGGTTTTCCTAAGAAATCGTGGGAGCTCACTGCCCCCTGTAGTTCAGAGAGAATATCACAGCCTTTTGTATCCAGTCAGCCCAAGATCTGGCCACGTTAACAAGCAGCTTTCCCCTTATACTCAGAACTACCAGAATTCCTGTGCCCTCCCCCCATCCACAGCATTTGAAATGCATGCCTATGGATGGAAGTGTCTGCCCTTTGGAGTCACTGTGGGCATCTTGGTGCTTAGCGATGCCCAGCCCCACGGAAATGAACAAATAAACTCCTAAGGGGAAGCTTGCACCAGCTCATTTCCATGCGATCTGTCATAAATGTGATTAAGCATATAATGACAAGAATAAAAAAACCCGTTCCTTAATGGAAACAGTCATGTGATGTTTTGGGTCTCCCTTTGGGTCTCCACTGGGGAGAAAATCGGGGCATAAGTGACACAAATAAAACAAAATGTGCATATTGCAAATCAGACAGCAAAGCAGCGAATGGGAGCGAAATGTGCAAAGAGGCGCACTCCCACCATAACTACTCCCGAGTGCACGTGGTCTGTCATTCTGCACAAAAAGGTGGATTTAGTGATGAGGATACAGTGTAGGATGTGCACCCTGCTCCATGCTCCTCAGTGCAGGTAGGGCCACATTGCTTCCCTTCCATGCCAACATACAGGTCGTTTATTTTTTCTTTCAGTGGGGGACCCAGAATGGCTTCCGACAGCACTCTACCCTCTTCCATTTTACCCTCATAACAATTACCCTGTGTGAGACCAGTTAAGCAGAGGGTGATTGACCAGCTCAAGGTTACCTAGCACGGCTCGTGCTAGAGTGGGGATCCGAACCTGGCTCTCTCGGATCCTAGTCTGACACTCTTAACCACTACATAGAAGGAGGAGGAGGGGGAGGAGGAGGAGATTGGATTTATACCCCACCCTTCACTTGCAGTCTCAGAGCAGCTTCCAATCTCCTTTCCCTCCCCCTCCCCACAACAGGCACCCTGTGAGGAGGTGGGGCTGAGAGAGCTCTCTCGAGGACTGCTCTTGGGAGAACAGCTCTGAGAGAACTTGTGACTGAAACCAAGACCATGCCAGCAGTTGCACATGGAGAAGTGGGGAATCAAACCTGGTTCTCTCCGATTAGAGCCCGCGATCTTAACCACGACACTAAACTGGCTCTCATAATAAACTCCTGGTCCAGCTAGCTCAGTTTTGTCATTCTGTCCGGCAGTTGCTCTCCAGACCCTCAGGCAGAAAAGCCTTACTCGAGTTGATATTTAAGGGGTGTGCTTTTTCTGGAGGTGCACAAATACTGAACAAATGTTTCAGTACTTCTATATGGTTCACTCACTTTTTCAGGTTGTTCCTGTTATGGGCGAATAGCGTTTTTAAATATCAGACTACATGTGGCAACTGGAGGTTTTTGAAACCTGTTTTTGTGAACCTTGATGAACCAGAGATTCTGCGGAGCATTTCCATATTTAACATCTGTGACCTATCATACTTTTCCTGTTGCCTCACCAACCAAGAGACCTAACGTGTGATGATTCCCAGATGTCGAGTGCGGCAGTTCCCCAAAGGCTGACTGAGCTGTGCAGAAAGCAAAACAGCATCCCTGCTGTAGAGCCTGTTTGCGAACTCTGAGACCAGTGCAAGTGTTCTCTGAAGGAGAGGATGATCTTTAGATGTAATGATACTATCTGATTTGTCTTTAGGAGCCAGAGATGAAAAGCATTTTTTAATGAGTATGTATTGGGCTAGGGTTGGGATACAAACATCGGTTTATCTCTTCATCACCAGAGTAGAATGTCAAAGTCGCAACAACAAAAAAACAAATACTGGGCTTAAAAATCCTTGAGTCAGTGTAAGTCTTTAAATGTGTGATGCAACACCTGGATCCAGCCTCCCTCCTGTTTTTCTCCTGTCAGCTGGCAGGCAACCTCTCTCTCTCTCTCTCTCTCCTGCAACGAATGGTCACTGTCAATCTAATGCAGTCATCCCTTAAGTGGATGGGAGTGTGCTGCCTACCCCCATCCTTGCAGGAACCTGTTATTCTCATCCAGTTTTTACTTGAATGAGCAACAGGGTTCCTGGAGAAGTTTCACCTGCTGAATTTCCACAGACAATTTGGTTGTTAAAAGCACAGGAATCCTGTGAAAGAAGAAAATGTGGCAACAGCATTGATGAAAAGATGGCTGACTAAAATGTTGCCAGCATTTTTTCCCTACTGACTTAGAGATAAATTGCACACTGTACAATCTGTAAAAGATGACTGAATTTATGAACATAATTTTTACAACACTGACCTATAACTATGGCAGAGGTTCATCTTCAAAGCAGAGGCACGTGATGTGTGATTATGAGGGCTATTGGTACAGTCTTGCCAGTGCGGCTTGCAAGTTATCCCAGGCTCTGTAACCCAGCCCCTGGGGTCTCCCACCAGAGACCATCACTTGTAGTGAAACTTGTGGTTTCCTTGCCAAAGTTTCAAGGTTCGGTTCCTAGCATCCCACTTAAAAGGTTCCAGGAAAGACCCTGGAGAGCCACTGCCTGTGCAGGTACAGAACTGCAGGGTAGACAGATCACTGGCCTGGCTCAATATCAATCCCACTCCTGTGCTCCAAGAGAGACTCCCTCCCTGCGAAGCCCACCTTTGGAGAGCAGGCTCTTGTACAGACATTGGACATTTCTTGGGATGGGTTGTGATGAGAGGCAGGGGAGCAAGAGATGCAGTGATGGAAAGGGAGCCTGGTGGTGGTGCTCTCTGCCAGCTAGGAGCTTCCCTTCCCAGCTGGGGGGGGGGAATGCACTAGCCCTTTGATGTGCTCCTGCCTCTTGATTGGAAGGTCCAGGCTGGGCGGGCCTGAGCCCCAAGGCCCAGGTGGGCTGAAGGCCCCTGGAGCACCCCAGGGGTGGGGTTTGAAAACAGGAGCCATTCCTTTGCCTGAGGGTCTCTTGTGGGGGGAAGTGGGTTTTGGCATTCATGAGGTGAGATGTCTCTCCTGTGTGTCTTTTGCCATGAACGGTGACAGAGGAGAACACTGCTAAGGAGGGTGGCAGGCGCACCAGGGACAGGGATATCATGACACTAACACAAGCCAGACATAGCAGGGATTGTAAGCAGCATTCCCTCTAAGCTGAGTTAGTGTGAGCTAGCTCACAGTCTTTTAGCCTCTGGCTCACACGTTTTTGTCTCAGGTCATTCAGAACATTAAGGCTGATAGCTCACAAAGCAGAATTTTTGCTCACAAGACTCCACAGCACTGATTGTAAGTACCTACGTAGTAAATGACCTTCTGTTTGTTGTGCTTGGTGCACCTAGATTCTCCCTACCCACCTGCCTTGACTCTTTGGTGTGCTACAGTGCAATATATCCCTTGGGCAACCCATGAGGGGCCCCCTAGATTTTATCCAAGGTGGTGGCAGTGAGTGACAGTAAAAGAGAGGGCAAAACAGTGGCTAGTCTTGCCCCACAATGTGATAGAGATCATGACACAAAGCCAGGGTGGTGTAGTGGTTAAGAGTGTCAGACTAGTATCTGGGAGACTGGGGTCTGAATCCCCACAGGCTGTCAAACCCTGCTATGCTTCACTTGTTTTGGTTGCCAGTTATGGGGGGAGGGAATTCCTTAGGGGAGTGGGTGAGTGAGACCTTTGCTTGTAGCAGACATAACTTTCCAAGTCCTCCTCCTTCCCCCCTTTTGCTTTCCCAAGGGAAGGTGTCCTTGAGAGGCTTTCTCTGCCATCCCTGGATGTAGATAACTGAGCCATCTATCTCTCCCTTGGTTGGGATGGCAATGCTCCGAGCCGTATGCGTGTGACGTGTGCTTGGAGAATGGGAAGGGGCTTTTCTTTGAATCGACTATATTAAGCTTGTGCCCACCAAAAGTCTTTAGTTCTGACACAGTGACTTTCTGGATCTTGCATATACTCCAATAAACTTATCACTGCCAAAGAGAGCTGTTGAGTATAACTGGACCAGGGTCTGACACTCATGCCATGGAAGCTCACTGCATGACCTTGGGCCAGTCACAAACTCTCAGCTTCATCTACCTCACAGGGTAGTTGTGAGGATAAAATGGAGGAGGGGAGAATGACATGAGCTGCCTTGGGTCCCCGCTGGGGAGGAAGGCAGAGTTCAAATAAATTAAATAAATAACAGTAAATGATTTACTGGCCGTATTTCTTATTCTCACGGCCTGCAGGATGAAAAGTTGGGGAAATCAAGCTATTATAATTGTTTTTATTGTGTTGGCTATTTTTAAGACGATAATTCCAAGATTTGGCTTTAATTATTGGACTTTTATCTCTCTTGATCATTTGCAAAAGGAGCCTTTACTTTCCCAAAAGATGAGATTAAGATGCAAAAGGGGCTCTTGAGCCACTGTAGCAGGTTTTCTTCAGAAGCATTCAATGGGCATACTCTTGAGTAAGTGTACACAGAATTTCAGCTTCAATGTTCCCATATAGTTCCAGGAGGCCAGCCAAGTTGGCCTGAAGCAGTAGAACAAATTTAGAGTCCAGAGCACATTTGAAAAGTATTTGACAAAGTGGGCGTGCACATGAAAGCTCATACCTCGAATAAACCTTTGTTAGTCATAAAGGTGCCACTGGACTCTTAAGTTTGTTCTAATGTTCCCACAGGAAAGGGAATTTTGGTATAAGCCATGTACAGATGAGAAAAGAGCAGAGCGGCGAAATGCTCCTCTTTGCCTGATTACACAGAGGAAAAGGGGGAGCAGCCCAGCCACCAAAACTGGAGAAGAGACAAAGAAGGTTGCGTAAAAAAGCGCTGCCCAGGAGCTGAGTGGCAGAGAGGTTGGTGCCAGCAAGAGAGCCCCCCTCCCCGGAAGGTGGGCTGAACCCAGGAAGGGCCAGGCCCAAGAGAGAAAGCGGAAGCATCAGGAGCAGGAGCTGCTGGAGAGCACACAGGGCAAGAAGCCGTCAGGCACTCGTATGATTAGTTGTACTCAGATTTATCTATGAAGCAGTAAGAAAATATGGCTTCTGCAGTCTGTTGTACTGGTCCTTCTCTGAGGAACATTTATGAAACAAACACATTATTTGGAAACTTGACTGTGGACCTTTTTTCTTATTGACTTTTGTAAATGTTCTTGCACGTGTTATATATTATCAGGAGACTTTCTGGATAGGATAGAAATTGTTTATTATAATATGCAGCTTATTTACATAATTATTTTTGTGTAGTGCTTTTTTACACTGCCATAATTATATAGAGGTACAGGATTATTTCTTCCTCTGTATTTCATCACCCTAATGAAATTATCAACAGTACAAAAAATATTCCTGGAACTGTATAAAATGTGGCATGTTCTTTTTAATGCCATAAATCCAACTGCATTCCAGAAAATCCTGGGGTTTCTTACTTACTGGGAAGATGATATGTGTGATACACATGATAATGCAAAAGCTTCCTTTGCTGGGGTCTCTCTCAGGAGTCTGGCATTTGGGTATAATTTTCATCAGGGACTCCAAGGTCAGAGAGATCTAACCAGGCAGCAGTGCCCCCTCCAGGATCCTCTACAAGATGACAAATGTTTTGTTTGGCTGAGTTGATGTGGAAAGAAATCCCAGAAATATACAGAGTTTGGAAACCATCTGAACAATCTTGGAGCTACTCACCGGATTCTCCACCTCTGAGGTTCAGCCTTTAGATGGCACTAGAGAGCTACTTTCTGCTCTCCTATAAGGGTTTACTGGTAACACATTCCGAACATGGTAATGATTCCAGAGGATGGCCTGTCTGTTGCAGCAAAAATAGAGGAGTCTGGCAGCAGCCTAAAGGCAAACAGAATTTTATTTCAGATTGCACTGAACAAAAAGAAAAAATCTTGCTGGTCTTTAAGATGTCATGAAGAAGCAAGACAGGGAAAAAATCAACTCGTCTGAGCTGTGGTGCTGGAGAAGGCTCCTGCGCATTCCTTGGATAGCAAAGGTGACAGACAAGCAAGTACTGGAGCATGTAAAACCAGACATGCCATTGGAAGGAAGAATCACAAAACTGCAACTGACTTATTTCAGCCATGTCATGCGGAAGAACTCACTAGAAAACACAATAATGCCTGGATTGGTTAGTGGTAAAAGGAAACTGGTGGGCTAGACACCATAACAGTCAACACCAGCCTGAGCATGAAACAACTCAAAGAAATAGTACAAGATCTGAAAATGTGGCGAGAATGGGCCCATTGAATCGCCAAGAGTCAGACACAACTGAATGGCTATCAACAACAGACCTATGTTAAGCCAAAAACAGCAGCTGAGTGTCATGACAACCCTGTAAGGTAGATCAAAATGTGAGACAGGGATGCCTCTTCACATACCCAACTAACTGCTGCATCAACTAGAGACCTCAGCTGGATATCAAACAATAGAGCGCCCCCCAATCCAAACCTGCCTTTCCCCCCTGGGGACCTGATCCCTGTAATCTGGAGATCAGTTGTAATTCTGGGAGATTTCAAGGACCCACCGGGAGGTTGGCAAGCATACGTTCACGGTTGCCTTCTCCAAACTAAGAAACTCCCGTTGCAAATAAATTGCTGTAGTTTAATACCCAGCGCTGTGTGGATGCAGCCCAGAAAAACGAACAAACCGACCCACAGGCGATGGGAAGGACACCCGTCACGGAACACCCGAGCCCTCGTGGGCAGGCAGACCCAGGTGTGTTGTTGTGCAGCGGGTGAGAAACCAAGCCGTCCTTTCCGACTGACTGTCCTCCTGGCAGGCGGCCGGCCGGCGGTGCCCACGAGGGCTTCTCTCGGGACAGGGCGTCGGGAGGCCAGAGGGTGCCCTCCCCGGGCTCGAGCGCCGCGCCACGGCCCTCTGCGTCTGCGCCCGGAACGCACCAAGGAGCGGGCATGCCCGCGTCCTCCTCCGGCCGCCTCCCGCTTCCGACGCGCGCCGTCCTCTCGGCTGCACTGTCTCCAAGAGATAGCGACGCGTGGGCGTCCCCGGGTGCCTCTTGTTTTGCATAGATGCCTCTCTTGGCCAATGGCGAGGCCGGCTGGGGTTCTTCTCGTTTGCATAGATGGCGCCTCTGGCCAATGGCGCGGCAGGCGTGGAGCATGTTTGGAATGCGAGCTTGCCTCCTTCTGCCCGCTGCGCTCGCCTCTCTCGGCTGCTGCAGGCGGCGGCAAGCTGGGTTGGCAGCGCGCGGCGGAGCTCCCGGAGCTCTTCGGCCTCGGCATCGGCGGGGCGACGCCTGGCGCTTCTTCGGGGGCTGCCGGATCCCGGGGCGGGGGCAGCATGTCGGTGGCCGGCCTGAAAAAGCAGTTCCACAAGGCCAGCCAGGTGAGGGGAAGGAAGTGCGCGGAGGGGGGGGGCATGTCTGGGGTTGTGGGACGCGGGTTCCAGGGACGCGGTTCGCTCTGGCTGCCGCCGCCGCCCCCTTTACCCGGGAGGGAATGGCCCGGCGGGGATTATTTTTCGGGGGAGGGGGTCACCCCTTGGTTTCCTTCTGCAGGGGTGTGCCTGGTGAGTGATTTGTTGTTTTGGGGGCGGGGTCCCCCATCTGGGTTTTCCTAAACGTGCATCTCGAGGAACTGGCTGCTTGTTCGGACTCTCTTGCCAAGTTATCTTGGGAAGGCATCCTGGCTGCAAGGGAGAAGTGCTTTCCATTCCTCTGGCAGAAGTTGCCCCTTTCCCCCGTCCCCGATGGGTTTGAGCACAAAGGGTTTACTGGTCATTTGGCAGAGACAAATTTGGGGTCCCCCCCATGTGCACTCAGCAGGGATCTGCAGCCAATCGTAGTTTTCTCTCCCCTCAACATATTTGTACAGTATGTATTGACAAACACTTGTCATTGTCATTCATTTCAGGTAAACGTCTCACACATCTAAACAGCTACAGAAATAGGGTGTGAAGTGTTGGGGGTGGGGAGAGGGTCCAGACAGAACTGTGTGGTCTTATTGCTTCTTTTCAGGGGACAGTGGGTCCTTCCCCCGCTTTGTTTACTTCTTTGGGCATTCCTTTCCAGGTAGTTAAGGTTTTCTTCTCTGCTGTATCTACTCTGTCCTTCCCTTTCGCTTTCCATTTCAGCCCATTCCATGCTGACGAGTCCTCTTCCCTTTGCAACAGGGCACATTGGCCACCTCATTGCAGTTCCAGGCCTCCGGTGCCAGGTGCTGCATTCATATTTGTTTACATTCTCTGTTGTGTGGCTGTTTCAGTGGGAATGATGTGAAGAATAAGGGATACTGGCTTTGGCTGGGCACCTCATTGTGTGGGTGATACAGGACAGTAGACCTCTGGAGTTTCAGCTTGCTGGTTGTAATGTTCTGTGAGATGTGAACTCTGGAGGATGTGGTGGGGGGCTGAGGAGTGGGTTGATAGCTTGTCAAAAGAAGACCTTGGTTTTAGGGATTAGGCTTTTAGACTGTGTATTGTATTTATATCTATTTTATGAAGTTTTTTTTGTGCACTGCCTGAGCCCACTTGTGGAGAGGGCTGTACAGAAGCCTAATGAAATAAATAATAGAATCTCTTGTTTGTCCACAGATTTCCTTAGGCAGAAATGAGTCAACTTTATCTGTCCATTACCTTGATAGTAAGGAAAAATCAGATCAGTTTTTTATATTGTGGTTTGGTCTTGTACTTCTGCTGAGAGATGGACATGCTTGTTGTGCAGGTAGAACCACATCTGGCTGAGCAACTTACTTGGTCACCTATGATACTTATTCCAGGTGACCAGATAAGAGTTGTTTCTTCATTTTGGTTTTCCTTTCTGCCTGAACATATGGCACAAAGTAGCTAATTTTTTTAGAAATCGTTTTTGTGGTCTGTTCCTTTATCCACCATAGCTACTTCATTTTCCTTCTTGCCTTTAATTAATATTTATCAGAGAACCAGGTTTCTCTCATTGGTAATCATTAGCACTGATTGTAATATGAGTTTCCACCTCTAGCCTCAACAAAGGAATATGCGATCTTGTGAATGTAAGTGCAATGTAAGTTGATTGTTCCAAACTCTGAAGTGTAGCAGTTGCTGCTTATTGTTCTTTGTCTAGGATGCTGCAAGACTCCAGTAAAACCCGGAACCAGTTCAGTTGTCTTGTGGGTTGCTGCTGATCGTAACAGGCGGGCCCATTCACAGGTGCATGCCTGTCACTTGATGGCTTCCACTGGAACGGAACTGAGTGGTTTGGAAAGCATTGTGCTTGAGAGGATGGGGATGGCTCATTCACACATGCAAGCCCTCATTTTGTGTTACAGCCATCAGGTGAGGAGCAGGCATGTGTGAACCAGCCCCAGAAGCGGGATGAGTGCATCTAGATCATCTCCTTCAGTTTACTGTATCAAAGCAGGGGGGGAAATGACGACCCTGATGGATGAGCATTCTCCAGTTCCTTGCTTTTTGCTTGCAGCATCATACAGGTTGTGAAAAATAATTATGGCCTGTGACCAGCAAAACAAAGCTCAGGTGGTACAAAGAACATACTGAAACATTCTTCTTCTTCTTTGCCATCTTGTCTCAGCAGAGTCTCTCTGCTTTGTGAGTAAATGCTGCAATATCCGTGCCCAGCTCCCTTTTCAGCTCAGCAAACAGTTTAGTTGTTTAGACTTGCTGGGATTTTCTTTAGAAAAGATATCGCTTATTCCACCAGTAAATTATGCAATCCAAACGAGGCAGCTCTTTGCGCCTCTTTCTCATACAGAGAACAAAAGATCCATTGTCCCCAAAGTTAAGAGACACCACAACACAAGCAACACACAGTATTAACACATACAATAAAACTGTTAATGTGTCGCCTGCAGGTTGAAGCCTGTTACTGTGGGTGCTGATTGCCGGGCAGCCAAGCCATTCATCTGCAGGGTTGGGATCCAACTTGGAGAGGGCCCTGGGGCAGATCTTCAGGAGCCCCATCCATCCCAAGGTGGTCCGTTATGACTGGCGAATGAGCTGAGAAAGCGATCTGAAAGGGTGGCTGGAACAAGGATGGAGACAGAAGGGCTGGAAAGAAGTTGGGCAAGAAGAGGGTTAGGAAGTCCGACAGAGATCCCAGTTCAAGACACATGTGAGCACATGGGGAGGAGCCGTGGCTCAGTGCTGGAGCATCTGCTCATCATGTGGAAGGCTTGTCTCTGAAGCATTTGTCCAGGCAGATGGTTTTGGAGGATTGTATAGGATGGAGCCTTGTGGTGACCTGGGAGAGGAATGCCTTTCCTGCTTCTAGTTGGTATTCTCTCATGGCTACTCCAAGGAATGTGGACATACAGATCAGTTGCGGTTTGTCCTGGCTAATTTGGGAAAATGGAACCTTAGGGAGTGATTTTTCTAAGGTTTTGCTGGTATATCTCATTTCAGCAGCTTCTCCTCCCTTTCCACATCTCTCTCTTGCTCGTGGGCTGGCCACTTGGGGCCAGATTTGGTCAAGGGCTGACTCCCTTTTCTATGCAGAAAGCTGCTTTTTAAATGAACGTGTAGCCCCAGAAAAAGTATCATGTATTGGAAGTGTATTGCTGTTTAGCATTTGTGTTGCCTTTTGAGTCTTACAAGGTGCATTATGTACATCCTCAGTAATTATTGCCAGATACCCAGATAAGACAGCTGAATATTACGGTCCCCACCTTGCAGATGGGGGAAGGTTGCCGATCTCTGGATGGGGCCTGAAGATCTCCCAGAATCACAACTGTTCTCCAGCTGACAGAGATCAGTTCCCCTGGAGATGGTGGGATTCTTGGGATAGTGGACTGTGTGGCGTTGTACCCCGCTGAGCTCCTTCCTGCCCTCTGACTCTGCCCTCCACAGTCTCCACTCCCCAAATGTCCAGGAACTTCCCAATCCAGAGCTGGCAACCCTAATGGGGGGGGGGGCGTGTTCCAGACTGAGGGTGATGCTACAAGTGGTCTCACGGGTTGATTTTCCATGGCTGGTCTGCCTTTCTCATGGGGACTTGAGGTGGCATCTCCATGACCTTTTAACATGTTGTTTAGTTGTAAAAAGCAGCCATGGGGGAGCTAATAAGGACTGGGCTGCAGGGCTGGGGAAGGTTTTTTAAAAACTCCCCAGTATCATCTTCCTGAATGAAAATCACCCGCCACCCCATTTCAGCCCCAGTAGGACATACAAGACGGGCCCAACTCTGGCCTCGGCCTGTGCCCCACTTCAAGCTGCTGTGTTTGCTTTTGCCAAAAAATGGGCAACCTTCTCATTGCCATTGTCTTCCATGTCGGGCATGCTCTGCCTCTGGGGGAGAGAGTCAGCTTGCTTAAGACTGTCTACTGAGTTTGTGCGGGGCTGAGATTTGCACTAGGGTCTTCCTGGAATCCTAACATAGCATCACAACAATGAACTGCGGGGAGGCCGTGTCTCTAAACTGGGATGGGATGATCTGATGCAGAATATAAGGAGGGAAGGGCCCAAGGGACCCTTGGTGGTTGTGGAGGATGACATGACCCTGCTTTGCCCTTTTGTTTTTTAAGGGCCTAGTGTCTGGCCAAGGTTAGCTGTGTGAGAGAAGGTGCTCAACAGAAAAACAAGGGAGGAACAAGAAGGAGTAACGCTTTTCTCGAGAGTGAGGGCCATCTTGGCCCCGTTCCCAGGGGCGGGTGACAGCATTCCGAAGGGAGCTGAGCTCACGGTAGAAACTCTGGATCCCAAGGGAAGAACATGAAATAAGGGCACTTGCCTGCAAGGAAACAAATGCACAGGATTGAAAAAATTGCCAACTAAGCATCTCTCATATAGAAGAGTATAAAAACAGCACATGAGGTTTTAGCTACTGTACAACACCCTCTTGCCATAGGGAATATCATTAACATATCTTCTTGTCAGAGTCCAGTGGGGTGAAGCTTTTGCGAAGGGCTAATCCCGTGGAATTTTTGACTTTTAATAGCCGGCAGGGGGGCGCCCCCCCACATGAACAGTAGTACTAGTGGGAGAAGGGTGGGGATCTCAGCCTGACTTTCTGCTTCCCACCCTCTTCCTAATGTTTAGCCGAGAACTCTTTTGATTTAATTTCAATCCATTGTTTCTGAGGCAACAGAAAACCACTCTGCTCCTGACAGCCCTTCAGGTACTTGAAGAACTGAAAGGTGATATTTTACATTCAGCTCATAATTAATTCTGGAGAATACTCTTGAGAGTCCCTTGGACTGCCAGGAGATCAAATCAGTCAATCCTAAAAGAAATCAGCCCTGACTGTTCCCTGGAAGGCCAGAGACTGAAGCTGAAGCTCAAATGCTTTGGCCACCAAATGAGAAGGGAGCCCTCGCTGGAGAAGAAGTCCCTGATGCTGGAAAGTAAAAGGAGATGGGGATGGCAAAGGACGAGATGGTTAGACAGTGTTATCGATAGAACGAACATGAAATTAAGCAAACTGGAGGATAGCAGAAGGCAGGAGGGCCTGGTGTGATGTTGTCCATGGGATCGCAAAGAGTCGAACTCGACTGTGCGACTGAACAGCAACAACAAAATCATTGCCTTTAGTTGTGTAGTGAACAGCCCATCACTTTAAAGCTGCACAGTTATGATTCCACATGCCTGCAGATTCTGTGTGGGGCAGTGCTAGCGCTGGTGGCATCCCCAAATGCCTGCGCTCGACTCTCAGGGCTTGGGATGCTGGGGACCAGACAGGCCACAAAACAAGGCTATCAGGTTGTGGTTTGGCATGCCGAGTCGCAAATGACATCGACCTGTCTCAACAAATGCCTAATTTTGGCTTGTTAATGTAGTGCAAGGTGATATTGGGCATAGTACATGCATGTGTGAGCCTTGAAAGCTCTGTGGAGTTAAACTAGGATGCTGAGGGCACTGAACTTGAATTTAATCTACCCCATTTGGTGGTTGTGGTCTTTGTATGGTCTGAAATCACCAACACGGTTCGTGAAACCTAATGACTTCCCACTCGCCAGAAATTGTAATGCGTCGAGAAGGGAGTCTTGGGGCAGAATCACTCCTGCCAGCTCTGATACGTTTTGTGCCTCGAGGGCAGACGGATTGTTCCACTAATCATTAATATAGGCTGGTTCTCCATTAAAAATGCTACATGAAGTTTCCCTTTTGATCAATACTGCATCATTAGGCTGTTCCAGCACAGCAACTGTACTGACTGTTTCATGTCCCAAGCTGGTTTTCAGATGTTTTTTTTAGTTTCTTTTTTTATCAGGAGCATAACGTGGTTATTTTAATAACAGAAAGGCAGGATAGAAAGAGGGTTGCCAGGTCCCTCCCGGCCACTGGTGGGAGGTTAGGGTTGCCACATCCAGGTTGGGGAACTCCTGGAGATTTGTGGATGGAGCCTGGGAAGATCAGGGACCTCGGTCGGGTGCACAGTGCCACGGAGTCCACCCTCCAAAGCAGCCATGTTCTCCAGGGGGGCTGATCTCTGCAGTCTGGAGAGGAGCTGTAATTCTGGGGGATCCCCAGGCCCCACCTGGAGGCTGGCATCCCTAGAGAGAAATTCTCTAGGATAAATAATAAAGTGAAACAGTTGTGAGGATAAGAGGGTCTCAAAATTGCCCGGAACATCTTCTGATCCTCATAGTTAGTAAGTTTCTGTAGGCTGGAAGGGCTCAGAATGCCTAATTAACTTAAAGGAGCTTCCTCAAAGTTCTTTGAATCCTGGAGAATGTTTGGAGAGGTGCAAGAATCATGTGTTGTGGTATGTGAGGAAAGGTGTGCCTTGCTGCTTCTATTTGGCATCCCCTTCCAAGGCCAGGAAGGGTCTCATCTGGATTAGCTGCTTGTGTGTGGCTCTCATGCAAAGCTTGTTAAATAAAAATTATAGAGCTGTAAAAACGTTTCAGGGTGCAGTGCTGGGTTATTGAAGTGCCATCTTTAGATATCTCTTGAAATAAATGTGGGTAGAGAGAGGGCCTTTTATGGGTGGTTTAATTACTACTCCCTGGTGTAATAGCAGCTCTGTGAAATGTAATGGTGAACGTCTTTATTTTTTTTAAGCATTGGCTTGATTCTTGTTACCCCCCCCCCCAAGTCTCTGTTAAATAAGGAATATGAGCAATGGTGGTTGCAGCCCCCTGCAGGGAAGACCCCCCACTGGCTGCTGAGCCATGTCTTCTTCTGGTGAATCCCTTTCCAACCCCCTGCTGGTTCACGAGCGAAGGGAGCCTGGAAGCCATGCAAACATTTGCCATCTGTGAGCTTCAGCAAAGCAGCTGTTGGGGCTGGTTGTAGGTGGATCTCTGAAGGATTCGTTGGTGTCAAAAATGTCAGTTTATTCCAAAAGTCAGCCTGAGGGAGTTTTCCTTTGTGATATCTGGAGCTCTTGTATTTTTATATGAATGACTGTTTTATTGCTTGTTTTATTCTGTTTTACTTGTTTTAACCTTGGCATACGTGCCTCATTTGTTAGCCACCCTGAGCCCCTCCAGGGAGGGTGGGGTATAGATTTAATAATAAAATAAAATAAATAAATTAACCATGGAGGTGTTCTAATCAGCCTTTTGAATAGTTGGTCAAGTGCTGACTGCCCACGTAGCTGGCGATGAGCCATCTGTATGAAAAATACGGGGTAAACGAAGTAACTGCTCCGTGGTTTCTTCCCTCCTCCATGACGTTCTGATTTTGCAGTCTCTCAGATTATGGCCGTTCCTTGCATGAAGAAGTAGTATTAGGGATCAGATTGAGGCTCCAGTCCTGGAGGATTCTTGGGCCCATGTGCTCCCTCCACCCTTGTGATCTGGTTAAAGATCTGTCCAAATGATAAACCATCATTTGCTCTCTGCCCTACAGACCAGGGTTTCAAACTCTGGTTTGATCCTGGTTACGAATATCCTGGCTGGCTGTAGCATCAGAACTATGATGTGCCATAAAAGAGAAGTGTTCAGTTAGATCTTCTGGGATTGGGGGGAGGCAAGGGGAGGAGATCGGGTGGTTGTCTGCAGAAGTACATCTTTCACATCACCTTCTCCCTGCAGTTTTGTTGTGCACAAGCCCCTTCACACTGGTGACTCACTGCTTGAACCTGCAGTAAACAAGGCCTAAACATTGCCTTAGCTGTACCATCATGAGAACTCAGAAATGCACAGGGTCCAGCAAAGATGGTGGATTATCAACAGCTCATGATCCTCAAATGAGAGAGTTGCTGTTTCAGCGCAGGCGGTGTGTAGGCATTGTATTGGCCGTTTCCCCACTCTCCTTTCCAGCATATGCAGCAAGTGGCAGAGGTGGCCGCTTGCAACTGTCTCCTGTGGATAGTCACAATTTCCCAAAAGTCACATTTTTACCTAGCAGTCCTCCCGTGCAGATTTTTTTAAAAAATTATTGGAGGGGACAGCAACACCAGCCCCAATGCAAGGGTGTACATTCCTGAGAACCTGGGGTCATCCCCAGCTTTGGAGAAAAATGTAAAAAGTTACAAAATGCTGGAGGTTAAACCCCCAAGTAACCTGCAGTGTCACATTAATAGCACACAAGTACGAAAGGAAAAGCAAGGATCATTTGAGAGCGAGGAGGAGAAAGCAGCCAATTGGGTGTATTAGTGAGGGGCAGAAACTGACTGTTTTGGAGGGTTCAGGTGTGGAGGAATTGAGCAGAGCAAGAGAGGAGGAAGGGGAGGCCTGTGGGGACGGGCTGCCTCAGATCCCCTGAGAGTTCTCATGGGTCCCCCTCTTGTTTGATACCTATTTCTTTGATATTGTTTTATATTACTGTAAGCCGCCCTGAGCCGCCTTGCTGGGAGGGCGGGGTAAAAATCTAATTAAATAAATAAATAAATAATGAATAAAGCTTTAGGTAGTTTTGGAACCCTTCAGACTTGTTATTTCATCAGACAGAAGCCTGTGTTTTCAGGGTGTGACTAGGGAAGAGGAAAGAATCCACACTATAATATAAAGCCTGTCCCTTTTTTCCTATGTGCCTCCCCTCCAGCTTCCTTTGTTTTGTTCAGAGAAAGATACTTAAAGGCTTTCAAATGACAGTTGGTCAACTTTTCCAGATCTGTCCATTGCCGTGAATCCCAAAATAAATTCCTCTGCTTTCTTGGATGCAAGCGTGGGTAGCCAGTGTGGACATTTATAGTTTCAGCTCATGTTCAGACTTGATATATGCAGTTCTGTAGGATGTACTAATTTTTCTCGAATGCATTGGAAGCATCGGATGCAGTGCCAGTAGCAAGTGGAAGAAAAAGAGCTCTTGGCTTCTGTGGACCACATCCAGATGCAGTACAGAGGGGACGCTATGCTGGCAGTGGTTAGACGAGGACTCCAGTTCAAATCCCTGCTCCTCTGTGATGTTCCCTGGGTGATCTTGGGCCAGTTGCTCTCTTTAAGCCTAATCTACCTTGCAGGCTTGTTGGAAAATAGGGAAGAGGCAGCTGTGCATCTGGTCCTGGACTTCTTGGAAGAATTGTGAGATTCAACCAGGAAAAAAACTACAACGAAATAAAAAATATATTTTTGCAACTATTTAAAATTGGTGTGTGTCTCCCCGCCTTGTGTGATGTGATGGGTGATGTCAGTCTAGGGCCTGGTCTAAAGCCTGACTGTGGCCTGATCTCCATGCAATGCCTTGGCCAGATTATAGCAGTGCCATCACTAGTAATAATTCCTGTCCTCAAGACTATAGCCTTTTACAGGTGGTCCTGGAGATGGGCAACGTTGTTTTGGTACCTAAGGCAAAAACAGCAACAACCCAATATGGAATTTCCCCCGTGTGTGACAAATATATAATAATTACCAATGTTCTGCTTTTTAATGGCACCCTCAGATCTGCTGTTTGAGGCTAACTGTCTCACCCTTCCTAATGCTAGGGCTGGCCTTTGTACTTCTGCTGAAACTCAGAAGCTATTGTGCAGAGAAGAAAAATCACCCCCACCCTGCCTGCTGGTGTCCAACATCACATCTGTGATTCCTCTTGCCCATACACACTAGCAGTTTTCATTAGCTGAAGGAGTTTTATTGTGTTAGGAGGCAAAAGCCAATAGGAAACTTCAATGCCTGGCCTGCTGCCCTCACTAAGCCTCTGAGCAAACTGGAATTGGGCCTAAATACTCCATTTTGATAATTTACTGATGTTACTTGAATGCATGACGTTTTGTAACCCTGATTAGGTTGCATCCAGATTTCCTATTCCCCATCACACTATTTCCCATCCCCTATCACACTACTGCTGGCATAGTGCCAGCTCTTCATCACTACACCACTTCTCAACCTTGGCAAAAATCTAAATCCTCATTTTCTGAAACCTGGAAATCCCTCGCGTCCCGTAGAATGGGTCATACTCTGATATATTATAACATTAACTTTATTCTTTGATTCAGTTTTTTTAAACAACATATTGTGTGTGCGTGTGTGTGTGAATGAGTAGCCAAAGTTCAGATCAGAGTACGTAACAAATTTTTTGGATAGGTTAGGCTTAACAGATGTCTACATCTATACCATTTTATTTACGGGTCTGTCAAGTTGCACATTGAGATTAGGGATCATTTTAAACTTGGCTTCCAGTTGCCTGTCAGAGTTGGCCAATCACCATGAATCTTTTGGCCTCAGAATGCACTTTGAGATAATTGTCCTTTCATGAATAATGCAGAGCGGTTGCAAAGGCCAACTCTTCTGCAAGTTCTCAGGAATTTTAACAGGCCGCCTTGCATGCACCTGGCCTGCCGCTCAGAGTCTGTCTGGGGTTGCTAGGGGCTTTTTTTGGTGTGTGTGTTCCATCAGCGTATAACAAATTAGATCTAAGATCCATCAGCATATGGGTGTAATGTATTGAGTCCAAAATATGTATCTCATACTAACTTTGCATCTTTACATAAGGCTTGCTTTCCAATTAGATCCTGTATTTGTGCATGTTTTTAATGGGTTGGATCCAGCTGGCTTTTTCACTCAACCTTGCCTAATTCTCCTCCTCAGTACACCTCCCCCACCCATCCTGTATAACTCTTGTCCATGCAGGCCTGCATGATCCCAAGTGTAGTCCTTTTGCTAGTCAAAGGAGATCTCCTGTTCCTTTTTTCACTGGTGGAAAAAGTGCTAGATCCAGTGCACTGTCTAGAGACTATGGCAAGAAGACAAACCCTAATGCATATCATGATGCATGTGCGAAGCTGTTAAGATTCTTAGTCCTTCTCGGTCTGGACTGGTTACTCTGACTAGCAACAGCTCTCTAAGACCTAAGCGCTGGCTGGCTGCCTATATAGTCCTCCAACTAGAGCTGCCATGGGTTTGAACTCGGGACTGTCCGTGTGCAAAAGATAGGCCCCTGCTGGTTCACTATGCTTCCTGCCCTCTGTGCTGTTGCCTCCAACTCACCTGAAAAGCATTCATCCATTCAAGGACATATTGCCACAGCTGTCTCTGTGCAAGCCCTAGCATGAGCTCTGAAACTCCACACTGACCTGAGGGGCCAGCCCAGATCAGCTCTGTGTCTGTTTGCAGTGCATTGGGCTGGGCAGTCGGGTTGAATGGTTTCTTGCTCAATAAAAAGGGCCCATGCAACTGTCTTCATAACCCAGCGATCTGGCCTTCTCTACCACTTTGCAAAGGAAGTTCAGCCTATCCGTGCATTCAGTTCATTGGCACAATCTGGCCAAAGGCTGCATCCAGCATATGCACCACAGGGCTATCGCTCCGTTATCAGACGGTAGCAGGTGTTAGCAACCGCATTGCCTGTCGCACACAGGAAAACCCACTTCTGAGTGTTTTTTGTAACTCAGCGACGGCAGAATATCCAACCATGTGTGGCTGCAGCCAAAGTTAAGCACTTCTGTGGATGATGGATTTTAAAAGGACAGAATTAAGTTTGCCTTTATCTCTCCTACTGAGACCACCTTTGTCTGAAAATATTGGAACTGGCTAGAATATGCCCATTTTCACAGTTGGTGCAGGAAGATGCATTTCATGGGAACCTAATTCCCCATGTCAGTCAGCAGCAGAACCGCTAGATCTGAGTCCAGAAGCTCCTGAGAGACCAGCATGATTTTCGGGGTCTCTAAGCGCTAGAGAGGAAAAGCTTCCTACATCCGGTAGGTGTCTGACGAAAGGAGCGTTGACTCTCAGACGCTGACTTCCCCAAAATCTCACTGGTCTCTAAGCTATAAAACCTGATATCTCCTAGGAAAAGCCCCCACAGCTCCAGGAGACTGTGGCTGTGGGTCAGAAGCTATTAGACAATCAGACGAGGCTGGGATTCAAGGCTCTTCGTGGCAGGAAGCACGGAGGAGACAGGAAGGGGAGAAGCCCAAGAGCATGTGGGTTCGTAGCCTGGGATGTGGTTAGGTCTGTTCCTGTAGAGAGAGGCCCAGGCTTCTGCTGTGGTTTGGCGTGGCTGGTTATTGCACCGGTGGTGGCCCTTCCCAGGGAAGCAGAATTTGGCCATGGTTAAACATACTTTAATAGTATACACATCGGATGGTCTTCTGAGAGATTGCTCTTCTGACAAATTCACTAGGCAGGCCATTGTTTATTTCCAGTATTACTTCCCCTTTCATTTGCAATATGAGGCCTACCTTACAGGGATGTTGTAGGGATTACAAAAAGATAATGTTGATGAGAAACACTTTGAAACATGTACACTGGTGGAAAAGGACCTTGACCAATGCTAATAATGTCTGCTGAATGAAGGTAATATTTCACATGTCCACTGAAGCACTCTTTGCTACAGGAGAGCATACGTCACAATCTTGAAGGTGTCAAAAGACTCTTGATTCTTCTCACTTTAATGAACTCATACAACCACCCTTCTGGACGCTGTTGTAGATAGTTAACCTAGAAGTTCAGTGGAGTATGAGTTTTCTGACTCTGACATCATTTCTGTTTTTGTTAGAAATGATCGGTCGATAGAATGTCTGTTTTGAAGCATTAGGCTTTTCTGATTTTATGTTAATAAATGCTGTTAAATGTATTGTTGAATAGTAAATCAGCCAGTGGGTCATTGAGGAAATACAGTAGAGATTTGTCAGGGGTGTCTGAAAGGTTCTGAAATGCACAGCGCCTTTTGTGTGTGTTGGGCTTGTGCTAGAAGAATAGATTCAGTAGACAAGTCCTTTATGAAAATGCCTCCCGTTGGTGTGACGTGGCACTGCCTGGTGCCAACTGACTCTCTATTCAAAGTGCAAAATCATGTTATAGTCACAGAATCTTACTTGTGGGCAAAAAGACGTTTTGTCTCCCTCTCTTATTTGAAGTTTTGCTTCTTATTGTTCCGTAGCTGGAAGCAGTTAAATGAGACACAGACATCGGACGGGCTGCTGGGTGGGCAGAAACATAGGGGTCCTTTAGGCACCATCCCAGCTGCGTGGGAACTTCTTTTCCATGGTTGAAATGACTCGACTATGTGGGTGGGGGCTCACTGCCAGCTGTGGTGGAACTGGCACTGTGTTGGGGGGGAGGATCACGTGGGAAAGACCAAGGGGCCCCTCCACTCACACAGTTGGTGCATTTAAACAGTATCATCACCATCCTCAAGCAGATACTGTCCTCAAGCAGCGCATAGAAAGGTGGCTCGTGCATAGCCCCACGGTTTGCCCTTAGGTGCCTTATCTCAAGGTCTCATTGCTGGTGCACCTAACTCAGTATTGTCCGTTCTGACTGGCAGCACTTCTCCAGTGCACCAGGTGGAGAAAATTCATTCCTAGCCCAAGTTCTGATCTGTGCTTGCAGCAGAGTGAGATGCTGGAGTGGACTGTGCTCCCTCGATAATTCCCTCTCATTGGAAGACAAACACATCATGCAGAGAGGGTCGACCAGAGCCTTTCTTCCTGATGTGCTGCTGTTAAAATTTTTGCATGGGGGGAGGAGCACTAAAAAACTGACATCCTCCTTGCTGTCTGATTTAGCATAGGCCATCCCATCACCTCCTCCTTGTGCACGTGTAGATCAGGAGATGACAAAGACTGAACATCCAAGCAGGTGCTCTACCACTATGCCCCTGCTCAGAAAGAAGCTGTTTCCCATTTAATTTTACCCTGTTATGCCGGGACTGGGCCTTGACTTGGACAGCCCAGGCTAGCCCAATCTGGTCAGATCTCAAAAACTAAGTCGGGTTGGCCCTGGTTAGTATTTGGATGGGTGACCACTAAGGGAGTCCAGGGTTGCTGTGGAGACACAGGCGCACGGGCAAACCACCTCTGAACATCTCTTGCCTTGAAAACCCATAAGTGGGCTGCAGCTTGATGGTGCTTTCCACCACCCTGCCAGGATTGAATTTACTAGCTTGACCTGTGTCATGTAGGATTTTAACCCATGCCTGGATGCTTGAGTAAAAATACATTTTGAGGCATAAAAATAAATTATCATACGGCATTGTGTGTGGAATAGCCAGGAGATCCCAAAGGATTGTTTAGCTGCCTGAAGCAGTAGCTCTTTTTTGGCACCCCTAGGTGGTGAACTATGCTTATTTTTAGGCTGAGAGTGCTGTGACTTCCGCAAGGTCAGGCAGCTGGTTTCAAATAGGGAAGTGGGGAACTGATTAGAGTCCCAGTTCTCCAGATTAGAGTCCGCCATTCTTAACCACTACATTTTGAGGAAAAATGTATCCATAGGCAAAGGCAAGACTGCTGTGCTATGCATTGTAATGCCTGTACATTAACCTCGCTTTCTGTTTAAAGCCAGGCTTTCCCATGGGGCTTTGCTTCCCCAATCAATGCCAAAGTCTATGCAACTGAACTTACTTCCCTCCTTGTAGGTCTACTCCCTGTTCAAGCTTTGAATTGTAAGCTTCTTGGAGCTGTGACCTGTCTTTTCTCACTCTGTAGAGCTGCCGTTTGCATTGATACCATGTACACTGGTGGCAGTAAACACATCAATGGGAATGTATAATGGATTGGTAGACACTGCTGGGGATTAAAAGGAATTGGCTCAATTTTCATAATTGGTAAATTCTCCTGCTAGTCCTAGAAACCTAAAGGGAGTGCTGAAATTGATTAGATCAGGTTGCAAGTGGCTTGTGGTCTAGTTAATATCACTTGTTACACTATTTTTCTTATTAAAGAAATGTGTGCTACTCAGGAATAAAACTAGCTTAATTTTTTCCCTGGTACTCTTTTTGGGGAGCTCAGGGCTGAAGACAAGAGGTACAATATCAGATTTCTTCTTTTTTAAAATCTTTTCTGACTTATTTTTACCTCTGGTGCTAATGTAGATATGCATTCATCCTGTTGTATACTGAGAAATATTTATTTATTTATTTATAGCCTGGTGTTCTTTCCACTGGAGACCCAAAACAGCTTTCATCATTCTCTTCTCTATTTTATCTTCACAACAACCCAATGAGGTAGGCTAGGCAGAGAGAGTGTGACTGGCCCAGGGTCACTCAGCCAGATTCCATGGCACAGGGCGGTTTCAGAAGTATTCCAGATGTGGCAGAGCTGGAACTGAAGGGCAGCAAGGTCACTGTGACACCAAATGAATGGCTTGTTGCAACAGACCTCGAAGCCCCCACAGTGCAGAAGGCGAGATGTCTTGCAAGTTTTTGCCCTGAAAGCAGGAGAGCAACAATGTGTCCGCCTCAGTCCTGCTTCTCCCGCGCCTTGTTATCTGCTTCTTTGGCTGAGGCCAGCCGAAGCCCCCTTCCCTTCCCTGTAATGTTGGGCTCCATTTCCCCCCATCTGGCCTCAACACAGAGGAGTTAAATGAATATCACCCAAGCTCCTAGTCTGGTAGAATGCCACAATAGCAGGTCAATAAACACCCACTGCAAGGCGCTTTAGAAAGAGCCAGTGCTCTGTGTAGTGCTATTTTTACAGCTCGGCAAAGGGGAAGGAAAGTTCATGAAAGAGGCAGGCAAAGCAAAAGAACAGGGGAATAGGAAGAGTGTGGTTTGGCTTAGTAGTTATATCTTGCTTGATAGAACGGTAGGAAACCTGTATCTGGCAGGTTCCCCTGACTGAATGCTCCTCCACATAGAATCTCCCTGCATGCAGAAAACTTCCCCTGACAGGAAGGTTAGGCTGGAATTCTTGCTATGTAGGTTTTTCTAAAAAGGAGTTTTTTCCCTGTTCTACACACACCTGCAGCCTGAATCAGTACAGACCACATGCAGGTTTATCTCCAAAGTGGGGATCAAAACCAGAAGTGATGTGGGAGATCCATTTTCAGATTTATGTCTTTTCCCTTCAGTTTAAAGCTTTCGAGTGGGACTGCTAGTTTGTTTTGGGAAAACAGCAGGAAGAGGGGGAGAGTGAACCCTCTTACCCCAGCATTTGCCCTCTCTAAATAGCTCCCTCCCTCAATCTGCTGGCACTCCGATTGTGCATTTTGTAATCTGATGTGAGGCTCAGTGAGAAAGGCAGACTACGTGATAAAATAAATAGACGTCCCCCGATTATTTCTCCCCTCGGGGCCTGTGGCAGCTTCAGTGTGGGTGTTTGAGAGTGAGGAAGATAATTATGGGGGAGGCTCTTCCCCAGTGTACAGTTTCCTCGATCATATTAAATGCTCCATGAAGCTGTGTTGAACTGAAGTGTGGGGGCAAAAAAGACATTTGGTTGTGGGTATCCAGAGTCATGTCTGTTTTGATCGCTAAAAACTAACCCAGTCTGTTGGCTCTTTGTCTTCAGGGGGTAAAGTGGAGAGAGGCCAAAGACAGAACACTTGCTTTGCATGGAGAAGGTCCTGGGTTCAAGTGCGCCTTCTTAAACCTGGTCTCCCCGTGCAGAAGGAGGGGGCAGCAAGGTTCTGAAATGGTGGACAGGACTGCTCCACTGCAGGGGAGGGAATTACATTTTTTTTTACCAAGTTCCCTACATTAATTTTTCCTGTTAGTGGAAAACTATCACAGCTTGCAGAGAGCTAGATTAGCACCTTTCATCTTGGTGTTGTAATGTTTTTGTTTTTATTTGCAGGTTTCCCCCCCAAAATGGGAGAACATGTAAAGTGTAACTCTCCCCACCTACAGGTATAACCCATTCTGCCACCTCATTCTGTTAAATGCCTCAGATAGCAAAGTTTCTCTGCATGGAAACTTTGGGGAAGAGTTGCAGTAGACCAGAGTTCTGATGACAATGTTTGTATGCTGGTCTGATCTGTTCACGCCTGGGCCATTCCATTTTCTGCAGATGAGTTCTGTCTTTCTTTCCTGCATGCCAGCAAAATATTTCTCCTTGCTTGGGAGCGCCTGTGCCTCCGCTTACACGCTGTGTGTGAGTGAGAGAGAGGAACACAGACAGGTGCACTACAAGTGGCCTTCGGGTTGGCACTTCCAAAGCGTTTCCTAAGTAAGAGATCTATGGAAGGTCCAGTAACCTGAGAAAGAGAATTTAGCAAGGAATTCAGTAAAGCTCCTTGACCTTGACCAAATCGAACTCTGCTCTTTTGCATGATAAATGAAGAGAATTTGGGCAAATTGGGGGGGGGGCAGCTGCTGGTATAGTTGGTGGCCCCTGCACAGTGGGTTTTGGGGTCACATGGGGCCTGCCAGCCAGCCAGCTCCCAAGGCCATTTGGAGGGGGAAGCTGAGCTCGCAGCCACAGCGGTTTGCACGATCAGGGAAAGAAGACGGTTGCAACTCCATCTCCGGAGTGCCAGCCTGTATCCTCAGCATCTCTGCAGAGCCCCAGTCAGACCATGAGCCCATCTCCCCACCCCACTCCGCGCTGTTAAGCACACTTGCATCAGGGGCCCCCAGTAGGGTACGTGGGCCGGTGCGTTCTGCAGTTTTGACTGGCAGGTATTTTTTGATGGCCTAACAGAAAACCCCACTGGCTGCTCAGACTGACAAGTGCCCCCTTTTGTTGTTGCTGTTGCTGCCCCACAGCAGCCCTCGAGGAGGCAGAGTGGCACAGAAATCGCCCACTGGGCAGAGGCTGTGGAACTAATCCCAGATCACTGCTTGCATTACACGGCTAACGCTGATGGGATATTTAGTTACAGATAACATAAGTACATTTTGAGAACTCAGAAGCTGCATTGTTGGAAAGGCACTTGCAGATTTTATCTCAGCGTCGTAACAAATTAGAAGTCCAGGGATCTGTTGCCTGGGCCTCTTGTGAGCGGGTGGTTCTTATCGTTCTAGGCCTGCACAATTGAAGCAATCAGCCTGAACCAGGGCAGCAACTCCCGCCGGAGGTTCCTTGCCTCCAGGCATATCTTAACAGACTCGCTGCGGTGGGGTGGGGCAGAGCTGGCACTTCTAGATGGCAACAGAAAGGAATAACATTGCTGCAGCTGCAAGCATTCAAAGTAATTGAAGCCTTTGGGGTTCCTAATAGTATCTCGCTGTAAAGTAGCTTCTAGTAATTTTCAAGCTGTGTACGTACAGGAGGATACTAGCGTGCTGTGGGATAGCTGCTTGTGTGCTGACGGAAACAAGAGGGGCTGGCGAGGCCCAGGGATGCCTCCACCCATCATGCCTCTGTGCCATCTGCTGCTTTGGTCTTGGTTGTGCCGGTTTCTTGTCTGTGGCAAGGGCTCTTTCTAAGGGATTCGAGAGGTCAAGGGACACTCCACAAGGTCGGGTTGCCAGGTCCCTCCAAAACACCAGCAGGGGGGTGGAGGGGGATGTTCTGGGAGTTGGCAGTGTTGTTGTGTGATGTGCCCGTGTCGCCCAGAAGTGACCTCATGTGAATATGCCCACATCACCCAGAAGTGACATAGGCATGTCGATGACATCAGGGGCAATGCAGGGAATTCACAACTGCCCTCCCTCCTCCACTCCCCCAGGGACCCCCTGCTGCTCTGTGCCCAGAGGGAGGGGGGAAACCTCCAGGATCCCTGGGCCAATCCGGCCTGGGAGAAAATTCCTTCCTGACCCCAGAGTGGCAACGGGCATTACCCTGGCATATCAGAATGGGCCATGAGAGCCAAGCACTGCCCCCCCCCCTGCCCTGCCCTCCCTCTCACCATCTGCCTGGATTCATAGTGAGTCATAGACTCAGCACTGCTGTCCGATGGCCACCTAGCCTCTGCTTGAAACCCTCCAAAGACGGAGAGCCCCACCACCTCCCGAGGAAGCCTCTTCCACTGAGGAGCCGCTCTGTCAGGCCGTTCCTCCTAATGTTTGGCTGAAAACTCCTTCTGTTCAATTTCAACCCTCTGGTTCTGGTCCAGCCTTCTAGCACAAGGAAAACCAGCTCTGCTCCATTTTCTATATGACGGCTCTCCAGTGCTTGAAGATGGCTATCATGCCACCTCTCAGTCCCCTCAGATTGTTCACACTCAGAAGAGTCTTCCATCCCATTGCATCTTGCCATCCCTGTTCTGACCAGCCTTCCGGCCAGGAATTGTGCTGACTCCTGCAGTTATGCCATATGTCATGGAAGGGCTCCTTGGAGGGCTTGTGTTTCTCACTCTCCCACCCTACAAAGCTGAAATATTTGGACTGCACGTACATAATACAATTCAGGGAAAAGTGTACCTAGTCTATCAAATGTTGGTAGAAGCAAAGGCTTATCGTGTTCTTGCCCTTCTGCAGCAAAGACCTAATTCTGCAAGGAAGAAGCTGCACTGGATATAAATATTGGAGATCAATTCATGCAGGGATATTCTTAGATCAGTCCCCAAAGGCAAGTCATTGTCTGCTGACAAAGCAAATAACTTTATGTACTAGTTAGGTCCACCGTGTGGGTTTTTTAGAAAGTGTTTTCCTGATCCAAGAGGTATTACATTGCTCAAGATGTCAGAAATCTGAACACAAGATGTGAAGAGCATTGGCAAGGTTTCATCCGCTGTGCTTTCTCTTGAGCACGTTTCTGTCCTCTGTCCAACTACAGGGCTTCTCCTATCTGAGCCAGAATTACATCATGTGCCTTTAGACGGTATCTTTGCCAGAGAAAAGATTATTGTAGAAAAATGCATGTCGTTTTCAGTAGCAAGCACACAACACTCTGCAGCAGTACAAAAGTAGTGATGGGCTGAATTCTACCGCCAGTGGCTTGGCAACAGAATCTGAGCCCCAGTTTGGGTTCTGGTATGGCTTCCCAAAACTCACCTGGGCCCAGCAATAAGAAGAGCTTCTGGTGGGCACCAAGCAAACTCTCAAAACTACCGCTCACATATGTGGCAGTGCCCAGGCCCACAAGGAACCCTGCCCTATGGGCACATAGAGGCGTAAGGTCTAGGGCACCTCTAAGAAGGATCTGCTGGCTGGGGATTAGTTCAGGAGACTGAGTGTCTGAGCCCTTCCTGCTCCATTATCATGCATTTCCCCCCCTTCCTCTTTTGGCGGTGGCCTTGGCTGCTTTGTTTCCCTGTAATAATCTTAAACTTGCCAGGAGCTTGGCAGAAGCCTTCTCTTCTTTGATGTATGGTGGAAGCTCTTTTGATTTTTCTGAATGTTTTGATTTTCAAAATAAGCTCAGTTATCAAAGAAGATGGAAGTCACCTTTCCTAAAATACCTTTGCAACCAGTGGTGCATATTCTCTGTACAATACAGGTAATTTTCCCAAGCATGCTTTGATTAGGAAAATTGAAGTTGTTGTTGTCTATTTATCTTCACACCATCTGTTGCCCTTGACAAATCTCCATTTCACCAGTGAGGAAGAAACAAGGGAAAGGAAAGAAGGCACAAGGGTAACAGGAAGCAATGAATGGGCCAGTCAGTAGGCAAATATAGTACAGTCCCATCACCCAATTCATTTTGACAGGCCAAGCTACCTTAAAGCCACCTTATACTGCCCTGACCTGGATAGCCCAAGCAAGCTTGATTTGTCAGATCTCAGAAGTTAAGCAGGGCAACCTTGGCAAGTAATTGGAAGGGAGACCTCCAAAGAATACCAGGGCCGGGAGGCAGAGGCAAGCTATCAAGCCACTTCTCTGAGCATTCTCTGTGCCCCAGTAGGAGTCGCCAGAGGTCATGGGACTTGGAATCATAGAATCGTAGAGCTGGAAGGGACCTCCAGGGTCATCTAGTTCAACCCCCTGCACAGTGCAGAAAATTCACAAATACCTCCCCCTCCACACCCAAAGTGACCACTGTTCCATGCCCAGAAGATGGCAAAAAACCTCCAGGATCCCTGGCCAAACTGGCTTGGAGAAGAATTGCTTCCTGACCTCAGAGTGGCAATCAGCATTTTCCTGGGCATGTAAGAAAGGGCCACAAGAACTAAGCACTGAGGCAACCTTTCCTGCCCTCCCCCTCACGATCTGCCTAAATTCACAGAATCAGCATTGGTGTCAGATGACCATCTAGCCTCTGTTTGAAAACCTCCAAAGAAGGAGAGCCCACCACCTCCTGAGGAAGCCTGTTCCACTGAGGAACCGCTCTGTCAGGAAGTTCTTTCTAATGTTTAGCCAAAACCTCTTCTGATTTAATTTCAACCTGTTGGTTCTGGTCCAATCTTCTGGGGCAACAGAAAACAACTCTGCACCATCCTCTATATGACAGCCCTTCAAGTACTTGAAGATGGTTATCATATCACCTCTCGGTCGTCTCCTCTCCAGGCTAAACATACCCAGCTCCTTCAGCCTTTCCCCATAGGACTTGGTCTCTGGACCCCTCACCATCTTCGTTGCCCTCCTCTGGACATGTTCCAGCTTGAACACAGTACTCTAGGTGAGATCGATCCAGAGCAGAGTAAAGTGGTACCATCACTTCGCATGAAGTGGACACTAATACTTCTGCTGATACAGTCCAAAACTGCATTTACCTTTCCAGCAACCACATCACACGGCTGACTCATGTTCAGTGTATGGTCTACTAAGACCCCTAGATCCTTTTCGCACATACTACTGCCAAGACAAGTCTCCCCCAACCTATAATTATGCATTTGATTTTTCCTACCTAATTGCAGAACTTTACATTTATCCCCATAGAAATTCATTTTATTTGTTTTAGCCCAGTTTTCCAGCCTGTCAAGATCTTCCTGGATCCTGTCTCTGTCTTCTACCATATTTGCTACCCCTCCCAATTTAGTATCACCCGCAAATTTCATAAGCATTCCCTCTCTCCCTTCATCCAAATCATTGGTAAAGATGTTGAACAAAGTAGGTCCCAGGACAGATCCACCTAACAGTCACTTCCAGGCACGGGCACACACGCACAGTGCAAAAATACCAACCCTCCCTCCCCTCCAAAACCCCAGTCTCTTGTGATCAGTGCTCTCAGGGGTCTCAGGGTCTTTTGCATCACTTACTACCTGATTCTTTTAACTGGAGATGCCAGGGATTGAATATGGAACTTTCTGCATGCCAAGCAGCTGCTTTGCTAGGGAGCCACGGCTCCTTTTAATCTAATCAGTCCAATTGTAGCTACTATTGGAAAAAACAGGAATGACTGGTTGGCAAGTTCCACAATATAGGTAGGGTCTAGGTCCTAATCAGGGCCGGCCCGAGGTGTCTGGGCGCCCTAGGCGAGGCCAGCTTGTGGCGCCTGTGCCTCCCCAGTGATGCCAACCTCCTGGTGGGGCCTGGAGATGGGGGGAGGGTGCCACAAGCTGGTCTCTTCTGCTGGCAAGCCAGGGAAGGGGCGGGGGTTTAAACCCCTGTCTCTTCTGCTGAGCACCGGCTTGCCAGTGTCAGAGTCCTCAGTCAGTCAAACACCAGGCCTCATTCATTGAAACAAGGATAGTGTTTATTAGGCTGCAATACTAGGTCACTAGAACAGGAGCATTGTTAAGAATAACTTGAATACATGAAGCATTGGGGTTATACTCTAAGGGGGGGAAGAGCCCCCACGATTCTACCAATAGACGTCTAGCGCGTGCGCAGGAAAACCATGAAGCACTAAATTACTCTATACCCGCCACCCCAAAAGTTCCCAGGCCTAGCTGTTGTCTTTAGAAAGCGAAAGGAGACGAACAGCCTGGCTCCAAGGCCATCTCTGGCCTGGCGAGGTGAGATATGGCCCGGTCTCCCAGGCAACCTCGGCACCTCCCCACATTCCACACCAACAGCACAGATACATCAATTACGGTCTCATCCACCCCCCCACCCCCCATCCTTATGGCAGGGATACCTGACAGCCAGTGTGCCCTGCAGCTGCGGAGCGCGCTGGCAAGCCAGGGAAGAGGTGGGTTTTTTTGGCAAGAGCGGGGGGCTTTTGGCACCCCTAAGGGCTGGTGCGCTCTAGGCAAATGCCTAGTTCACCTAGTGAGCGAGCCGGCCCTGGTCCTAATCCAAGGAGATCTGTATGCACAGAAAGGCTTTTGTCCACATGAAAGTTTATGTTTGGGAATTGTGGGCTGAAAATGGATGTCTGTTCAAGCATATTGGAGTATGCAACTTACAACCCCAGGGAAATGCTGATTGCCACTTTGGGGTCAGGAAGCAATTATTCTCCAGGCGAGTTTGACTGGGAAGCCTGGAGTGTCCCCCCCCCCTTCTGGACTGGGAGCAGGGGTCACTGGGGGTGGGGGGGAGGTATTTGTGAATTTCCTGCGTTGTGCAGGGGGTTGGACTAGATGACCTCGGAGGTCCCTTCCAACTCTGATTCTTCTCTGGTCCAAAGATATCGTCTGGGAACTAGGAGATGGATTCTGGGACTGTCCCTGTATAAAGGGTCAATTAGGCGACAATTATTTAGAGCCGGAGGAGGAGGAGGAGGAAGAAGATTCCTTCTCTTTCTTTCTTTGCTCCTTCCGAGGCGTGACTGCACCACAAGCAAAATGGTTTAACATTCCTTCCCTCCCTCTCCCCAGGCATTAGTCAGTAGAGGCAGCTGTAATCCATGAGGGGGAATGTTCATCATCATTGCTAAACTACTTTTTAAAAGATTTTAGCCCCCAGATTGGTAGAAAACAGACATTATAGGGCCTGTGCAGGAGCATTAAGACCACATATGTCTCCATGAACATGCATGGCTGGGGGGGGTGCAGCCTGGTGCTGCAGTCTTGTGCTCCTCCCCCCCCCCATGTGCTACATGAGAAGGTGTTTCTTGTGATTGTACGCAAGTCCATTAAATATGCATCCAGTACATGTGATCTCTTCCTTACATTTTTCAGGGCATTCATTTCTGGGTAGAAAATCAGAATGAATACACATCTGTACATGTACACAAGCAAGCTGTGTGTTCATACAACATAAATGCATGTGTGTAATGTGTGAAAAGCCCTACGAGTGTTTACCTCAGTAAAGTATTGGAAGGTATGAAATTGTCCCTTGTTCCCTCCCACCACGATCCTTTTAACTCAAAACTTTTCTTTGCATTGTTAATGTGCAGCATATGTGACTCTCCATTCTGTAGCTTTCAGTGACCTTCAATGCCAGCCCCCCCCCCCGCTTTGTGCTGTCACCAAGGCTGTTTGTTTCTCTCTCACAGCTATTCAGTGAAAAAATCAGTGGAGCTGAAGGAACAAAACTAGATGAAGACTTCCAGGAGATGGAAAGGGTAAGGCAACTCAACAGCCAGGTTTATTGCAATTCCTATTTGTAAATCCCACCTTGATTTTTTTCAGCTTTTTTTTCAAATTGTGAAATTTCCAGATCTGTCCTGAGCTTGGTGTGTTTGGTACATGCAGACATGGGTATTCAGCATAAAGCTTTCTGTTTACTTCCTGAGGAGAAGGTGCCAGTGTCTTATGTTCACTGACTTGGCTACCACCAAGGAGAGATGGCTTTGAAATTCAGGTGCTGAATGTGGGAATGGGTATAAAGACAGAAACAATAAAGTATCTGGTGTGTATGTACACACACACACACACACATTTACAGTTTGATTTGTGAAATCCCAGCAGCAAAAATAGGGGGGAAAGTGGCACAGCATGGTGGATGGGACTGATGTAGCACCAAAAACAGTCACCTATCATATTTTGCAGGTATGCTATAACAATGATGAATTGTCAGGGTCAGATATTTGACCGGTAAACGGTTTTCTGCAATTCAATATATAGCCAAGTTCTTGGGAACTGCAGATGTATCTTCTCAGTATTCTTGCTGTTCTGAGCAACACTGTCTTCTGGAGCTGAGCTGGTGTTATTTCTTCAGTGCCCAGAATGTCCAGGTATTTCTTGAGACTTCTAGGCACTGCTGGCATGATGGTCACCTTCTTCTTCCAGAGCCAGTTGTCACGCCCCCTGTCCAGCCTGGGGGGCGTGGGAGGGCGAGCCGGGTCGGTCTGGTTGAAGGGGAACGCCGAGGGGTCTTGCCGTGAGCCTCAGATAGCGGAAGGGCCTGGGTTTGCTTCACCTCAGCAGCCTACTTCCTCGGAGCTTCAACAGCGGAAAGCCTCCTCACTCTCTCTCAGACGGCAGGCTATGCCTTCAAGCTCTTGCTCTCTTCCCCGGCTCTGGCATCCACCACTCTTTTATTCCCTTCCACCAACACCTGACCCCGCCCTCCCCCCTTGACCGTTGCTCCATTGGTTTCCAACCCTGTTCGTCTCCTGGGATTGTCTCCTCTATTGGCCAGGGTGTTTCTGCTTTTAAGGCTGGCTGGAGACTCCGCCCCTTCCAGTTCTCAGGGCTGGGGGCCGGTTGAGAGCAGGGTTCCACTTTGGGTGCGTCCCGTCGTTCCTGAATACCAGGTAAGGGTTTCTCTAGGGGACCCAGCCTCGGGGAGAAGTGACAGCGGCTTTGGGGCTGTCCCCGTGTGTACCCTGGCCCCACACTGTTGGGATTTTTCTTGTTGGCTACCTCCCCGGGAGGTGTATGACGCCCGGTGTCTGTTGCCGCCCCAGACGCCTCCCCTTGTGGGTCTCCCGCCCCGGGTGACTGAGCCTGCGTGGGTAGGTGGTCATTGGGCAGCTCGGTTGCCGGCGTCTCCCTGGCCGCTAGCGTGCTGCCGCCAACCGTCCCCTCTGTCGGGGCTGCCTGTCGCCCTCCCAGGGAGGGCCGGCACGCCCCGTCTCTCTGTTCCAGCTGGCGTCCCGTCGCCTCTTGGGCGGGGCGCCTGGGCAAGCTGGCCGTCGGCGGCCCCGCCTGGAGTAACGGGAGGGCGGGGGCCACGTCCGTTGCTGCGGCGTGTCTGCGGGGCGACACAGCTCTGACCGCTGCGTCCCCCGGCGACCTGAGTCCCGGCTGGTGAGCCCCCCACGGCTCCAAGCCACGGGGCGCCAGCTGCGAGCCGGGACACACCCCCCTCTGGGAGACGTGTTGTCGGGGTCTTCCTCGTGCAGCCGGGACAAGAAGTCGGCGTTGAGATGGTCGCGGCCCGCTCGATACTGAATCGTGAATCTGAAAGGGAGGAGAGACAGATACCAGCGCATTATTCGAGCGTTGTGACCTTTGGCTCTAGCCATCCACACAAGAGGAGCGTGATCAACCACTAAGTGGAACGGATTGTCCGTGAGATAGAATTGCAGGGCCCCCACTGCCCATTTTATTGCGAGCGCCTCTTTCTCAATTGTGGCGTACTGCTTCTCAGCGGCCTGTAATTTCCGACTCAGAAAAAGGACAGGACGCTCCTCTCAGTTCACCCTTTGGGACAGAACGGCCCCAAGGCCCGATCCAGAGGCGTCCGTTTGAAGGATGAACGGGAAGTTGAAATCCGGGTTGTGTAGCACCGGATTCGCCGAGAGGCTACGCCGTAAGGTCTCGAAGGCCGTTCTCTGTTGTGTTCCAGGCGATACGGTTCGGGTGTCGTTTGCCAAGGCTATCGGTCAACGGGGCCGCAATGGAAGCAAAACGAGGTATGAACTTGCTGTAATACCCCACGAACCCGAGAAAGTGGCGGAGCTGTTTCTTTGTAGTGGGGGCTGGGAGATTCTCCAGCAGTTCTACCTTGTCAGCCAGTGGGCGTAAAACCCCGTTGCCCACCTGATACCCCAAGTACTTCAGCTCTCGGAAGCCAATGCGGCTTTTCTTCGGGTTGGCGGTGAGGCCGGCGGCTGCCAATGCTTCCAGCACTTGCCTGAGGTGTTCTAGGTGCGTTTTCCAATCTGGGCTGCAGATTATAATATCATCTATGTACGCCCATGCGAAGTGGCTACATCGCGCCAAGGCCCGATCTACTAGCCGCTGGAAGGCTGCCGCTGCCCCATGAAGACCGAAGGGCATCCGCCGAAACTGAAAAAGGCCTTGGGTGGTCGCGAAGGCGGTCTTTTCTTTATCTTCGTCCCGCACGGGGATTTGCCAATACCCTTTTGTTAGGTCGAGGGCCGACAGATATTGGGCTTTCCCCAATTGGTTGATCAGATGTTCTACTCGGGGCATGGGGTATGCATCGAAGAGTGCGACACGGTTCACTTCTCTGTAGTCAATACAAAATCGTACACTACCGTCGGGCTTTGGGACGAGGACGACCGGACTCCTCCACGGGCTCTGGGAGGGTTCTACAATCCCGAGCCGTAGCATCTCTTCCACTTCCCGGTTGATCACTTCCCGCCGCTTGTATGGGATGGGACGCCAAGGGCACCGTACCACCACCCCTTCGGGTGTAGGGATACGGTGTTCTGTTAACCAAGTGCAGCCTGGTTCTGGTGAAAACACCGGCGGGCTATTTTCTATCACCTTGCTGACCTCCTCCTTTTGTTGGCGGCTGAGTCCCTCGTCCAGCACCGGCTCCTCTTGGGGAATGTCTGTTGACTGTCGGGGTACCGCCTGGACCTCCACCTCCCCCGGGTGCTCTGCTAACAAGCAAGGAGCAGACCCGGGTCTCGATACGTCGTCCCGCGGGACCCATTCTTTTAAATCGTTAATGTGGAGGGTTTTCCTTTGCCGGCCCGTCCGTCCACATTGGACTTCGTAAGTCAAAGGGCCTAACGCCCGAAGGACCTTAAACGGACCCACCCAAGGGTCTCCTTTACTTTTGGGCATAACCCGCCCAGCCACGAGCACCAAGGAGCCGGGTTGTAAGGTACGAGGACGGGTACCTTGATCGTATCTTTTTTTATATTGTGCTTGGGCCTGCTTCAGGTTTTGACTAGCCATCGTCCGGGCTGTTTCCAGCTGTTCCCTCAACCGCTGAACATGGTCCTCCGTTGTCTGTGTCTTTCCTGGGCCGGCGGGTACCCATTGTTCCTCTAGGAGGCTGAGGATTCCCCGTGGGTTCGCCCCGTATATTAACTCGAAAGGGGAATACCCGGTAGACGCCTGTGGGGTCTCTCTCAGGGCCAGAAGCAATGGGTCAAGGTACAGGTCCCACGCTTGGGCGTGGTCGTGCGACAAGCGTCTCAACATCCCCTTAATGGTCTGATTCATTCTCTCTACTAAGCCGTCGGTCTGCGGATGGTAGGCTGCCGTGAAAAGCTGTCGAATGTGTAAAGCGTCACAAACCTTCGCCATGAAGTCTGCCGTAAACGGTTTCCCCCGGTCTGTGAGAATCTCGCGAGGCAGTCCCACGTGGGAGAAGAACCGCATGAGGGCGCGAGCTACCCCAGCACTCTTCATGCTGGGCAAGGGTATGGCCTCTGGATATCTGGTGGCATAGTCCATGAGGACGAGGATATATCTGGCGCCCCGAGCAGTACGGACCAAAGGGCCGACGAAATCCATGGCAATTCGCTCGAAGGGTCGTCCGTCAAAGATGATTGGCTGCAGTGGAGCCCGCGGGGCCGGCCGGGAAGTGGTTCGCTGACAGAGGTCGCAGGTTTTCACAAACCGGGTTACATCCTTCGCCACCGAGGGCCAAAAGAAACGCTCGAGGACCCTTTTAAGGGTGTTAGCAATCCCTTGATGCCCTGCCCAGGGAGGGTCATGCGCCTGCTCGAGCACCTTTTGGCGATATGTCTGGGGCACCAATACCTGTCGTCGGGCGACCCCTTTTACGAAACACTCCCTGAACCAAACCCCCCCTTCTTGCACAATTCGGGACCCCCGCTGTCCTAACCGCTCATCCACGACCTTCCCTTCGCTTACCGCAGTTCGCTCCCGTAAGGCATCTAGGGAGGGATCCTCTTGCTGCGCGATCGCGAACGCTGGGTCATCGTGGTAGGGTTCGGTTTCCCTTACCTCAGCTTCGTCGGTCGGGGTTGGTTCCTCCGTTGCAGGGGCGGCCCAACGTGGAGCCGGTTTCTTGGCCTGCTGAGCCATGATATACAAAAAATCCGGTGCGTCGCGCCCCAACAGCACCGGGAAGGGCAGTGCTCGTACTCGGGCCATAGGAAGGTGGTAGGTATGTTCCAGCAACCGGATAGGGACCATTACTACCGGGCATCGTTCTCGGTGTCCATGGAAACAGGCGATCTCCGTCTCTCTCACAAGAGGGAGCTTTTCGGGCATGTAATCCTCCCTTACCATGGAGATGGAACTACCACTATCAAGGAGAGCTGGAACTTCATCCTTTCCAATCGTAACTTGCACCACGAACGGCGGGAGCCCCCCTGTCGGAGTCGTCACCTGGAGAGAGGTCTCCCATCCAGCGTCGCATTCCATCATGGGGCAATCGCGGCGTAAATGACCCATTTGCCCACACGTGTAACAGGGTCCTACGTCACCGCCCCGGGTCATCGGGCTCCGTCCTTCTCCCATCCCACGGGCGCTGGGAAGGCCACGACCCATCCCAGTGGCCGGAGGAGGAGCGATCCAACGGGGGGTTGCCCCGCCGGGGCCGCCCCGGAGTGCGAACGTGGGTCGGGCCCGCCCTCCTCGGGGGGTATCTGGTCCTCGGGGACCCTTTTCATTCCCCGCCTTACTAGTGGCTTCTTTCGGTTTCAAGTCTTCTCTCCGTGTGGTGGTTCCATCCGCCGCCAAGAAATTCTCCCACAACTCCACCGCATCGGCTAGAGTGTGTGGTTGCCAACACGTGATCCAATGACGGGTCCTTGGCGGCAGAATGTGAAGCAGTTGTTCCAACACTACTTGTTCCACGACACGGCGGGCTTCGTCGGACTTCGGACGTAACCATCGGGTGGCTGCATCTTTTAGGGCAGCCAGGACACTCCGTGGCCTGTCTCCGGGATGCCACGACAGGGACCGGAACTTTTGACGCGAGGTTTCTGGCGTAATGGCGAAACGGTCCAAGATGGCGGCCTTTACAGTGGCATACACAGCTGCCTCTTCCTTTGTAAGAGCCTTCACTGCTGCCTGAGCCTCGCCCGTTAAATATGGTCCTAGAATGAAAGGCCACTGCGCTTCCGGCCACTTTGCGGCTTCTGCCACTCTCTCAAACGTTTCCAGGTAGGCCTCGATATCGTCCTCTGCCGTTAGTTTGGTCAAAGGGATCCATGAACTGCGACTGGGCCAACCCCCGTCAGCTCGGGCCCCGCCGGTCCTGTCTGTCCCTTGGGAGCTGGCCGCCAATGTCTGTTGTAAGTCTCTTACCAACGTGGCTTGTGCATCCCGTTGTTGTTGCGCCACCTCTTGCAGCAACCGGGTATTATGTTCTGTGAGCCACTGCCCAAACTGCTGGAGATCCATGGCCAATTGAGTGCCTGTGGGTGCCGCAGCCTGGCTGTCGTCGGATTCAGAGGAGTCGTCCGTTGAGGAGGACTCGCCGTCAATTCTCGTCCCTGGGAGCGAGTCTCTCCGCAGCTGGGGGGGTTTCCACCCCTGCGGGACCGGTAGATGAGGGTGGGGTCTCGCTAGCAGGTCGTCAGTGCCCGCATCCTCCACCACGTTGTCACGCCCCCTGTCCAGCCTGGGGGGCGTGGGAGGGCGAGCCGGGTCGGTCTGGTTGAAGGGGAACGCCGAGGGGTCTTGCCGTGAGCCTCAGATAGCGGAAGGGCCTGGGTTTGCTTCACCTCAGCAGCCTACTTCCTCGGAGCTTCAACAGTGGAAAGCCTCCTCACTCTCTCTCAGACGGCAGGCTATGCCTTCAAGCTCTTGCTCTCTTCCCCGGCTCTGGCATCCACCACTCTTTTATTCCCTTCCACCAACACCTGACCCCGCCCTCCCCCTTGACCGTTGCTCCATTGGTTTCCAACCCTGTTCGTCTCCTGGGATTGTCTCCTCTATTGGCCAGGGTGTTTCTGCTTTTAAGGCTGGCTGGAGACTCCGCCCCTTCCAGTTCTCAGGGCTGGGGGCCGGTTGAGAGCAGGGTTCCACTTTGGGTGCGTCCCGTCGTTCCTGAATACCAGGTAAGGGTTTCTCTAGGGGACCCAGCCTCGGGGAGAAGTGACAGCGGCTTTGGGGCTGTCCCCGTGTGTACCCTGGCCCCACACTGTTGGGATTTTTCTTGTTGGCTACCTCCCCGGGAGGTGTATGACGCCCGGCGTCTGTTGCCGCCCCAGACGCCTCCCCTTGTGGGTCTCCCGCCCCGGGTGACTGAGCCTGCGTGGGTAGGTGGTCGTTGGGCAGCTCGGTTGCCGGCGTCTCCCTGGCCGCTAGCGTGCTGCCGCCGACCGTCCCCTCTGTCGGGGCTGCCTGTCGCCCTCCCAGGGAGGGCCGGCACGCCCCGTCTCTCTGTTCCAGCTGGCGTCCCGTCGCCTCTTGGGCGGGGCGCCTGGGCAAGCTGGCCGTCGGCGGCCCCGCCTGGAGTAACGGGAGGGCGGGGCCCACGTCCGTTGCTGCGGCGTGTCTGCGGGGCGACACAGCTCTGGCCGCTGCGTCCCCCGGCGACCTGAGTCCCGGCTGGTGAGCCCCCCGTGGCTCTAAGCCGCGGGGCGCCAGCTGCGAGCCGGGACACCAGTCTAACCTTATTTGTAGGTCTTGGTGTTTCATGCTCTTCTCCTGTTCTTTCTTTTCTGTTCTGCTGTTTCCTGCAATTGCAATGTCAGTGATCCAAACCCAGTTTCTCATTTTTTCTACAATTGTGATAATAGGACTGTTATGCTCCATTTTTAATCGGAAGTCCCAAAGAATCTTTGTTTCCTCATTCTCCATTGTATTCCCATGAATTTCTGGCTGATGGTGAGCCATACTTCTTGCAAAGATTCCAGTGCAACAGTCTGAGCAATTTTACTTCAGGCACTGACCATGTGGTCAACTGTTTCATCCTTTCTCTTGCATGGTGGGTATCTGTTGTCGTCACTGGTCTTTTGAATCTTGGCTTTCATAACTATTCCTTTTGAGTGCCTGCTCTTGTGCAGCTAGAATGAGTCCTTCTATTTCTTTCTTCAAGTGCCCATTTTGGAGCTACTTCCAGGTAGTCTGACTATCAACTTTGTTCTCTGCGTCTTTCAAATATTGCCCATGCAAGTGCTTTTCCTTCCAGTTGACAAAGTGAGCTTTGATTTCAATCCTTTTATAATCTTCATTGGTTTCTGTAACCTTAAGTAAGTCTGCCTTGTACACTTCAAATAGAAGCTTCTCTTTGCTTTTCTTGTCATTCCATGCTCATGTTTCTTCTTCACCTGCTTGTTTAACTTTCAGGAGACCTCTTCCACCTAATTTTCTTGGTAAGTAAAGAAGATCAACATCACTTCTAGGGTGTAGTGAGTGATGTATCACCATTATCTTGTGAGCTTTGCGATCTTGTGAGCTTCTAATTCTGCTTTCTAATTGATAATGCCAGCTGTGTATCTTAGAACTGGGACTGCCCAGGTGTTAATTGCCTTTTCCATGTTGCCTCCATTTAATCATGTTCATAATTTCTTTGGTAATTCTCCTTGGTTGTATTTTTCTTAAGGGTATGTTTGATGTCAGCTTCCAAAATTCCAAGATATTCATAGTTTTCTTCAGATCTCAGTGTTTTGATGTTATTGTTGTTTGGCATCTTGATTTCTTCTTGTTCAAGTGATCTTTCCTCTATTGAGTGCTAATGCTGCATATTTGTCAAGGCCAGATTACATCGCTATATATTTGCTGAACATTCGAACTGTATTTAGTAAAGAATCAATCTCTGATGATGCCTTTCCATACATTTTCAAGTCATCAGTATACAGTAAGAGTGAAATCTTTGGGCCTAGGTTTGCCAGGTCTTATCTGCCTACCAGTGGGGGTGGTCCACTCCTGCTCTGGGAGTCCCAGAGGTGACATCATTGTTCTGGGTATGCTGGGTGGGATGCTCTAGCATTTGGGGGGGAAACTCTATGGTCACCCCATAAAGTGTCCCGCGCAGGACGTGCATGGTGCGATGATGTCACCTCTGGGTGACATCATTGCGCCAGGCATGTCAAGCGGGGTGGGGTTCTTCAGGGGCAGCCCCCCCACCAGTCAGCTGGCCGGCAGCGGATTGGACCCCCTGAAATTGGGGGGAAACCCGCCCCCATCGAGGAGACGGCAACCCCATTTGTGCTTGTCTTTGAAAGCCAGTATCCTAGGCCTCTGCTATTGAGAAAGATTGTGAGAGGTATTAGGGCAATGACAGAGAGCAGTGGTGATAGCAGTCCCCCATGGGATGGTAGCTTGCTGTGCTGGTGGGGCCTGTGTGCTCCAGTGAAGCAGAGGGCGATCTTGCTGAAAGCATAGCTGCTGGCAGGGTCTCCCAGGACAGACAGGCCTCTGCTAAGGAGTCAGGCTAAATGCATCCCAACCTCTCCCCCCCTTCAATATTGGTGAGAAAATTGAATTTGAAGTCTATACTGGCTTGGTCATTGCCCAGGTTGACAAGGACCATGTCAGAGTCTGGTGTTCCTGGATCTTTGGTGAAAAATGGGCTACAGGGCACTGGCTCTCCTGTTGGGCAACTGGGCAGAGGCCAGATGTGCTACTGGAAGCAGGATCTTCTATAAAGCAACCTGAGCAGGGACCTGATCAGCTACTGGAAAACCAGCAATGTCTTAAAAAATGGTCTCGAGAACAAAACAGAATAATAATAATAATAATAATAATAATAATAATAATAATAATAATAATAATAATAATAATTATTATTATTATTATTATTATTAGCCCAGCTCCAGATGACAGTGTTGTTGTTGTTGTGTTATTTATAGTCCGCCCTTCTTGTGGAGACACAAGGCCACTTACATTGTGTAAGTCAAGTACAACCAGCAGGATAAGACATCCAGTGAACAAAAGGGTTTGGACTACAGAGATCTGAAAACAAACAGAAAACTCAAAAAGAGCTGGAATGAAGTATGACCTTTTAAACAGGATATGTTAAGTGGTATAGTAACTACTTATTCTGGATCGTACTTACAGTGATAGGCAGCAGTACACTAGTGTAGGCCACAGTCCCTATTCCTTTGCCAATGCAACCTTCTGACCATTTCATTACAGAACACATCTGTTTATCTGTGCAGAAAGCCCTCTTCAACAATCCCTTTTACACCGTTTGCGGAACTCCGGGAGAGGGGGAGCCTTCTCAACTTTGTCAGGGAGGCCATTCCCTAAAGTGGGGGGGGGGGCACATGATGAGCATACTCACAATAGCAGTAACTGAAGTATCAGATTTAACCACTTGACAGAAAATGTGGTTAAAATAAGTAAATTGGGGGGAACAGGTTGAGATACCATGTAATGTGCTGTTTCACACCCAAACAAGGCAACAAACTACTGGATGGCAGAGGGTCCAATATTGTTTATCTATTGTTTAGGAACTGCTCTAACTGTCAGGAAGTTCTTCCTAATGTTTAACCGAAAACTATTCTGAATTTATTTCAACCCACTGGTTCTGGTCCGACCTTCTGGGGCAACAGAAAACAACTCCGCACCATCCTCTATATGGCAGCCCTTCAAGTACTTGAAGATGGTTATCATATCACCTCTCAGTTGTCTTCTCTCCAGGCTAAACATACCCAGCTCCTTCGACCTTTCCTCACAGGACTTGGTCTCCAGACCCCTCACCATCTTCACCATCTCAACAGCACGTTCTGCCTTTAGAACTGTAGTCTGTTGCAATGCTTATTCTGTGAGTTGTTCCTCAGTGGAACAGGCTTCCTTGGGAGGTGGGGGGCTCTCCTTCTTTGGAGGTTTTTAAACAGAGGCTTCATGGCCATGGGGAATTTCAGACAGATGATATAATCCGGAAGAGGAACGGTTCCCAAACGGTTTCTGGTCTGGCATTTCAGACAGAACCGTTTTAGAACCGGTTCTCTACCGGAATATATTTGTGATTTCACACAGTATCGCTTCTGTCCCGTTCAGGAAAAGGGGCTGAAGCGTTTTACCTGTCAACTGCTTCCAAGTAGTCGTCAGTTTCCTCTCCCGGATCCGATACGCTTTTTTCCCCGCCTTTTTTCGCCCGCGCGGGCGATGTCCGGCTTTTTTTTTTTAACGTTAGCTTTAGAGCGCTATAACGCTATAGCGGTATAGCGTTATAGCGCAATAGCAACATAGCAACCCCATTGGAATGCCTGCAGTGTTGTTTTATAGCACTATAGTGCTATAGCGCTCTAAAGCGAACATTTTTTTTAAAAAAAGGCGGCGGCGGGAAACGGCGGGAAAACAAAGCGGTGCAGTCTGAATTGCCAAACCGCTTCTGATTCGGCTCTTTTCTGGTCAGGGAAAGCCATGTGTGAAATGGCAGCCCTGTACCGGTTTACTTCAAGACGAATCAGAAACGGCTTCAATCCGGCAGAATCTCGGTAATGTGAAATTCCCTCATCTGTCAGCAATGCTGATTCTGTGAACTTAGGCAGATCATGAGAGGGAGGGCAGGAAGGGTTGCCTTGGTGCTTAGCTCTTGTGGCCCTTTCATACATGCCCAAGGAAATGGCCATTGCCACTTTGGGGTCAGGAAGCAATTTTTCTCTTGGCCATTTTGGCCAGAGATCCTGGAGGTGTTTTTGCCATCTTCTGGGCATGGAGCAGGGGTCCCTGGGGGTGTGTGGGGGAAAATTATTTGTGAATTTCCTGCATTGTGCAGGGGGTTGGAATAGATGGCCCTGGAGGTCCCTTCCAACCCTATGTTTCTTTGTCTTACCCTGCTTGTACTCCCTTGACTTCTACCTTGTAACCCACTTATGACATGTCACACAGTAGACAGATTTTGATTGTTGGTTTGCATAGTTTTCCAATTCTGCAGTCTTAATCCTATTGGATTGTAAATGAAGTAAATAAAATGGCTCACCTGAGTGGTCTCTTGGATGGCAGCCAAGTTGAAATGGCATAACTCCTGCTTACAACCCCGAGGGGTCCATTTCACAGGGTTGGCTTTCAAGGTGGGGGTAGCACATCTGTGCCTGTGGCATGTACGTGTTAGGCCAATAGCTAGCTTACTTCAGCTGGATGCATTAAACTTCATGAACTGACCTGGGCATTCTGAATCGTCATATGGTATCGCTAGTAGGCTGGAGCAGCAATTCTCCACATGCTGAAAACTAGTTCATCCAGGGAAGTGCTAGCTTAGAACCTTCTCCCTGACATGCTAGTTTTCTGCACACAGTGAGTAGTTCTCTTTTTCAACATGAAATGCCTTTGAAATGTGTGCTGTCCCACCTGGATTCCAAGAAAGGCTGTGCCACATGTGGAAATCAGCTCTAAGGCCAAGTTGCAAGATTTGCTACATCCTTCTGTAGTCAATACATGAGCTCAGGGTGGATCTTCCCTATTTCCTTCTTGCAGCAACCCTGTGAGGGAGACGAGGTTGAGACAGAGAGACTGAACCAGAGGAGTGTTGTGGCTGAGCAGAGGTTTGAGCCCTGTTCTCCCTGGCTGAAATCTATCTGCTCACTCTTGTGTGGTTCCAGAGTAAAATAAGCCGGGGGTATGTTTGGGGGATGAGACTGCCTGGTGTAGTGATGAGAGTGTGGCCTAGGGTATAGGCAGTCGCCTCTCTGGTAAGAAGCTCTCTACATGACCTTGGGCCAGTCATGCACATTCAATTCCGCCTACCTCACAGAGACAGATAACAAATTGTGGTTACCTAAAAAAGAGAGCCTGCAGACCTGCCTGCTTCACTAAAGGCCAGGCCATACAGCATCCTGCCGTGGCTCCATTTTGTCCTCCTATCTGCCAGCTGAGACCCCTCTTCCTGAGACATTATTCCTCTGGATCTTATTTAGAAGGCAGGGTACCTTCTGTGTCCACTCAACAGACTAAGTGTAAGCTGTTGTACAACATCTGTAAAGACCAGAATGCACTGTTGCCAGATGATGAACACTTCCTTGAAGTACCCTGCTTATCTATGTTTTTCTTACAGAAAATTGATGTCACCAACAAAGTGGTGGCAGAACTCCTGTCGAAATCCACAGAATACCTCCAGCCTAATCCAGGTAAGAGAAGATCACTGTAACTCTGTCCATGATGTTATAAAAAAGGCTTGAAAAACTCTCAGCAAGGAGTGGATAATTTGGTACAGTAAAAGAAATAAAATTCTGCACCATGGAATCGGAATTCTGTGGCGGTCTGTCTAATAATCTTGTGTGGCTGCCCCCCCCGGTGACCCAAGAACCCTCACAGACCTCGGGTACAGTTTTCTGCAAACCCCGGGGGAATTGACTGCAGTAATCTCATGAGAATTGGGGTTGGATAGGATCCTATCCCAAACCACTGCAGTATTAAAGGGGAAGGAAGTATTTCTCACCTGTATTGGTCTTTTCCCCCTTTCATGTAAGCCACCTTGGAGATCTTTCTGGATGGAAAGGCAGAGTAGCAATCCCATCCACACTCATTTTCATCCTTCTCAAAAACAGGCAGGTTTTTTTGGTTTGTTTCAGTGTCCATTTATTGCATTTCCCTGCTTGCATCTCTTACTCAGCATCCAGAGCCAAGCTGGGAATGTTGAACACGGTGTCCAAGATCCGAGGTCAAGTGAAAGCCACGGGATACCCGCAGCCAGAGGGGCTGCTTGGGGACTGCATGCTTCGGTACGGGAGAGAACTTGGAGAGGAATCGATGTTTGGTGAGTGTTCAATAGTGGGGGTTCCATGGATGAACAGAGTACAAGTCTAGTGATCGGCTCTACTTTATTAGTGATTTCAGGAAGAGCAAGACAAGATTCCAGGGCCTCAGCTCTGTTAAATAGCATGTAGTTGCCACACCCAAACACACCCCAGATTAGTTACTTTCAGAATCCTGGTGGGCTATTGTTCTTCTGCTCCAAGCTCAGTCAGTCTCTGGGGTGGTTCAATCAGGAATGATTCAATCCCAATACATAACAGTGAGCATGTGCTGCTATGCAGTGTTAGTGGTATGTTCCTGCAGGTCACACATGACAGTATTCCGTAAGCAGAGAAGCTGGGTCTGTGTCCCAAGGGGCTTACAGTAGGGGAGGTGCTGGGGAAGAAGATGGAACAGCAGAAATTGACTTTCACTACATTCAGATGTTGTGGGAATCCTACAATCCTACTGCAACACCCCCCCCCGGTTTGTTCATTTATCCCTTGATACTTCGCTTCCTTCCACAAAGCAGCTGGCTAACGGTCACCCACCCAGCTTCCATTGACAGAGGGGAGATTTGAACATGGATCTCCCGAATCCTTGTCCAGCTCTTTAACCGTGATGCTAAACCAGCTTTGGCTCTAGAAAACTCCCTGGCCTGATCACACAACAAGCCACTGTGACATCCCGATGCAGGCACTGCAGTGGACTGGAGCTAATTTACTTGGAACGAGCCAGGATTCTAAACATTGGTTTCAATTCCTGTTTGGAATCCTGCTTTGTGTGAGAAAACTTACCCCAGTTAACTGAGGCTTGTGGTTGTTGTCATGACAGCAAAATGGCACTTGATCAAGCCAGGAAGTGTTCGATCCTCCAAGTGCCATGTGCTGGACAAGGAGAGAAGGACACAGGCAGCAGTGGGAAGCCGTGTTCATGCCCAATTGGAGTTCAATTACATTTGCTGGAAAGTCTGAATACTGCCCCTTTCTGGGCAAACAGAGAGTGAACATAGAGCTTGTGAACTAATTCCTAAGCCTTTTCAATTTTTAAAAGGACATACAACACCGTGTATGATGCCTAAACTTTGCTTCTTCCTATAAGGTGCTGCTCTGATTGATGTGGGGGAGAGCATGAAGCAAATGGCTGAAGTGAAAGACTCTCTGGACATCAACGTTAAACAGAACTTCATTGACCCTCTTCAGTTGCTGCAAGACAAAGACTTGAAAGAGATCGGGGTGACTTCCTTTGTTTAAAGAAATTCCGCCCATGCTTGAAAGATTTTAAAATTAGCTATGTTTAAGTTCTGTGTTGTGCAGAACCCCTGTTGAAAAATGTCACTTTTCTCCTGTTTGTTTGTGGGGGGTTTTAATGCATCACAAGCGTATGGGTTTGGTGCCGCTGGCTCTGGTGGCTTAAAGGGGGACACGGTTAAGAGCCTTGCAGGGTAGATGGGAATCTAAACGGCAGCTCTGGAGATGACAGTGTAATGAACAGGGCTTTTGTTTTTCAGTGAGCCTCTTAAAACAGAGCGTGCACTCAGCTAGGCTTCAGGATGGTCTGGCAAGTTGCATGGTTGGGGCAGGTGGAACACTGGGTGTGTGTGGGTCACATTTATTCCCTCCGGCTGGTACACTTGGGAGCCTTCCCATTTTATTCTCATCACCACACTGTCAGGCAGGTTAGGTGGAAACATGAGCAGCTGCTCCGAGGTCACACAGGGAGCCTCATGAGTGCATAGGGATTTGAATCCAAGTCTAGTCCATATCTGGCATCTTACATGCCACCCAGTGAAGTTCCAGTGCATCATGGAGGATTGGAGCCTGAGTGTTCCAGATTCCAATCTGAAAATCTAACCACTACACCACACTGGCTTTCGGGGGAGTGGCTGCTGTAGAAAAGTAGCAGGCAGCTTGGTCTGGGTAAGTCATGTTAAGTTGAGTGGAAGCAAATTGCCTGAGTCCTCTGTCGATGTCCAAAACAGCCCTGGGAATGGCTCTGCTCCTCACCGTGCCTTTTACTGACAGAAACCAAGACTTGAAGGCTGCAGTGCTGTTGTGATTGCCTAGCAATGGCCACTGAGGGCATGTGTTTCTTAAAGCTACAGGCACTGTTTCCAGGGCTGTTTTTGCAGAAAAGCCCGGCAGGAACTCATTAACATAATAGGCCACACCCAACAGCGGAAATTCATTAGCCTATCAGGCCACATCCCTGACAGCACAGCTCATTAGCCTATTAGGCCACACCCCCATGTTACCACAAGTGTGGTCATCCAGCCACACCCACCTTTTGCTTCTTATTCTGTTTACCTTGTTCATTGTCAAAACCCAGGGCTTTTTTTGTAGCAGGAACTCCTTTGCATTGTTAGGCCACACACCCCTCATGTAGCCAATCCTAATGAGTTCCTGCTGTTGGGTGTGGCCTATTATGCTAATGAGTTCCTGCTGGGCTTGGCCAACTCGGGAGCCAGCCAGAACTCTGTTCCTGTGCGTTCCTGCCCAAAAATAGCCCTGACTGTTCCTAACATTTTGGGAGGTTTTAACTCCCAGTGTTTGTTTGTTTTTAGAGTTCAGATTTTTCTACAAACCTGAGGCTCTTCTTGGGTTTTCAGAAAGATCCTTCCTGTCTATCCATGGCTCCAAGTATCCACCGGGGAGGACATGTTGAGAAGTAGGTGTATTGAAGTTGATAATGATGGTATAACAGCAGAATCTGACCAAAAGATAAAATATAAAAGACTGCTGTGCTTTGGTGGAGACCTGCTTCTAATTTGCACGATCTGAAGCACTTTCACATTGAACAAAGTATCCAGCATGTACGGATTTATTGCTGAAAATACTAAGGTGGCCAATATTAGGAGTGTTTACAGATGCCGTGGAGTTCTGTAGCCTGCAGAATTCCATGTGACTTGCCATTGGCACATAAATCGTTGTGTTTTCTTCTACCAAAAGAAAATGCCTATAAATCCTCTCCCTGTTCATTTGGGGCTCCATTTGGTCTAACAATTGGATCCCCCCCTTCCTTTTTTAATAGCACCATCTAAAGAAGCTAGAAGGTCGACGATTGGACTATGACTACAAAAAGAAGCGCCTGGGAAAGATACCAGATGAAGAAGTTAAGCAAGCTGTGGAAAAGTTTGAAGAGTCCAAAGAGTTGGCAGAGAGGAGCATGTTCAATTTTTTAGAAAATGATGTAAGTGCCTCAAGCTGTTTGGCATCTTTGCGTGTGGAAGACGTATCTGTAGGGTGTATGCGGGAGAGATGCAGCGTCCTAACTCCATGCTTTTCATACTGTGGGTTGGGAAATGGGCTGCAACTGTCTTGCAGGTGGTTTTTAGGGGATAAACATATGTGATCCTGGTAGGCACCATCTTGGAAGAGGCATTCCCTCCTGGGTGAGAGAAGAGTGCTTCTTCTAAGAGCCAGGGATCAGTAGCAGTTTTTTAAAAAAGAAAAAAAAACCCTTCCTTATTAAGCTGGTACACCCTTGATTTTCAATACTGTTGGGGAGGACCCAAAAGTGAGTTGTGAGGCCAGAAGAGGAGGGTAGAGGAACAGGGTAAGTTTGGAGAAGAGGCTCGATGGGAAACTTAGGGTTTGCTTCTGCATAAATTGCAAAATGAAATGTATCCTGCCTGTCTATAATGCAGTATATCTGTACCAGTTTTTACCCGTGTACAATAGACTCCCCCCACCTCCAAATTCTCTGCTTTTTATTATTGGACATGGTTGTAGTATGCAAACGTCAGAAGACTGTTGCTTTTTCTTGATGCCAAACCTGGGAGTGGGGAATCTAATTTTCCTTTTGGGTAAATACAGTAAATATGAAAAATGGGTGATATAAATGTGTTCAATTTTAACTGACAGGAGGGAGGGGAAAGTGGCATGGAAAGACTTTGCAAGCAGCTCCTGAAAGTTGCAGTGAGTTTAAAATTCTCTTCAAGAATCCGGGAACCCGCGGCTGCGACTAATCAAGTACGTCTGTGATCTAGGCGGGCTCCCAGGCTCCACCCTCCCCTGAGTAGGCCCTGGGGAAGTTAAGAATAGCTAACAAACCTTCTAAAAATACTGCTGCTGGAATTCAGAAGTCTTCATGACTCAGGTTAGCCAGATAGGAGATGAGAATGTGAAAAATAATGTAAAAAATGTAAACATTTTCCATTTTTTTGAAAGCTGGGTGGTTGTGACTACGCAGTGACTGATCCCATGTGGTACAGTGGATAGTAGTATGTGGAAGAACTACTATGTGACTATTCAGTGTGATGTCATCACCAGCCCCTCCCCATGAGCCTTGGTATTCGGGATGCCAGGAACCTGGAAACCACCGAGGAAGCGCTTCTGGGTCAGATGGGCTGAGAGTGTGCTTCGTAGGTAGCTGAAGGAGAGGAGGAGGCAGGGAGTAGGGAAAGAGCATGCCCTCAGTTCAGGGGCATATCTTGGCTTTGCTTCAGTACAGGATGAGGGCAATCATGTGGGTTTTGAAGGACTTGGATGGAAACGAGGTGGCCAGCTCTATGCAAGTATTCTGTGAGGCAGTTCCATGGCATAAGGATTAAGAATAGTAGGGTCTGAGGGAACAGAGGAAGCCTTTTCTGTTCATGAAACTTTAAGCAGTCAAAGGTTTCCTTCACTATCTCAGATTGGGACCTGGCTTTAGTGATATTTTAATGGTTGCACAGTCTAGCCATTAAAAGTGTTTTCATCAGAAGAAAGTTGCCCCACACTGAGCTCAGGAGAGGCAGCTCCTTAGTGCTTAGGGTTGTAGGCGCAATCAACAAAGTCTAGGTGGGGCCTGGCCTTCTCCCAGAATTACACCTGCTCTCCAGACTCCAGAGATGAAGGGTGGGCTCTATGGCGCCACATCCATGCTGAGGTCACTTCACTTCCCGACCTTCCCGGGCACCACCCACAGATCTCCAGGAATTTCCTAAACTGGATTTGGCAACCCTAACAGAGGCTACTTAATTAGATGGCAGTCCTCAGAAATAAGGCTGTATGACATGATTTCTGCCATTTTGCTTTTTGGCTTTCAGAGCAGTCTGGCTATAGGATAAGGATGCCGGCCTCCAAGTGGGACCTGGAGATCCCCAGAATTACAGCTCATCTCCAGACTACAGTGGTCAGTTTCCTTGGAGAAAATGGATGCTTTGGAGGGTGGACTCTAGGGCACTGTACCCCACTGAGGTCCCGGCCCCCCCCCAGGCTCCACCCCCCAAGTTGCCAGGAGTTTCCCCACTGGGGGCCAAGGGGGAGCTGGCAACCCTGATATAGAACCAGGTGATTCAGTAGAAACCCCTTCTCTTGTCCTAGTCAGAAAACGCTTGACATCTTCCCCTTTATCCTCCAGTCTGCATCGTTCTCATTGTGTGGGCTTAATGGCAGTTTTAGGTCTTGAGCTGCTTGTGCATTGCTGTAAGAAGGCTGCCACCTAGTGAGAGGAGTGTGCTTCTCCAGCACAGCCGTCTCCCTGGAATTGCCCCTTCACAGCTTTTTGAGAAAGCAAACAATGTTTGAAGGATTTTGCTGCTGAGTGGGAGTCTGGCCGGTAGCTCCCGGTCGTCTCTTTCTGGCAAGACTCTAGGAAGCTTCGGACACTTGTTCCCGTGCTTCCCCAGAGCAGAGCACACACTTTATGACACAGCCACGGTCTGGCGTGGCACTGCGGCCAAGGACATAGGCAGTGTATCAGGGAATTCCTTTTGGCGAATTCACAAGGGAGTCTTAAACAACGGGCGCTCTCTGCTTCCTTCCCAGTCTGTAAGATGGCGAAAATGGCGCCAGCCTACCTTACGTGCTTGTTGTAATAGCTGAAATAATTTATGTACCTACAGGCATTTTCTAAAGAAGATAATACATGTACTGTTATGCATATTTGTGTAGACCCCTTTAAATGTGGTGTATAAATGCTTGCTGAATGGATGAGTTTTGCCAGCAGAAAGCCGTGAGTTAGGGCTTCAGTCCCCACAGAGCTCGGCTGGCAAGTCATCTTCTGGGGCAAATGCTACCCAGAATACATTGATTTGATTTATTAAATTTCTACCCTGCCCTCCTGGCCGAGGCTTACATAAAACGACCTAAAACTTACAATACACACAAAACAGATTAACGTGGGTCCACAATTGATTAACTGTTGTATTTTGAGTGTGTTTTCAGTATGTGGTTATTGGTTCCAAAACAAAATAGGGTAACCTATATAATGATTACGCCTCCGCACTGGTCTTCCTGCTTCCTAATTTTTTTTTTGATGCACCTTCTTTACGAGGCAGAGTGTGGATCAGCAGAATGGCCTTTTGCTGTTCTAGTGGTTAATCTTTTCAAAATAGGTGGACATCCCTGTTCCTGTTAGTAGCTGGGACAGGATACCTGTGCCTCCTGATGGGGCCTGGAGGGGAGCCCCTGGGGCTTTGGCCCCGAGTTTCATGGGTAGGGAGAAGCCCACTCAAAGCAGCAGAGATGTGGAGCATTCAGCTCTGGAGCTGGAGCCAGCTGGGGATGCACAAGGGCCCTAAGTGCCCACTCTGAGGTGAGCAGGCGCGAGAAAAGGTCGAACTGGGGGACCCTTCAAAATACAGAGGCAGCTTTGCTCATACAGAACACTTGAGATCAGTTCAGATAAGCAGGTGTGGTGATGCTTATCTGGTAAAAAAAGCACCTTGAATTAGTCTGCTTCTGTCAAAGCACCCCTTCTCTCTGTAACCGCCATTTCATTTGACAGTTGCATCACCACTGAATTTTCATTCTGCGCTTATGCCTCATCTGTTCCTTTTTCTGGCACTAGTCTAATTTTTTTGAGCAAACCTTGTGATCTAAGGGGAACAAGACCTCTCCCTGCTGTATGTCGAGTCCCTGTGTTACCAGTTGCTTGGATCTCTGTTGCTGAGACAGCCAAGTGAAACCCATAAGACTCTCCTTTGGTTCTCCCTTCCAGGTAGAGCAAGTCAGCCAGTTGCTAGTCCTGGTGGAAGCTGCACTAGACTACCACAAACAGTCCGCAGGAATCCTTGAGGAACTGCAGAGCAAGCTTCAGAACAGGTGTGAGCAAACATGTATTGCATCCATCTTTAATCACGTTCCTCTGTCAAAGAATGCAAGGTGGATCTGGATTACCCCCCCTTCTGCTTTGAAGCTTTCTGGAAGCCCTTTGGGGCCAGTCGCAGTCTTTCAGCTTGCACTTCCTCACTAACCTGTTGTGAGGGTCACACGAGAAACAAAGAAGTATCAAGGGCTGATTTTATTGCAGCTCTCCTTTTCTGTGGTTTTAGCTGTTTACTTTATGCTGTGTTCTTCTGAAGTTTTTGACAATCTGGGCTTATTATGAATTCTGATTACTTTAGTCATAATATTTGTGTGTACCACTGATAAGGGGCACCTCAGTTGCACATTAATACACTATAAGAGATTAAGCCCATAAACCATTAGATAACGAGACAATATTAAAGCAGCAGCAAAAAGCCCTTAACATTCTATAGTGTTCTGTTAGCTTGCTGCAAGCTACTTTGAATGTACAGTGGGAGGCAAAAGTGGCATATAAGTTTTTCAAAATGTTAAAAATTATTATTTAGGATTAGTGGCAAAGTCCCATGATTTCAAAGAGTTCTCGAGTGAGAAGAGAGTCTGAGGGATGGGGCAGTTGCTGAAACACTTGGGTCTGGTTCCTTCAGGCTTCCATGATTTCAGAGTTTGCCTCTTGCCTCCTGTTTCAGAATAAACATTGCATCGAGCCTCCCCAGACGCGAGTTCAAGCCAAAGTCAGTGATAACGACAACGCTGGAACTAAGCGATGGCCAACAGCACAATGGCATTTCATTCAGTTCGCCACTAAAATCATCAGGTGAGCATGGAGGGTTGTGAAATTAGCTCTTCCACAAGCTCTGTTGAGAGCACATCTGCTGAGATGCTAAGAGAAGGGAGTTTTGCCCCCTTCACAATGAAAAGACTTCTGTAGATGTGCCTTTCACTTCATTTTAGACTACTCTTTCCTGAGGTTCTTTTCTATGAACCTGGAGGGCTGACCATTCAAACCATGCGCTCTTGAATGCATATGCACCTGATGAGTTGTTTTGTAAATCTCAGACCATATGGGCAAAACCCTCAATTATGGGTTATTTGCTGTTGTCTCTGGATCAGGCCTAGGCACAAGCAACCCACTGAAAGGTTTTTTGGGGGTGGGTGGGAAGGATTTTTAGAAGTTCTATGTGCAGAGTAAGCAGATAAAGTAAACCAGACTTGGAGGTGGAATGTTAAAAGTTATTCTTGGTATCTACACTCTTAGCCAAGAGGTCTTATCCTTGCTAAGCCAATGTTTTCACACAACAAACAACTTCCATAGGAGAACATGGGGGATTTTTTTTGTTTTGTTTCTTGTGGCTAGAAAAATCTGGTTTCCATTGCTGCCTCCTGGAGATTGAATTTACTTTGTGGCAAGCTTTTCAACTTTGGCTGTATTGAGCCGTAAGTTAAAAATAAACAGCTTTTAAGGAAATGTTTTTTTTAGGAAAATAATTTTTAATTGATTAAAATAATTCTTACTACAAAACTTTGAAAACAAATATAAAAACAATACTTGAACAACTAAATATATAAACAATACTTGAACCACCGAACTTTTAAACATTTCTACAAATTGGAATAAGAGTTTCTACAAATTACAAAAGATACATTAGTTACAACAATACAACATATAAAACAAATTTCACAATTATAACGACTGTGTTCCATAGTTATCAAAATTAACAATAAACAGCTTTTAGGAGGCTCTACAGATAAGAGTGTGAGAGCCCTGCTGGACCAGCCCAGGGTCCCTCTCCCCCAGGATCCTGTCCCGCACAGCAGCCAGAACCAGGGGCTCTGGAGGACCCAGCACAGCACTGCAGAGAGGTTTATTGCCTTTAAATAGGGAGGTTCTCTTTTAGTCACCATGGCTAGCAGCCACCGCTGGACCTTGCCTCCACAGATTTATCTAACCCCCTTTTAAAGCTTTCTATGCCTGTAGAGATCACGACAGCCTCTGGCAGCAAATTCCACATTTTCATAATCTGTTGAGTAAAGAAGTATTTCCGTTCTTCTGTCGTGAATTCCATCAACTTCATTGGATGTGATCAAGTTCTACTATTTTGAGAGGGGAAGAAAAAGTTCTCTGTCCACTTTTTCTACCCATGCCTGGTTCTATCCATGTCCCCCCCACCCCCTTTTCAGCTTTTGTTCCTAGGGAAGGTGCTCCAACCTCTAAATTATCTTGGTCGCCCTCTTCTGTATGTTTCCACTCTGCAATGCCTTTTCTGAGACCAAAATTGCACACAGTATGCCTGTCGAGGCTGCACCATAACCTGTATGGGGCTCAAAGTAGAAAATTGACTGGTTGTATTTAGCAAGATCATGTCATGCAAAATGAAGGGGGGGGCAGTGGGAAGTTTTATGATTGCTGCAATCAGTCAGCACCCAGGTCATCTAAGTGATCTCTGGCAATTGTGTCTTGCTTATTGGCCAGATTTGTAAGCTGCCTCTGACTGACAGGGGTGGCTCGCAACATAAAATGAAAATGTAAACACAGATTTTAAGAAAGATAATCTGAACAATTTAAACACATCCACCTGCAGCAGAAATAAAAGTAATAATAAAAACAGCATCAGCTTGACAGTTATAGAAATCAGCAGTGAGCACTAGGATATACCTGTTAAAAGAGATTAATGACCAACATTACTTTCACAAACTCCTTTCCCCAACCCCTTGTTTCACATTTGTGTCTGGTTGCTTGAGTGTGCATGCATGCATCCTCAGAAGACACTAGATGTGGTCTTCTTCTGCAACACTTGTGGCTGAACTGTGAATGTGTAGAAGTCACAGGGGAGAACTACTATGCTCAAAGAGAGGCTTAGTCTGCAAGGAGCGAAAGAAGCCAGAGCTTATATCTGCAGCTATGCTTCCCTTTATTACACAGCAATTGTTCTAAAGGTGAAAGTATGATGCCAAGTGGGTGCAGCTAATGGACAAGGAGGAACAGATTTGGTTTTAAATAACTGCTGGTTAATTAATTGGATATGCCAGTGACAGCCACACTGGGGGTAGCAAGGCCAGCAGGGAGAAGGAAGGGCGGGAGGGGTGAGCTGAGAAAGGGAGCTATAGGAGGCTCAGATTTGGGTTTGCCTCTGCCTTCATGTGCTAAATAGTTGTGAAATAACAGCCTGTTCAGTAATGCTACATACAGACAGCTCCTAAACATGAAATGTAAGTTGAGCTTTTTTTGCTGTCAAGTTGCAACTGACTTACGGTGACCCTGTAAGGTTTTCAAGGCACAAGATGTTCACAGGTGGTTTAATGTTGCCTGCCTCTGTGTTGTGACCCCAGTGTTCCTTGGTGGCCTCCTGTTCAAGTACTAACAAGGGCTGTCCCTGCTTAGCTTCTGAGATCAAATGAGACTGAGCTAGCCTGGTCTATCCAGATGTTAAATATGAGGCTCCCAAATTTTATGTTGCATGAAAGTACTTTGCAAGTGGGTCCCACTGAGATGCATCTTCGCAGATTATAATAAAAGAAGCAGGTAACCAAGGATAGTCATCCTACTTACATCACTTTTGTATTTTCCGGGAGGGGTCCCGCACCTGATTTTTGATACTATTTCATGTGACTCTGGCAGGTTCTTCATTGCACATGGACCAGCCATGCTGCCAAGCCCTGTATGACTTTGAGCCAGAAAACGAAGGTGAGCTTGGCTTTAAGGAAGGGGACATCATTACGTTAACCAATCAGATTGATGAGAACTGGTACGAAGGCATGTTAAATGGCGAATCGGGCTTCTTCCCCATCAATTACGTCGAGGTCATTGTGCCGCTACCCCAGTGAGCACATTGTGCTGTCCTGACAACGGATGCAGCTTTGCGACTGAAAACCTTTTGCCCAAAGTGGATTCTGTCTGTGTGGCATTCTGTGGAAGCCTTGCTTTTTTCCGACCAACTCTCGACTTTTGTATGCGTCTTTCAGAAATGTATTTATTTTGTATTCATGTACTTTGTATATATTAAACCCTTCTTCCCTTTTGTTAAATGAAAATAGAGGGGGGGGAAACTTGACCTGGCGAATTGTTTTGCTTTGTGCCTTGAAGGTGTGTTTACCAGCAGCTCAGTCGCAGCTCAAAAAAGTGCTCTCAGTTGCTCACATCCCCAACGCCACTGTCTGTCTTGGCTGCGGCATATTTGTTCTTGACCACCATTCTCAGGACAAGAGAGAAAGAGGGCCAAGCTACCTGTAAACAGGTGACATTAAGCAAACTTTGTTCTGTGCATCTTAACTGTGAAAAGCTAATACCCTTTGTGTGCTAAGAGCAGAGTGGTAGTCTTTATGAAGATGTCACTGTACTGAGTACACTGTCTGAAAGTCAAAAACTCCTAAGACATTGACCAAATGTAATAAACATTGCCATGGGAAAACATGCACTCTCACTTCTCTTAACTTGTGGCAATCTAGCGACAGCTTCAGAGAAACATTGAGGGGTAACTTGATAACCAACCAGTACTTCTTTTCTCATTTTTTAGCCCAAGGATCCATCAAAGCATCCTGTTTCCAAAGCCTGCAGTTTTACCAGGCTCAAACAAGGTATTTCTAGAGACCTCACTCCTAGCCTTTTAACAAAGCACTCTCCAACAGCAGAAAAACAGGGACAGTGTTACTAAGGACAGGTACCAAAAAAAAAAAAGACAGTATCCTAAATATGGACTATTGGAACACGTGGACTGCTCTTGTTTGTACTAAGCTCTTTGCAGTTTAGCTGAGGAATTCTTTCGAGTATGTGTCTGTTTACAATCACGTAAATGGCTTCTAACAGGCTGCCAACATTTCTGATTTCTTCATTTCTTTAAGACTCGAGTCTGCTAAAAAGGGAGGGGGGGTTGCTTTAACACCAGAGTCACTGAATTGCAGGGAGATAACTTTTAATAGAAAGTAATTGATTCAACAGGTTACAAAAAGGATTTATAAATAGTTAATTACCACCTGCCAGTTTGAATGTGAGAAAGTACAACAGTGAAATACTTAGGTTTGCTAAAATATCAGAGGACAAGCCTTTTTTATTCTAAAATATCTGGTGGCAAAGCAGTTACATTAGAACAAAAAAAGACCGGTTTTAACCTTGAGACTCATTGCAAATAAGACCCCCATCCAGTTTCCAACTCAACTCAGCCTGAAAGGGGCTCCCCCCCTTCCAGTTATTCAGCGGTTGTGGAAAGTGCAGGAGAGCTGAACACGGCTGCTTGGCTCATACGTCATCTGAAAAGAATTCTTGGCAGACGGCAGGGCACAGGTTTTTAGCTGAAGGAAGCTCCTGCTGATGTTGACTGCCTACATGATTGGACAGATGTGGCTTCCATTTTGCTGCATGAAGAGAGAAACAAAAGTTAGGCCTCACATCCCTGATAATGTGCACCATGAAACTAGGCCTGGAAGCTACAGAACCTCTGCTGTACAAAGGGCACACACAGAGGTGCAGTTCCTAGGAAGAGTTACTCCAGTCCACAACCACTGTCAATCAGCAAAGTATTACACCATGACCTCTAAAGACAAATGGTTCACGACTGACACAAAACTAGTTAACTGCTCAGCTTCTGCCTTTCCCCCCTCCTTAACTTGCAGAGCATGCCAAGATGGAAGTCTTCGACTAATTAAGCAGTGGTTTGTTTCATCATCAGTTCCAGGATTCATTACTAGAAAAGGGAAAGCAGATCTCCATTTGATAAGCCTCCACACTTGGAACACCTGAAGCTATCTGAAGACTTCCATCTTAATACAAGAGAAGGGAGGGGGCCCAGCAATTCACCAGGTTATGCCCATTCCATACTAACTTTGGTTTATTTGCAGCAGATGAGTGCAGTCTAAGGCTGATTTCCCACTACAGCTGCCTCGGTGTTGCGCCGCCGTTTGCCCCGATACTACTGGTCAATTTCACACCCGAAGCCGCAGGGCTGCATTTTGACCCACGGCTTCGCCCGATTTCCCCCGCAGTTTTGTGATCCTCAAAAAACAGGATCACGAAACTGCGGGGGAAATTGGGCAAAGCCGCGGGTCAAAATGCAGCCCCGCGGCTTCGGGTGTGAAATTGACCAGTACTATCGGGGCAAACGGCGGCGCAACACCGAGGCAGCTGTAGTGGGAAATCAGCCATAGTATTAACAAGCCTAGGTTCTTCAACTACAGAAGGCTAATCATACAGTACTCCGAAGCAAGACACACAGGTACTGAAATCACATCCATTTTGAATTGAAACTCAAAAGCTTGCAAGCTAGCTTTGAAAGGGCAAAGCATGAAGCAGAAACACAGAGAACATGCCACGGAGAAAAGTTATAGCTTATGATCCCGGCATTACAGTGTGTGCTCTTTGACAGCGCTGCCTGTCCCAACCATCTCATTTCCACCTACCTTATCTGGAGGACTATAGCTGAAAAAATGCAGACTCACTACTTCCCTCACATCACAGATACAGGCAAAGAAAATGCAGGCTTGAACTAAAAATTTGATGGAAGTGCTGTCAGTGTAGCCCTCATTTCCTGAACATTTGAAATTTACCAGCTGCTTGTGCATTAACATTAGCTTGTATTCCAGTGCAAGATGGCAAACAAGATGGTTTTATTTTTGCACCAATGGATGCTATGGAATCTTCTCCATCAGCACACCTGATACCAAAGAAGCTGAAGCATCTTAGGCTGAAGGCAGGCTGTGAAGACAGAGCAACAACAGATACCCAATTCTCTAAGCTTCCTGTAAAACTTCAAGGACCACCAACAATGTGTGAGGACAGCCATCTTTAATCAATTGCCATATTCAAAATTCAGGTCCTTTTTAGTGAGTACTTTGAAACCACTAGAAGACTCTAACCCTATTAAGTGCATCTCCTCCTCCTGCTACAGAGCTATCCTTGCCTTCAAAGCAGGCCTGGGGAACAGAAGAAGTACTGCATTTATGCATTGTGTTTTATTGCATTTTAATTTGTTGTACGCCGCCTTGAGCCTGCCTGTGCAGGGAAGGCAGGATATAAATTGAAAATAATAAATAAATAAGAATATGCTGGCAGCTCAAGGATACTCAACAAGCTTTATGAGGGGGTTGGACTAGATGACCTGCAAGGTCTCTTCCAACTCTAACATTCTATGATTCTATGACTGTGTCGGGAGTAGAACCCAGGCCACATCTGAACTGCACCACACTGGCTTGATCAGTTTTTCAGACTGGTCATGTCTAGCATTAGTTGCACTAATGAAGCTCTTAACTTTGAGAAAACCCATTTGAAAATGGAGATGTATTGCTTGGATTACATCTGAAGACTGAATGCCACAGATGCATTTTAACTAGTGGCAAAGCTGCAATCTGCCCTCTCGAAGAAGGGATGCTGGGTTCAGTTGTCAAGCGAAGCCATGATGCAGCTAGCCCAGAGCCCTCGAGAGAGGGACAACAGGTTTGCAGGCATCACTCATGTACAGTTCAAGACTGTCATGAAACCAAACAATATTTCCTTTTTCTTCTTTTTGTCTGGCCGTGATGAGGAAAAAAGTTAGATAGCAATTCTGTTATTTTGCAAGAATGCAAAGTTGCTTTAAAATATATATTCCTGTCAACCAGTTTTGAAAGATGCATTTGGTGTTTCTTCACATTTGGGATTTCAGCTAAGAAACCTACTTGAGTGTAAAGCTCCATTTCTTCTTCCTCCTCAGCTGCTCCCTTTTCCTCCTCCTCCTCCCCCCCTTCTCTGCTGCAGCCTCCTCCTCCTCCTCTTTCTGCATAGACAATCTTTCTTTCTGCAGTTTCCTGCAAACAGAAGAGCACAGCCAGGGAAAGAGAAGAAATTTGTCACCTCGAGAATATAGCCCAAGCAAAGGGCAGATGGGCCTTGCACTTACTTCCCCATCGGCATTAAGGAGTGTGATGTTGACATTCTCTCCACTTCCCCATGACTTCTGGGACTTCCAGACAAGGGTCAAGCCAATTTCCTGGAGATCATCTCTGGAGCGCCAGATCTTCAAAGAGAGGCATTGTTTTGGTAAGCTTTTAAACTTAAGTGATGAATTTCATGGGGATTTCAATGCTGACAAAGTAAGGAAATATGCATAAAATTACCCCACTCTCTACCTGAAGCTGATCTGTGATACCAGTCTTAGGATAAGAAGTTTGTGTTTTGTTTGTAAAACTGGGCACCAAAGGAGGAACCGAGTGACCAGGGGCTCCCTGCAGTCATAAGGTGATGCCCCCTGGAGTCTTGTGAAGTTCTTCTTGCTCAAGTGAGGTAGCAAAAGAACCCAGGACTGCCTCTTTGCTTTGGGGAAGAAGCGAATGGATGTCAGGAACCCTATCAGAGGGCTTTGTACTGGTGCCATGTTGAGGATTCCTGGTCAAGAGGATCAGGGTACAAGACACTAAAGGGAAGGGGGCCTTTGCTTGCTAAGGAACTAAGAAGAAGAAAAGAAGAGATTGGATTTATACCCCACCCTTCACTTGGAGTCTCAGAGTGGCTTACAATCACCTTCCCTTCCTCTCCCCACAATAGACGCCCTGTGAGGTAGGTGGGGCTGAGAGAACTCTGAGAGAACTGCTCTTGAGATAACAGCTCTGACAGAACTCTGACTGACCCAAGGTCACCCAGCTGGCTGCATGTGAAGGAATGGGGAATCAAATCCAGATTAGAGTCTGCTTTTCTTAACCATTACACCAAATAAACGCTTTGTGTGCAGAAGAAGGGTTGCCAGAAGGCCTGGAGAAAGAGGTCCTGTCTCTATAAGAGTATGCAGAAACAAGCAACTTTTCATGACATGGAGTTATCATCTCATTGAAGCCTCTGTTAAAGGGACAGGACATTTTGCTCTAAGCCTGTAGCAAGCCTGTGCAGAAGATCCCAGTTTCAATCCACAGCAGTTCCATATAAAAGAAGAAGAGATTGGATTTATACCCCACCAGGGGTCATTTCCTGCTGGAACCCACTGGAACAGCGCTCCAGCAGTAAGGAGCCCAGAGGCAGGCCCCCCGCCACCTTTCCTGGCCCACCCACCCAGGCAGATGGGCCAGGGAAGGCCTGCAGAGCCCCCCTGCCGCCTGGGGGGATTTAAATGACTTTCTTTCCCTTCCCCATCTGGAAGGGAAAGGCATTCTAAACATGCCTGGGTTCCCTGCCCAATCTTCTCCAGGTGCCCCACAACCATGGGACACCTGGAGAAGATTGGGCCGGGAACCCAGGCATGCCTGCCTGCCCTTCTCTTCCCTTCCCTTCCCTTCTCCAGCCAACCCACCTGGGTTGGCTGGGGAGGGGAAAGGGAGGCGGGCAGACATTGCCCCTTTTTTTCTTGAGCCTCTCCGCTTTTGTGGAGAAACTTGGGGACATGGGGGGGATTTAAATGCCTTTCTTTCCCTTCCCCAGATGGCATTTTAAACATGCCTGGAATCCCTGCCCATGCAGCCACGGGGAACCTGGAGAAGATCAGGCAGGGAACCCAGGCATGCTTGCATGCCTGCCCTTTGTCAGGGTGTGTGGCATATGCAAATGAGTTATGCAAATGAGCTCCTGCACCTCTTTATCTATGAAATGACCCCTGCATTTCACCCTTCGCTACCCGAAGGCGTCTCAGAGTGGTTTACAATCTCCTTTCCCTTCCCCTTCCCACAACAGACACCCTGTGAGGTCGGTGGGGCTGAGAGAACTTATTCGAGAACTGCTCCTGAGAGAACAGCTCTGAAAGAACTTGTGACTAACCCAAGGTCACACCAGCAGTTACATGTGGGGGAGTGGGGAATCAAACCCGGTTCTCCCAGATCAGAGTCTGTGCTTCTAACCACTACACCAAACTGGCTGCAGATCCAAGGGGGGGAGGCCCTTTTCTGCCCAAGTCGCTGCCATTCGTAGTAGACAGGATTGGACTAGATGGATGACTAGTGGTCTGACCCTGTCTAAGGCAGATTTCTATGGCCATACAAAAGAAGTGCAGATGTGACTATGTGGCAGTGCAGATGACAGCATCAGCTGCGATGCACAAACTAAACTGGGGTCATCACATCAAGAGGCATTACAGTAATGTGACCAACTTTTCAACTGAAATGTTTGCTCTATCCAGACTTTGAAAAATCCTGGGTGCCTTGGTTCATAGGGATGTAATTTTGGAGCCAAAGAAGAGGACACTTTCTGTTCTGATACTGGTTATCTCAAGGTTTGTCTTGCAAACCCAAGATAAAAGAGGTGATGGGCCCACTGTTGGGTGAAAATGGAGGAACTCTGACTGAGGACAGAGAGAAAACAGGAAGGCTCAATGCCTATTTTGTCTCAGTTTTTCCCCTGAGGAAGAGAACAGGCTCATCTAGAGATGGCAGCAGGCAAGGCTGCCGGTTGACATGGACAGAGAGGTAGTTGAGAAGCACCTGGTTGCACTGAATGAGTACAGAACCCTCCGGCCAGATGGTATGCACGCAAGAGTGCTCCAAGAACTTTCTGGAGAGCTTGCAGAGCCTTTGTCCATCATCTTCCAGACCTCTTGGAGGACGGGAGACGTGCCACAAGACTGGAGGAGGGCAGATGTTATCCCAATTTTCAAAAAAGGGAGGAGGGATGACCCAGGATCTCTGCCCAATGGCAGATACTGGAGCAGACTTTAAAGGGATCAATCTGCGAGCATCTAAAAGATGACTTGGTGATCCAGGGAAGTCAGCACGGATTTGTTCCCAACAGGTCCTGCCAGACCAACCTCATTTCCTTCTTGGATCAAGTGATGAGCTTACTGGATTGAGGGAATGCTGTTCATGTTGTTTACCTGGCTTTCAGTAAGGGCTTTTGACAGGATAAACTAGAGGACTATGGACTAGACTCTAGGATAGTTAGATGGATAGGGAACTGGTTGGAGAACCACTCTCAAAGAGTAGTTGTCAATGGCATTTCATATGAATGGAGGGAGGTGTCCAGCGGGGTGCCACAGGGCTTAGTTCTGGGCCTAGTACTTTTCAATATTTTTATAAATAATCTGGATGACGGTGTGGAGGGGCTACTCATTAGATTTGCAGATGACACCAAATTGGGAGGAGCAGTGAACACACCAGAAGATATAGAATTCAACGAGATCTGAACACACTGGAAAAGTGGGCAGATGTGAACAAGATGCAATTTAACAAGTGCCAAGTTCTACACCTGGGTAACAAAAATGAGGAACACGCATACTGGATGGGGGATACACTTCTGGATAGCAGTGTGAGTGAACAAGATCTTGGGGTATGGGTGAACCGAAAGTTAAATATGAGCAGCCAGTGTGATACGGCAACAAAAACGGCTAATGTGATCTTGGGATGTATCAACAAAGGCATAACATTCAAATGACAAGATGTCATAGTCCCACTGTACTGCATTGATCAGGCCACACCTGGAGTATTGTGTGCAGTTCTGGAGGCCTCGCTTCAAAAAGTATGTGGACAAAATGGAGCGGGTGCAGAGGAAAATGACAAGGATGATCGGGGGGCTGGGAGACCAAGCCCTATGAAGAAAGCCTGAGGGACTTGGGAATGTCTAGTCTGGATAAAAGGAGGTTGAGGGGGGAGATGATTGCTCTCTTTAAGTATTTGAGGGGCTGTCACTTAGAAGAGGGCAGGGAGCTGTTAGTCTTGGCAGCAAGAGGACAGGACTCAAAATAATGGGTTTGAATTAAGAGAGTTAAGGTACTGGCTGGATATTAGGAAAAACTTTTTTACAGTAAGAGTTGTGCAACAGTGGAATCAGCTGCCTAGAGAAGTGGTAAGCTCCCTCTCACTGGCAGTCTTTAAGCAGCAGCAGGACAAACACTTGTCAGGGAGAAGAGATCTAGCAGTGACTATTAGCCACAAGGTATAGATAGGAACTCTCAGTCTGGGGCAAGTCATGTTCTGTATTCTTGGTGCTTGGGGGGGGCAACAGTGGGAGGGCTTCTAGTGTCCTGGCCCCACTGCTGGACCTCTTGATGGCACCCGGTATTTTTGGCCGCTGTGTGACAAGAGTGTTGGACTGGATGGGCCATTGGCCTGATCCAACATTGGCTTCTCTTATGTTCTCTAGGCTGATCCTGCATTGAGCAGGGAGTTGGACTAGATGGCCTGTAGGACCCCTTCCAACTCTGTGATTCTCTGAACTATTTAAGCTTGGCATGAAAGAAATTAGTGATTCTCTGAACTATTTAAGCTCGGCATGAAGGAAAGTAGTTTTGCCCTACGAAACCCATTTGTGATTAGACTGTTTTAAGCAAGTCCATCATGTTTTGGAGGGGGTGTTCTTTATTCACTTCTACCCACTTCAGAGCACAGACAAAAATGTAGGGCTAATGTAGGCTGTGTGCTTAATGCTCTTGTAATGGAAGGTAATAGAAAGTCCTGGCAATTACAAAATGGAAAGAGGAGAAAAATTAAAAGAAAATGTTTCCACTTACTGTAACTTTTTGACCAGCCTGAAGAGTGAATCCTGTTGGAAACTGATACATCATGTCAGATTCCTTTCTGTCTTCTCTTCTGAGTGTCCATCCACTTAGCGACTGATCCTACAAGCAAGAAGAGCATTTAGCTGAAGGCCAGTGGTTTTCAAAAACTTTGTCTTTCTAGATGGGCTGTTGTACACAGAGGAACCCCCAGCCTGTGGCGAGAACTCTTGGGCACGTTCTATGCCATTCACAATTCACAAAGAACACTCTAGGGAGGAGATGGGGAGACTCGAAAGACCCCAAAGTCCTACATTGGTCCAAGGTGAATCCTTAACCAAATACCTGAGCAGAATTATTTTTAATTCTGACAAATTTCCCTTCAACGTCAATTTCTTCTATAGAGATGTTTCCTGAAGATGAGGCATGCTGGACTCCCTTGAAACCAATCTTGGGGCCTCCCTGCTCCACTATGGTCCGTTTCCTTTTCTTTCCCTGTAGGAAGAGACGGCCCCGGCTGGCTGTAGAATGCATGCTGACACTTTCCAAGGAGGGTATGGACAGTCCTAACCTACAAAAACAAGCCCCCTTTCAAATTAGGTAATCCAGTTCACAAATTAGCAGAAGTAGCCTAAGCTTTAACGGGATTGATTTAGTGCCAGACGTGGGAAGAGGTGCAAAAACAGGGGTTTGATTTGCATGAGGCAGAACTGATTAAAATCCCCACTGTCACAATAGCGGGGCTGTAAAATTCAGTTGTATCAACCTACCGCTTCTCCTCTCTTTCCAGCATAGCTCGGTATGCGCTGATCTCTAGATCCAGAGCCAGCTTTACATCCAGCAGATGCTCGTACTCTTCCAGCTGAGCTTGCCTTTGTTGCCGGACTTCTGCCATTTCTCTGTTCTTCTCCGCCACACATCTCCTGTGCGTGTGGCGCTCACAGTCTATCGTCTTCTCCAGCTCCCTTACCGTGGCCTCCAGCTCACTGATCCTGGTGTTTAATGCAGCGTTCTGAGATTCCAAAGATTTTTTATTATTATTATTTTTATTATTAGGCACTCCCGTTTTGAGCAACCAAGCTTAGAAGACAGCCCGTACTCTAGACCTGTTTTATAAGGCATTTAGAGGAGTCTGAAACGTCTCAAGTGTGTCTGCCTTCACCTGGGATATGGTTGAGGCTTACCTGGGATGTCAAGAAATCAGTTCTCAGTTTTGTTTTCTTGAGCTCCTCCCAGGTAGTGTTGGCAAAATCACTGTTTTTCGCAGCAGAAATCTGGGCATTTTCTACCTGTAAGTAACATGCATTTGTTAGCAATGAAAGTTGGCATTACTCACTTTAGTTTGGGCATGCATTTAAACACAGAAGTGGTCGAGTTTTGCAGTGTGCAGTGTGAAGTTATCTAGGGTTTCGTTCTAATTGAGTCAGAGTAGTTGCAATATCTAAACTAGTTCCAGATGGCAGTGAGCACATCCCTTCCTGTAAAGCCCTCTACCAGAATGTGTAGGGGGAGTTAACTTCAAAAAGCTGAGAGCAACTGGAAGGTAGCTTACTGACAGTGTCATCCTATGTGGAATTCCTCCAGATTTCAACTCTTTCCCCTGGAACAGTAGTAAGAAAAAGGCTTTCATAGAATTAAGGGTCACTTTGACATCAGCCACCAGAAGGCCACTCCTTTCTCTCTACTACCCCACTCCATTTACATGCTTGAAAATTCTAAGCTCCCAATTGCAAGCACTGCTCTAATGCAGATTTCAAACATGCCCACCCTTCGCTGACCCTTGGCCAAGTCAGTCTGATGCTGCTTCCAATGACATTTGACTGAAGCTTTGACAAATGAAGGTTCTGGAGCCTGAGAACAGATGCGGAACATTTCTTCCTCCCCATCTAGTTTTTGTCTGAGCCACAAAAGGCCTCTTAAAGGTAAAGATTCCCTTGCTCGAATTTAAGCCAGTCGAATCTGACTCTAGGGGTGCGGTGCTCATCTCCATTTCAAAGCCAAAGAACCAGCGCTGTCCGAATACGTTTCCGTGGTCATGTGGCCGGCATGACTAAACACCAAGGCCCACGGAACACTGCTACCTTCCCACCGAAGTGGTACCTATTTATCGACTTGCAATTTCTGGCTTTCGAACTGCTAGGTTGGCAGGAGCTGGAACTAGAGATGGGAGCTCACTCCATCATGCGGCACTCTCAGGTCTTGAACTGCTGAACTACTGACCTTCCACAGCCTGCAGTTCAGCGTCTTAACCACTTGAGCCACTGCAGCTCCTAAAAGGCCTCTTAGGAGGTAGTTATTGGGTGACATTAGAGATGGCACTAGGAAAGGAGAGGAAGTATTACTTAATGCTTCCAAGCTCAAAACCTACACTGTATCCAGCAAGCTAGAGCCACCAGAAAAGCGGCGATCACTCACTGGAAACAAGCAATACCAGCTCCAAACTGGTATTCTAAGGAATGGCAAGCAGACGAGATTGAATTTTTGTCTCTGAACACCTGTTGGGATTTCTGGAAAGGGGAGCTGACCTTACGGGTCAGCATGGAATGGGCATCTGCCAGGGACCGGAGCCCAGCAGCAGGTCCATCACTGACACTTGGGCCTTCTGTCCCCACCAGGAGTGGAAGATCCCTCCAGAGAGCCCTGCAGTGTTACAGGGGGCATCTTCCATTTTATACTGGAAGTTGCAGCAGTATGACTTTCTGGCATTCCTTTTTAGACTTGCTGGTGCAACCAGAACTTGAGAATGCAAAAGAGTCACATTCAGCATTTGCTTCCTGCAGGAGTGTGGTGTGAGAACCCGAGGGGGCAACTAGGTCCTTAATAGGGGGGGGTGCACACAATGACATCTTGCCCAATCCTGGAGCCAGCTCTGAGTCAGCATTACATTGTGCAACAGCAGGAGAAATCAAGAGCTGAGATCCAATTTCAATTCTCTCTGGCCACAAGGATGGCCAGCGTGTGCCACACCACAGCTCTGTGCGATTAACCTTCTGAACAGTAAAGGGCCAAAGGCGCAACTCCCACTGAACAAAGGCTGAATTTATCCAGCCTGCTCAGTTAACACCGACAAGTGTGGCCTCGTGCACCTCACACACCGCCTGCCCTCAAGTCACTCACTTTGCATGCGAATTTCTGTTCCACCTGCTCTTTGTAGGCTTCAATTTGATGTTCCTGCTCTTGCCGGAGCGCTTGGAGGGCATCCAGTAGTTTACTCTGAAACTCCTGCTGATGGCCAGACTCTATTTCTTTTATCTTACTCTCATAAAAGCTCTTCTTCCTTTTAAGTTCCTGGGAGGTGGAGGAAAGAGTGCAATACAGGAGAACCATTTAGCAAACTTGCCCCCCCCTTTAAAGTCCTATCTCAAAAAAAGAAATTAGATGCTTGTTATTGGCACAAAGACCTCCTCTCTCTCTCTCTCTCTCTCTCTCTCTCTCTCTCTCTCTCTCTCTCTCTCTCTCTCTCTCTCTCTCTCTGTGTTAATTTAACAGATTAGAAAAATATCAGAAATGGCTTTTGCAGGGCTGCAGACATTCATATCAACATCAATTAATTTCTTTTAAAACAGCAGTTAGAACAGATCATATCACGTACTCCCAGGGTGGTGGACATGTTAAAAAATAAATAAAAAGGGAGCCACAATGTCTTAGAGCTCACAAATGCTCCTGTGTCTCCACAATAAAGTCCCACGGAACAGGTCTCATTCTCAGGCCTCACGAACGGAGCGGCACTGTGCTGGAGAAGGTCCTCTCTCAGACACACCAGGCACCTGCTGTGCCAGAATATTTTGTCCACCAAATGAGCCTGTATCCAAAAGGGGGGAGGTCAGTGCAACTGGAATTTGGGAAACCGAAGACAACTGACATACATCTTTGTGAAGGTTTTTCAGGAACATTGTTTGTTCTTGCAAAGTTTGCATTTGGTTCTCCAGATCAATCCCCTTCAACCTCTCATTCTGAAGCTGGTTTTTAGTATCTTTCACCGTCTTCTTGAGCTAGAGAAGGAGAAACATTATTTTTCACTGTACTTCAAGTTGTACACTTTCAGCCACACGTTTTAGATCTTACGGCTCAGCTTCTTACGGAGGTTATTTGGTCCTCTGACTCGTGAAGATCCTTCTGCAAGCTCTGCTGTCTGCTCAAAGCTGTGGCCAAGTCAGCCTCCCTGGACCGGAGCTGAGCATCCAAGTCCCGTATCTGAGCAACTGCCAGGCTCAAGTCGTTCTCTTTCTTACAATTCCTACAAAATGAAGGGATGGCAAGTATAGGAAAAAAGGCTATATACTAGGCGGATGCAACTTTATTAATTAAATTCAACAGGGAAAAGTGATTCTGGCCCCTTTAGATATATTTTTTGGATTTTGAGAAAGAGGGCCAATCTATTCCATAATTGGTAGGGTCTAATCAAAGTTTTAGGGCCGCAGTGGCTCAGAGGTTAAGACACTGAACTGCAGACCAGAAGGCCTGTAGTTCAGCAGTTTGAGACCCTAGTGCCACGTGATGCAGTCTGCACTAGTCTCTGGCCCCGGCTCCTGCAAACCAAGCAGTTTGAAAGCAAGAAATTGCAAGTAGATAAATAGGTACCGCTTTGGTGGGAAGGTAACAGCATTCCATGCACCTCAGCGTTTAGTCATGCCAGCCACATGACCATGGAAATGTCTTTGGACAGTGCTGGCTCTTTGGCGTTTGAGCAAGGGAAACCTTTACCTTTAATCAAAGTTTACTTTGGGTTCATCATGGTTAACATCAATCTTCTACAAATGGAAGGACTGAAAATCATATTACGTTTGGTAAAATTTGCCTTTGGGGTGAATATAATGTTACAGAGTTGTGAGATTTTGTTAAGCCAGTGGTTCTCTGGGAAGGCAGGGGTTCTTCTCTTTCATCACTTTCAAGACAGGCAGCACGACACACCTGAGTAAAAAAAAAGGTTGCCTGAAAAATGCCCTGCCCTGGGTGGCCCAGGCGAGCCTGGACTTGGATGCTGGGCCGGATGGGGAGTCCTTGGCGGGGAGTCCTTGGCGATGTAGCATTGCTAGGCAGAGGCAGGCCAGGGCAACCCACTTCTGAATGCCTCTTGCTCTGAAAACCCTACGGGGGTCATCGTATGGCAAGCTGTGACTTGATGGGAAAGAGAGAGAGAGAGAGAAGTTGACCCATTAAGGGAAAAAAACTAGATTTGAAATTGTAATTGATAACAACTTGAAAGGATACTGATAAGAGAGAGAAATTGGATTTATACCCCACCTTTTATTCAAAACTGAGATAGTGGGAGAAAGCTCAGGAAAGAGACACGGGACAAACAACTGACCATCCATTTGCCAGCCTTTGGGAGAGAGACAGGATACAGGAGGCTGCAAACACATCACAGGGCCCTAATAAGAGCTGAGGTTTGGGTTGGGTGAAACTCCAGACCAACACTATGCGCCAGCCTAAGGAGAAGTGCCTACCAGTAAGTAATATTTTGTTGTTTTGTGAAAGCCACTTTAAAACTTATTCCCACTGGACGCCTAGCCTAAGAGGAATGCCTTTTTGGGGGAAAAGGCATCCGAATCCAAGAGTCATGCAAACTGTAAGTTATTTGTGGACCAAGTTCAGGTGTTCAGTATCAAAACACAGTTTGTTTAAAAGGCATGCCCGAGCCATTCAGCCATTTCTCGTGTCAAAGAAATCAAACCACTAGTTATTTCTAACAAAAAGAAAATGCCCACAAGATTCCCCTCTAAGCCAGAATGACCTTTGTTCACAAAGTTATGGCACCTGCGAAGTCAGAAGCTTTCCAAACAAAGCTATGAGTTATCCAACTGAAGACATAAGATGAGCAGGAAAAGAATTCCAAGCTGCCAAAAGCCACCTCTCTGCATATTCTAATAGTATATTTGTGTTTTTAGCCAAACTTTTGAAATTGATTTTTGAAACCAAAAACCAAGCAAGCAGCAGTGAAGCCCACAAGAATTTAAAGATGGAAAGTTGTTGATAGTAGAGGGGGAGTGTCTGCAGTCTTCAATTATATCGCAAGCAATTACTGTTCCTTGAAAGGTTTTATGAGGATTGCATTCTCAAGTGCATTGTGAAGTACAGGAAGACCAAGAACTGCAGTCTGAAGATCAACTTTACTGCCAGGTTAATGGATTTAGGACAAGCCCATTTTCAGACTCTTTTTCACAACAGAAACCTGGTAACACATTTTTTGTCTTGGGTTCCCCTCCACACACACACATCCACACCAATGGCAGTAGAACAGCTGGGGGGGGAAAGCACTTTAAGGAGCTCTTATGAACTTGGTTAACTGTACAGACAAACTGGATTAAAGCTACTGCAAGGGAACTGTAGTTCTGTGTGAGGGGGCCAGAGATCTCTCTCAGAGATTCTCAGCACCCTTATCAAACTACAAGTCCCAGGAGTCTCTAGGGGAATCCCTGGCAGTTTAACCCAGGGGTCCCCCAATGCAGTGTGCACGAGCACCATGGCATCCGCTGGCAGGTTTCCAGGCACCCACCAAGTGCTTTGAGAAAGTGGGTGGGGCCAAGTGGGCTCCTGCCCAGCAGGGCTTCTGACTGGTCACTGGAGATCTGATTGACTGTGCAGATTAAAATAACATTTCAGTCGCAGCTGCCATCACAGTGCCAGGGCCGGACCGTTATTGTTAAATTTTAGACTTGACGGGGGCGCCATTCTGGCTGGCCTCATCCCCTCCTTGATCTGCGCAGGAAGCCTCCCTTGCTGGCTTCTTGCTCTGTCCCTGGCAAAAGACTCCCCTCTTTGCAGCCCCCCAGATAGAAAGAGAAGGAGGCGGGGGGGGGACAGGTGTGGGGAACAGCCCGGGATGACGGGAAAGTGCCACTCATCCTCTGCTGCCCCCGCGGTCTCTTTGGAGCTCCTTTTGCAACCTGGCACAGGCCCACTCCCCCTCACCTCGAGCGATCCCACCCCCCGCATGCATTTGCAGCTCACCCCCTTGGCCCGCCCGCTGCGGCTCCAGCACCCGCCCCATCTTGCCCCACACAGGGGGCCCCCAGAATGTATCCTCACCTAGTGGGCAAAAAACCCTGGGGCCGTCACAGCACAGTGCTGGTTTTATTCTCTGTCAATCTTCTTTCCCAGCATGTATTTTAAACACCCCTATTCTCCCCTGCCTCTGGGAGAAAAGTAAGCTGCGGATATCATGGGCTGGAGTGTGGGCGGAGTGAGAGAGGGATAGTCCAGGTCCAGGCCAAGATAATTGCAGAGTGCCTCCACTTGCCTCTCCGTCCATCCTGTGGAGTGAGCGTGTTGGGGTGCCAGCAATCTGTCATGGGCTGGAGTGCGGGCGGAGCGAGAGAGGGATCGTCTGGGTCCAGTCCAAGATCCAAACCAGGAGGGAGAGAAACGGGAGCCAAGTAACAGAGTCCAGAGCACAAACCGAAAGCGTAGTCGTCAAAGCCAGAGTCGAGGAGCCAAGAGGTCAGAGCAGGAACCGGGAACACGGGCGAGGTGGGTGCAGAGCGTCATCAAGCTGACTAGTTGCTGGCACGAGGAGTGGGGAGTACCTCTCCAGGGCTAAGGACCCTTCCAGGGCTGTTGTCAATTAGTGACCAGCATGTGTGTCCTGGCTCCTCTTAGAACTCAGGGCTGAGGGACCGCCTGTTACGCAGGCACACCTCTTGCCGTTGGGATGCCAAGTCCCGTGGGCAATGGTCTTGCAAACGGGCCACCAGTAGGGATAAATCAGGGGAGCTGTCCAACATGCATTGTTCCGCCCCAGCTGTTGCCGGAGCGGGCTCCACGGCTTCATTCTGCCAGAGCCGGGAGCTCATCCTCAGCAGTACTCAGGACTTCAGCTGGGGCTGGGAGCTCATCCTCGGCAGTACTCATGACACTATCCCCCACAGGGCCCCCCCAGCAGATGGGCCTGGTTTGTCTGGGTATGTCTCGTGGAAGTGCTGGACCAGGGCCGGGGCATGGAGGTTGTCTTCGGGTTCCCAAGACTGGTCTTAGGGGCCATAGCCTTCCCAATCCACAAGGTACTGGAGAGATCCATGATGGTGCCAGGAGTCCAAGATCTGGTGGACTCTGTACTCCTCCTCGTCATCCACAAGGACTGGCAGTGGTGGTGCAGGTGGAGTAGGCCGAGAGGGATCAGGAGGGGCCATCAGGACCAGCAAGGACGGAACACAGGGTGGATGCGTAGGTGGGAGGGGAGCTGCAGCTGAAAAGAGACAGGATTGACCTGTTCCACGATCTCATAGGGACTGATGAAGCAGGCGTCCAGCTTCTGGGACCGACTGGGGCATCGCAGGTACCAGGTGGAGAGCCACGTGTGATCCCCAACTTTGAGCGGGGGGCCCTCGTGCCATTTTCAGTCAGCCGCCAGCTTGTAGGCTTCCTTGGCTTGCTGGAGCTGCTCCTGGAGTAGGGCTTGGAGAGCATGTAGTTCGTGGAGGTGGGCGTCTACCACTGGAACGTTGGTGGGTAGCTGTACGGTGGGGAAGTGGGGAGGGTGTCCATAGGTCGTGGTGAAGGGGGTCATTTGTGTTGATGAATGTACCGCGTTGTTATACAAGAACTCTGCCAGGGGTAGTAGCGTGCACCAGTCGTCTTGTTGGTAGTAAGAGTAACAGTGGAGGTACTGTTCAAGGGCGGCGTTTGTACGTTCTGTCTGTCCACCATCTGTGGATGGTAGGTGGAGAACAAATGAACTTGGGTGCCGAGTCCAGAGTGCATAGCTTGCCAGAACCAGGAGGAAAACTGTGGACCGCGGTCCGAGATTATGTGGGTCGGATGGCTGTGCAACCAGAAGACGTGTTGTATGAAGAGTTGTGCGGTTTCCTGAGCCGTGGGGATCTTGGCACAGGGGATGAAATGGGCCATCTTAGTGAAGAGATCCACTATTACAAAGATGCAAGTATGACCACAGGATTGAGAGAGGTCCATAATGAAATCCATCAAGATAGTGTCCCAGGGCCCAGAAGGTGTAGGCAAGCGGTGTAGTAATCCTGAGGGCTTGGCAAGAAGGTTCTTGGCTTGCCGACAGACATTGCAAGAGCTGACATACCGGGCAATGTCTGCACATACTTGGAGCCACCAAAATGCCCGTGTTAGGAGGTGGGTTGTTTTATGTCGCCCAAAGGGCCCTGCAGGGAGAGAGCCATGGGTCAAGCACAATACCTCTGTGCAAAGGGGCCTGGGAGGCACATAAAGGCAGTCTTGGTGTAGCAGGAGGCCATCTCGGGTGGTGAGTTCTCCTGCTGGGCCGTCCTGAAGGTCTTGCAGGCGTTGTTGAGCCCAAGGATCATTGCTCTGCCCGGTATGCACATCATCTGTCAAGGCAGAGTGGCTGGAGGTGGCCGCAAAAGTGGGGGGCAAGATGGGAGTGGCAGGGCAGTCAGAGCAGGAGCATATTCCAGTTTGCGGGAGAGGGTGTCGCCTTTTTGGTTCTGCATCTGCAGGATATAGGAGATCCGGAAGTTGAATCAGGAAAAGAACAGGGACCACCGGATCTGTCTTTGGTTGAGGTGACGGGTGGTCTGAAGGTGTTCTAGGTTCCAATGGTCCGTGAGCACCTGAACAGGATGGCGGGCCCCTTCGAGGTAGTGTCTCCAAACTTCGAAGGTGGCCTTGATGGCCAGTAGCTCCCTCTCCCAGATGGTGTAATTCCTTTCAGCTGTCGTCAGCTGGCGAGAGTAGTAGGCGCAAGGCTGAAGAGGCTGCGTAGGGGTGTCCCACTGAGAGAGGACGGTGCCAATAATGACACTAGAGGTGTCAGCCTCCACCGTGAAAGGGAGCTGGGGATCGAGGTAGTGCATCAATGGCCCCGATGCGAAGCAGGTTTTTAGGATGGCAAAGGTGTGCTCGGCCTCGGGGGTCCAGAGAAACGGTTCTTTGGGCCAAAGTAGCCGAGTTAAGGGGGAAATTAATGAGGCGTGGGTGGGGACAAATTGCCTATACTAATTAGCAAATCCAGGGAGCCATTGTACATCTTTGCGGGTGCAAGGGGTCTGCCAAGTCAGGATTGCTTCTATCTTTTTTGGATCCATGAGTATCCGTTGCGGGGATATAATGTGGCTGAGGAACTCGACAGAGTGCAGACGGAACACACATTTCTCCAGTTTTGCGTATAGACCATGGGTCCGAAGGCACTGGAGGACTTGGCGGACGTGCTGGTCAGGGTTGTCAGAATAAATCAAGATATCATCTAAGTAAATGATGACAAAATGGTCAAGTAGGTCTCATAAAACATCATTCATAAGCCTCTGGAAGACCATAGGTGCGTTGGTTAAGCCCAAAGGCATTACTAAGTACTCATATTGGCCATATTGAGTGCTGAAGGCTGTTTTCCATTCATCACCCTGTCGAATTCATACCAGGTTGTATGCACCGCGGAGATCCAATTTCGTGTATACTTGGCCCCCTTTAAAGTGGTTTAATAGTTTGGGGATCAAGGGTAGGGGGTACCAGTCCCGTATGGTGATTTTGTTCAGGGCCCGGTAGTCATTGCAAAGGCAGAGCTCACCGCTCTTCTTTTTAATGAAGAGGACTGGTGCTGATAACGGAGACATGGAGGGCTGGATAAATCCTCTTGCCAGGTTCTTTTCCAAGAAGTCTCATAGAGCCTCCAGTTCAGGTTCCGCCATGGGGTATAACTGTCCTACTGGCAGGGGTGCCTTGGGCACCAAATCGATGGTGCAGTCATAGGGTCATGGGGAGGAAGCTGGTCAGCTCCTTTCTCTTCAAAGACATCAGCGAAATCCCTGTAGGGTGGCGGAAGACGAGAATTATCGGCCAGGGTGGCGGCGGCCAGGGTGGTAGCCGAGGTTTGGTGTGGAAAAGGGTCCGGGAACTGTAAGTCTTGTCGGACCCAGTCCACCCTGGGATTGTGGATCATCAGCCAAGATAAACTGAGGATTACCAGGAACCATGGCATGCAGGCGACATCAAAGCATAGTTGTTCACGGTGTTGTTGAATGCAGAGTGTGAGGAGACAGGTCTCCTGGGTCATGGGGTCTGAGCGAAGGAGACGCCCATTGATGGCCTCTACCAGGGTTGGTACATCTTGACTGGATGAGGATTTGATGCTGCTTGATAAAGGCGGTGTCAATAAAACAGTGAGTCGCCCCAGAGTCCAACATGTCATATACAAACAGCCATCATTCATCGGGCAACTGGAGCTTAATAGGGATTAGAAATGGTCCTTGGTCCCTAGTTGTGAGTTCAGAGGACCCAGCTAAATGCCCCAAGCTGGTGGGTCCAGTTAGGCATGGGAAAGATTTTTTACTGGTGCTTGGCAGGGCAGCCAACAGAGAAATACCCCCCCTCTGCAGTACAAGCAGAGGTTTTATGTTTGGCGGCGGGCCTTTACTTCCAGGGTTAGGCGTGGCTGAGCCGCTCCCAGCTGCATGGGCTCACCCTCGGTTTCGCTAGTACCTGGGGTCGCCTGGGTTGACCAGGGTACTGAACGGTGTGTGGTTTGCGGCACACGGGTGTTGCTCCAGGCCTGCCATCAGCTTTCCAGGCGACCATCGACATGGAGGCATAAGGTTATTAAGCCCTGTAGCGTTTGGGGGTGGTCAATTTGAGCAAGCTCATCCAAGACTTTGTCAGACATCCCTTCCATGTACTGGTCCAGTAAGCCTGCCTCGTTCCAGGCTAGGTCTTGGGCCAGAAGCTTGAATTCCGTGGACTACACAGCGGCAGGGCGTGGTCTTTCAGGGTGTGGATCTTATGGATGGCTGCCGCTGCTTGTTGTGGGTTTGCAGAAGTGGTAGACAGGTGGGTGAGAAACCCCTGAAAATCAGACAGTAGTGGAGTAGCCCATTTAGCAGCCTGTCCCTTTAAGAGGCTGATTATGAAGCATACTTGGTGTTGTTGGTGGGGAAATACCGGGCACGTAGTTCAATATACAGTTTACATTGTGCCAGGAATGCTGGGAACTCCTCCACATCACTGCAAAACTTTTTTTGGGGGGTTGACTGGGCACCTTGGCACCAGGATGGCAGCGGCGGCGGCTTGCTGCTGTAGTCGCAGGTGAGCAACCCCTTGCGTGAGCTGCTGCGCCTGGTTCACCAAGTCAGCTTCTTGCAGAGTGCCTCCACTTGCCTCCCCGTCCATCCTGTGGAGCGAGCGTGTTGGGGTGCCAGCAGTCTGTCACGGGCTGGAGTGCGGGCGGAGCGAGAGAGGGATCGTCTGGGTCCAGCCCAAGGTCAAAACCAGGAGGGAGAGAAACGGGAGCCGAGTAACAGAGTCCAGAGCACAAACCGAAAGCGTAGTTGTCGAAGCCAGAGTTGAGGAGCCGAGAGGTCGGAGCAGGAAACAGGAACCGGGAACACGGGCGAGGTGGGTGCAGAGCGTCGTCAAGCTGACTAGTTGCTGGCACCAGGAACCGACAGGGAGTGGGGAGCGAAGTACCCCACCAGGGCTGTTGTCAATTCGCACGTGTGCCACACATGTGCCCCGGCTCCTCTTAGAACTCAGGGCTGAGGGACCGCCTATTGTGCAGGTGCGCCTCTTGCCACCGGGATGCCAAGTCCTGCCGGCGCTGGTCTCACAAACGGGCCGCCGGTGGGGGCGAATTAGGGGGGCTGTCCATTGTGTGTTGTTCCGCCCCAGCTGTTGCCGGAGCAGGCTCTGCAGCTTCATTGGGGTTAGGTGTAGATTCTGCCAGAGCCGGGAGCTCATCCTTCGCAGTACTCAGGACTTCAGTTGGGGCTGGGAGCTCATCCTCGGCAGTACTCATGACAGCGGAGTCTTGTGAGCAAAAATTCTACTTTGTGAGCTACTGGCATTGAAGTTGTGAGCGAGCGATTTGGCTCCTGCATAAATTAGTTTGCTCTGGAGCCATCCTTCCTGAGCTAAGACAAAAATGTGTGAGCCGGAGGCTAAAAAACTGAGAGCTAACTCGCAGTAACTCAGCTTAGAAGGAACACTGCCGCTCTGCCTCTTGTGGCAGCCATTTTGTAGTTATGCCCCCTTGCCCTGTGTGAGAATCCCAAGAGTGCCCACTGGCTCAAAAAGGCTGGGAACAACCCCCAGTTCAACCAGTATTAAGACCAGTATTTGTCTTCCTAAACATCAAAAAGGCCAAGTTCATGACCACCAAGAAGAGAAACGTCAAATAACAGTTGACAGTGAAGAGATTGAATGTGTTGGAGGCATTCACTTTCTTAGGATTACAGGTCAACCAAAACAGCAAATGCAGTCCAGAAATAAAACGTCAAATCACGCTAGGTTGCACAGCAATTATGAGCATGAATCGAACATGGAAGAGCAAGGACATCAGCCTAGCAATCAAATGCAGATTAGTCTGTGCTATTGCGTTCCCCATGGCTGTGAAAGTTGGACCATGAAGAAGCAAGACAGGAGGAAAATTAACTCATTTGAACTGTGGTGCTGGAGGAGACTCCTGTGCATTCCTTGGACAGCAAAGGTAACAAACAAGCAAGTATTGGAGCACATAAAACCAGACGTCATTGGAAGGAAAAATCATAAAACTGTGAGTGACTTATTTCGGCCATGTCATGTAGAAGAACTCACCAGAAAGCGCAATTATGCTTAGATTGGTTAGCGGCAAAAGGAAACTGGGCTGCCAAAGAAAACAGTGGCTAGACACCATAAAAGTCAACATCAGCCTGAGCATGGAACAACTCAAAGAAACGGTACAAGATCAGAAAACGTGGAGAGGTGACCCATAGAATCACCAAGAGTTGGATATGACTGAATGGCTAACAACAGCAAGACCAACTTAAAGGCATACTTTAGATTCACCTTTAGTGGCAATGCCCACAACCATTATTCCAAGAGATATTAAGGGCCAATACATTCAACTTGCTATCAGAATGTGCTGCTAACCTATTCTAACTTTTTGTCCAAATGATACAGTTCCTTTTAATGCAAATTTATTACAAAATTTCCAACTTTCTACCTCTCACATGGCAAAAACTAGGCACCACTCTGAAGTGCGCTCTCTCTCTCTCTCTCTCATTGGGTGAATCTGCAATGTTGCCACCACAAACAGTGTTAAAGTAGTGATCAAGTTGATGTTTGATAAGAAAGGCAGCATGTATGTCAATCCCCCCCCCTCCCCTGGAAAAAAAATATTCCCAGGAGTTACTGTGCAGAGCAAAAGTAAAGATGGAAAAAAGTGGGGTCCCCAACCCACAGTAGCTACAATATATGCACTTATTTTTGATTTAGGTACTTAATTTATATTCCATGTTTCTCTCAACTGGGACCCCAAAGCAGGGTGTGTCCCCCAGGGTGGTGCCAGCCCAGTGATTTTCAAAAGTGGGAGGGACAAGGTGGGGCCTTTGCCCAGCAGGGCTTCTGATTGGCTGAACTTATTCAAAAAAGGATTGCTTTTGGCAGCCGCTGCCACTACAGCACAAGGGTCTTCACCCAGTGAGCAAGTGTAAGTTGTGGATATCTGTTTTGTGGCTGCAGGCTCCAAGAGGGTTGGACATCCTGGCTTACACCCTTCTCCTTTACTGTGTTATCCTCACAACACCCTTGTGAGGTAGGTTAGGCTGACAGAGGGTGACTGGCCCTAGGTCACCCAGCCAGCTTCCATGGCAGAGTAGGGGTTTGAACCTGGCCCTCCCATGTCCTAGTTTGACACTAACCACTATCCTAAGCTGCGCAGCTACTCTCGCCCCATCTGACCGTCACCGACACAGTGTGGCCTCTTCTGACGTCATTGTACTGTTTTCACTCCCTCCCTCGAGACCACAAGCGCTTATGCCAGAACGAACTCTTGCTCATTGTAAAAGTCCTCCTAGACTCCTGTTTATCTTTTAAAACTAGGTCAGTTCCCTGTCTCGTCTTCCTTTAAACACTCCAACGAATGAGACGAAAGGACCTCAAGGACCTCACTCTTCGGCGTTCCCGCTCTCCCGGAGCCAGCTGCCTTTCCCTCCCCCGCACCCTCGGCGGCGCCGGCGCCTGAAGACGGAGGGCGACCCCCCCCCCCCACCCGGGGCTTTCAAGGCAGAGGCGGGCTGCCGCGGCCCTCGGGAGGGGGAGGCTCCTCCCTTCCGAGGCCTGAGCCGGCTTCGCTTCCGCGCCCGGGGGAGCTGGGGGAGCTGGGGCCGCCGCGCGCCGCCTTTCCGGCCAGCAGATCTGTGGCCAGGCGGAGGGCGCCACCGCCGGGGAGTCCCTGCTCCGAGGGTCGCGGCCGGGCCCGGACTGACCTGTCGCGCAGCTGGCGGTGCTGGTCGCGGAGGGCGCTCAGCTCCAGCTGGAGGGCGGCGCGCTGGGCGGCTTGGTCGTCGAGCAGGCGGCGCACCTCGGCCAGCTCGCCCTCGTAGCGCCGCCGCAGGAGGCCCCCCTGGCGCCCGCCGCCCGCCGCCGCCTCCTCCTCCTCGTCGTCGTCCCGGGCCAGGCGCCGCTCGAGCGCCGCCCTGGCCGCCTCCCGGCCCCGCACGCCCTCGATGTAGGCGGCCAGGCGGTCGTTCAGCTCCCGCAGCTCCTCCTTCTCCTGCAGGCGGCTCCGGCGCCGCGGGCTCCCGATGGGCGACAGGCCGGGCCAGGAGCTCTGCGCCCACCGCCCCCCCGCCGGCGTGGAGAAGCGCAGCCCGGCCATCCCCGGGGACGCCGCCGGGCCCCGCAACCAACGCCCGGCCGCCGGGGGGGGGGAGAGAAGGGGGAAGGCCGCCTCCCGCTGCGCAGCCCCGCGCCCGCCCGCCCTCCTGGCTCCCGGCAGGTGCGCAAAGGCGCGCCGAAAGAGCGGGGGAGGCGGGGCCGGTGCCTTTTACGGGGCCGGGCGGGCCGGCCAAGCCCCCAGCCGAGCGCCCGTCTGCAGCCGCCCGCCCGCCCGCTGGCAGGTCGCTTCCGGAGGAGGTGGAGAGGCTCGAATTTAGCAGCCCCCCCACCCCACCCCCGCTCGGCCGAGACACCCCCCCCCCCCCGAGCGCCCCACTGTTGGCCCTCGCGGTGAGGGAAGGGCTTATTGGCCGGGGGGGGGGGGAGATGTGCGTGACAACAAAGCGCATTTTCGCGGCCCAGAGGTTGCCCGGGAGGAGTGGCTGCCTGCCTGCCTGCCTGCCTGCCTGCCTGCCGGGAGACCAGGACTTGGCCGCAGGTTTTCGGAGAGAGGGGAAATCTTGTCCTCCGTCCTGCGGGCTCCCCCGCTGGAGGCGACCCTGCAAGACCGCTGACCGGGGCTGAACGAGCACCCCGCAAAGCAGCAGCAGCCCTGTGCCTGCCGCCCCCCTCCCCCCGCGCCCCGGGAGTGAGGCCCCTTGAACTCAGCACATCTGATTTCCGAATAAAGAAAGAAACCGTTGGGTGTTTGGGCTTCCTTTGTTGTTGCTGTTTGAGGAAGAAAAGAAGTCTTGCAGAAATAGTGAATGGTGAGTTAAAATGTCAAGAGGACAAATGTGTGCTTGTAAGCCTGGCAGCCTGTCTTGATGCTTCTGTTCTTGCCACAAATGGTACTTGGAGAGGCTTCTGCAGATGGGGGCAGAAAACCTGCATTGGTTCCAGAAATTGACACAGTGGGTGCCAGCAGCATATCTGTTGCAGGGGAGGGGAAACAGGCACCAGCACAGAAAAAGCCCCACCTTATGCCGCTGCCCATCTTATTTCAGCCAATATTGGCACAGGTGCTAGGGCAGGGCAGGGGGTCCCCAAACTGTTGGAGCCGGCAGGCACCACTGGAATTCTGGAAAGGGGGGGGCAGGTCAACCACAACAGGGCCGCCACAGGAGGCAGAGCCAACTGCTGCAGAGGGAGATTGTGCATAAATCTAATAGTAACTCCTCAGCATTTCAGGCAGAAGTTCTAATGAACAGAGTGCTGTTTAAAATTAACGTATTGCTTTAAAATTGTTTTCCTGCAACTCTGCCGCTGACCTTCAGCCGCACAGCGAAGATCCTAGTACAGCTGCTGCTGTACCAGTTTTTTAAAAGCTGCACAGCCAATCAGTCAGAAGCCCTGCTGGGCAGAAACCTCATTGGTCCAGCCCACTTCCTAAAGACACTTGCTGGGCACAAGGAAAGTTGTTGGTGGGTACTGCGGCGCTCATGGGCACCATCCTGGGGACTCCTGTATGAGGGACTCAGACAACGACTACTGGTTTAGAGGGAGGGAGGTTGTCCTTCAGGTACTTTGGTCCCACACTGGCTGGAGCTCTAACAGTGCAGAGTCTTCTTAAGCAGACTTATACCCTTCTAAGTTCACAGAAGTCGATGGGCTAAGAAGAGTATTAACTCTGTTCAGGATGGCTCTTTAAAAGTCATAACCAGCACTTTGAATTGAACCTGGAAATAAATGAAGAGCCAATGTAAAGCCTTTAGCAGAGGTGGAAGAGGTGCTGTCTCTTTTTAATTAGTGGAAGCATTCAGGTGGTCTTCAAATATGGCCCCACACCCAATGCATTGCAGCAGTCTATCCTGGGGAATGCAATTTAATAGCTGTTCCACCAGTTACCCGTTAGAGGGTTCTCTCTCTCAGGCTACCAGTGTGAGCAGCCAAGCGAGTTAAAAACACACACAAACAAACCTGGTGGAGTAGGAAAGGGTGTATGTGGGTGGGGATTCAGAATTTTACTTTGTGATTTCTGGCAAATATCAATGGTAGCAACTCAATATAAGGTTTACTCCTAATACAAGGAGTAAACTGAAGAGTGGTGAAGAAGCACTTGCACAATGATGCTTTTGGACTCTGTGATTTAGAACTCACAGGCAGGGTTTCTGCACCTGCTCGGAGCATCAAAGGCTTTGTGGGGGTGTCTCCTCTGCCCCATCAATCCTAGTCTGCACCATCAGGATTTAATTACCCTGTACTTAAAGGGCCAGGTTACAGCTAGCTGTGAGTGGGTGGGTAGACTGGGACTGACACAACACATCTATTGCAGAGGGACCCGTTCTAACCTAGTTTCAGAGTTTACAGTCCTCCCTTTAGTACCCCAGCTCTGTCCAGAGAGCCAGTGTGGTGGTTAGAGCACTGGACAAGGATCTGGGAAACCTGGGCTCAGAGCCCACTCTTTCATGGAAGAGGAAGAAGATTTATACCGAAGGAATCCCAGAGTGCCTTACAACTGCCTTCCCGTCCTTTCCCCTGTGACCAAGGTCACCCAGCCGGCTTCATGTGGAGGAGTGGGGAATCAAACGCAGTTCTCCAGATTAGAGTCTGCCCCTCTTTAACCACTAAACCACAGCTGGCTCTCGATGCGTGCTGCAGAGTTCCTTGGGAAGAAGGGTGAGATAAAATCTCCTAAATAAGGTAATAACACATTGGCACCCTGCCATCAAGAGCTTTTGGAGCCTGTGAAATTACTCTGAGCTCCATTGTAGAGTCTTGAGTTTATTCAGCGCAAGCCGGCATAGGCTCGCTCCCAGCACTGCATCACTTGGGTTTCTGGCCTCTTCTCCATTAAAGTATAACTGGAGTCCCGAAAAACCTAAAGACTACTGAAATCAATTGCAGCATAAGCTTTAATGAGTCAGAGCTCACGTCATCAGACGCATGGCGTGTTTGTCCTTTAGGCAGATGCACTTACACTAAAAGCTGCAGACAACAGGAAGGTGACAGGGTGGGAGGAGGTGTTATACATTTTGCTGCAATAAACGGTGTTAAGTCTTTAAGGTGCTGCTGGACTCCTGTTTTAGGTTGCTGCTACAGATCAACACAGCGACCCATCGGGAAGCGTCTTCTCCAGCAGACTCTCAAGTGCCAAGGTTAGCGAGGGTGTGGTATTTTGGGGAGGACTGACAACCTCACTGCCTTTTGCTTCCAAAGCCTGTGGAGGAGTATGCTTTTTCAGGGCCGAATTCTGCAATGACCAGCATTATTTTGTTGACAACCAGGCTGAACGATCAGTCTACTCACTTTTCTATAGCCTGTCCACGTGTGACTGTGTTAGTCCTCTGTGGCCCTGATGGGGAGAGGACAATTCATTTTCGATCAAGCCTGGTCCGTGTTTCCTTGTCACTCACAGCAAGAACTATTGCCCAGCTTGATATAAGGATATGGAGTTTTTCCTGGCATGGAGGAAAAAAACGATGGGCAAAGTTGTCCAAAGGCTTGGCTGCTGAGTGGCCAAAAAAGGCCGTATCCCTCCTGACAGGCTAAATTCATGATTGGGGACTCAGCAATCCCACCCAGAGGGAGGGCCATGATGGGGTGCCACAGCAGTCGGGACTCTGCAGGTCTCAGGACCTGTCAGTGGTGTGGCTGATGGTGTGAGGGCCATGTGGAATGGCGCCTTGCCCCTGAAAACAGCACTTAGCAAAAGTGTGCTTTGGTTGTTTGGAGGAAGACAGGGGCCGTGTGTTTGCACATTTTAACATTTATTTTCTTCATGGCACCCCCCTCCTTTCTCCCCGCCCCCCCCCAAGCTGCTTACATTGTGAGGCGGGTGGTGTGTGACTGGCCCAGTGTCACCAAGAAGGCTTCCACAGAAGAGCAGGGATTTGAACCTGGGCCTTCCAGAGCCTAATCTGACACTCTAACCACTATACCATACCACACTGCCTCTTTTCTCATCTAGTATGGTTCCAGATGACCAGGAAAAAACCCTCCTGTGTCTGTAAAAGTAGTGAAATTGGACCCTGACTAGCAGCTGAACCTTTGCAAAGCTCAGCAGGATCAGCTACTGATGTCTACAGGCCACCTTACAGGTCCAAGATTGACACAAAAGCTGGCTACCCTGCTACACCTTGTGGCTCTAACTTTTTCTGTTTTCCTGGGATGCATTTTGGGTAGAGGAGAAGGATAAGAATATACAAGAATATCTCTAAAATCACCCTCTCCTCTCTGCACTGCACCCAACATCTTGTTTAATTAAGAAAATAGTCACAAGCGTGTTCATATTTCCCAGAGGCGAGGGGGCGGCCTCTCCCCCCCCCCAATTCTTTGTCTTTTGCCTGGGATCCCTTTTGAAACCAGTCTGCCCTCCAAACCACCTGGTCTCCTTATGACGCGAGAACTTGCTCACTGCTTTGTAACAATGTAGAACATCAAGGTGTTGGGATTAAAGCAAAACCAGATGTCGCGAAGGGACTAACCGGGCAATCCCGCAGAGAGTTGCACCCTTGGCCTTAGACGTGAGTCCATCTCCGCAGCGTCTGTCTACAGCCGTCTAGATCTTCCGCTAGAGGGCGCTCGGTTCCCAGGCATAAGAGCCGCCCTGGCGGCTCGCGACAGGTTGGAAGCGGCGCAAACACATTTCAACCAGAGCCCTTTCCCGGGGTTATGTTTAGTTCCCGGACACGTATTTTTAACTTCGGTGGCGCGGATGGAATAACTGGGCATTTTCGCCGCCTGTTGATCCAGCCGCCGGGCCAAGCTTTCTTTGGCCCGTAGAGAGCTCTTTCCCAAAGGGACGCGGCCTCCTCCCCGTCGAGGCGGGCCGGCGGCGGATTCCCTTGGGCTGACAGCGGCTTTTGGGGAGCCTTTTGATAAGTGGCCCAGCCGCACCTTGGCGGAAGCGGGGACTGTGGGCGGCTGCCCCGCCGGGCCACGGCGCTTAGCGCAAGCCTCATTCTCCCCGGCCGCTCGCTTCGAAGGGTTTCCCCGCTCCTTTGGGGGGACGGGGGGCTCCAGAGGGCCGCCTCCCCGAGAGAGCCGCAGGTAAGGAGGCGTCCTTCTGACGCGGGGCGCGCTTCAGCGTCGGGGGGTGGGAGGCGTCTCCCGGGTGGAGGCCGGCAGGCAGGCCGGCCGGCCGGCGGCCACGTGGATCGGAAGGCTGGGAGCCCCGCGAGCTCCCCTCGGGGGAAGGCGGACCGCAGCCTTGCCGGTGGCTGTCCGTCCCGATCATCGGCGGTAGGCTTGACGCGTCCTTCCCAGTCCGTGGACGGCCTCATCCCCGGGCGGGCCCCGGGGACAGCCCCTGGCGTCCGCAGCACCGGCAGGCCGGCCCGCCCGGGGGAGCGGTGTGTGGGGGGGGGTCCGCCTGGGCGGCGCAGAAGCAGGGAGGGAGCCCGGGCTCGCTTGCGCCCCGCCGCCGAGAGCCCCCTGACGGGCTGAGCCCGCCCGGCTTTCCCCGCTCCCCAAACCGACGCGGAGCAGCGGGGCCCCTCTGCGCTGCGGGCTGCTGCTGTCGCGCCGCCTTCGGCCGTCGGAGTTTATGGGAGCCCCCGCGCTGCCTCCGCTCCTTTCAGCCACCGGGTCTGACGGGACCTTCTGCCGACGTCGATGGCCGTCCGAGGGGGAGGGGGCGACTTCGCAGTCCCTGCGGCTTTGCCCCCCTCCTCCGGGGGCATCTGAATGTGGCTTTGAGCGGCGCTTTCCCGACAATGTGGCCCGACTGCGCGGTGCAGACTGGCCCGCAGTTCTCCTCCTCCTCCTCCGGGGCACGGGAGCCGCTGGCGTCGGGGGGGGGGTTTCCCGGAGAGGCTGGCGAGCGGCGAGCAGGTTGGGGGGGGGCGGTGGGCCCCGGGCGGGCGGGCGGGCGGGGGCGCCGCTTTTCGCCTGGCCTCCTCGGGGCGGGGGAGTGGCAGCCACCTGTGCCCCGCCGCGACGGGTGCGAGGAGCAGGCGGCGCGCTCTCGGGCGCCCAGGTGCAGAGGGCAGCCCCGCGCCTGGGCCTTGCGGGGCTCCGGGTGGCTCGGGGTGGCCCCGGCCCCGGCAGGCTTCCCGGCGGCGGGGGGGGGGGGGCGCCGCCGGGCGCGGGGGAGCTAGCTGCCTGCTGCCCTTGGTCGGCGGGGCGGCCTCCTCGCGTGCCTGCTGCGGGGGGAGGCGGCGGCGGGCGGGTTTCTTCGCCCGGGGGGAGCGGCGGGTGACTCGCCCGGCGCGTCCGCCAAGGCCCGGAGGAGCCCCTGTGGCGCCGCAAGCTGCCGCCAGCCGCATCTCCCGCGGAGGGGGCGCCGCGACTCCCGAGAGCGCCTCGGGGCCGGAATGGAGGCGCTGCTGCAGGACGCGTGGTGGTTGGGTGCGCGGACTCTCATCCGGGAGAAGCGGGCCTGATTCCCCGCGCTCCTGCTGGAGGGTGACCTTGGGCGAGCCGTGGTCCTGGCACAGCCGCTCTCGAAAAGGAGCCGTCCCTGCCCGCGCTCTCTCAGCGCCACCTGCCTCCCGGGGAGGGGGGGAGGGAGGGAGAGGAGCCTTGGATTGGGAGCTGCTCTGAGGCGCCCTCGGGTAGTGAAGGGCGGCGGGGTATTAATCCAGTCCCCTCCTCCTCCTCCTCGCCACAAGTCCTCCTGGCTCTGGCTGTAGGCGACCTTTGCGGGGGGGGGGGGGCGTATCGGAGGAGGGACCCTCGGCTTTGGAGGCGGGGCGAAGAAGGAGGCTTAGTAGGCGGGGCGAAGAAGTTGAGATTCCGGCCCAGGTCTTGCTGGTGTTTGGCTGCAGCAGTCAGGGCCTCCCTACCTCTGCACCAGCCGTGTAGAAGGTGTGGAGGAGGAGGTGCTCCCCTTCCCCCAGGTGCGTGGAAGGGTCCCTGGCTGTCCCTCGGGGGAGGGGAGGGGAGGGGGCAGCAGGTGTGGCTCCGGGCGGGGGGGGAGGTGGCTGAGGGAGGTGACCCCGGCAGGCCTTCTCAGTATGTCCAGCCTTGATGCGATTTACTATAGGGACTTTCTAGATACTCTCAGCATAGCAACTGCTGGATTCTTCTTTGTGGAGGTGGGTGGAGGAAGAACGTTTGCAAAGTGTGTGTGGGTGCACGCACCTATGCAGAATGCTTTTTTTTACTTGTTATTTTTCAACAGTTCATTGCTTCTGTGCAGGTTCTGTTCTCATGTTTGATTTTAGAAAGCCGTCGGCAGCCTGTCCTGAGTAGGTGCCTGGTCACACAGACGGGTGCAACGGAGAACCACTGAACGTGAGGGAGGGGAGCTGGACGGGAGCGTTGCCTCGAGGAGGAGGCAGCCCTTTCGGTGGCTGTTGTGTTAGTCCCTTGCGACAAACACATTGTGGCACTGGAATGGTGGCCACCTGATGCAGTCCACAAAGGTCTTTGCCATGACACATGTGCTGGTGTTTTAAAATGTTTCTCTGGGCCCCCAGTGTGGATTAGGGCACAATGGAGAAGCATTTTGAGTGGCTGAATGCCAGCAGAAATACGTGCCCCTCGAACGGAAGGCTGGAAGGGCCGAGTGTCCCGCTTGCCGTCTCCCGCCGCAAAAGGTGCTGCTGCTCCTCAGCCGGAGAAATGCAGCCAGGCGCCCATCCGCTCTCCCAGGCTGTTGCCAGTTGGAGAGCTGATTCAGTATCCCATTACAATAAAGGCTTAAACAGAAAACAAAGGAGATATGTTTCACACTAAGTCAAACCAGTAGCTTTTATTTCTCCATAAATTCTCTGCATTTTTCCCCCCACCACAAGTAAATAAATTAACCTGGCATCTTGCACTGAAATAGTGAGCAGCCCACAAAAGGGCTCCTCTGGGGCTGTTTCACTAGCGGCCAATGGGCCTCCTCCAGAGCAAGTGTGGAGGGCCGTTCCCGTGGCATGCAGCAGAGCCGCCAGCATGGCTGGAAACACCGGTAAACGGATACTGATGTCCCGGGGTTGGATTCTTCAGCTGGGAAGCAGGCAAAAGTGTTGAAATAGCTTGGCAGGTCTTCTTTTATTTTCTTTCCCTTCTCCTTGGCTCTGGGGTATATATCTGGTAATGGAGGGAGGGGTGGGGAAGGTTGCTGATTTTGATAAACGGGCCATGAGTATGGGGGGTGGGGGACACACACTGAGTTATGACTCCTGCTGCCCGCTTCCTTCAGCTCCCCGGTTCTCTTGCCCTAATTGGAACACCCTCACCCCACCATGCCGTGCTCATGTTGTTCTCCGCGAGCCTGCTTTCCTGGCCAGCACAAACCTCGGCTGTTTGGGTTGCACTTTTTCCAAAGCCCAGCACGGCCTCTTTACCCAGTTTGCTTTAGTCATTCGGATTCTGGCAGGGTTGCGCTTGACTCTGTTTGTAGCTGTGGGGGGAAACCCTCATCTGTTTTGCGCTCTCTCTCTCTCTCTCTCTCTCTCAAAGGTGCTAGAAGATGGCCAGACCCACAGGGCTCAACTGGGAGATCACCTGGTTCACAGTCCTTACCATCTGTGCTCATCGACAGGTAGGCAAGAGCGGAGCAGACTCTGCTGATGAATGTTATGACAAAGCAGGAAGCTGCTGAGGTGGCCGTTTGCTTGGTTGTGCTACTGATGCCAGAATCAAAGGCAGCCGTGTATGAGAGCCCGTGTGGTGCAGTATTTACAGGGTCAGATTAGGGTCTGGGAGACTCAGCTTTGAATCCCTCTCTTGCCATGGAAGCTGGCTGGGTGACCTTGGGCCAGTCACCGCTCTCAGCCTAGCCCGACTCATAGGGTTGTTGGGTGTATAAAATGGAGGCCAGGAGGAGGAGGAGGATGGAAGCTTCTTTGGGTCCCACTGAGGAGGAAGGCAAGGCACACCTGAAGTAAGTCAGCAGAGAGGCAGCCAACTTTCCCCTTAGCCTCGATGTCTTTTTGGGGAAGACGGGGACTCTCTATCTTGCTGGGCCTGGGTGGTTGAATCCCCCACTGCCTCCAGGGGACTCTGGACAGTGTGCCTGGGGGGAGGGGGTTCTCCATATTATCCTCTGGTGTTCAGATGCCTTTTAAAGAACAACTTCAGCACAGTTGCTCAATACACAACCCAAGGCTCTTTGAATGTCTGTCTGAGTTCTCCAATCCCAACAGCAAACCCTCCATTTTCCTGTTCTGTGGCCGGGAGTGGTGCCAGGTATTTTTGCACCTGAGGCGAGGCTACCTTCTGGCGCCCCCTCCCCCCCGATGTGCCCACCAGTTTTCAAACATAAATGCATTTTAGGAAGAATGAAAAACACAAAATTTGAAATTGCTATTTTCTTTTTTTTTTTTTAATTGTGAGAACAAGTAATACAATCTCTGCTTTTCTCTCTCCAACAGAAAAACACAAATCACAAAGCATTTTGAAAAATCCTGTTAATTGTGATGCTGAAATTTAAATCTCTTTAATGTTCTTATTATAAGATATATAATAATTTTTCCTTCTGTATTTTTGCTATATTACCTACCGTTTCTAACAATTCTAACCCCTTGTTAACTCAGTCGGAGTCGCATATGCAGGCACCACAAAACATCAGTCATGTGGACCCCCCACGCACAACACAGTGGAAAAGAGCCAGAGTCCAGTAGGGTCCAGACTAACAGAATCTGGGGCAGGGGAGGACCTTTCATGGTTTCATTAGTCTCAAAGGTGCTCCTGGCCTCTGACTCTTTTCTGCTGCTACAGACAGACTAACCGGGCCGCCCATCTTGATCCCCCTCCACACAATACAGTAACTGCAGAGCTTAAAATCACAACACCACGTTATGAGCCCGCCTTATACCTAACCAGACCACTGATCTGTCAAAGGCGCTATTATCTACTTTGACTGAAAGCCAACTCGCCAGGGTCTCAGGTTGAGATCTTTCACATCACCTACTTCCCAGACTTTCCAAGTGGAAGCACAAAGCATTGAACCCTAAACCTTCTGCACGTAAAGCTCATTCTCTACCACTGATCCATGCACACTTCCCAAAAGGTTTTTTTTAACATGCTTGAGCATAAGCCCTGTACATCTCGCAGGAACCTGATTAAAATTAAAAAGTAACATAACTTCACATTCCCAATAGAAGCCACACCCACCAGCCTTTATCTGACAAAGCACTTGGAGAATTGTCAGGGGGATGTACTAGAAGGAAGGACAGGATTGCCCATTGGAAGCAATGGGAGAGAGTTGAAGGCCCATTGGAAATAATGAGAGCCAGGAATGTCAATTGACTTGCATGGGCTCCATGGGCCTTCAAGTCTCACCCATTGTTTCCAATGGGCAATCCTGTCCCTTTTAGTGCATCCCTCCACCACAACCTCCCTCTGCGGCCACAAGTCCATTTCTGCGGTCACTGGGCTTGCAACTGGCTTTCGAGCAAGTCAGGTGGGGAGGAACGCGGGGCGAGAGCTGGGATTGGCCAAGGGGGGAATTTCTCTCCAAATCAGAAAGAGGGACTCCGCATTGTGTCAGTAGTCACTGGGCAGATCTGCTGCCAGCAGCTTGGGCGCAGGTTTCAAAGCAGAAGAGAAAATTGTCTCCAAACTTGGCTTCGGATCTCCCCCCCAAACAATCCTGTAAGTGATCCAAGAGCACCTGGAGTTGCACATTTCCCCTGCCACATTGAGCGCATCGTATCATAGCCTATAGGCATGACCTGATCTGTAACTCGCCACCTTGCACTCAGTGAAAGGAAACTGATAGATCAGTGCATCCATCAAAATAAGAAGGGTGCTTCAGATTTCAGTCTTAAGCCGTCCAGCCGAGGAAGAAGGCAGGAGCTAGAATTGGGTAGAAGGGCCAATATTTACAGTGCTGCTCACTTTGGACAAGGAGGGGGGAAGACAGCCAGATAAGGCGATCACTGGAGGCAGAAGCGCTTCAAGCTCTGTCGTGTACAGCGGGATCTCCTTCTCGAATGGTGCCCTCCCGCTCTGACGCCCCCTTCGAGGGAGACCCCAGGCTGGAGCCCTGAGACTCGACGGTCCTCCAGCACCGTCTTGAATGCAGCTCGTTCCCTCCAGGCAGAGGGGGGTGGGGGCGGGAAGTCCTCCCGGGGAGGAAGGCCTTGCCTCCCTCTCACCAGCCGCATCTTCACATGGGAGGAAGAAGCTGAGCTGTGCCCATGGAAGCAGTTCCCAGGTGCGAGGCCCCCCCTCGCCTGGCTGCCCTGGCACACGGCCACGCTCTGCCCTCCCAGCACACGGCAGCTGGGCAATGCCACTGCAATGATGGGGCGAACAGGCGGCCCAGCCCGGATGGCGGCACCAGCAGGAGACAACAGCACCTCTCTCCCCTCTGGAGCCTCGTGCTGAGCCCCTGCCCCTCTTTACGCCCCCAGCTACGAAGGCGCTCGCCTGGCGAGGGAGGGGTGGGGCGGGGGATGTTCAGTGGCAGGCTGGTGGCGCCCCATGGACGGCAGCCCCCATAGGCAGCTGCCTTACCTTGCCTATATGAACGCATCCGGCCTGTCTATGGCTAACCAAATCAGGTTGGGTCCAGTGACCCATGAGTAGAAGAAAAATAGCTGATGGCACAGTTTGGCAAATGTCTGCTAACTCTAGTGTGCCATAATAGGTTCTGTAGCCATCTTCATGATTCCACAAGATCTTGTACAAGAAGGAGAGCAATTCTTGGATTTCATATCATGTTTCTCACGCAGCACACTAGTGCGAGATTGTAAACTGAGCTGTTCCGTGGGTGGAAAATGTATTTGGCATCCAGTCCAGTGTTAGGCTAAACAGCAGTCTGCTGCCCTCAAAATCCTCCTGCCCAGGATCTCCATGGCAGAACTGGACACTTTGCTCTCTTCTTTAAACAAAAACTTCTTTGCTTGGTTTCCCTTTTTATTGCAGAAGTATTGTAAAATCAGTGAAAGTGGCAAGCAAGAAGTAATGAAAGTGTTTGAGCTTGAAGGTTGTCCAAGTTTTTATAACTGAGACATTTTGCCTCAGAATGTATCTGAAGGTTGTCCTAGTCTTTATAATTCAGACATTTTGCCTCAGAATTTATCTGAAGGTTGGGCTAGTTTTTATGACTCAGACACTTTACCTTGGAATTTATCTGAAGTCTGCAAAGAGTATAATTTGAAAGCCCATATTAACACTGCTCATCCCAAAAGGAGGTTCAGTGATGAATCTGCCAAGTGTATTCTTCAATGAAATATTTGGTTTTATCATTGACATGTTTCCTCAGTGACAGCATTACCACAAAGCTTATGCAAGTTCCTGCAGTTCCCCTGTGACTAATGGCAGTTATTTAATTAGTGTTCCTGGGACCCAAACAGCTGTTGCTCCCATTTTGGCGGTGGGGGGGGAGTGACGATGACGCAAGGGCCGAGAGGAAGCAGTGCGATGCTTTTATGGATGAATTCAATGCCGGTACATGCATTTAAATGTCCTAGTTGTTTTGATTTTGAAACAACAAATCTAGTCGCAGCAGGAAAGCGGAAAACAATTTGCTTCAGTATTTTATTTCTGAAGTACCATAGCATTCGTGCTGCCATGCTTTACTGAAACGTTTTGAGGGCCAGTTTTTCCAAATAGTCATACGATATCGAAAAATGATACAGTAAAATAAGATTGCAAAGTGGCACTAAGGATGGACAGAGAACTGACAGGATCAGTTAGGGCCTGCTGAACTTAGAATATGTTGCAGTCATTTGGAAAAAAGTAGGAGATCTCCTCCTCCCTGCATCTCATGCAAATTGTTTCAAAGGCCCCGCAAAGGCATGACTTCTTGGACTGCAGAGATGGGAGTTAAAATCCCTACTGAGCCATGAAACTCTCTGGGTTTCAAGGGCCCAGTTGCACACTATGTGAGCTTAACTTACATCACAGGGTTGTTGTGAGGATAAAGTGGGAGGGAGGAAGAACTGTGTGTACTACCTTGAGCTCCTTGGAGGAAGAGCATGATAAAAAAAAATGTGATAGATTTTGGTGAATGTGTGCATGCAAGGTTGCTGTATGTGTGTGACAGGAGGACATCTCTGAGCACTCTGCCATTGGAGAGTTTGTCTTTGTGATGGGCTGCACTTTAAAAACTCGTATGTGCTGTATAAACATGTAGTGAAGTGTGAAGGGTTAATGCCTCACAGAGCCAGAGAGCCTTGGGTGACAGGCTGCTCAAAGGAATTTGATTGGTTAGTGTGCCTTGAGCAGAAAGACTTGGGAACTGACTGCTGAAGAGAGCTCAATTTGAATTTATCCCTGACTGAGGAGAGATTAGCTCTGATTGAGGAGAGTGTAGCTCTGACTGGGGACTGGGAAGATTGGCAAGAAGGAGTGGGAGGATAAGTGAAAACCCCCATTCAGGCCAGGAAAGGGGATAGATCTTCTAGTGATCCCTGCTGTATTTGGAGAAGGAATTTGGGGACTTGGTAGTGTAGCCCTGCCTTCTGGAACCTGAAGAGTCAGTTAAACTCAAGAAAGTGAACTGGAATGTTTAGGAAACACTGAAACCAAAACCTTTCCTCTCTAAGAATCTAAGACTTTGTGAAATGCTTTAAAACTCACATGCTGGAAATGTATGAGCTGGAGATTACCTCAGTTATATTTGATTCATCTCAGACATTTTACCCCCTGATTTCACCTGACTTTCCCCCCTCTACATTGAATATAATATCTTGTTCATTTTTGAATGTTCTAAAGCCTCTCGTGTGCCATTTTCAGAAGTTAAGAGGTGATCTTGTCTCTTCCCTCAAGTTCCTGCACTGAGCCAGCAGCAAAAGACAATTAAGTGACAGGGTGGGACAGTGATAGGTCTTCAGAAAAGAAGAAAAGAGATAAAGGGGCTGCTCAGCTAGAAAGGAAGGGGAAGAAATGGAGGGAAAATCCTGTGTCTGAGTGAGGGGATGGGGCTAGGTTGTCATGGCCATCCCTTGTGAAAATTGTGCTGTACATGGTCCCACTTTAGTCACTGCTCATTCACATTTCATGCTTAGCCACAATGGACTGCACTTTAAAAGCAGCCCTCCACTTGGCTGATAACTGTGGCTTCTAGTCTACAGAACACTGGAAAACCTTCTCCTACCCCCTCTGCTAATATTTCATAAGTGTAAGTGATGAGGGGTGTAGCACTGCACACCATTGACATGACAGTTCTCCTCTGAAATCCCACAGACAATCAATACCTATTAACCCTCAAAACCAAAAAACAAAAACAAAAACCCAGCACAGACTGATATTGTGACACTCACAAGTGTACCTCTCACTGATACAAAATGTCACATGGCATGCGAAGGGAATGCGTTTAAACCGCCTGAAGGAGCATCTCCTTCTCTGTGTCCCTGTGCACCGGCTGCGGTCATCAGGCAGCCATCCGTTGGCTCTCCGCCACTTAGGGTGGCCCGTCTGGCATCTTCCAGGGCCCAGGCCTTCCCCACCATGGAAATGGGCTCCCTGAAGAGGTGAGAGGGGCTTCTTCCTTGGAAATCTTCAGGAGGCACGGTTAGGTCTGCCTGTTTGCCAGGGCTTTTGAGGGGGGTTGAACAGCAGGCATCTTGTAAGGGGGTCGCGGAACAGAGAGATTTGGGGTTCATTTTATTTTGGTTTTAACTGGACATGTTTTTTCACTATTATGGTAAGCTGCCTTGAACCACAAGGAAAGGTGGGATTAAATGTGTATATGTGTGTGTGTGTGTGTATATATATGCAAAGGAACATTTAACACAAGCTGAAAAGCAGCATTGAATCTGTTTCTGATTTAATATTTAAGGTTGTTACTGAAAGAATATTAAAACAATATTTGAAAATCTGTCTATGGAAGGATCTGGTTTCCAGGAATTGTCAGTTTGTCATGCTTCCTGTCTGCTAGAAACTCAGCGAATGCAAACTGGCCCAGCTGAACTTTAAAATAGTGTTCAAAGTGCTCTTAAGGTTGTAATTACCCCGTTGCCGCTGCATGCTAACTGTTACCATTGCTGTCAGTGTGGCCGATCCCCATTGTTTAATAACGCCGGTTTATAGGGCTAAGTAAGTGGAGTGTTTGTTTATGGGCGGAAATTATGCCGTACTTCTCTTTGCTGTGCCAGAAATCTGGAGAGTTAGGCAGAGTGATTTAGGATGTTTTCTCCTGTCATGACATATTGTACTTCTTGCAAGCTGTACAGAGGCAGAGGCCAGAGTTCTGGCCTGCAGAGGCACACCCTCCTGAGGTTTTCTTGCTCAGAGTCTCATAATTTTTTAATCCCACATTTGTTGGCACTCACAGTGTTATAACTGGGATCCTTCAGATCTGGAGATAACTGAATTGAATTGGTTGGCCTATAGCAGGCAGTTGGATTGGTTGGTCCATGTTTCTCTGCCATTTTGTGGACACCCAAAGACCAGATTGGCTGGGATTCTTTTATAACCCTTTCTGTGCTGTGTCAGATCCCTAGGTAAGAGCATTCTTTGGTCCTAACAAATAGCCAGGGCTGTTTCTTTTAGTTTGCCTTCTCCAGGCTGGCCTCTCGTCTTCCCTTATCTGATCCCCACATTGCTCCAGATGTGCTCATGGAAGTTACCCAACTGCCATTGAGTTTTGTAAAGGAACCTTCTCTACCAACAGGAAAGTAGTTTCTATACCATGCCATTGTCCCATGTCTTGAAACAGCCTCTTAAATTCATGAGAATAAAGTGGGGTTGCCAAGTCTGGGTTGGGATATTCCAGGATATTTTTCTGGTGTAGTCTGGGAAGAGCAGGTTTTGGGGAGAGAAGGTACCGGACCTCCATGGGATATAATTCTGTGGATTCCACCAAAGCAGACATTTCCTCCAGGGAAACTGATCTCTGTTGTCTGGATTTCGTGTGTATTTCCGGGAGATCTCCAGACCCCACATGGAGGTTAAATCATTTGAAGGACTATTTGGTGGGCTATTTGGTTTTATGTTAAGCAACAAATGTGTCTGTAAGGATGGTCATGAGTGAAACTGAGACAGAGGCCAAGTTTCATGTGAACAACAGCTGTTGTGTAACTCTGCCTAGACCCCTGGCAGTTCTTCCTTTCTTCCTGTTCTCTCTAGGCTCTAACAGATGAGACAGCAATTAGACAAAATGTGAACTGTAGGCCATGCAGCCTCAGCTTGCCTCTGGGCCATGCAGGGAAGGAAGAGGGAATTTAACCCATCAGTTTCCACTTAGTTTTGCAATTAGACTGCTTCTCGCTTTGTTAGCATATTAAAGGATGAAAGAACTGTTTTTAAAAGTTGCATATTCTTTCTCCTGTAAAACAAAACAGGGAGTCTATTTTCAGATACAGAAACTGAGTGTAAATCAAAGGCTTAAACCGCCCGCCCCTGCACAGTCCCAAGGCAGACTGAGGCGACTTGAGACCACAAATGGCCTTCAGACTACCTTTCTAACAAGCATTGAGCCTGGTCCTACTGATTATAGGGATCTCCCAAATAGTTATAGGGATCTCCCCCTTCCCAAAGCAGACACAATACAGGAAGTTTAATTGTGAGAGGGGGATTTGGGGGATAACATCAGAAGGCAAAAGCCCAGCCTCGTGGCTTCTCTAGGTGGATGACTTGAAGCCTATCTTCAAGCTTGCCCATGAGGAGAAAACCTTTGGTAGGGCTTGCCTGCTTTTCACATTCCCTGTTTATCCGCCTGCTACTCAAGGCTCTCGTTGTTTGTTCTGTTTGGTGCTGGCTTCCTGAAATCCCAACGTCTTGGCCTTCTGCCCCTTGCCTAAGGGTACCAACCTCAAGACAAGTCCCAGAGTTCTCCTGGAAGTCCAACTGATTCCCATACTTCAGAGATCAGGTCCCCCGGTGGAAATGGCAGCTTTGTCATTGTTTCCCAGCTCAGCTCCCTCCCCTCCACAAACTCCTCTCTCCCCAGGCACCACCATCAAATTTTGAGAAGTTTCCCACGCCAGAGTTCACAAGCAGCCCTATCCTTGTCAGGCTGTAGGTGACTGATGCCGAAGATTGTCAGAAATAATGACGGGCGGGCCCTGCCACGCCTGCTAAAGTGCCCTTCCCTGCTTTTGGGGTGTTTCACTGCACAGTGCTAGCTTGAGGCTGCACTTTCTGGAAGAAAGACCTCTGTGCATCCCTTTTCTTAGACTTTTCTTCAGTGCTGTCTCTTCACTTTCCTGGCCCACCTGGGAACTGAAGTTGAAGGGACTGGAGGCCTTGAGGGGCTTTCAAGCCCCTGTTTGGCCAGTGCTGCCCAGTGCATGTGTGAGCGTGAGTGGGGTATATCGGCTCAGAAGTATGGGATGTTGTCTTCCTGGATGACAACTTTTGCACATGTGGTGCACTGTGCTCACTTGTTATATTTTATTGCTTTAATGCAGAGTAGAGTTGGACTGAGACCATAACAGCTAGATGTGGGTACACAGAGGTATACTGCAAGGTGTCCTCTTGGGGCTCAGTTCAGCAGTAAATATTTCCTGGCTTGCGCTTATAGATGCCTTTGCAAGATTGCAAAGATGTTGGCTTCCGTCCCTCTTGGCTGATTCAATGTGAAATCAGCCAGCTTCCAAAAAGGCTTTTATTGTTCTGGTTTTTTTGAAGTACTTATTTTATCCTTGTGTTGTGAATTGTCCGGGTCACGCTCTTGCCGCAAAGAGGTGAGAGGGTAATGGGAATAACACCCACCTTGGAGGCACTGAAATGGATTTTCCCGGACTCGGTCTGGGCAACTGTTTTTTTGTTCCCTTCTGTTGCATGGCTCTACTGAGGGTGGAACACTCCTCTGCAGCTGCAGAAGGTTAAATGTGATCAGTGGTTCTGCCATCTGCGTAACAAATACGGTGATGTGTCTATTTTCAACACAGGGCTGGTGCCTCTTCTCTTTCTTGGGTACCCAGTTCTGAAAGGTTTCAAAGTGTATATTTTCTATTTGCTGCTCCCTCATCTTTCCAACAGCATCTGCATAAAACTTTGTATGCTAGACTGAATGTCTCTGTTGGGTGGAAATGTAAACATTGGGGGTGGGGTGGATAGATTCCTATAGAGTTGCCAGGACCCCCCTTGCTCCAGGGGGGATTTTGGGGGGGGTGTTCTGGGGTGGGCAGGGATGCCCCCAAGCCCCTCCCACAAGCACGACCACCCGCCTGGCCACCCCTTTCCCTCCCCTCCTGCCAGATTTAAAGGGCTTCAGCTGATTGGACCATGTGGCCCACTGATCAGCTGGAGGGCCCTTTAAATCTAGCAGGAGGGAGAGGGGCAGTCTTGGGCTGCATGCTCGAGAATCAGCCCTGCGCACCACGGCCCCCACCCTGCTCACAAAAAGATCCTTTAAAGGGCCTTTTGTGAACCACGCGTGTGGCTCACAACCCCCCCTCTTCCACCTGCTAGATTTAAAGAGCCCTCCAGCTGATTGGTGGGCCACGTGGTCCCTGCTGATCAGCTGAAGTCCTTTAAATCTGGCAGGAGGGAGAGGGGTGTCCAGGCAGGTGGTTGCACTTGGGGGCAGGGCTTACCCCACCGGACAGCTGGCTGGGGGCAGATTGGAGCCCCCAAAAGTGGGGGAAACCCTGCCTGGACCTGAGGGCTGGCAACCCTAGATTCATGACATAAAAAGAGGAAACTCATGGGGTAACATGGGGTTAGCTACTTATGGAACAGTGTCATGAGTGTCACTTAGGGTTGTCGTCCTACAGGTTGGGGCCTGGAGATTTCCTGGAATTACAGCTGATCTCCGGAAGGCAGAGATCGGTTGTCCCAGTGAAATTGGCTGCTTTGCAAGGTGGCCTCCTTCTTGTTATACCCTACTGAAGGGTCTCCTCTCCCCAGGCTCAGCTGTCCAGTTTCCTGGTATTTCACACCCTCCTGTCTAGAACACTAACCTATAAAGAACTGGGGTTTTTTGCTAGCAGAAAGAATTATGGGAGGTCTGTTTTGTCTCATGTTTATCCTGTGCTTTCTCTGAGCAACTCAGGGTGACATTACATGGTGTCCTTCTCTATCAGTTTTCCTTTGCAATCCTGCAAGGTAAGTTGGACTGAGCAAATGAGTAGGCCAAAGTCATTCATTGAGTTTCAATGGCAGCATAGGGATTTGAACCCAAGTCCTAGTGTTGCAGTATAACCATTACGCCATTGTGCATGGGATTTCATTAAACCCTAAAAGAGAAAGAGACAGGGTGGTCCTTTTCCCAAGGAGCTTAGTAGCCAAATGTTTTGCAGTAGGTGAAATAGCAGAGGGAAGGGAGAGGACTTTTTGATGAGGACTGAATGGAAATTAATGCAGGCTGCATGTTCTTAAACTTGGTTTCAGTTTGAAACACAAGGGCTACAGTCACACACACTAAATAATCCACTTTCAATGCACTTTCAAACTGGATTTGGCCAGTTCATACAGTAAAATCCAGTTGGAAAGTGCACGGAAAGTGGATTATTTAGTGTATGTGACCACAGCCAAAGTGAAGGGTTATGACTTCAGTTGAATAAGGATTTGTAGGAGAAGATTGATGAGGTGTCAGGTAGGAGTTTTATGGGATTGTTCTAGACATGAAGCAGCCAGGGAGAATGGGCAGCAGGGAGGTAACTTAAATTTCTTAGAGACCCACAAGATTTCCAAGGTATCAGCTTCTGAGAGCCAACAGTCCCTTCATCAGATGCAAAGTTCCCTTTGTCGTCTTGTATCTGATGGAAGGGAGTTTTGATTCTCAAAAGCTGGTATCATGGAAATCTTGTAGCTCTTTAAGGAGCTACTGGGCTTGAATCTGGCTGTTGTACAGCATGGCTCCCCACCCGAAACTTACATTTCTTATGGTCCAGTCTCTTCCTTCTGCTTGAAGCACAAGATGGAAATGTCCACTTTGGCTGCTTTCTCACCAGTGTACGTTCATCCCAGTTAGAAGTGCAGGTGGCTCTCCCCACTCAAGCATCCTCTTGATGATAAATGTGCCCTTGTTTTACCTCCAACTGACCTCATTAATTAGGTTGACGATGCAGCAGTCTGGTTAAATGTTCCAAAGCACTGTCTCGAGATGCCACCTGAACACTTGGTTTTCCATTGTGCTGCCTGCAGATAGTATTTTGCAGAAAGGAAGCCACAAATGCATTTTCAATACCACAAGTTAGCTTTAATGCATATTTACATCTCCAGTGGGGATACTCTTGAAAATGAGAGAGCAATTAGATTACTGGGAGAATGTATTTTGTTAGTGTTGTGAATCCCATGGGTCCTTCAAACATCCTGTTCACTTACTCTGTTTATAAATCACAATATTTAAAGTCATTTAGACTCTGTCTGTGCATCATGTATGTATATTAATGTACCAAACATTTTGTGAATGAGGGGCGGAAAACCCTTCTCTATTTTATGCTTTTGTCACGTTCATCTGATGCGTTCTACATATGAGATGGAAGTTTGATCATTCTTTTTTGTGCAAAACATTATATTTTTAAAATTTGTGTCCTGCTAACCCCCCCCATACAGTGTATAGTAACAACAATAGGCAGCACAGAAAATGTTTTAAAAATGAAAACAAAATTTAAAAGCAAAATCAACAACTGCCTTTTGCATCCACACACTGTTAAGGAAAGGGTAGCCCAGAATGTGTTGCAAAAGTCCAGCAAAATTAAAAATGTCTTCACAAACTGACTGAAAAAAATGCAGTGATGTGGTGATACAACTTGCTGAGTTCCCAGAGGGATGGAGTGTTCTGGAAGTGCGAAGGCTGAGGACCTGACTGTGCACTATGTTTCCTTTGGGCCCTCCCTGGACCCTGGCCATCAGTGGTGGCTGGCAAGTTCCATACTTGGGACTCCGTTCCCATGCACAAGGTGCCCAGTGTGGATTGGGACAAAGGCGTGCAGAGAGGAGGCTGAAGCCTTCTTCCTTGTGCCACTTTCCTGACCTGAAGTGGCCTTGAGGGGCGCTATTTGCCTTGCTGGGGAATCCATATGTACTGTTGGGGCTGCACATAAGTTTCCTTAACAGGAGCAAGTAGTTCCTTCTCTTCCTGTGGACATTTCAGTCTGGGAAAATGGCATGGTGGGGCAAATGCACTAGCCTCCTCTTCCAAATGTGTCGTTACTCTGATTTGAATCAACCCCCACGTATCTGGGAACTGAGTTCCAAGCATGGAACTTGCAGTGGTGAGTGAGAAGATGGAGCAAAGAAAATCGCCAGGCAAAATGGACTGGACCATATGTGTATGTGTGGGGGGCGGGGGAATTGCTTACCTCTGTGCTGCACAGCCCATTCTGGGTAATGACTCTTCTCTCTCACAGGCTGGCAGAAAACCCTCTAATCTAAATAGTTACATAGCAATAATAACAAAATATAGTTAGGATCAAGGTACGCAAGAAACTCAGACTCCAGCCTTCTCCCTGTATATGCCTGGGAGACCCTGTCACAGGGCCCAATATCTTCAGGGGCTCGGGCATTCATCAGGTGCCTTGTGCTTTTGTGATCTGTCTGGGTGTACAAAAACAGCAGGCATGGGGCAGGTGACCATACGTGGTTGTTGGACTGCAACTGACCTGGTGTGGGCCCTCAGTTGTGTAGTTCTGACCAGGTGTGGGCAATATGTTTGGATTCTCTGGGAGGCAATGTAGAGTATATGTAGTTCCAAAATGTGGTTCCTGTTGTTTAAAGCCACACTGAGCCTTACAGGATAGCACCGGAAAGACTTTCTAGCTACTCTCTTCAGCTCTTGTTCAGCTTTGGTAAATCATGGCTTGTTCATGTTATCTTAGCAGATGCTTCTTTCAGTGAGTTTGGTGTCAGTTCTGAGTGAGTGAAAATTGTGGTTCCCAAGCCCTGTCACTAGCTCAGCGCTAAAGGTCTGTGAGGATGTGTGTAGGCGGAAAGACATTAGGACCATGGTGTAATATTTGGGACTGTTGTTTAAGTGCATGTTTTTATTGTGCTGATGAAATGACCACTGCGGTAAACTGAAGAAGCTTGAGTGTTTTCTACTGTTAACCCTGCTTGCACTGAGATGAATCTGAATGAATTTTTAGTAGTTACTGCCTCGTTCTGTTTCTTCTTCTTGTGGTGTGAATCATTTTTATCTTATGTGCAAGAAACAGAACAGAAGGTATCTAAAGCTGTTTCCACTTCTGCTGACATTTCCCCCCGAGAAATTGTTTTCTCCTCACCCACCTTTCTTGGAGACGGGAAAAATGGAAATATCCAAAAAGCTAATTTTGCCTGTTGCATATAAGTCTTGCAGAATTGGAAATGGTTTCCATTCGCTAATGTCAGTTTTTATTGTGTCACTGAAGAACGTTTTATCAGGTGTTCCAAACTGTATCTCTTGGCCGAAGGCTCCTTGAACTATTGCACAGGGAAGCATCAAAACTCATCATGTGCACGAATGCTGATTTCTGGGGGGGGGATAGAAGCAGAAAATAGAAACCAAAAATAAAATAATATCCAATGGCCGTTTGCCGTGAAACTGTATTTTAAAATATTGCTTTCAAAGCTTGAGTTTTTATCTTTTCTAATTAACAGTACTAAGGAAGGCGCAGGTGTGCAGTGAATGGGGATCTGGAAGTTTATGGCTACTTGTGGCTCTGAGTCCAGGGATATCCAGACTGACAGAACAGTGGTGGAATGTTGATTGATGGAGTGGGTGCACATGTGTTTGGCTAGCCTCTTTTTACTGGAAAACATGTGCTTTAAAGGGAGTTGTTAGTGTTTTAACAGCTTTTTGTAGTAGCCTCGTATTCTTCCTTTAATGCTCAGTAGTAAATAACATCAGGAAATATCAGGCTGTTCTGATATTAAAAGATTAATGAGGTGGATCTCCATTGCGATAGTAATAAAAATGAGTTATGATTGAGGGATGCTCTGAATCAGGGGCACATTGAGCATTTAACTGACAGGTAGAGTTCCCCCTGGGCCACTGGTGGTCAGGAGCCAGCAGAGCCAAGGCCCAGCAACTCTGTACAAGCATCAGGAGCCGCTTGGCCTGGACTCCTCACCAGCCATGGCAAAGGGTGTCATCGGCTCGCCTGCTGTCTCCTGCTGCAGTGGTTCCAGTTTGGGGGGTGATGCAGCAGATGAGCGGAGTGGCCCTGCAGGGCTGCTGGCTTGTAGCCCAGCAGGAGGCACCCCGTTTAACTTGCTGCAGGGCTGTTTTCACTTCCCAATTTTTTCCTGCTGCAAAGACCTTTGATATTCAGTGGTGGAGTTTATGATCTTTGCAAAAAGAGCGGTGGCTACACCGGCAGGTTTAAGTAAAAGCATGCCTTACACCACAGGCGCCTGTGTTTGCACTTAAGTGTCCTGGGTATGCAGTGCCACTAACGCAGAAAAGCAGAAAACTTTCTATATTGCGTGTACAAATATGGAGCCCTTGTGATCAGGGGGCATTCAAAGGGCCATTTCCTATTCTGGCCCATTCAATTATGCAGGTAACTCCTTGTACCAAACTGTTCTTTCTCTAGAGGCTTTTGCATTGCTGAGTTGTTTGCTGAGAAACACAGACTGCTCTGAGGTCTAAGAACTGGTCATCAAGGAGTGTGGGAAAAGGCTTGTAGCAACTTAAAGAGTGACTTATTTTGATGTGGGTTTTCTTGGAATGGAGCCTGCTTCATCAGATGCATGAAACTAGAAGAAGAAGAGGAGATTGGATTTATACCCCGCCCTTCACTACCCAAAGGTGTCTCAGAGCGGCTTACAAACTCCTTTCCCTACCCCTCCCCACAACAGACACCCTGTGAGGTAGGTGGGGCTGAGAGAGCTCTTGACAGAAACTGCCCTTTTTCAAGAACAGCTGTGCCAGAACTATGGCTTGCCCAAGGTCATCTAGCCAGGTGCAAGTGGAGGAGTGGGGAATCAAACCCGGTTCTCCCAGATTAGAGTCCGCGCGCTTAACCACTACACCAAACTAGCTCCTCAGTTGATAGGTATGTAAACTTGCACATGGATGCAGACTGGATTTCAGTACAAAGGAAAAAAGAGATCTGGTCAAAAAAGTGAAAGATCCAAGCAGGGTGGATATTGATCTATGCACAATCCAGGGTGAATTGGCAAAGCAAGCTTAAAGGAGGGCTAGCTCCCCACTCTTGTTGAGCCTGAGCAATTTTTACATGTTCTGCTTGTCTTGATCAATCTTTATTTCAAAATAAAATTATGGGTTGGATCCTAGGGTTCTTTTTGGGCTAAGCTGAATCTTACAATAACTTTTTACTAAGTCATTCTCTGACAGATATTTCATTACTCAAAGAAAGACTTTTCTCCCAGTAGGAAGACTCAACAGGCAAAGCCATTGGATTAGGGATACCAGCTTCCAGAGGGGACCTGGGGATCCCCCAGAATTACTGCTCATCTCCAGACTGCAGAGATCAGTTCCCCTGGAGAAAAATGGATGCTTTGGAGGGTGGACTCTATGGCATTGTGCCCCACTGAGGTCCCTGTCCTCCCCAGGCTCCACCCCCAAATCTCCTGGAGGCTCCCAACTTGGAACTGGCAACCCTAACCCCCCACACACACCAGGAGCCAAGGGAGACCTGGAAACCCAGCATCAGTTCCAGCACAGCTGACAGTTCCAATCCTATGTACTTACTTCCATAGCAATGGGTTCCACTACAGTCCTGATTTAGAGGCCTCTTGACACTTCCAAAAATTTTACTGTTTACAGTAACTTTTTAATTTTAAGAAGAGAAACTGACAAGGCCCTTTTGAGGGGGGAAAAGACATGTCATCAACCAATTTCTGGGAGAGCTCAAACTGGCCTAAATGTTGTGTTTTAAGACACAGGGATGAGTGGGTGGGCAATGGGGCCCATGAACTTTCTTATGGGACAGTGTTTGGTGTAGGGTTGCCAGCCCATGTGTCCAGGCAGGGGTTCCCCTACTTTTGGGGGCTCTGTTCTGCCTCCAGCCAGTTGGCCAATGGGGGAAAGCCCCACCCTCAAGAGCAACCACCCGTGGCCACCCTCTCCCTCCTTTCCTGCGAGTTTTAATGGGCTTCGGCTGATTAGCAGGGCGCACACGGTATGCCAAACAGCTGGAGGGCCCTTTAAATCTTTCAGGAGGGAGGGAGATGGGCCTGTTGCTGGCCACACACTCTGCGAGCAAGGTAGGGGTTGCTGCACAGGGCTGATTTTCCAGCAGTGATTTGCTGCTTGGGTCATAGGTGCATGTGGTACTGCCCCTCTCACTGCAAGCCCCACTTGCAGCCAGTCCAGTGTGCCACCACCCTGTTTGCAGTGAGCAGGGCAGCAGCACACATGCCTGAATCCTAAGCGGCGAATCACCACTGGGAAATCAGACCTTTTTGTGAGCAGAATGGTGTAGCTGATGACAGCTCCCCTCCCTCTCCTCCTGAAAGATTTAAAGGTCCCTCTAGCTGATCAGCGGGCCACATGCTCCCTGCCAATCTGCTGCAGGCCTTTAAATCTGGCAGGAGGGAAGGGAGAGGGGTGGCCACGGCTGGCTGTTCTTATGGGCGGGGCTTGGGGGCATCCCCACCCACCCTCAGAATGCCCCCCAAATCCCCCCACCAGAGTGACGAGGGGACCTGGCAACCCTAGTTTGGTGTAGGTGAGGGTTGCCGGCTCCCTCAGACCTGCTGGCAGGGGATGGGGGGACTTACTGGGAGTGGGGAAGGTATTGCTGGAAATGAGTGTGACGTGCCTGCATGACCCGGAAGTGACATAGGTGCACGGGGGGGGGGGTGATGCTCTGTTTTTTGGGCAAAACTCTATGGTAGAAGATTTTCTACCAAAACCAGGGCATTGTCCTGTAATGTCTCTGACATGCCTACATCACTTCTGGGTCACGTCGGCATGTCGCATTCATTTTCGGCCTTGTTTTCTGTTTGGACGGGGAATTTGGGGGGGGGAGCACCTGAAACCAGGAGAACTCCCACCGGCCCTGTGGGTGGTGGTCTGGCATCTCTTGTGTAGGTGCCTCTGTGTGTAGGGGTGCCTCCTAGCTGTAGTGAATTGTACTTACACATTTTAATGGAAAGATTCCCAAATGCTGATGAAAGCATTTCTGAAATGTTCCTGTGATTTCAGTTGCAGTCTTGTGTGAACTATCTCTCAACTCTGCATTGGCCAAGAATGATGGCGTAGCAGAAGTCTGTGTCGCATGGTTCTTTGCTTATATAAAATATACAGTACAGCAAGCACCTAAATTGTAAACATTTTCTTATACACAATAAAACAGAGACCTTTCGCGCAAATTTGGCATATTTAATGGTTTCAGAGTGGCTGTGTGGAAGGAGACGAACCCCCCAGCTGCAGGAATCATTACGTGTTTTGGCCTGTGTAAATAGCTGCTGCTTAGGAATATGAGGGTCAGGATGTGGTCTCATGCTTCAGGGTGACAGAGCTTAGCTGTCTGGGTATTCTGATTTCTGCCTTTGCACTGAGCAATAACAGCTTATTTGCAAGAAGGAAGGCCAGCTTACTCACTGAACATGTTAGTATTGTTTCAGCTCTCTTTAGTGGGTCCATGTAATCTTTTCATTTGTATGTCAAAGTAGGGGAAAAGTCATTCTAGTGCCTTGGAATCCCTGTTGCTAATTTTTACGCCCTATGAACTATTTTTTTCTCATCTCAGTTGGCCAGAACACAGGCTTAGAAGTTGCCAGCCATAGACACTTTTGTAAATGAGAAAAGTGCTTTTCATTTAAGCTGTCAGTGTTTGGGTGGGTTGATGACTTTGGTACATGATAGAAGGGGGTAAAGAGAATTCTTCTCCCTTTCTTATAATTTTAGAACTTAAGGGTCATTCAATGAAGTTCTTTGGAAACAAAAGGAAGAGTTGTTTATTTCTAGGGGCTTGGTTACAAACTGGAAGCACCCCTTATATACAATCTCACAAATAATAAAAGTAGGATGAAATCATATAACTAGACAAATAGTTCACTGACCCTGCCTGCAGTTTGGCACAATTAGGGAGAACTTGTATGACAAAAAGACTGTGATATTCTGCTGTAAAAGCTAAAGTGTTTATTACTTTGCTGTTTAATTGGGATGTTTGCAGGGAATGGTGGAGGCAGTGGATTTCTGTGACTGCAGTGCTCTTGTTAATTGGCTCTATTGTATCAGCCTGTAGTGCTTAAGAAGTGCTGGAATTTGTCAGACCTGTTCTCTGACTGTCTGATGGAGAAGGAATGAAAGAGATAAAGCCGGGGGGGGGGGATACAATTCTTGTAGGCAAGACCAGCCCCCATTCATAAGTCTTTCACAGGTGGACTCTTCAGAGACAGAGACCAGAGGAATCCTTCCTGTTTCCCTGTGCTCTAGCAAAGACTACACAAGGACACCTCACATTTGAAAGAATTCAGAGCTAATCTAATAAAGCAAAACTCTGCCAAATGAGTGTCCTGTTTAGGGGGGGGGGCCAGAAGGGGCTTTGTTTTTTCCAAATTGAAAATAGCTTTGCCATCTCTTGCAGAAGTCACATCCTTGAGTTGGCCGTGAACCACAGTGGCAAACCCTGGCGACCTCATTTCACATCCCTGGTGTCCAATTAATATATCCATTTTAGCTACTTAGAGATTTTATTTTTTTTATTCTATACATTTAGTTGTAGAGTCATATTTCAACCGTAGCAAGCTTTGTGCAAGCTTTATTGTTGGAGCTGAAATTTAAGCTTTATTAGGATTAAGCGTTTAATGGTATAATTTGCAGCATGTGTTGCTTGTAGAAAGTGCTATGAATAGATCCTCTGTATATAAAATGTATTTGATATTTTATACCAACTTAAACCCAATATGTTATCTTTAACCAAAGGAAATTATAAAAGAGCTATTTTTTTTTCCTGAGGGCTCCCCCCTCCTCCTTCTGACAGCTTAATATCTTAAAACTTTTTTCAGAGCTGCATTTGGGATTAGGCTATTGAGCTTAGAATCTAGCACAAGAAAAATAAAGTACCGCCATAATTTTTACTACTCTTTCGAAATGTCCAAATAATAGTCTGTGGTTGCCTCAGCCCAGCTTCATAATTATGACAAGCAAAATGTTGGCTGGGCAAGTATGTGAATATTTATTTTAATGAAGCACGTTATTTAGTGTCTGTAGACCGTAACTGCATTAGAGATTTATGTACGTGCGGGACTCTTTCAAGTGCTAATAGCGGGGTTTTTTGCATGTATGGTTTATGAATGTGAGCAAGACGTTCCGTACCCTACTCACTTGAAAAAAAGGAGAATGATGTTTATTAAGACTGAATGATGTGTTTTACCTTGTGGCTGAGTTTGCAAAACAAAAATATGTATATATATTTTAAAAAACATCCTGTGTTCCTCCAAATTGTGCAAAAAGTGTGCACAGGGTAGGGGGTGTATTTAACTTACTTAATAAAGTTAGTTTGGCTTTTGAGATTCGGTGGACTGTACGTGTGCTGGCCCGCTTTTTTGGTGTGTGGGTGTGCTTTTGCTGGTCCGTAATGGTAGTGACTTAATACTGGGCTGTCATGGTGTTTTTTTGCCTGTGTAAAATCCCTTTGATTTACTGTTCTGATATGAAGATCGTGTAGTGCTGTGTGTGTACCATCTTATAAAGCGTTCTGTTCCTGCTTATTCTGGAAAATAATTTTACATGGGATTGAGAAAGGTTCTCCCCCTCATGCTCCCAATCTTAAATTGCTGTGAAGTACTGTTTTACAGCATGTCATAAACAATAGGGCTAGTTCCCAAATCCATTTGTGTTATGAATTAGAGTAAGGCTTGTGACCCCCCTGGGTTAAAACTGGACGGGTGGCAACACTGTTTCCACTGTGTGTGCATGTAAAGTGCTGTCAAGTCACAGCCAATTTACGGAGCTGGTTTGCCGTTGCCTTCCTCTGCATAGTGCCCTTTGAATTCCTTGGTGGTCTTCCTTCCAAATACTCACCCTGTCCCTGCTTGGCTTCTGAGAGCTGATGAGAGAGGGCTCGCCTGGGCCCTCCAGATCAGAGCACTGTTTCTACTTCCCTCCCTTTTTTGCAAAGATAATGGAAAGGAAAATGGCATATTGGCTTCCAGGTGTACACTAATCTTGGATCGGTGGTCTGTCTGAGCTGTCATTTTAAGATGGTAGCTGGATGTGGGAGACCATCTCACATCAGTTGTATTTGTTACAGTGTTTGCTGGTCTTGTCCTTCATGGCAGTTTTTACAGCAGTTTTTGCTGTGTTCCGGCTAAGCACTACAGTCCCTGCCTCCAGGCAGTAGGCTGATGCTGTTTTCATCTCAGGGACATGGGACATGGTAGGATTCAAAGTTGAGATAGAATAAGATTATTTTGTTTAAAGTTATTGAGTTATTTTAATTGCTGTATACTTTTTTTTTTCTCTTCACGTTGTATTTTGTGTTAACTGCCTTGGACAAATGCTGGAGAGCATTTCGTAAATAAACAGATCAGAAGTTTTGTCCTTTGTACCAGTTCGGCTCTTGATCTTCCAGATAGTTTTGTAACTAAATAGTTCATGGTCTAGCACAGAGGTGTGTCTGAGATTGTGAATGTCTTTGTTCTCACACAGTGATAATACAAATCCTTCTTAACTGAAATTACACCACGTGCCATTCTTTCTCTTTGGTAAAAAGTCCAGTAGCACCTTTAAGACTAACAAACTTTATTGTAGCATAAGCTTTCGCGAAATACAATCTCTTCATCAGATCCTCTTTCTCTTTGGTGTCTTTGTGGAGCTATACGTCATAAGTAGGACTTTTTTTGTAGAAAAAGCCCAGCAGGAACTCATTAGCATGCTAGGCCACACCCAACATCAGAAACTCATTAGCATATTAGGCCAACCTGGACAGCACAGCTCATTAGCATATTAAGCCACACCCCATGCCTTCCCTTAGCTTGCCAGGCACCCTGTGGCTGTGGAGAGCCTGGGCAAGCCCCCCTTTGAAGGGAAGGGAAGGGAAGGCAGTTTAAACTGCCTTCCCTTGACTTGCCCGGGCAAGCTGGCCCTTGGACAGGCCGGGGAAAGCACAGGGAGGCATTTAAATGCCTCCCCAATCCTTCCAGGGCTCCCCTGGCCCCGCCCGCCTCAGAGTTACAGGGGGGCGTCACTCTCCAGGCGTTCCCTCTGTAGCTACGCATGCAGAGGTTTTGGCTGTAGTGGGCGTGGCCAACTCTGAAGCCAGCCGGAACTCCATTCCTGCCCAAAAATAGCCCTGGTCATAAGCATTTCTCAATACTGAAGGAGGCAGTGTAGTGAAGGGCAGTCCCACACTAACTACCAGGGCTGGCTTGCCCATTAGGCGAGCTAGGCGCTCACCTAGAGTACGCTGGCCCTCAGGGGTGCCAAACAGCACCCCCTGAAAAGCCCCACCACCACCCTAACCAGGCGCCCGCTGCTGCCGCCTCCCCACTGCCGCCGCCAAGAGCGCCCAGCCAGGGTGCAGGAGGTGGCAGCACAGCTCACCCCGCACGCCTGCCCTGGGGGGGGGAAGAGGTGGGGCAGCGTGTACTGAGCGCCCGGCCAGGGTGCAGGAGGCGCCCTGTGGGGGGAAGAGGCGGGGGCAGTAACTCACTGAAACAAGTCTAACATTATTGTGTTTCAAGTTAATCGAAAAGAAGACGTCTAATGCATTGTGATGGGAGAAATTCCCCTTCGGCAGCTCTATGACCTACCAAAAATAACTTTTTTCTCACCTTCCTCCAGGACACCCATGGGTGGTCGAAGAGGAAGGGAAAGGCTTAGTTTCACCCTCCCCCATTATGCGATTGGCACCTTCCCCCGAATGCAGGAGGGTCTCCTTAGCAACCAAGATGCCCCCTTGCCCTAACCTGACAGCTCAAACCACAGCCAGCACCTCACACGAGAAAGGCAAGGCATCTTCCCCCGCCCTTTCCTCCCTCCGCTTCAGGCGAAGGGTAAACCCCCAGACAGGCTACGAGCAGTGATCACCCTGCACCGCCGCAAGGGTTAATCTTCCCGGCCTGCAGAGACGAAGAAGGAGGGAGGAGGGAATGTTGCCACGTTGACGGCTCGGAGTGTCCCGGATTGTACCACTGCGCAGGCGGCACGGGGAGGTGCCACAGCAAGACCGGCCCAGCCGTCGTCTGCTCCTCGTCGTCGCTTCCCCTCCCCCGCCCGGTCTGAGCATGGCACCAGGCACCTGGCAGCCTGCGAGGGAGCGCATGAGTCGGAGCCCGCCAAGCAGTGCAGGGGAGGCAGATCTTGAGAGCAGTGGCGGCGGCAGCTCGACAGCGTGCCCTTCCCTTGTCTGCTAAGAAGTGGCGGTGGTGGCCAGGAGACAAAGGAGGCACGGAGGAAGAGGCGGCAGCGAGGGAAGCTGGGCTGGGTGTGATGCAGTGCGGGGCCGCCTCGCTGAGCTGGCTCACCCTGGTTTCCATAGTGAGCAATCCCCAAGCAGGGAGAGATGGTGGCTGAGGGACTGGAGCCGGCCAGGGGGCGGCATGGCAGCGTCTCCAGGCCCTACTGGGAGGTTGGCATCTGTGCCCGCCTAGGGCGCAGAACCACCTTGAGCTGGCCCTGCTAACTACCCTCCTTTCTTGTTGTTGCTGGTATCAAGTCACAACCAGCTTATGGGAATCCCATAGTGTTCAGGGCAAGAGATGTTCAGAGTTGGTTTGCCATGGCCTGCCTCTGCAACTCAACCCTGGTATTCCTTGGAGGTCTCCCATCCAAAGACTAGCCAGGGCTGACCCTGCTTAGCTTCTGTGATCTGATGGGCTAGCCTGGGCTATTCAGGTCAGGGCCTGTGTAATTATGGTGATACATAATATGTCACTATATTGTATATATCCTGGCTCCCTCTCTACAGTATTAGTTCCTGTGAAGGATACTGGGTACATCATGTGGTATTACTTATTCCATGACAAGGTCCCTGAAACTTAACTGCCTGGAGCTGAGATCCTCCAATGAGTTCTTTCTTCATGTGTCCCTAACGCCAGAGGTGTGGGTAGGATTGCTAACCTCCAGGGTGGGGGTGAGGAGTGGAGTTCTCCTGGAATTACAATTGAGCTCTGGATTACAGATAGCTGTTCTGCTGGAGGGAATAGCAACTTTGGAGGGTCACCTTCTTGGCATCTGTGACAGACCGCACTTTTTAAGATGTTCAAAAGTGCTGTACATAGAACTCGAGGACTGTGAAGGGTTTAATATTTTACAGACCCAGAGCGCCTTGAGCGACAGGTGCTCCAGGCAATCTGATTGGTTGGCATCAGCTGAATAAAAAAGTCTCATGAGAGCTGGATGCTGAAGAGAACAGATTCGGATTGCTGCCTTAACTGTGACAAGACGTGTGTTAAGATCATCTTAGACTAGTCCTGACAGACAAGGGTTTTTGTGCTGACGAAGTCAGAATTCACCTGTGACTTAATGTAGTCTTAATTCAGCATTAGTTGAGAGCAGTTTGAACACAGACAGTGAAATGGGGAAAAGTTTGGCAAGGAGGTTTGGGTAGCATAAGAAGTCTCCCATTCAGGCCAAAGGAAGAGGGGATAAATCTTCTAGGGAGAGAAGAATCATCTCTACCCAGTCAAACAGGGAAAGTTATCTCTGAGGAGGAGAGATTCTGTGGTCTAGTGTGATTGGATACTGCTTGTGGAAACTTGTAAGTCATTTAACAACTCAAGAAGATTTCTGGTGTTTCAAGAATGGGTTTGGGTACTGGGAAGAGGGTACCAGCCTTCTGGGCACCAAAAGAGTCTTCTGTTATACCAATGAAGTGAAGTGGTTTGGAAAGCTCTAGAGCAAAGGTTCTCAAAACAAAGAACCATAGTAACTGTGAATAATTCAAGAAACTCTCACTAGCCTGATATATAAGAATAAGAGTCTGTTCTTATATTATTTTACCTTAGTATTTTCAACCTCTGACTTCACCTAACATTTCCCCTTGATGTTAAATAAAGCCTGTTATTTTTGAATTTTAAAAGCATCTCAAGTGCCATTTTCTGTCATTTAAGCTTAAAGGGGGACCCTAACCCTTCCCTCAGGTCCTGGGCTGAGAGAATAGCCATTACATATTACTGGCACAGAGTGGGACTGCTAAAGCTACGTTATAGAGAAGCATACATGCTACCAGGGCTGCTCAGTCAGTGAAGGGACACAAGTTGAAAAACGGAGGGAAAATCTTGCCTCAAAGGGAGGGAAGTGGATAGGGTTTGTCACAGCACCATATATCCCTGTTGAGCATTTTCCCCTGGTTTTGCCCTCAAATTTCCAGGAATTTCCCAATCTGGAGTTGGCAACCCTAGTGGATAGCTGGTGGTGCCTCTTCTTTGGAATCTGTCCCCTCATAGACTCACCCGGCACCCAGGTGAAAATGCTTCTGTTTCTTAGGTCTCAATTATTTCGGTGGCTTAATTGACTCTATTGCTTCTGTGTGGGTCTGTTTGCTAATGTAATATCTTGTGGCATATTAGTGCTTTTTATATCATAGCATTTAACATTTTATGTTGTTGTTTGTTAAAGGAATTTTTTGCAGTTCTTATTTTTAAATGTTGGAAGACATCTTGTGAACCTTGTAGAGTAAAATATATTCCATTAAATCAGTGCACTCAGAAATTTGTTGCTGCTCTGTAATATTGGAGTCTTGCTGTTGATTCCAAACTTCTGAATGATAGCACTTTCTTTCCATTTTAAAAAGCACAGCCACTTCACACAAGCCTCACACATTGCCTTTCCCCTCTGTGCTTTTATTATGGAATAGGAATCCTCTTAAAAATCTGGATCCTTGTCTGGTTCTAGCAGGTGTTTGGCAGCAGCAGCTCTGGAGTCTGTGTGCACAGCTTATGGATGAGAATTTCAGGCCCTGAGGCCAACTTTAAACCCTCATATATGAAAAGCATGTTACGATGTCGGTTCAAATTAGATCGCCGTTGAGGTAGGTTGATGGGGGAGGTGGAGGGGGCGCAGAAGGAACCCTCTGAATGAAATTGAATACAAATAATCACAGTAACACAACATTCAGTAATTTAAATTAAAAGGAAACTCTGAGTCATCGTTCCCTTATATATATATATATATGTTTTAAAAAATAACAGACTTTCTACTCACTGTAAATAACGGCTAGAAAGATAATCATCTCTCATAGGAAATTTGAGATCTGTTGATGCAGAGCACTATGTAAAAGCAAAGTTTTCTTATTAAAGAAACTACAGGTTTGAAAAATGATTGAATTATCTCTCCTTTGGGGGGAAGGTGTATGTATTTTTATGAAGTCACTCAGTGGTCCCTATAAATGAGCTGGCTAGGCACGCTGAGCGATACATAAGTAAGCATGGTTTTACTGAAGAATGTGTGTGTGTCTGAGAGAGAGAGAGAGAGAAGGAGTGAAGGAAGGAAAGGCCATCTTCTGTGTTCCATGTTAGAGGTTTTCAATTCTTGTTCTACTTTTAAGGATCCCTTTCTGCATTTCCAATATGTGGCTGCAACTAATGTCAGAAAAAGGCAACCTTCGGTGAGAGTGAACTGGCAGCTGAGGTTCCCAGTCCTAGGGTTGCCAGTTCCCAGTTGGGAAATTCCTAGGAAATTCCACCCTGGTGCGGGTGGGGGTTCCCCTGATTTTTGAGGCTTCCATCTGCCACCAGCCAGCTGGGATGCTGCCTGAGCAGGGATGTTGCCTGACAATGTCACCCCAACACAATGACATCACTTCCGGGTGACATCATTGTGGCATGCGTACTTTGCGCATATGCCAGAAGATCCCAACAAGCAGGCTGGAGCCCCCCACCAGCAGTTGGTAAGGACCTGGCAACCCTAGAAATTCCTGGAGATTTTGTGGGTGGAGCTTGAGGATGGTGGGGTTTGGGGAGGGACCTCAGCAGTGTAGAATGCCATAGAGTCCACCTACCAAAGTGGCCATTTTCTCCAGATGAACTCATTTCTGTCACCTGGAGATCCGTGATAATCCCGGGAGATCTCCAGCCACCACCTGGAGGCTGGCAGCCCTAAGCCTGGCCCTTGAGGACAGATAAAGACCTAAACATAAATTAGTTGTCCCAAAGATACCCCCACATTTTTTTAGGTGCCCCAAACTCTTTTTGCCCTGCAAACAGCCCTCTTCAAATTACTATGACAATCACCAGTCTCTCACCTCTGTCTGCTTCAGTTGCTTATTCCTGTAGCCAAGCCAAGAGACAGATCATTGGAAGTGAGGAGCAGAGGAGCTTGGTGGGAGGAATCTGTCTGGCCTTTGCTTCTGGTTGTGCTGGGGAGGAGGGTTGTCTTAGCATTGCTGGCATTCAGTTAGAGCTGTTCAGTTATCTCTGTTTAAGGTTTTAGTTGATTTCAGTTGCTTTGGGAATAATATTTGTCTTTTTTGATCTATGTTTTGCTTTACCTTTTTTTTTTAGGCTATCTGTGAACTCTTGTTATGAGAAATTAGTCCTTAAGGTACTGCAAGAAACGTTGTTGGGGAACAAAGAAGTCTGGTGCCCCAAATCTGTTTAATTTTTATGCCTTTTATTTTACATAGCGTTTCTTGGACAGAAGAATGAAGAATACATTTCATAAGTAAACATTTAAGGCAAAGTGAGACACATCTTTTGGAAAGAGAGTAGCTGGACCTTTGGGCTCAGTTCAGCAAGGAAGTTTTTAGATATGGGGGGGGAGTAATCTTTCTAAGGTAATACTGTGTGTTTTTTTTTTTTATAGAGACCCTTAAGAACACATCTCTTTTGGATAACACATTTTCCTAGAAACTCCGTAGACACTGAGAACCACCTCAACATTGGATTGATAGACTTCTGCAAGAACGTGCTTCTAATAATTTTGAGGAGGCCTCTTTATGAGAAGAAATTTGCCAATTATTAGGTTACTACAAAAATAATATAGAAGTGGTTTCTGTTTGTAGAAGGGCTGAACACATGGCACTGAGAAGGCTTCAGTTACCTCTGTCTGTGTCTCGCTGAGATTTGAGGGAAAGTGTGCGTTAATGAAATAGCACTTCCCTCTCTCATTTTCCAGATGTTATGCGAGGGATTTGTTCCCTAGTGCCATAATGTTGTCCAAAGCAGTCATCTTGGCAGCAAAATATTTCTCCATTTGTTTATTTATGTTTATGTATTGGTGTTGATGCAGCAGGCAAAGTCCTCTGGATAGCAGGGGGCTGTGGAATTCATGGTGAGAGTCCAGCGTGGTGTAGTGGTTGGACCTGGGAAATCCAGGTTCAAATTCCCACCCTGCCATGGAAGGTCACTGGGTGACCTTGGGCCACTCATGTGCATTCAGCCTAAACTGACTCACAGGGCTGTCATGAGCATAAAAATGGAAGAGGGAAGAATGGTTGTAAGCTACTTCTTGTCCTCATTTGGAGGAAACTGGGGTGTACGAAGCAAGAAGCAAATAAATATGGCATAGAGTCATGTCTAAACTATATTACAGTTGACCATTAAAAGTGATTTGGTCATTTGACCAGTCAAGTATTTTTAAACTCCTAACTCGATTAGAACAGTAGCAAGGAAAAGGACATCGAACCATTTGTGCTAAATAGGGGGAAAAGTGTTAGATTCACTATTATGGTACAGCCAGGAATCTCTATATGTAGCAGAGTGTTCTAGGCTACACAGTGTAGCACACTACATTGTGTGCTAGCAGTATTACAGAGTTACACGGAGCCACTTGTCAGTTTCAAACAAATAAGAATCCTTTATTCTACATTCTAGATAGTGCAGGTTGAGAGATAGGGAAGGAATCTAATCTAACTAGCTAGATGGATGTAGATGAAGAATGCCTGTCCTGCATCCATGGTGACAAAGGTGGAGAGCATGTCCTCCTACTTTGTGTGTGTGTGTGAGAGAAGGTGTCAAGTTGGAAGGAAGGAAGTTTCATCCGTAAATATAGTATTCTACTGCAAAGGATAGTATCAGAGAGCAGGAAGAAAGGATGATCTGTGTGTCCTCTCCTCTCTGTTTCTGAATCTATGGTACTGTCTCTGAAGGCTGAGGCAAGGGACAGTGTATGCTTCTCCACTCCAACAAAAAGGACTTGATTTGTTCTGCAATAACAATTGAGTTTTTAAAAAGTTATAATAAGTTGTTGAAATGTTAACAATGTTATGTGGGAGTTTTTCTTTTTCAAGATGTGAAATGAGTAGATTTTCTTAGTCTTTTCCTCTGGAACATGAAGGTCAGTTTGGAGTCACAAAATAGAAGAAAACAAATTAAAGTGGAAATAAGCAAAGTAAAAGCAACCTCAGCTCAAGATAGTTGTACAGAACAGGCAGCAGGTCAGTTATTCAAGCATCAAGTTGCATTATGTTGGTTGCTTGTGTGTATCAGATGGATTTTGTTTTGGACCAAAGTGCCTTCTTTTGTCTGCTTTGGGAATCCTGGAATTTTGCTGATAAAGGGGCACTGCAACAGGAGCAGAAAGAGCCTGGAAGGTTCCCTTGCCTAATGCTAGCACAAGTTGATGCTTAGTGCCATCAACTAATATTGATTTCCCAGTCTTGTTACTATAAAGGTTTTCCTTGGCTCTCAGTCTCTTAAGGGACTTGTGTGTTCTGTTTGGCATTGGAGAGATGCTTGATCAATTGTTCCCCCCCCCAAATGGATGATTTCCATTCCTTACTTATTCGCAGCAAACCAAGGGTGCAACCTGGCACTAGCCATACCTTTTGCCCACAGATGTCAGCAGAGTATATGACACCAGACATTGACAAAGATGCCTTAAGATAATGGCCTGAAGACTGATTCACATGTAACAGAATTCATGCGATGGATCCGTGGGCTGTCAACAGGAGCGTGCCTGGAGTTCCATACTGGAACTCTCCCTTCTCCCAATCTGAAATGGCTCTAAGACCACTGTTTGCCCTTTTGGGGAAACCTGCATTTAGCCTTCAGTACCTGTAAATTTCCTCTTTCCCAGACTGCTTTCTTACTACACATGCCTTTTCCCCAAAGCCGGAAAGCACCAGGGGAGGCAAGCTGCTCCGAGTAAGCAAAGGCCTAGAAGACAGAAGACAAGTGACCCTCCTCTCTTAGGGTTGCCAGGTCCCCTCGCTGTCGTGGTGGGGGAATTTGGGGAACATTCCGGGGTGGGTGGGATGTTGTGTGTGATGTCTCTGACATGGTGACATCACTTCTGGGTGATGTCATTTCCAGGTGAGGTCATTGCATCGGCAACATAACCTGCAATGCTCTGGTTTGGGGGTAAAACTTTATGGTTTCTTGCCTTCGTAACCATGGAGTTTGCCCCCAAAACAGAGCATTGTCATATGATGTCCCTAGCGCGATGATGTTATGCAGAAGTGATGTCATCATGATGCATGACAACGTGCCTGTTTGGAGGTGAGGTTTTCCCCACTGGCCTACTGGACGGTGGTGGATTGAAGCCCCCAAAATTAGGGAAAACCCTGCTGGGATATGGGGGCTGGCAACCCTATCCTCTCTGTTGTCATTCTTGGTCTTCCTCACCCCCTCTGACATTGCTTTCCAAAGGAAAGTTGGAAGGAGAAGCACATCATGTGTAATTTGACCCTGAAGTCTCTGAAACTAATGACTGATGCTATCAATTTAACTCCATTTTACCTGTTGAGAACCATGGAGCTGGAAGGGAGAACAGGATACTGGAGGTGAATGGCTGGTTACGTAGATGGTGCTGTCGAGAGGGATTTGGGTTCCTGGACCATGGTATGTACCTCCGACTTGAAGGACTGTTGGCAATGGATGGGGTGCACCTTACAAAGAATGGGAGGAATGTCTTTGCTGAAAGACTTGTGAACCTGATCAGGAGGGCTTTAAACTGAAGACATTGGGGGTGGGAAGAAAAAGCCTGATGTTGTGCGGCATCCCCAACACTAAGTTCAAGAAGGGGAGTGATCAGAGAATAAATGAGCGGGAGAGAGGTGAATTTAGTGGTTTTCAGGTAAATTCAAAGGGACCTATGGTAGGAAAGGATGTCCGTAATCTGAAATGTCTTTATACTAATGCACAGTGTATGGGAAATAAACAGGAGGAACATGAACTTCAAATATTGGAAAGTAAGTATGATCTGATAGGTATCACTGAGATTGGTGGGATGAGTCTCATATATGGAGCACAGCGATTGAAGGATGTACCTTGTTCAGATGGAACAGAATAAACAAAAAAGGAGGTGGGGTGGCACTATATGTCAAGAATGAATACCCTTGCACTGAAATTCAGGATTTTGAGAGTTGCCCTGTTGAAAGTGTGTGGGTAAGGATAGAGCTGGGGGGGGGGGATATTGTGCGGGTATACTACAGACCTCCAAATTTGGGAAAGAGGATAATGCATTTGTACAACAGCTTGCTAAACTTTCACAGAGACAGGATGTAGTGGTTATGGGAGATTTCAACTATCTAGATATTTGCTGGAAATCTAATTCTGTAGACATGAGGCATCCCGCAAATTCTTGAATAGTCTTGTGGACAACTTCATCTCTCAGAAGGTGGGAGTGGGAACCAGAGGATCTGCTATCCTAGATTTAATTCTGACTAACAAGGAAGAACTGATTGATGAAGTGAATGTTGTGGGATCCTTGGGGAATAGTGACCATGTCAGCTTAGAATTTGACATAGAGAAGGATGTGAAACCAGGTCATAGTAGGACTCGTATCCTGGACTTCAGGAAAGCTTATTTAAAAAAACTCAGAGAAATAATAGGTAGGATCCCGTGGCTGGAAATGCTGAGGGGGAAATCTGCACAGGAAGGATTGGTGATGCTGAAAAATGAAGTGCTTAAGGCACAATTGCAAACTGTTCCAGTAAGAAAGAAAGGTGGGAGATGGGTAATGAAGTCAAGGTGGCTGAACAAGGAACTCTCTGAAGAGCTGAGACTAAAAAGGGAAATGTACAGGAAATGGAAGGAGGGTCAGATTACTGAGGGTGAGTACAAGAAGCAGGCTTGAATCTGTAGGGATGGTGTCAGAAAGGCTAAAGCATAGATGGAGCTGAGGCTTGCAAGGGATGCTAAAAATAACAAGAAAAATTTCTATGCCTATGTTTGGAGCAAAAAGAAGAACAGGGAATAGGGTAAGCTCACTGCTAGGGGAAGATGGTCGAACCTTAACAAGGGATAAAGACAAAGCAGAATTACTCAACTCTCACTTTGCGTCGGTCTTTAATCGTAAGGCGAGCTGTATACAAACTGAAGAATGTAGGGCACATGAAGGAAGGGAGAACCGCCAGTCCAGAATAAGTAAGGAAATGGTTAGAGAGCATCTAGCTGCCTTAAATTCTTTCAAATCTCCAGGGCTAGATGGCTTGCATCCCAGGGTGCTAAAAGAAATTGCAGACATTATTTCAGAGCCTCTGGCTCTAATCTTTGAGATGTCCTGGAGTATTGGTGTTATGCCGGAAGACTGGAGGATAGTGAATGTTGTCCCGATCTTCAAGAAGGGAAAAAAGACAGACCTGTGAAATTACAGGCCTGTCAGTTTAACATCAAAATTCTAGAGCAGATTATTAAACACTCTGTCTGTGAGCATCTTGAACAGAATAAGTTAATTGGTTGTGGCCAGCATGGGTTTATCAAGAATATGTCATGCCAGACCAACTTTATCTCCTTTTTTTGAGAAAGTTACTAAAATGGGTGACTCTGGTGATGCTGTGGATATAGTGTATCTAGATTTCAGTAAAGCATTTGACAAAGTTTCTCATGATATCCTTGAGGATAAGCTGGTTAAGTGTGGGCTGGATGGTGCAACCGTTGGATGGATTCATGGTAGTTTGTAAATGGCTCTGTGTCTACGTGGAGAGAAGTCTTGAGTGGAGTGCCACAGGGCTCGGTCCTAGGCCGGCTGTTGTTTAATGTTTTTATAAATGACCTGGAGGAAGATATAGAGGGGATGCTTATCAAATTTGCAGATGACACAAAGCTGGATGGGATTGCAAATTTTGAAGAAGACAGTCAGGATTCAAAATGATCTAGATAGACTGGAACAGTGGGCGGAGACAAATAAAATGAATTTCAGTAGAGATAAGTGCAAAGTCTTACACTTAGGTACAAAAAATCAAAGGCACAGATATAGAATGGGAGGGACTTGGCTTGACAGCAGCACATGTAAAAGAGATCTAGGTGTTCTGGTTGATCACAAGCTAAACATGAGCTTGCAGTGTGATGTGGCTGTGAAGAAAGCTAATGCAATCTTGGGATGCATTAACAGAAGCATTGTGTCCAGATCACGGGAGGTGGTAGTTCTGCTGTATTCTGCTATGGTCAGGCCTCACCTGGAGTCCTCACCTGGGCACCACATTTTAGGAAGGATGTTGACAAGCTCGAGCGTGTCCGGGCGACCAGGATGGTGAGAGGGTTTGAATCCAAGTCTTAGGGGGAAAGGCTGAAAGAGTTGGGTATGTTTAGCCTAGGAAAGAGAAGGCTTAGAGGGGACATGATTGCAGTCTTCAAGTATTTGAAGGGCTATCATGTAGAAGATGGAGCAGATCTGTTCTCTTTTGCTCCGGACTGCAAGATTAGATCTAATGGGTAGAAATTACAAGAGAGTTGTTACTGTCTAAATATCAGGAGAAACTTCCTAATTGTAAGAGTGGTTGAGCAGTGGAACAGACTGCCTCGGGAGGTGGTGTATGCTCCTTCTCTGGACATTTTCAAGCGGGTATGTTGTAGGTATGTAGGGTTATCTTTTGGCTATGCACCTGCAGAGGGCAGGGGATTGGACTAGATGACCTGCAAGGTCCCTTCCAACTCTAACATTCTATGATTCTGTGAACTCCCAAGAGCAGGAAGATCCACACTCTCAAATGTACAGGCTGTTTGGAATCCCTTTCCCCTTCATAGTGCCTGGATACAGCTCTAGATGAGAAACCCCTTCTCACTTGAACTTTTGTTGTTCATCATAAGGGCCAAACAGATGAGACACCAGGAGTCTTGTAAATAGGATTCCCAATAGGCATTTTTATGTAATGATTGGTGGTGGAGGTGTGAGGTTAATTTGGATTGGCCATGTGATACAAGGAGAAGGGTGTAGTTAAGCCTTACTTCCCATGCAATTTTCCCAACTGAAATGGCCCCAGGGATCCACTATTTGCCTTGCTGGAAAAACCATCCAGATATTATTGTGTGTGTGTCCCCCCCCCCATGCCTGACAATTGAATTGCTAAAAAAAATCACACTGGGAGGCTGCAGTCATGAAGCTCCTGCTCTAGATAAGAAATCCCCTTTCTGTGACTTCTGATAATGGGGACTGCAGGAGAGAAGGCCATGCATTTATGTATCCCAGCTGAGATTCTTCCTTGAGGAATGTTTTGTATCAAGCTTTCCTTATAACCTGCATTTGAAACATAATTTCAAAAGTCAATCTGAGAGCCACTTTGAAAACAAAATTTTGGCTGAAAAAGGAAATAAATAGAGATGTTCTACTTCAGCGACTTGAATAAGAAGCTCGACTCCACCTAACACAGTGTTTGTAGGAAGGAGCTTAAGTGGATGAAGTAAATGTTAGATTGAGTGTTTCTTTTGGAAATATGGATGGGGGTGGGGTTAAGGTAGATTTAAACAACAACCACCACCACTATTTTGGATAAGCGTTGTCCCTCAACATTTAACATTGATTGTTAAACCATCTAGCCAACGTGCATCAGGAGAGCACAATTAGTTGCTGATAAATATCCAAAAGCTTAATCACTAGGATAATTTTCTTTTAGAGTGTAGGGATCAAAAAACCCCAAAGAATTCAGATTTATTTGATCTGCAGCCTGCAGCTCACATCGTTGCCAAAGAAAATGTGTTTATATTTAATCAGGAGGATTTGGGGGTGGGGGGAGAAGTGAACTGGCTTTTATGTGAGCCTGGGAAAAAATGACAATTCCATATTTTCAAAAACTTAACGATCTGGACTGTCCTCATGTCTCTTGCTGATGGATTAACTTGCCCCCTCCCCATGAGTGGTGTAAGAAACTCACAGGGGAAATCTTGGGTATGAGGAGGAAGATCTGTGCGGGAGGGCATGTAACCAAAATCTGCATGGTGAATGCATATTCGGCTTGGATTGCAGTTGAAACTAAGTCACCTTGGAACCATAGAAATACCCTTGGCACAGGAGGGACTGGGAAATATAGGGCTGGATCCAGGCTAAATTGGTGATTTTGACTGTCCCACTGCAAACCCCTCTTATGTCATTCCTCAGGTCCCATATCCAGCATTGGTAAAGATGTGTCCTTGAACGCCAGAGTTTGACCCCACAGTCCCCAGGTTCCCAGCCAGAAGATGGTAGGGCCTGCATTGCTGGGGACTGTGCAATTAATGTACCACAGCAATCATTCACCGGATTTTCCTGTGTGGACAAAGATGAGTGCTGTAGCACCATGGCAATGCAATATCCTACGGTATATTGATGAAGTCAGGGTTTCCCCCACAGTCTTTGTCTTTGAACTCCAGATGTTCACTGGAGCACTTTATTAGGCTTCCCTCTTGTCTGCCTATGGCAGGTAAATCCTCAGCCCCATCACTTGCCCTCAAAAAAACTGACAAGAGGGAAAAAAACCCATAGAGATCACCTGCTCTTGCAAATTTTACTACAGACATTAAGTAACATCCCTAGCACATTGCTTGGGGTGGTGTCACATTGTCCCCAAACTCCCCCTGCCCCGGGCACCACTCCGAAGTCTTCTGGCATTTGCTGAGGCAGTGGTGACGACCCTGACCTGCAGAGAGCCTTCCTGTGTACACGTATTGGGTTCTCCCTCCACCATCAGTGCACTTGAGAAAAAAGTGTAGTTCTCTATAGTATAAAAGATGTGTAATGTCTATAATGGCATTCCAATTAGTATGCCAGGGTAGGGCAGAGTTTGCTGTCATGATCTCCCCCCCCCCCCCGGCAGGTCAGCACGTTCATTATCTGTCATTAGAACATATGAAAAGGGCTTCAGTTCATTCATGGTCCTGAACAGACTGGCAATATGAATGGAGGGTCTTCATTCTAAATGCCTTGTAGAAGCCAGCCTTTGGGGTTCTAAACAGGGTTTGAGTGTCTTTGACTTAAATCCACAAGCTGCTTAAATTGACATATCCACTTATTAGCCATTGATTTTAGTAGGTTTAAGGCTGCAATTATAAAACTGTGATTCTCCTCTAGAAAAGGCCCATTGAAACCAACCGAACTGCTCAAAAGTGAGTGGCTTAAGGAATTCTATTCAGGTCTCCGTTTATAAGGCTTAATTGCTACGCAAAGCCTTCGGAGCGCCATTCTGCTAATGTCAACAGAATTAAGATAGAGTAATTATTAGGATGTCAATTCAGCTGGTTTGTGGCTTGTGCTATTGTAAAGCCAGGTCTCAAAAGAGTAGATGGGCTGTGTCTTAGGTATTGGCTTGCTCTTTGACGAAGTACCCATAAGACTTTAAATATAATGATTGGCATGTGCACAATATCTTGTTCATGCATATCTCAAGAATCAAGGCTCATATTGACCTACCCCATAGCATAGAACATGATGTAGGGGGGAAGAGAAGAACATTCATGTGGGGCATTTCACGAGGCCGGCACCTTGTTTGAACTGAGTGTGCAGCATTGGTGTGCCAGTGCAAAGGGTACCTCAGCAATGGAGCTTTACCGTTCTGTCATGGCATGTGCAGCAGCTGAAGGCCTGGTTGAAATGAGAAACTGAGCATGTGTGTCACTTACATGGGTACATTCTTTAAGTTGTGCCTAAGCTGGGTTGGCCAGGACTGAGCAGTTAATGGTTTACTAAAGGTTACCTGATGAATTGATGCCTGAAGAGGGACTTGTACCAAGGGCATTCTTTTGGCTACTTCTAGTCCTCTGCAAAACCACCTCACCAATCCTCGCTGATTCTACCTGTCTACTGCTGGTTTTCAGTACAATGACAGAATGCAAACTATAACGTCTCCCAGCAGACGTGTGCTGGATTTCTTGAAAACATAAAAAAAACACCCTGACTTCTGTTCATCAGGGATGTTTGTCCCCTCGGGCGGGAAGCAGGCTACAGCGTTACTTTTTTGGACATTTCAGTGTGAAGAATCCAGCAAGACACATACTCTGTGGCATGTGACTGGGCTTGCAGCACATAGTAATCTGACCAACATGTATTTGCAAGCTGGTAAGAAAGCGGCTCTTGAAAGTATTTCTCATTTTTACCTTATTTCTCATTTGCAACTGTTCTAAGCCCTCCCCCCAACCTCACTATGAAAAACCACTGCTTCCCTCACCCGTTGTTTCAGTATTGCTTTTCTCTCCACTGTCATTCTCACCTATTGGTCTTACCTTGTAATCAGATTTTATACCTCCAACAATGATTAATCATGGCAAATAAAGGAATCACCCAATGTGATGGAGAAATACTCTTATATTATATGTACACACACATTTGCCATTTGCTGACTTATGGTGCCTAAAGCTCCAACCTTGAGAAATTGAGGAATGAGAGAAAAAATGGTCTCCATGCTGATGCTCTAGGAACTCTATGATCTTCACCATAGATATTGGGGAAAATTCCTAGACCTTTGCCCAGAAGTAACATCACATCCCCCCCAGACTCCACTATCGACAGGCATTGCCCTCTAAATCAGTTCTACATCCTTAATTTGTAGTCATATGCATATGTACATACACATGTCATGAGTAGTATCTATATGCTTTACATTGCAAAAGAGACAGGGTTGCTAAGACCCCAGGTTGGGTTTCTACATTTGGATAGGAAATAGTAATTTTGCTAGTGTTGAAACAAAAACTGCGAATGAGTCTGGGGGCACATCCTTGTTTTTTACCTTGATTTCTGAATCTCACCTTCTGGTTCTCACTTTTAAAAACAATAATTGCAGAATAATCTGGGCCATGAGGAATATGGTTCCCCCACTCCACTCCAGCAAACCTAGGGATTATTACAGGTTAATAAGTGCTTCTGTTTGCATTGTTAGGAGTCTCCATAAATCATCAATCTTGTAGCATCTTCTGTAGTTTAACCAAAAATTGGTCTCCATCCTGGATTTTTAAATAACTGGGTTTATTTAGCCCCAAGCGTGGCAAGCCAGGATATGTGTGAAAGAACATATTTCTGAGACATCAGTCTTGGGCTGCAGAGGACCGAAATTCTGAGACATGAAGTTTTGGCTTGCACGTCTAGTACTTTTTGGAGAATAGTGCCTAAAGTGAGGAGATCAAGTAATTTTAGGCACCTAAAAGTAATTTAGGGAAAAGGTTGACCCATATACAGTGTTATGTAAGTACACCCACAAAAACAGAGTCTGATCTAAGATTTCTTCTATGGAGGGGGGCCTCTTGGATATTCAGGGCCGTAGTTATGAGCACTGAGATGGGCTGTGAGGATCCGCTCCTTTGGTGAATAATCCAGGTCCCTTCACTGAATCTTCAGTTTTCACTTTTAAAATAAAGAGGGGAGGGTAACCCATAATTTTCTCACCCTTGAATTTATGGTGACTTTGAAGGAAAAAGCCATGCCAGAAGTAATCTACCTAATTGCTTATCTCTCCTTATATATAAAAGAGTTTTGGTGTCTCTTCTGGACATTCTTCCACAGCCTTTGGCCTGCTCAGCTGCCACTCTCACACTCCCAATCCTGTGGCTACATTGGCTCGCTGCATTGGCTTGGCCCCGCCCACTGAGCTGGCGGGCAGCGTTTCGCCCTCAGTCTGGAGGGAGCCAGCGAAGGGGATGGATGCTCCGCTGAGAGATCGGCAATCCCTACATGGGGGAGAAGGAGGTGGGCCTAATGAGCACTCACCTTTGCTGCCCCTCATGGCCCCTCTTCCTTGGCTGCGAGGCCTGCACTTTGTCAGGGTGATAGCTCAGTGGGCTGCACTGCAGAGAAGGCTGCCCAGCCTTCCTTCCTTTCAAAGGCTCCCCCGCCTCCCTTCAGCAGCAGCAGCAGCAGCGCCAGGGAGGGTCTGGCCTAGAGGAAACGAGCTGCAGCTCCTGGAAAGCCGGACTCTCTCCTGAGGAAGACACTTCTCTTGGCTCCTTTGTGGGGCTAACTGTGACTGTCTCCTCAGTGGCTGTTGGTAGGCAACCAAACAACCAAGCTTGCTTCTGTGAGTAAAAAAAAGGACTTTCAGCATGAACCCCTCCTCCACTTGGCCACTTTCCTGTCAGAATAAAATTAACACGCCTCTCACTCATTTTTGGCTCCATCATGGCTGGCTGGCTAATGAGGTTGGCCAGTCACCATCAAACCATTCTCTTCAACCCTCTGCTATGCAGCTGACTCTCCCCAGGGTTGCCAATCTCCAGGTGAGACCTGGACATCTCCCGCTGTTACAATTGATCTCCAGATGACAGAGATCAGTTCCCCTAAAGAAAATGTCTGCTTTGGAGGATAGATCCTATGGCATTATCCCCTGCTGAGTCCTTCTATCCCCCCTCCACCCAATGCTGCCTTCCACAGGATCCACCTCCCAAATCTCCAGGTATTTCCCTAATCAGAGGTGGCAACTGTGCTTTCTCCTCACTGCCTGTTGCTAGGCAACCAGGTTCTGTCACTAAAAGGCCCTTTCTGCACCTATTTTGGCCTTTGGGAGAAAACTCATTGTGGCCAGTCCTGATAGGGTTGCCAACTCCAGGTGGGAAATTCCTGGAGATTTGAGAGATGGAGCCTGTAGAGGGTGAGGTTTGAGGAGGGGTGGGACCTCAGACAGGTACAGTGCCATAGACTCCACCCTCCAAGCCAGCCATTCCCTCTTGGGGAACCATTGTTGTCACTCTCCAGGTGGAACCTGGAGATCATTCAGAATTACAACTGCTCTCTAGGAGGAAAGGGGAGGAGATGGAAAGCTGAAGCCAGGTGGCTGATAACAGTCGGTTGACAGTTGGCTGGGAGGGAGATCCATTTTTGCCAGTCTCCAGGGGAGGGCTGGAGATGACACAGAATTGCAACTGCTCTTCAGATGGCAGAGATCAGTTCCCCTAGAGAAAATGGTAGACTCTGTGTCATTATACGCTGCTGAGGTTGCCACAGCAATTTGGCACTGACTGCCTAAGGCCGGGGCACTCTCCCAGAGCCTCTTTCTAGAGCTCATTTATTTATTTCCACAACGGGCCTTATTCTTAGTTAAGAAATAGACCACTTTTCAGTATTCTGGCTAGGGACTGTTAAGTCACTAGGATGAATGACAAGCACTCTTTGGGGCTCTTATTTTAATTATATTTGACTTTTATTAAGACTATTTAAAATGTATTTGACCACTAATGTGTTAGCTTTTAATTTTGCATTCCTCTGCTGGTTTACCCTTAGTTGTCTCCCACTCTCCACCTGCATATTTCAGGATATGGGTTTGCGATTACCTCCATAGCATGGACAGTTGTTTTGATTTGTGCTACAGCAAACACATGGTTTTTGACATGGACTAACCCTTGCTGTAGCGCCACTTCTTTGTTGGTTTGGCAAATCTTAGCAGTAAAACCAGCCTTTCCTTCTGTTATGTTTCCCCTTTGTCTGTTTCCCCCCCCGAATGAATGTGCAGTTGCCGTGGATTGCATTTGTCCTTGAAGTACTACATACCAGTGCTGCTTCTGCGGTTTTTCTGGTTAGAACAAACGTGGTGGGAGCCAAGTCTGGCCCGTGTCCATTTCTCCCTGAACCAATTGACTTTGGGCAAGTTGTCTGGCGCCCCTCTGCTGCAGCAAACCAAAGTAGGAACTGGGCAAAACAGATGGATCCTTTGAGAACCCAAGGCTACATCTAAACAGCTTTTCTGGGAAAAGCGCCATGTACTAATTATTTTATACTGCAACAGTTTCCCAAATTCTGTCTTGGACTTCTGACTGTGTCCAGATGGCTGCTTCACCCATAGTTGAGTTGGCACTGCAGCTTTGTTATCAACTCTGTTTATGTCCCACCCTTCCTCCAAGGAGCTAAAAAGCAATATGTGGATTTCCCCATTTTATTCTCACAGCACCTTGGTGAGGTTGGTTATGCCCAGAGAGTGTGTCTGGGCCAAAGCTACCCAGTGAGCGTCATCTCCGAGCATGGATTTGAACCTAAGGCTTTCCAGTCCAATCCTTTGTCATGTGTCTCACTAGTTGATAATAATGGCCTTAGAGCTACTAACATCACATGAGCAGGTGAAGTGTTTACCACAGCTGTATCCTGCCCATCCCCAAAGGAGTTAGGGTGATGCATGTGGCTGTTGTTCATTCTTACTTTATTACTCTAAATGCTTAATTCTTTTGAGGGATCTGGCCAGCTTAGCCCAGAAAATATTCTGTGCTTTTTCCAGGAATGTCCAAATTCACCTCTAAGTTAATTGGCAACTCTTCATACACACTCAAGTATCCAGAGAGTTCTGCTCTAATAATTTCTTTGAGTTAGCTTCCCAGCTTCTTAACCTTTCCTTTTTCTCAGGTTAAGTCTTAGAGCTATTGCTTTGACTCTTAAATTTCAGAGTAAAAGACACTCTCCAGTTATTTATTTATATAAATATGAAACCATGATGATACAGTCAACTGGAAGAACAGGACAGATGTGCATTGTGGATGAATAGGTGTGCATTGTGGTCTGTGGATGAACTTGGGAGTGACCTTTTGTGTTGGTTGTGGCAATGCCTTACAACTTCCCTGCCTGTGTCTCTGTGATTTGGTAGACTGAATCTACAATAGTCTTTTAAGACTTAAACTATTTGTTTTATTTAGAATAATAATAATTATATGCTGCTTTTCTCCTGGAGGCAGCCTAAATAGCCCAACTTAGCCTGGCTTCATTGTCAGAGCTTGGGAGCTAGGTTGGCCACAGTCAGTACTTGGATGGGAAACCACCAAGGAAGTTGGGGAGTTGCTGTGCGAAGGAAGGCAATGGCAAACCACCTCTGCTCATCTGTTGTCTGGATGGGGTCACCCAGGGCCGGCCCCAGGTTTTTTTGCACACTAGGCGAGGATACCGTCTTGCGCCCCCCCCATCCACCAATTTTCAAACCTAAATGCATAGCTTCTCTTTGTGGTCTCCCATCCAAATACTGACCAGAGCTGACCCTTCTTAGTTTCCACAGTCTGACCAGATCAGGCTAGCCTAGGCCATCTAGGTTAACACATTTACATTAATGTTCCCTCTAAGCTGAGTTAGTGTGAGCTAGCTCACAGTTTTTCAGCCTCCAGCTCACAGATTTTTGTCTTAGCTCAGGAAGGAGGGCTCCCGAGCAAACTAATTGATGCAGCAGCCAAGACTCTGCATCTTTGAGGGAGCACTGCTCTTGCCTCCTTCTGCTTGGCAGGTGGAGAGGCCAGTGAGAATTTTGGGGGGAGGGGTTCCTCTCTTGCTCTCCTGCGCCTGGTGCCCTTGCCATTCAAGCCTTTTGCACACACCCCAAAACAAAGTGGGTGGACGACGCAGGAGGAGACAGACCCGATGTCGGGGGAGGGGAGATCGAAGGGTGGGGGTGTGGTCACACAGCCAAGCGACTGCTGCCGCCCAACTCGTCTGCATTCAGACAGCCGGCGTCCTCTCCCAGCAGGGCTTGAGGGAAGTTCCACAGGCAGGTTTGCGGGAAGTGGCAAAAGCGCCCGTGTGTGTGCCGATTAGAATAAGAAAGGGCAGATAGAATCCAGATATGTTAAGGATAAGAAGGTCAGGTTTAACGAGGACCTTACAGAGATGGAAAAGGTTTTTATGGCACCAGAGGAGAAAATTATAAAGAAAATGTATGTATTATTTGTTAAAAGAAATAATGGCAGATGAAATTGTTAAAAATAATATGATTCAATGGGCCCAGAATTTGGGCTATAATATTGAACTTGAGCAACGGGAACAGATATGAAGCAAAAATATTAAAATAACTAAAGCTCTACCTTATAGAGAAAATATGTACAAGATGTTCTATAGGTGGTATATTACGCCAGAGAAAATTGTGAAATATGATGTTAAATGCTCTAATAAGTGTTGGAAATGTGAAAATAAGGTGGGCTCATTTTATCATATGTGGTGGACTTGTGAAATTAGCAAAAAATATTAGATATGAGTACATGGAATGATTCAGAAGATTTTGGGTAATTTCCTTTAAACTGGACTTATTGTTGTTAGGCATATTACCAAAGGAGAAGAACAGAGAAGACCGCTACCTACTAATATACTTAACTATTGCAGCTAGGATTTTATGTGCGCAGTATTGGAGGACTTCCCAAACACCAGTGAAAGAAGAATATATTGCTAAGATTTTGTAGGTGGCTGAGATGGACAAACTGACTTTAACCTTGAAAGGACAAACAGATGTCACCTTCCAGAACACTTGGACTCGATTTTATGAATGGTACAAGTTAAGTGTATAGGAGGTATTAAAGTGGTAAACTGAAAATTACTGTATAGCGGAAGGAGAAATTTAAAGGTAACTAGATAGTGCGAGGGAAAGAATACTCACATAAAAGTGAATTGAGTAATTAACAGATAGTGGCTTAAGGATGATATAGAAAAAACTGGGATGTATACCCCACGAATATGTTTTTTGTGGTATTGTATGGTAGGTTGTGTGTAGTGTTTTGTGATGTACTGTTTGTAGTGTTTTGTTATAGTTTGTGTAAAAATAAATAAAAGTCTGCCCTTAGGGGCAGTTCAAAAAAAAAAGAAAGAAAAAGAAAGGGCCGCCGTGTGGCTCAGCTGGCACCCAGAGAAGCCAGGAGATAGATAAGCCACTCGGTGGTTCCCCCCCCCCGCTTGCTCTCTTCTCCATCTCCCCCCAACCTTCAGATCTTCTACGCCCTCTCCCCTCACCTCTCATTTCCATCACAAAGCTGGTGTGTTTACCTGGGATCCCAGGACCAGTGGGGCATGCCTTTGTCTCCAGATCAGACTGCTACAGCCAGCTGCTCTTCCCGGCCCCTTCCCTCTGCAAATCTGACCATGGCTCCTGCTGCACAGTCTCCTGCATGGACTGGAAACCGAGGGGAAAGACCTGGGGATTGGGGGGGGGGGGCAGCGTTCCCAGTCACTTTCTTTCTCTGCCTCGACATCTCCTGTCAGCCACGGAGCCATGGGGCAAAGGGAAGAGTCTTCCTGCCCCCTTTCGTTGCCTTCTCCAACTGGAAGGGATTCTGGGCCAGGATGAGGCCAGTCGCGTGCCGGTGCCTGCCCAGGGAATATCTGCCAGGGCCTGAGCGAATCACACAGTGGCGATGGGACTTGGGGCCTTCTCTTCACGAGGGGCAGGTAGGGAGGCGATGCCAGACGTGCCGATGGATGTTCGGAGGCTGCCACCGGAGTTATCCCTGTCAAAGTGTGGGGGCGACCTCGGATCCCCAGGCTGGCCCACCCTCCAGCAGCCTCCGGACTGCCAGGCATCCAGAAAGGAAGGAGGGAGGGCAGTCGGGGTGGGTCCAGCAGGCTGCAGGTGGCACTGGCAGGAGGCGGTGGTGATCAGGATGAGGACAGCCAGGGGAGAGAAAGAGGTGGCGGTGGCTGGGGTCAGGGTGATGCAGGGTTTTTGATGGGGGCTTTTGGCGGGGGGGGGCTCAGTTCGGCACCCTTATGATTGGCCCGCCCTAGGTGAAAATCTAATTCGCCTAGTGGGTGGGCCGGCCCTGGGGTCACCATGAGTTGGTTGCTACTTCGTCTTTCTCCTGAAAAAACTCAGAACTCAAAAAAGTGTCATATAAGTTATAATTTATAAGTTATCCACTCCACGTGCTTCATGTCCAGCAGAAACATAATATTGGTGGAAAGAATTCTCTCCCAACGAGGATAGTGAATGGGGAATACCTTAGCCTACCTTATCTCCTACCTTTGGGTGAGAAATCCAGAGACAGTGTACCCGCACTGTCTGGTCTTTTCCTTTCTCTTTGTTTTTATTTTTATTTTTTTGCAATATCTGGCCAATTAAGAGTTCTCCTGAACTAAAAAGCCTACATGCTTATGTGTAATTTGGTGGGTGGGGTGTCTTAATAAAAGCTGTTAATTGGACTGAAGTGCCATCTCATTTGCTAATGGAGCATCCAAATTCATGTTTGATTGTCTTCTTTACTGTGAGGAGGGGCAAGCCTTTGGCAAAGGAGGAGACCCACAGCTGTCTTTTGCTCCTTCCCCAGTCCTTGGTTAGCTACTGAGGAGATGGGAATGACTGTCCTTGGTTAGCTGCTGAGGAGATGGGAATGACTGTCCTCCAGAGGGAAGGGAGGGTAATATGCACGGCCAGATTCATGCCATCTGCACATGTGTGTTTCTTCCAAGTTGCAACCAACTTATGGCAACCCTGTGGAGTTTTCAAGGCAAGAGGCATTTGGAGGTGGTTTGCCATTGCCCACCCCCACATCACAACCTTGGTATTCCTTGGAGGTCTCTCATCCAAATACCAGCCAGGGCCAGCCCTGCTGAGCTTCTGAGATCTGATGAGATTGGGCTAGCCAGAGGGGAAGCCGTGGTGATGGTGGGGAGGCAGGTACTGTCCTGTATTGTATCCCCTCCCCAAAATTGCTTTTTAATATTATAGGAAATGTTGGGAGGTCACCTGTAATGTATTGATTACTCTCCCCCAGGACTGTGTGCGAGGACTTTTTATGTGCTTGCTGATAAAATAGATGGTTGGTGCTTCATCTAAGTAAAGTTGTAAGCAAATCTGGTGTAACATAATTTTTATTTTCAGTGAAGCCACACCTAAACTAGACTAAGAGGGCCATCCTAAGCAGAATTATACCTTTCTAGGTCTGTTGGGGTAAATGCGCTTGCCTGTGTAAAGTGTCATCAAGCTGTAGCTGACATCTGAGGACCCCGTTGAGTGTTTGAGGTAAGAGACAAGCCGAGGTGGTTAGCCATTGCCTACGTCTGTGTAGGAATCCTGGACTTCTTTGGTGGTCTACCCACTGAGGTACTGATCAGGGCTAGCCCTGCTTAGCTTCTGAGGTCTGGCGAGATTGGACTAACCTGGGCCTTTCAGGTCAGGGTAAGGGATGAAATCCTACTAAGAATCCTTACAAATTCTCCTTGCCCTTTGCTGCCTTCTCACCAGCAGAGAAAAAGGTGTTTTACCTGCGGCAACATATGGAGGAATGCTGTAGGGGACAGACATATGGCCTTAAATAGGCTTAATGGACAGTAACTCACTGTTGAATGTAGTGCAAATGCTGTTTAAGGGCATTCACCCAGTAGGTTTTCTGTGCAACCATATGGGAAACCAGGGGTTTTGGTGCCTTAAGTGAATTATGACTTTGCACCCTGACTTCCACATTTGATAGAGAATAAGATCACAGAGTCAGAAGGGGCCATACAGGCCATCTAGTCCAACCCCCTGCTCAATGCAGGATCGCCCTAGAGCATCCCTGACAAGTGTTTGTCCAGCTGCTGCTTAAAGACTGCCAGTCAGGGGGAGCTCACCGCCTCCCTAGGCAGCTGGTTCCACTGCTGCACAACTCTGACTGTAAAAAAGTTTTTCCTAATATCCAGCTGGTAGAGCAGAAACTAGGGAGAGACTGGAGAGCAAGAAGGACACTGGGAAGCAGAGACTGGGAGAGCTGTTTACCCTTTCCAATCTGTGTTATGGAAACTTAATAAATAATTTGTTTATACTGACTGCTGAGGTCCTTGGCATTGATAAGACAAACATAACACTGCAGTTGGTGGTGGGGAGCAAGTGAATGAATGAAGCTGCAATTAACATGCAATGTAGCAGGCGAAGAGAAGGTTCTAAGTAGGATACTGATTTTTCTTAGGCAGCTTATGACCATACTGAAACAATAAGACAATACAACCTCAGACAATTTAGTCAAGAAACAATAAAACCTGTTTAAGTATTGACAGCAGCGTAAAGTATTATTAGTCTAGTTTAAAAAAAGAAAACAGATAACAGCATTGCATGTTCAAAAAGGGGGTGGGAATCAAAGTATGGATAACAAACAACACCGGTAAAATCAAGCTGAGTGAAAAACAGATAAGGACAAACCAAAAGCCTATACAAATACAGTACCTTTACTTAAAGTAGATTCCATGAATGGAGAGTTCCATAAATGAGATGCCACCACTGTAAAAGCCCTGGTTGCTGCCTCTCTTCCCTCTGTAAGCTGAGGGTGCACAGATTTATTTATTCATTTTTAAAATCCTGCCTTTCTTCCCAAAGAAGATCTAAAGCAGCTTACATTCCTTTCCTCTTCTTTTAAGATGATGATCTTAAGTGGTGGGCAGGATGGTATGGCAGAACACGTCATTCAAATAGCCTGATCTTGGAGCTCTTTAGGACTTTCAGAGTAAGAATCAGTGCTTTGAATTGCTCCTGGAATTATGTTGGCAGTCCACATACCGGGCAAATGTGTGTAAGTTATGGAAAAAATGGACTCAGAAATGTCAAAACCAGTGGACACTTAATGCTGAACTGATATAAGGTATAATTCTGTGTTCAAATTCAGAAAGTGAAGTGAAATTTAGGACCATGTGTGAGCAATTGCATTTCCTGTCAGCATTTTCATTTTTCTTATGGCTACTGTATGTCAGATACAGTCATGGTATGTATATAAAATTGTGCATGACTACAATATGATTTAAATATTGGCTGCAAGATGCAACATATTGAGTATATTGAACCTGAAAAAAAACCAGTATTTCCTGATATTCCCAAATCCTAATACTGGTATGGTATTTGGATTTGGTAAATATTCAGGATTGCCAAATTTTTCAGATCCAGTATACCCTGTGGGGAGCATTGTAGTCAATGGGGGTATATGGGGCTCTGTGGTGACTGTTTTTTGAGGTAGAGGCACTGAGTTTGCAGCATAGCTGCTGGTGCCTCTCCTCAAACCCCCCTGTTTCAAAAAGATTGGACCAGGGGGTCCAATTCTGTGAGCCCCAAAAGAAGGTGCCCCCATTCTCCATTATTTCAAATGAAGGGGAGGAAGGCATTTAGCACCATAGAATCACAGAGTTGGAAAAGGCCATACAGGCCATCAAGTCAATGTAGCTCAATGTAGGATCAGCCTAAAGCATCCCAGAATCCCTGACAAGTATTTTTTTCCAGCCACTGCTTAAAGACTGCCAGTGAGGGGGAGCTCACCACCTCTCTAGGTAGCTGATTTCACTGTTGAAGAACTCTTCCTGCAAAAAAGTGCTTCCTAATATCCTTCCTGCCCTTAATTAAACCCATTATTGTGAGTCAATCTCTTTAAATACCCATTATTGCAATCCCTTTAAATACCTTCTCCAAGTGGTGAGTGAATTTAAACATCTTCTGGGTGAACTCACTGCTTTGAAGTTCACTTGTGTCACAGCTTGCAAAAGACATTTAAAGGGAATGTGTTCCCTTTAAATGCCTTTTGCAAGCTGTGCAGCGAGTGAACTCTGAAGTAGTGAGTTCATCTGAAAGGTGTTTAAAGTGAAGGCAATCCTTTTAAACACCAGTTACCTGGTGGCCCAGAAAAATCCTGAATATTTTGGGGATTTTTCAGGCTCAGCTGTTTCAGATAGCTTTAGAAAATACTGAGCTTTATATTCAGTTGAAAAAATACCCAGAAAATACCAATAAGATATTTTGGGGTATTTTTTGGCTTGGTATTGCCTGAATGCACACCCCTAGATGCCACCAAATGTAAAAATGCAAGAAAAACACCAAGATAATTTCTCTGATTTCATAGAGATCTTGGGGAGAGTCTTGGCAACCAAATCCTCTGTGGGTTCCTGCATTGTCTTTACCGTTTCATGACAATGGACTAGAATCCAGCCAGTCAGAATCTGTGCTGTGGGAGAGCGGAGCACTGCATTTGGAAGAGGGCCAAGAATGAGGTACACAGAGCGGGACACAGTCTCCAGGCAATAAACAAGGCGGTGTTTAGCTTTTACTCAAGCATAAGAACTGCTGCTGAATGGGACAGGCAGCTTCATGCCTGCAGCTGGGTTCTTATGTAAAGCTCCCGGGTCATTTGGGGTTGGTGAGCCGTGCAGCCAAGCAGAACTCTGTGGGTGGAGGGAGCGAATCCACCAAAGGGCTGAGCCTGCTGGCTGCATTGCCCCCCTTGAGCAGATGATGAGGCCTTGATCTTTTGCAAGCCTCTCTGCTCAGCCTGGTCCTCCCCTGGGCTGGGGATGGGCTTAAAGCAGTGGACCAGAATTGTGCATAAAAGTTTTTTAATTCTCCTTGTTTCTCCACTTCCCAAATTTTTGCTTGCTTTATAATCATCTGCAGTGTGCTCATAACTCTCTCATGGTGATCACTTAGGCTTAGTTATGGAGTCTGCTCCATCAGCAGACAGTGGCTCCATTGCTTTCCAGCTGAATAAGATAAATCAGTGGGTGAAGGGTTTGACCCTCCCCCCCCTCCCTTGTAAGGGTGTGGCAGTAACGTAACTTATTTGAATTCTGTTTGTTACACAGCTGTTAAAAGTTTTTTTAAAGCTTTCTTAAAGCAAGAGAGAGATCAGTGATCTGTCTAACCACAGTACTAGATGTCACGATGGGCAGTGACGGTTGGAGTGACTTTTCCAGCCTTGCTTTTTGAGATTCTTTCATTATTGATGTTTCATGTTGGACCTGAAATGTATATGTGCCATTGTGGTGCAGAGGCTCATCAATAAGAGAAGTAAAAATCCTTTCATTTATGCTCAAGACCTGACTTGTACTCTGTGCTGACTTTGTACTCTGAGGGGCATTCAAGGCAGTTTAGTGTGTACAAAAGAAAAAAATATACAACAAAGCCACATTGGCCATAAAAAGAGCAACATTAAATAGTTGCAATTAAAATTCTAAACCATAAACACTGTGGTGCCGGTATAAGACGACAAAAATGCCAGACAGACATTCCTCAGGACTGAAAAGCAAGATTTGCATCCAGTAGCATCTTCAAAGACTAACAATATCTGCAGGGTGTAAGCTTTCGAGAGTTAGATATCCTTCAGGCTTGAATTCAGTATAATATCTGGGTGGGGTACTTCACGTACACAGTGGCCATATAGTGAATCAATCAGTCTTTACTTGTTATGAACATAGATCAGACAAGATTGACTCACACAGAGAGTCATCAGCACATCCAGCCATACTAACTATGTTCTGTGACTTACTCTCTAGGATGTAGTTATGGGTGTGGTACCACATCTACATCTACAGCAGAGGCAGTTTTCTAATATAGTGACAGCTGTAGTTCTTTGCAGAGTGGACACTAGTAAAGGAATATTTATTTATTTATTTATTTATTTATTATTCAAATTTATATCCCGCCCTCCCCAACGGGCTCAGGGCAGCTAACAATAAGGGCACAGAGCCATGATAAAACAGTTAGAAACAAGATAAAACAATACAAAATTACAATAAAGTGCTGGTGCTCTAAAAGTTCAAAGTTCCAAGATGGGTTCTGGAAGATGGACCCAGAACAACGAAGCAGGTTCCAGGACAACACTGCCTTCCGATTTTCGGCCCAGGGCCATCATGCACCCTGATGGCATCCCCGCTCTTTGAGGTAGCGATGCAGTGGTGGTACAGTGGCAGCGGCTCCTACTTGAAAGCCTAGCAGAAGAGCTCCGTCTTGCAAACCCTACGGAACTGCCCAAGGTCCCGCAGGGCCCGGATCTCCTCTGGGAGCTCATTCCACCAGGTAGGAGCCGCCACCAAGAAGGCCCTGGCCCTAGTCACAAACATCCCTGGGACCTGGGGTAACCAAAAGATGTTGGGCCCCTGACCGTAGTGCCCTTGGGGGAACATATGGGGAAGGCGGTCCCTCAGGTATGCCAGATCCTGGCCATAGAGGGCTTTAAAGGTAAGAACCAGCACTTTGAAGCAAATCCAGTACGCTATTGGCAGCCAGTGCAGTGCCTTCAGCAAAGGCCGGATATGGTCTCTCCTAGAGAGGCACATCAGCAGCCTGGCTGCCGCATTCTGCACTAGCTGCAGCTTCCAGACTTGCACTAAGGCAGCCCCAAGTAGAGAGCGTTACAGTAGTCCAGCCACGAGGTGACCGTCACATGGATCACTGTGACCAGGTCATCGCAGTAAAGGAAGGGAACCAACTGCTGAGCTAGCCAAAGATGATAAAAGGCCGACTTGGCAGTGGCTGCTACCTGGGCCTCCATTGTTAAAGAGGGGTCCAGGAGCACACCCAAACTCCTAACCCTTGGTGCTGACACCAGAGGTGCCCCATCAAAGGTTGGGAGAGGGACTCCCAACCCTGACTCGACCTGACCTAGACCCGGGACCTCTGTCTTCACCAGGTTTAGTTTCAACCAACTCAGTCTGAGCCATCCAGCCACAGCTTGCAGCGCCTGATGAAGGTCATCTGGGTCGGAGTCTGACTGGCCACCCAGCATCAGATAGAGCTGGGTGTCATCCGCATATTGATGACACCCAAGCCCATACCTCCGGGCAATCTGGGCAAGGGGGCGCATATAGATGTCGAACAACATCGGGGACAGCACTGCCCCCTGAGGCACCCCACAGTCAAGAGGATGCCTCTGGGACCGCTGATCCTCAATTGCCACCCTTTGTTCCTGACCTTGAAGAAAAGAGGCAAACCATTGAAGGGCAAGCCCCTGAATCCCCACGTCGGCGAGGTGGTGGGTCAGCAACTGGTGGTCGACCGTATCAAATGCGGCCGACAGATTGAGCAACAACAGTGCTGCCACACCACCTCGATCCAGATGCCTTTGGAGGTTGTCAGTCAGGGTGACCAACACCATCTCCGTCCCATGACCCGGGCAGAAGCTGGACTGGAAGGGATCTAGGACTGAAGCATCCTCCAGGAAGCGCTGTAGCTGTATCACCACCACCCTCTCTATAAGTTTGCCCAAATAGGACAAATTGGACACCGGCCTTTAGTTGGCCAATCTGGCCAGGTCCAAAGATGGTTTTTTTCAGGAGGGGATGGACCATCGCTTCCTTGAGTGCCCCAGGGAACTGTCCCTCTGAAAGAGACTTGTTGATAGTCTCCCGCAGGGCACCTCAAAACCCCTCGTGGCTTGCCTTAATGAGCCAAGAGGGGCACGGATCAAGGTCGCACATGGTTGGGTGTACAGATATGAGCAATCTGTCAACTTCGTCCAGGCGGAGTAGACTAAAACATTCTAAACCCAGAACTGAAGACGCACAAGGGCCTCGAGTTCGCTCCCTGTATCAATTGTGGCGGGGAGTTCGCGACGGAGCGCCAGGACTTTATCTGCGAAACAGCTCGTGAAAGCCTCACAGCCGATATCCAATTCCCTAACGTTTTGCCTGCCCTGTGGCAGCGCTGTCAAAGGTCAAATTGTGCTAAACAATTGGGCTGGGTGTGAGCTCGCAGATGCAATCTCAGTCGCATAGAAATCTTTCTTAGCAGCCTTGACGGCCATCTCATAGGATCTCATAAACGTCGTATAAGTTGCTCTTGACGCCTCGTCGTGAGCGCGATGCCACCGTCTCTCTAGCCGTCTCAGATCTCACTTCAGCTGCCACAGCTCCGGGGTATACCAGGGCGCTCGCCTAGAACGAGTGCAGAGAGGGCGCCTGGGATGATGTTGATCTGAGAATTTGGGTTAAAGAATCATGCCCTGAGAGGTGACAACCTCCATGTATGTTTTTAAATTTAGATGCTTCTTTGTAAGAATTTTGGCCACTCCTCAGCCCAGGTTCAACACTGGTTGGTCACTAGTAGCTCTAGCTATTCTTCTGGAAGGGATCTGGTGTCTCGCCTCTTTGTTTAAGTTTAGAGTTTTATGACTAACAGCCCTACAACGCAAAGAGGGGGTTTTGTTTGGGGAGCACCCTTACAGAAATACTTGCCCACAAAATTATTGTATTCCATTTTCATTATTCAGTTTAGAAGATGTTCTATTGCAATGTGTGTGTTTTTAAACACCATTGTCCAAAAACACAAATTCCTACCTCCCAAGTGTGTGATATTCACATTTTAAGATATTTAAATGTCACTTTATTTCCCTATTGCAGCTCTTCCTGCAAATGATGCATTGGCAGTGCGTATCTCATTGTGGTATCACTTCAGCAAATTTTATGCACTTCCACTCCTTCAGTTGTGAAGGATGGGAAAAAAGAGGGCCTGGATTACTCCTTGAGGAATTTAACTGGTTGCTTCTGTTTGGCTTTACCTTTTCATCACTATCATCAGTCATCTTTCTAGCTGGCTCTATTCCCCAGCTCCTGCTGCCTGTATTAATGTCTATCTTTACAATTTTCTTGTATTATCGTACTCTTCATAGAAACCCACATTGAGTAAATTAGTTCAGTTTTGTGAATCCAGCATCTAACCTACAGAGAGTGAAGATGGATAGAACAGTTTAAGAATAATGGAAGTAGTGCCATGATTACCCTTGAATATACTCTTAGTCTGTTCTGAGATAAGCTCAGAAAAACCCTGTTCTGCAGGTCTTCAGCATAGCTCAAGAGGAAACCAGGGAACTTCCAGCTGTGCTGGGTTCCTGTTGCTCAGCACTTGTGGCATTACTAATTCATTCCCCATCACCCATCTTTAGTGCAGTTTTGCAATTGATTTTAAAGTCTGGAATATTTTGGGGGAGGATAAAAGATGAACACATACTTGTGTCTCTTAAAGCACAAACAAACTTTAGTCTACCTCCCCTGAGGCATTGTGGGGGAGGGGCATGACTAAAGTCTTGGCCTATGGAGAGCAATTCATTGATCCAGAGTTCAGCTTGCTGGTGTGTACACCAGTGGCTCCATGTGTGAAGCCCGGTTCATATCCCAGGTGAAGGAACTCTCACTTCTTAAAATGCTACATCCATTTTGGAGCAGGTTAAAATATTTTAAGGCATGGTTATAAATCCTTCTGATCAATGTTAACTGGATGTTGTCATAAGCAGCATCTAAAATTAACAGCCTCAGGATGTCACATAATGTTTTTTACACAATATGAAGTATCTCTCTGTGTTGGATTTACTGTTCTCAACTCATCAAGTGAACAATTTTGTGGATGTTTGCCTGCAGAAAATAAATTTGTAAAGAATACACTTAAAACAATTATAAGTCCTTAATGGATAACCCTGAAACTCATACAGTAGAAAGGTGCTATAGGATTGAAAGAAGCAATTCTGTATTCAGATGCATGTAAATGCAAATGTATATAACTTGCTGCGAACTATTTTACTTCTAGCAATTCTAATAGGCTGCTGTTATTGTAAAACTCAATCTTTGTGTCCCCCATCCCCCCTGATTTTATTGGGTGCTTAATAATATTCTAGGCAATAAAGCCTGAAAAACTCTTTCCGTCCTAACACTTAACCTCTGGGGTTGAAACTTTCCATGCTGGACTGAATTTAGGTTGCTGCTTCAAAATGTTGTCCAGAACGACTAAAAACTAATGGGAGTGCTGTCATTTGCTTCAGTGGATTGCACCCATATCAAGACGTTTTTTCCCAGTAACTGATATCTGTCTTTTCTCATCTTGGAAGTCAGCTGAACTCTGTATACATTGATGTTTCACATTCCGCTTTAATAGTTGATAATTTATACTAAAAAGCTTAATGTTCTGGAGTATCTGGTTATTTTATGTCTGAGAAAAAATGCAAACAATTTAATAGTTCAATATATTGTCGAAGGCTTCCACGGCCAGAGTTCCTAAGAGGATGCCAGTCACAGCTGCTGGCAAAACGTCAGGTCCTACAATGCCAAGACCACGGCCACACAACCCAAAAAATCTATAGCAACTAATTTAATAGTTGTCTCATTTCATATTGGGTACCATTGTCACGGAAGGGAAGGTGGCTTGGTATAGCCCTATCTTATCAGATCTCAGAAGCTAAGCAGGGTTAGTACTTGGATGAGGGACCACCAAGGAAGACTCTGCAGAGGAAGGTAATGACAAATCACCTCTGCTTCTCACTTGCCTTGAAAACCCCTTGCTGGGGTTGCCATAAATTGGTTGCGACGGTGCTTACATACATACTGTTGTCGTAGTTATATTCCTAAGAGAAGTTAATTGGCTTCCAGGCCCTACAGAATCCCTGCAGTCTAAAACATTATGCATGTGGTGGAATCTTGCATGACTGGTCTTTAAAGCAGTTTCTTCAATTAAAATTATTCTTTATAAGAGTCTTGTAAAAGTTGGAAAGTGGGTCTTTTTCCTAGTCATGGGTCATTTCATAGAAAAAGCTGCAGGAGCTCATTAGCATATGGTATGCTAATGAGCTATTAGGCTATTAGCATATTAGCTCGTTAGCATATGCCACACCCACTGACATCACTGGAAGTGATGTCAGAAGGGGAAGCAAAAGGGGGGGGAAGCATCTTCAAAAGCCTCCCCTTCCCTTCCCAGCAGCCTGCCAAGGGGGGAGCGAAGAGAGAAGGGGTTTGAAGTTCAAACCCCTTCTCACTAGAGCTGGGATGCAGGAGGAAAGAGAAAGAAGGAAGAAAAGAAAGAAAGAAGGGAAGAAGGAGGGAAAGAGGAAAAGGAGAGAAGGAAAGGAGGAAAAGAGGGAAAGAAAGAAAGAGAAAGAAAAAGAAAAGCAGGAAAAGAAGGAAAGAAAGAGGGCAAAGAGATGGGGGGCTCTGGGGGTCTCTCCCATCCCCCATCAAGCCCCCCGCCACCCCCACACTTACCACGATCAAGCTTCCACCAGCGGAGGGGCCTCTTTGGGCATCCCCCGGTCCACAACGCTTCTGTGCATGCCCAGGGACGCCAGCGGGGGCCTCTTTGGGCATCCCCCGGTCTGCAGCACTTCTGTGCGGGCCCAGGGATGCCGGCGGGGGCCTCTTTGGGTGTCCCCCAGGCCACAGTGCTTTTGCGCGGGCCCAGGGACACCAGTGGGGGGCCTCTTTGGGTGTCCCCCAGGCCACGGAGCTTCCTAGTACTGCTCACTCAAAAGTTGCCAGGTATCTCATGAGGCTCTGTTCGCAAGAACATAATCAAAATAAAGCTATGAACTTGTGTAAGGAGAGTGTTCTTTATCACATGTATTATAAAACAGAGAACTGTGTTCTGTGAGGATATCCCACCATGGCTTTTTTCACCTTGATGAACATTCACATAAGTAATGCAATCTGAACTGATTTTCCTGTTTTTATCTCCTCTCTGGGTCACAGTTAGTTTGGTCATTATGATTCTGGCGATTCGACCACACTAAGGGGGAGAACGCCTCTTGATACTCACAGTTGTCCCATTGTGTGAATAGGCGCTATGCATATTTTCCAGCTCAATATCTGGGGTACAATGTGTGGGGAGGAAAGTTTAATCTTCCCGTGTTACATTTGTACATCCTTGCATATATTTGGTAATGTATGCAAAGGGAAAGTTGTGACAGAAGGGCAGACATCTCTGGTTTTGGAAGTCTTTGGACTACCCTTTCTCTCCCCAGTAGCTGTAATATGATCTCCCTTAATCTTTTACAGACCAGAGCAGAGCAATCCCAAGGTGCCTACTTCTTGCCTGAGTTTGCACTTTCTCCACAAGGAAGTTTCCTGGAAGACACTACGGGAGAACAGTTCCTTACCTACCGCTATGATGATCAGGTTTGTCTGTTGAATATGAAAATTATGTTTCTCCTTCATTTTTATCGTTTTCTTCAGGAAGTTCTTATGAACTGTGTGTTCCTAAAGCAGGCCATTATGTAATGCCTGGAGCAATATAGGCATCTTCTGACAAAACTGCGAGTATCAGGAGCCTGCCAACCTCATGTATGTGGATTGTGTGCTATCAGTAATCCTCCCAATATTAATGGCCACCTGATACAGTTGGCCACTTTTTATCTGGAATACGCACTACATGTATGTTCTGTTTCTGTACTTACACCAGTGTTGTTTCAGAAGAAATGGTGACTGTGCATATTGGGTGGATCGTGAGTACCACACATGCTTCTAGTATGCGTGGTCGCATACTCTGCGATGGAACATCTGAAAAGGGCAGCAAATCATGTAGCAATTCAGGTAGCAACAAGTAGTGATTGATTGATTTAACCTTGCATGCGTGTGTTCTCTACCACCCCTCACAATGCCTTGGAAGTGAAATACCAGCTATCCAATTTGTAAAAGATCATGGAAACACAATAGAAATGCAAAACAATCAATAAATTAAACAGACCAATTATAATGCCAGTCTGACAAAAGCAACCAGTTGTACAAAGAGCAGCCAGTTGCATGTGGAAAAGATAATATAACTATTTGACAGCAGTTGCTTTGGGAACCTGTGCAACTTCCGCTGAAGTGGACAGGAGATTTGTACAAAAGGTTTTGCTTATACAAGTTTTTGAAAACACACACAGAGCTTCTTTGGACCCTTGGTCTTTCAAGGCCAGTACTGTCTATTCTGACTGGCAACTAGCTCTCCAGGATCCCAAGCAGAGGACCTTCAAACCACCTGATCCTTTTAACTGGAGATGCTGGGGACTGAACCCAGGATCTTCCACATGCAATGCAGATGATCTACCACAGAGCCACGGTCCCATCCAAGATCATGCTGCATCTGGCTGTTGGTCACTCAGGGTCAGCACTGTCAGCTCCATCTAGCTGCTCTCCAAAATCTGGGGTGGAAGTTTTTCACATCACCTACCACCTGGTCCTTTATTTGGAGATGCCAGGGACTGCAAAGGAGATGCATGACTGTTCAGCCCCTCCCCTTTTGGATGGGTTATCCAGGGCTCTTTTTGTAGCAAGAACCAGGGCTATTTTTGGGCAGGAACGCACAGGAACGGAGTTCCGGCTGGCTCCCAAGGTGGCCACGTCCAGCAGGAACTCATTAGCATAATAGGCCACACCCAACAGCAGAAACTCATTAGGATTGGCTACATTAGGGCTGTGTGGCCTAGCATGCAAAGGAGTTCCTGCTACAAAAAAGCCCTGGATTTTGACAACAAACAGGGTAGACAGAATAAGACGCAAAAGGTGAATGTGGCTGGATGACCACACTTCTGGTAACATGGGGATGTGGCCTGATATGCTAATGAGCTGTGCTGTCATGGGTGTGACTCAATATGCTAATGAGTTTCTGCTGATGAATGTGGCTTATTATGCTAATGAGTTCCTGCTGGGCTTTTTCTACAAAAAGAGCCCTGGCAGGAACTCCTTTGCATATTAGGTCACACACCCCTAATGTAGCCAATCCTCCAAGAGCTTACAGAGCTCTTCCTACAGGGGCTACTGTAAGCTCTTGGAGAATTGGCTACATTAGGGGTGTGTCGCCTAATATGCAAAGGAGTTCCTGTTAGAAAAAGAGCCCTGGTTATGCCCTGTGTTAATTAGTGGGGGTAACCATTCAAATTTTCCATTTAAGATTTTTTGGGGGTCAGCATTTAGATGCTTATGTTTGTAAGGGCCTGGGAAAGGGGATTATTTTAGCAGGGACCTCTGTTAAATCTTAGGACCATGCAAGCATTTTAGTTAGCCAAATTCTCTGGTCAACAATGCATATGATAATAAAGCTCCTTCTTGGGAAACAGAAGTATTGCTTCAGCTGTAAGCTGGGAATGTCATTTGTGTGTGGAGGGGGAGGGACAAGGATGACCTTGGGCAATGGGGCCCAAGCACTGGCTGTCAGCCAGTCAGCTCCGGCAGCCCACCTCAGGAGCTGGCCCATCGCAGGACCGGTGGGCTGCAGGGCTCTCTCTGGCTCGAACTGAAAGGAGCAGGCTGAAGAGGCACTGGGTGTTCAGCAACTCTTTCTCGGCAAAGACAGCTTAGACCCACAGCAGTAGAGGGTGGGAGAGCTGAAACTCACACTATTGTCCAGGTTCCTCCTCTGTTCTAAGCTGCTTGAAGCTCACCATTGCCTCCTTGGCATTTCCATCTTCCCAGTATCTTATTTGGACCCATTGTTAAAACAGAGGACAAAACCCTCACATCCCAAGGAGGAGACAAGGCTCAGAGCACGAGGCACCCACAAGGCTAAGTATCCCGAAGGGCAGAAGGGGACCTGTGTGGTCTCCAGCCAATGACGCGTGATAATAAGGCTTCTTGTTGGGAAACAGAAACACTGGCTGGAAGCCTGCCTACTGTTAGCCTGCCAGATGAGATGGACCTTCTGGTTTGATCCAGCAAGGCAAGTTCTTATGTTCTCTTCATGTAGGAATTTGGCAATAATAAGAAATTTTCCATAACTGAAATATTTGTGAATGCAGTTAATGGATGCTGGGATAAATGTTATCCTGAAGTGTATATATTAGCATATTACTGTTTCACATTTCTGGTTTATTTAGAGATTGTTGAAATCAAATGTCTGAAAGGGTGTTTAGTGGAAGGAGGAGGGCATCTGGAAAGTAACAGGCCACGTTTCATATAATTAGACCTTCAGTGCGTACTCCAGAAGCCCATAGATACATTACATTAAACATGGAATAGAGATATAATGGCTAAGAAAGCAACAATGAAAGAGACCCTGTTAATCTTGGCAAAAGATCTGAAGTAAATCTAGGAAGTGTATAGCCCACTGCGGAAACTTACAAGGCAATGTGTTCCAGAATCCCATTGAACTTCACATCGAAACACTGGGGAATGCACTGATAGCCAGTCAGCGTGAGGTGCTGGACCATTGTGAATAAAAGTGAAATGTACAGGCCCCGAGTCTGTGTAGAAGTGAAAAAGCAGGTTCCTGTGCCCCGCCCCGTCCTGCAGTATCTGAAACTGGAAGTTCTGTTGGGGATACAAATTTCTTGTGTGTTTGGTTGTGTGTGTAATTGTATAAATCAGTAGATTGTCCAACTTCTTGATAGTACCGATCCTGGTAGGCAGCCGTGTCGATCTGAAGAAGCAGAACCAAGTTTGAGTCCAGGGGCACCTTTAAGATCAACAAAGTTTTATTCAAGGTATGACCTTTTGGGTGCATGCACACTTCCTCAGATACATTGAAATGGAAGTTAACAGTCCATGCATATGGCAGACAGTGAAGAGCAAATTAACATACAACATAATGAAGATGTTTTAACAGATGCAAAGACCAAACAGGAATAAACTTTATATGGTCACCTTTTGTTTGGATCTAATTACGGGGGAAACAGAGTGTGATCGTATGCACAATTAGCAGCAGCACTGGCATGATTCCCAGGCGGATTAAAAGGGTGCGATCACACCAGAACATCTGCCCAGCGTCCCAGAGTCATCAGTGGCCCGTCTTGCGGCTCAACGGAAGTGGAATAAAAAGCCACCTGGGAAAGTGCAGTATTTTCTGGAAAACGTGGGCCATGGGTGGGCGTCTGATCGTGGAAGCACTGCTATCCCGTGGCAGCCAGTGCCCGTTGGTGTCCCGCCATGACACTGGATTTTTTTTAAGCCACACCATGATACTGGGTTTTTTTAAGCCACAGTAGTACGTGCACAAAGCACCACTGCTCATGCACACAAATGCAGCACAGCTGAAGCAGCTCGCCATTGAACTAGGCAGCGCAGTGCAATAAGTGCAGCCAGTGAACAGGAACGGCAATGGGCCCCCAGATTACCAGTAGGCAATCCCCCTCCCACCCGTGGGTAGCATCGCAGCCTTAGGATGTCTGGGGTGCGTGGCGCGTCATGGAAGTGGCCAGAGACATTGGACCTGTTGGCTTTGTGGGGAGACCCTAGGGTGCAGGTTGCCCTGAGGGAGACCCACAGAAACATAGAAATATATGAGGAGAAAGCCAAAGGTATGGCTGCCTGGAGGCATAAACGGTCCATCGAGTGCTGCTCAAAAACAAAAAGGCAGTGGCTCTAAATGCCAAGTCTGGTGAGAGAAGAGTGACACGCCCCTATTATGAGGAGCTGGATAGAGTCCTACACGGTGATGGAGAGATATGGCCAAAAAGGGTACTGCAAAGTCTTAGGTGGATTCCTGCCCGAAAGGCCTCCCAGGGCCCCTCCACCCCCTCTGAGGAGGCATCCCTGGAACTCTTCCCTGGGGACTCACAGGACACATCCGAGCCGCAGCCATCTACCAGCAGCCAGGCAGGTAAGTGTGACCACGAGCAAGCCACAGTTTCTGGGGTGGTGGGCGTGAACATTCCAAGCACACTGAAGAACACAGATCAGGCGTTACACACCCTGGAGGCTGTTACCACAGCACCTGCATCCCACTCCATTCCAGCCCATAGTACCTTGGGAGCATCCTGTCCCCTGTGCATAGGTCTCTTCTCAAGACCTGGACTATGGGGAGCAACAGAAACATTGACCTCATGGATCCTCACTCCAAATGCATGACTACAGTGGCACACCACAAGCCCGCTGCAACAGTCACAGATGCCACACGGACCACCAGTGCACTCCACAGAGGTCAAGTGGCACTCCATGCAGCCACAGGATACCGGAGCACATGGCAGGGGATTGGTGATGCATGAGATGGTGGCAGCACACATCCAGCACATGAGGCCACTCTTCCATGTGGGTGTATTCCAAGGAGATACCACAGAGGTCCACACAACAGTCCACAAGAGTTCCCAGTCAGTGGTGCCATAAGGTTCTGATACAGGGACCCTAGGCAGAGAGGTCACATCCCAGCCGCATTCACCACAGGCACAGAAGCCAGCAACAGTGGTGAGGACTCCTGTTCCCTTCCCTTTCCAGGTTGTGAGACCAAGAGCACAACCCAGCAAGGGAGCAGTGACCAGGAGGAGAGTGACGCCGGAGATGTCAAGATGGCCCCACCAGTGGGCAAAGGTAGGTAGCAGGCTCATGGCGGGGACCTTCACAGGTCACCGTGACAGTGGCCCATGAGTGGCCATGAGGCGCCTGTAGTGCTGTTGGCTTGGTTTCCGAGGCCCAGTGGCCCCCCTCAAATCAGCCTGTCTCTTCCCCAGGGACATCACAACTTTTATCACATGCCACTGAGCAGGATGCAGGACCCGTGGAGGCCAGGCGATGAGACCCAGCACATGAGTGGGAGTATGGGATGGACCAGGGGAAGGGAGCATGTGGCACATGGGAAGACAAACAGCAGCAGGAGGACCAAGAGGCTCGGGAAGCAATGCGGGGGGTCATGGAGACAGCCGCCAATGCACTTGTTGACCTGACTCAATCGGTCACCCTCTTAGTAGATACCTTCCATGGCCGGGCCCCATTGCCGGGCACCTGGTGGCCGTGGAAGGGCATCCAGGAAACAGAGGAAAACACACCCCTCCACAGCAGAGAACACACACTTCCCTGGGGCACCACAAATGCCCATCAGCTCTGCTCCTCCCACTTGTTCCTTGCTACAGGGCTCATCTCCATTACATCCTCTGATGATGCTTACATAGATGCTAGAGAAACTTACGATGTGGCCTACAGTTGGGGAGAGGTATACATCCACAAAGCTTGCTGCTGGTGGAGGGTGGGTCACAGACAGGGCAACTTTGGTGCAGGTTCCGAGGGGGGAGGGGCCCACAGCAGCTGGCCAGGGTGCGTGACCTGAGGGACCGCCGAGGGTAGTGGGACGTGTCCTCCACACAGCACATTCCGTCAACGTACTGCTGGCAGGATATGTCAGCTCCAACAGCAGCAGGTGCACCACTGTGCAGAGCTCTCAGGAAACATAAAAACGGGTGTCAGTCCATCACCACACATGTCTCAAAGTCATTGCATGGGTAGCTGGGGGGAAGAGGGGGCGGGGCTGGTCCAAAGGAGGCAGTGCCACTGGTGTAATGTAACAAAACTTTAATTGAAAACCAACAAGCAAGCTGTACAAACGTGCCCCACTCCCCCCAACAACTCAACCAAACCATCCCAAATAATTGGAGCTGTCATCCCCCTCGGCACCTTTGTCCTCCCCCTCCCCTTGCTCCCCCCCCCACCGCATGCTCTGGCTCCTCCTCCTCCGAATCCTCCTCCACTTCTTCCTCCTCCTCCTCCTCCTCCTCCTCCTCCCCTCCTCCATCTGCCGGTGCCTCCCCTGCCCTCTGTCGAGGACCCCGCTGTTGTTCTCCGGCCTCCTGTCACTGGTACACTAGGGCGCCTTCCAGCCGCATTCTGATACGCAGGCATCACAAGCACCCCATCCTCCACTGGATGAAGGAGAGCTGGTAATTGTGGTGTTCCACTGTGGAGCAGGCCAGATGGGGGGCAGAATACTGGGGAGGCCAGCTGGGGCATTGATCTTAGGCTCCCACACACCCGCACAGTGCATGCCATGGGAACTGCCAATGCAGGGGCCCACAGCTGGCTGGACACCTCCAGAGTACTGCCGCACACACGGGACACTTCCCCCTGTGACCGTAGGATACCCACCTGTCGCCCGCACATCAGCCATGGCACCTTCTAGGGCCTCCAGCCGCTGGGAGACTGTCCTGCCAGATGGTCCAGCTGCCACTGGGGAGTGTGCCCTCACCTCTGCAGGGACAAAGCAGCAGATGAGCATCCATGATCATGGCCCTTGGAAGGTCACAAGGGGGGGGAGGCCTACCTGCATCGGACTCCAGGGTGGAACTGATGACCGCGGTTTCACCTGCTGTGGCCCTTTGCCATGCCCACTCCTGGATGTTCACCTGCAGGGGACAAAGAGGGTGTTAGTGGGTCCACCCAATGATGACAGCCCACCATGGCAGCTGAGGCCCATGACAGGATCCAGAATGCAAAGCATCGCCAAGTCCATCCACACACACTGTCCTTCACACTTTGGAGACCTATGCACATGTGTTTGCCATAGGCCCCAAGATCACTGCGGGCAGCACCCAGGCAACCCTGACACCCATGCCACCCATGGCCAGCCTACACATGTGATGGATTCAGTGGAATGCCAGCAGGAGCCAGTCAACACCCCGGAACACAAGGCCACCGGGTGCTGCCAAGGGGGTGGCCACAGCCCCCCACCCCCACCCCCGGACGCCAGTGCAGCCTCCAGCACCACCCACAAGGCCACCAAACTTCAGCTACACACCTGAACCGCCCACTCCAGCAGGCCCCAGAGACACATGTGGGGAGCTCACTACCACTGGTTCTACAGGGGGAGAACAATGTCAACACAGAAGGCCACTGACGGTCTCCCACGCAAGCGCCACCCCTACTGGCAGACCCCACCTGGCTGCCTAAACTGCAGTCCATCAGCAGGGGCATGCATACTCAGCCATCGGGCAACACAGTCTGGACTGTGGGCAACTGCAGACGCCTGACCAATGGCAGCGGCACCCGGCCACCTGGCAAGGTCCCATGTCACTGTGCCCAACACACCTTGTTCCCGTGGGTCATGGCCATGGCTGACAGGGGGTCCAGGCTCTGCCTCACTGGAGGAGGATGCCATTCTCACCCTCTTCGCACAGGGTCACCCTGTGGATGGGGATATGGTGGATGTGGTCACAGGTATTACAATGGGAATGCCACAGGCGAGTAGGTTGGGGGATACTCACTGTAAGGGATCTGATACCGCCACTCAGGGTGGCTGCCCTGCTCCCAGAGGGCCCTCAGGAGCTTAAACCGGGGAGGGCACTCCCACTGTGGCAGGGTGCCCTCCCAGTCCTCTAGGGCATCGAAGAAGGCGGCATTCTCCTGCTTGAATTTGGCTTGGCACTGATCTGCTGAGTGCTGGAACCCCCATGCCACCATCTGTTCTGCCACCTCCTCAAATAGGGTGAGGGTCTCCAGGTGGGTGGAGGGCATCACCCTCTCATCCGCCTCCAGCTGGTGGAGGGTCCTGAGCAGACATTCCACCTCCTCCTGGAGCCATAGCACATCCTTCTTCGGGAAGGCCATGTCTCCATCTTCCAGAAGGTGGCAGGGAATGCACATGTGTAGAGAAGCGCGCTATGTCATCTTTCTCTAGCGCCAGGCGATTCATGTACATGTGCAATGAAGCGCTTCCCCATAGCTGTCCCGACCACTCCAGGGGGGGTGAACAGCCCAGCAGCTGAGAGGGGGGGGCAGAAGGGAAGCGGCACCCTGGGGACATGCAAAACAAGTGTTGGGCCACCCTGTGGTGAGGCAAAAGACTCCTGACCAGCCATTCCTGACCGGAGTCTCCCATCCTTTCCCTCACTGGGCTCGACACTGCTTAGCTAAAGGGGCCAAGCCATTCCTGGCTCCCATAGCCCATAGCCCTGGCACCATTCACCAGCTCCCTGGCGACGGCGTTGGTCCAGACACCACAACACCTGGGGGGGGGGATGGCCCCCGCCTCCGGTGGATGCTGCCACCCTCACCAGGAGCTCCAGTCGCTGCAGATTTATGTGTATGCACAATGAAGCCCATCCCCACAGCCATCCCGGCTGCTCCAGGAGGGCTGAGCAGCCCAGCACCTGAGAGCGTGGTGGTGGGGCCCCCAGAAGGGAAGCAGCAAAACAGGCATCAGGCCCCCCTGTGATGAGGCAAAAGACTCCTGATCGGCCATTCCCGACCGGAGTCTCCCATCCTCCATCCTTTTCCTCACCAGGCTTGATGCTGTGTAGCTAAAGGGGTCAAGCTGTCCCTGGCTCCTGGAGCCCATAGTGCTGCTGCCGCTCACCAGTACCTCGGTGATGGCGTTGGTCTGGAGACGGCCCCCTGGTCTGATGGACTCAGCATGCACAATGAAATGCATCCCCTCAGCCACCACGGCTTGGCTATTGGGGAAAAGGGGGGCCATCACCCCAGGAAGGCTTCCACTTTAGGTGGGGGAATGCCACTGGCACCATGACCTGGGAACTGCTCTGCAATTGAGGCGACTAAACAGGCCACGCAATGATGTGCAGCTGCTGGGGAGGACAGGCCCTTGACCCTTCCCCGTTCTGTGGGGCTGGTTTTGTTCCGTACATACACTGAGGGACGGAGACGCATTGTCATTTTGGAACTCCTTTATCACCGTGGCATGCACGCATCTCTGTATTGTTGTACCTGGTGGTACCTGTGTACAGGCGTCTGTTGCCAATGTGCCCAGGACTCGGGGGTGGAGTGCTAGACTCAGCCATAGCTCCTCCATGTGGGGGTGAGGGTGGTCATATCAGAGTGCCACCTCTGTCTGTCAGCCGGGTGGATGAAGGTTGGAGGCCTTGCTGGAATGTCACTGCCCCTGGCTGCAGGTTTGGTCTCCATGTGTCCTTGCCTACTCATCCTTCTGGTGTGTGGGGGCCATGGTGGTTTGTTCCACTCCCACACCGGCAGTTGTCCCCAGCATACCATGGGCCAACGGATGGGGTTGGTGTGCACCCTGTCTGCATTACCTGGACATCCTGAAGTGCTCGAGCCACTGCTCATCCCCCCAGACATGGGTGACAATTGTCATCCACCAGCGGTGGCCTGGGCACTCCTCTGCTAGACAGAGGAGGTGGACTGTGTCCCTTGTCCTACTGGGCTGCCGCCGCCTTGACCAGGCTCAACGCCTGACTGCATATCTTCATATCATTGCACTCCTCCATCTCCTGCTGGCATCTGTCACCTCCTGCCACTGTTGCCATGCTGCCTGCATCTGGAAGACAAGTGTCCCCACTGCTGCACACGCAGATGCAAGGACTGCACCCAGCTGGTCTGTCTCACTCTCCATTGATAGCTGTTGGATGTGTTCCGGGGGGTCCTGACACACCTGTCACCCTGTCCTGAGAGGTGTGTGCAGCTGATCCGTTGTAACCAGGATCGGGACTCTGCACTCAGTTTGTAGTTTGTGCGCATGCCCGCTGTTCTAACAATTCGCTTCTGCAGTCATGCGCATATGGAAACTCAGTTTTGAAAAATAAATCTGTCTGATCGGACAGCAGTGGCCTGCGATCGCCAGATGTGTGATCACACCATGCCGCTTCTCCCCCCCACCCGGGTTCTTTGCAATGCTTCACCAGCAGCATGTGATTGGCCACTGATTACTTGAGCACAGAGCCTCGGCAGGAGGTCTGATTGTGCTCTCACGCTTCATTTCACTCCGGTGCAAAGAGTCTCGTTCCCCCCCTGCATTATCTCACGTGTGTGACCGCAACCACAGTGGAGCAAATAAGTATGTCAAAATAGAAGACTAATTTTTAAATGAATCCTTCTTAATTGTGGAATGCTAAGAGTAAATAATTGAGATCCTGTTGTTATGCTCCACCTGTCTCCTCTCAAGCATGGAGGTAACTAACAGCATACTTTTCTTTGAGGTGGGGTGCATGGTTGTGCAGTGTTATGTCTCCTCTGTCACCAGATCAGAGAAATACATTCCACTGCTTTTACACTCTCAGACCATGCACAGAAGAATTCAAAAAAGAACAAACTTTTGTGATTGGCCAAGGAACAATGTGCCCACCCTTACCTGTAGTTCTATTGGCCAGTGCTCCTCCCTCCTCATGTCCCTGGGAAAGCAAACTAGTAATTGGGCTTCAAGTTTGAAGCTAGCTGCAACAATAGCCTTGCAAGCTGCAATGCTATTTGCAAACACTGCAATACATTTGCAAATAGCATTGCAGCTTCTGAAAGCAGAGCAAAGGGTGAGAAAGAGACAGAAATGGCGGGAAGGAGAAGGTAAGTGCAACCTTTTAAAGTTAACCCCCCCAAGCCTGTGTTTGGCAGTGCCGAATAATGCCAAATAAAAGCTGAATAGTTTTGGCTTTTATTTGGCAAGCTTGTAATATAAGGCAGTAAATATTAGAATGTATTTCTCTGATCTGTTGACAGAGGAGACATAACACTGCACAACCCTCCACTCCACTTCAAAGAAAAATATGTTGTTAGTTACCTCCATGCTTGAGAGGTGATGAATGGAGTGTAACAATAGGATCTCAGTTATTTACTCTCAGCATTCCACAATTAAGAAGATACATTTACACATTAGTCTCCTATTTTGACATATTTATTTGCTCCACTGTGTTTCCCTCATAATTAAATCCAAACAAATGGTGACCATATAAACTTGACATGTTATTCCTGTTTGGTCTTCACTTCTGTTAAAATATCTTCGTTATGTTGTATGCTAATTTGCTGTTCACTGTCTGCCTATATGTATGAACTGTTAACTTCCATTTCAATGTATCTGAGGAAGTATGCATGCACATGAAAGCTCATACCTTGAATAAAACTTTGTTGATCTTAAAGGTGCCCCTGGACTCAAACTTTGTTCAATAGTACTGAGTACTTTTCAGGAATATCCAGCTGTTTAAAGGAAACCATTTATCTTTTGTGTGGATGTGGGAACATTGCCTAAGCTGGCTTTCTCTCAATTTTATTTGCCCTTTAGTTGAGTTTTAAGCTGAATGTTCCTGCCCATTTTTATCTTGCTTTTTGCCTAAAAACTTCACAGATCTTCTTTGGCTGGCCCTCTTTTATGGATTTCATACTGAATCTTACCTTTTGCTTGGATCTCTGTGGCTTTGTTTGTTTGGTTTTAGATTGTATTATGCTCCTGTTTGGTTAATTTTTAAACCATTGGTTTGTTTTTCCTCTTGTTGCTTGGAACTGGTCATAAGCCATCTTGAGCAGTTTTCTGAGAGGTGGTTCCGAAATAATTTACAGCAAATAAAAATAAGCTGTATAGCCAAATGGGATCAGCTGTGTAGCATCATGACCTCATGCTGTTCTTTATGTGATATCTGATTGGCTGTGGTTGCCTATTCTAGGAAGAACACATAACCAGATGAAAGTGCTGCCACGGCAGCAAAAGGAAAATGGCTTCAATGTAAAAAAGCTGAACATGTCATGATAAAGGTGATATTCAACACATATTGTACCAAACCTCAAAATATTCAGTGAGCCCTGACTTTTTGAATCTTAATTTTAAAAACCTAAATTGTAAGAGGAAGGGGTAAAAAAGAGACCATTTAAATCCCAGAGCATGTTAGAACTACTGCTTGTACTTCTTTGGGATGCAGTTGAGATGTAAAAGCAAAGTTCTCCATGCTTAGGCTACCCCAGGGGCTTCTGATTCAGATGAGATGTCTCCTGGACCCAACACCTGGGAAAGCAATAATTTATGGAACAATAAAACGCAGCTGCAAAATGTGCCACGTTTATGATAGGCTTGTTAAAAAGGGGAGGAAAATGGCCTTTCTCTGATCAAAAGAACTTCAACTGAATGGAAGAAGTCTTTGGAAGACGAGGCAATAAGACCCAGCCGTCCAGTTTGTTCTGCTTGAGATGCAGAGCAAATCTGAAGAGCTGAGAAGGAAGACCAAGAGAACAGTTCCTTGGCCTGTAAGGCCTGCTTAGGTGATGGTCAGACTTCTCGTCTCCTTCCTTAAGGCAAGATTGAGATGAAGCCTTAAAATGAAGCATTCTTCATAAATGGCAGACCCAGCATTTGAGCAAAGTGCCAGAGTGCCAGAAGGACATTACATGAGACTGTTGATTAGGAATTTTGAATACTGTAGGTGAAATTAGTATCTGCCCACTGGTAGCCCTGGCATCTCCTCCTCTGCTCCTACTACTGCATCTGTGATCATTCTTCTTCATTCTTTGCCATAATCTACTGAGATCTGCTCTACGAAGCCATTTTTGAGGTGACAGAATGTTTTCTCTTGTGATGGGCAGAAGGGGTCCTGCAAAAGGGCTCTCAAAGAGTGGGGAATGATCTGGGGGCAGAGAAAACTACTGGCTGTTGGTCAGGAAGCTATTTGGGAAGTAGGTGTCATCTCTAGTGAGTGATCCAGGACCCGATATCATTATCAGAAATGCCAAATTGGCAGGGCATACAAACAAATGGTTCAGATGTCTGTGGGAAGTCCTGAAAGGCAGTGCTTCGGCAAAGTCATTTTTGCTTAGAGGACCCCTGACCCTCTCACTGAGCCCTGCAGATGGATGACATTTTAATCATCACTTCTCCCCCCCCCATTTACTGTTATCAGGGAAACCTTCTTGAGGGAATATGTCTTGTTGAGAAGCTCTTGTGCATTGTGGAGAATTGTGGGGAACATTCTTGGACACAAATCCAGTTGGCCAGGCTTGTTGCGTGTTGCCACTCCAAAGGAACTGAGCTTGTCAGCTGCTGGTGGTTTTTTAAAATTATTAAGAAGCCCACAGTAAAGTTCTGAGGAACCTCGGGATTCATCTGAGTTGTGAACCAATAAGTTAAATTATCTAAGATCACAATTAATACTTGCAGTGGATTGTTTAATATTATTTGCAATAGTTGGAGTCATTCAGAACAGAATCCCCTGGTTAGTAGTTTTTAAGGATGGTTAATTGTAATGATTTTAGCTTTTATATTGTCTGCTGCACTGAGCAAGTCTCTGAAGAGGCAGCATAGAAATGAATAATAGCATTGCCATCTTTAGTGGTGTGCATGTCCCAATTCCCCCTCCCCCAAGACAATTTGCAACACAGAAGGGACTCTGTCTAACAAAGGTGTCCCAGTAGGTAGGGATGCCAGCCTCAAGGTGGGACCTGGGATCCTCCAGAGTTACAGCTCTTTTCCAGACTACAGAGATAATTTCCCATGGAGAAAATGGCTGCTTTGGAGGATGGACTCTAGGGCATTGTATCCCACTGAGGTCCCTGTCCTCCCTAGGCTCCATCCCCAAATATGCAGGAGTTTCCCAAACTGGATCTGGCAACCATATGCCCTGCATCCCCTGCCGGTGGCTGGGGGGACCTGGCCACCCTACCAGTAGGGTGTGGTTTGTTCCTAATATATTGTCATTCTCTCAATTCAAAATTTGGTTCTTTTAATGTTTAAAGCAAATTTCTACAACAGTAATGTGGAGTGAGGGTAAGAGAAGGGAGGACATCTTGTACATAATGTAATCTAGATGCTCATTCCTGAGTTCGGTATGTAACCTTGTTAAAAATAATGCTGCTTCTTTTACACATTTTTTAAAAAGCATTTGCTGTCTTAAAAGCCTTACTGATGGTTGAAATGGGAGACAAGTAAAATATTAATGAGAACAGCTTGTACTCTGTTTCACTGTAGCAACATTGTACATGGATTCATGTTCTCTCTTGGTTCATTTTGTTCTCCTTTTGGCCTGGCAAGAGAATGCTTGCATTTTTAAGCCAGGCTGTATAAAGCCCTTTATATACAGCCTTGTAGGTATTGAGGAACTGCATGCAGATCAAATGGTTTGAAGTTCCATAAGAGGGTTGAAAAATGGAAGGAACAGCAAGATTTCCATCTCTGGAAGGCCTGTGTTTAAGTTGCTGGTAGTAGCCTAAATAGCTCAGCTTAGCTCGGAGCTCATCAGAGCTTATGAGCAGTGTTCCCTTTAAGCTGAGATAGAGTGAGCTAGCTCACAATTTTTTAGGTTCTGGCTCACACATTTTTGCCTTAGCTCAGGAAGGATGGCTCCAGAGCAAACTAATTTATGCAGTAGCCAAATTGTTTGCTCACAACTTTAATGCCAGTAGCTCACAAAGTAGAATTTTTGCTCACAAGACTCCACAGCTTAGAGGGAGCATTGCTTGTAAGCTAAGCAGGGTCAACCACAGCTAGCAGTTGGATGGGAGACCATGAAGGAAGGCAGGGGTTGCTATGCAGAGGAAAGCAATGGGAAACCACTGCTGCTCATATCTTGCCTGGATAGGGTTGCCAGACCCCTGGTCTGGGCAGAGTTTCCCCCAATTTTCAGGGCTCCAGCCTGTGCCGGACAGATGGCTGGCAGGGGAAGCCCCACCCCCCAGCTGGCCACCTGCAGCTACCCCACTCCCTTCTCTCCAGAGGGATTGAAAGGGCCCTCCAGCTGATGGGGGGAAGCACGTTGCCTGCCAGTGAACTGGAGAGAAGGAAGGGGGCAGCCAAGGCCCCATGCCTGAACTCCAAGTGGGGATTTGCCACTTGGAATTGAGGCGCGAAGCCCAGAAGCATTTAAAGCACCCCACTAAATGCTTCTAGGCAGCAGGGCCAGGTCTCCCTGAGCCTGAATTCCAAGTGGTATAGCCACTTAGAGTTCAAGTGTGCGGCCAGCAGCTGTCCCTCTCCCTCCTCTCCTGCAAGATTTAAAGGGACCTCCAGCTGATCAGCGGGCCCTTTAAATCTGGCAGGAAGGGAGGGAGAGAGGGTGGCTGTGGGTGGCCATTGTTGGGGGTGGGGCTTGGGGCAGGGATGTCCCCAATGTGAAGTCATCATGTTGGGGACATCCCCACCCTCTACAGGAATGCCCCCCAAAGTCCCCCACTGAGAAAGAGGCCGGACCTGGCAACCCTATGCCTGGAGTACCCCATGGATGGAGTTACCACGGGTTGGTTGTGACTTGACAGCAGCAGCTACTTAGGGCTGTGGGGCCCCAATTTTTAAAGGAACTGTAAATGCTTCTCAAAGCACTTGTGGTTTGGCTCTTGGTTGCTGATAATGGTAGTTGGTTAGAATGATGACGGTGTGTGTCCAAGGTGAATTTGATTGCTTTCCTTTGAGCAACAGGCAACATATCATAAACTAGCTTTGGATTAATCCCTTCATTTGGGTAGTTTTATTTGAGGATAATACTGTTACCCTAGAAAAACAAACAAACAAAAACCAAGCAACTTCATCTTTGCTTCATAAATGGTGTCCAATCAGCCAGTGATTCTGAGATCATTGGAAAAGTATTCCCAGGTATGTGCTAAGTTCATGAGTGTGCATTTCAATGATCATCAGAAAAGTAGACCCAGGCCTTTGATAAAATATCTTAGTAATGTCCTGAGTCTGCTTCTCCCATGATCCCTGAATGATGGGGTCATGCTTCCACAGAACTATGCTATATTTCTCCCTACTAAATCCGTACGTTGCCTTTTTGTCCTGTTCTCCAAGTAGCCCAAAGGTATTTGCTGTATATTGCATGGGCAATACAGTGCGGACTCCTGTCCATTAGCTGGCTAATGTACGACCTGTTCAATTTACATAGTCCACTGGAGCACATTGTCTGATGCTTGGAAACTGTGTATTATCTGGGAAATATATGATTCAGTTCATACTCTGAATTTGGACACATGAAGGTTAGGAAAACGCATATAATCACCAGTGTTCATTCCAGTCTTCCCTGAATTTGGCTTAAGCACAACACACAAACGTACACATATAATACATAAGCTGTGATGTATACAACATAGCTAAAATTCTACTGAAGTCAATGGAGTTCAAATCTGATTTAAAAGGTAGACCCCCCACCCGACTATAGGCAGCCGATAGCCTAAATACATAATTTTTAAATTTTCTGTTCTCGGTCATCTTCAAATTACTGCTCTGACTGTTTCTTTAAGATTTTGCAAAACTATAGTACCTTTTCATTATTTGCTTTTCATCATCTTTTAATTTGTGCTCCTTTCTATCTGCTCAGTTAAATGAGAACCACAAATTAATTGGAGAGCTTGCATATAGAATTGGCCTTATTTTTCTTGATGCACAGAAGAACTGTTTTCAGGTAATAAAAATCCGTTCCAGATGTGCAACGTTTTTTGGGTAAGTCCTGTACAGAGTGCCTCTCTCATCCTTTTTAGCTGGTCAAGACCTCTCAGAGCTAGAACAAAGACATAACCTTCCCTTTGAAGCAAAAAGCACCTTACTTAGGTGAAGAACCACTGCTTCACATTGTTTATCATTTTGAGCTCTTTGCAATATGGTGGTGGCTTTTGGCACAATTCATCAGTCTCAGATAAGGGAATTAAACTAATTTAATGGAAATAATCTTTGGGCAGTGGAACTCCTTTGTCATCTATGCCAGAAAGCTGCAGGATGAGGAGCATCTTCTGTATCCAGTCCTTGGCTTTGTTCAGACAGTATTCACCTCGCTTCTGGCCCTGTTTCAGTGTCTTTGCAGCATCGTTGCAGATGAGAAGATTGATCCAGAGCCCAGGCATCGGTTGTCTTGGTCAGCTGTGAATTTCTTACATGCTTCTATGTATGATCCTGTGAAATGAGAAATTTCTCTGTATTAGACTTATCATCAGTCGCCTCAGCTGCTTGGACGCCAGGACTGTACACCTAGGAAGCTGGGGCCTTGGTGAAATCTGATCGCCCCTGCCTCCTCTCTCCCTCTGGAGGGAGGCCTTGGACTTGGAGGAGTGGGAGTAGTACCGGAAATTCCAGTTCTAGCTAAACTTCGTGGCAGTGCTTTTTGGCTGCCCCCCCCTTGTATGATGAGTCAAACTGAGGTCCAGAAGCATCATAAAGACCAACAAGATTTCCAGGGACCAAGATCTGGCTGGGAGGGCTCAGCTTCCAAGACTCAAAGCTCCCTTCATCAGGTACCAATTAATTTGTGACTCTCATTTCATCTAGCAGATTGAAAGGAGCCCAAATTGAAAGATGGTGTCTGAGGAAGGGAGCTTTGATTCTCAAAAGCTGATGCCTCCTTCCCAAATCTGTTTCTCTTTCAGGGTTCAGATCTTGCTCTTCTACTGCCGAGCAGCCTGGCTACCCACCTGAGCCTGTTCTTTGTACATGGTGTCATAAGACTTGTTCTTTTTCTAATCTGTGTTGCTCTTGGTTGTGTTCAGGGCTGGATCGCCCATAGGGTGAACTAGGCGCCCGCCTAGGGCGCCCCGGCCTGAGGGGCACCAAATGGCGCCCCACTCCCCCCCCCCGAAAACTGCCCCCCCCGCCGTCCTAACCCGGCGCCCACCAGCGCCGCCAGACCCCCGCCCCCTTCCCAGCGGGGCCCACAGAAAAGCCGGCACCGGGAGGGAGGGGGCGGAGGCTAGACCCCCCGTGCCCCCTTCCTGGCTTTTCTGGGGGTCCCGCAGCCGCGGGGCCCACAGAAAAGCCGGCGCCGGGAGGGAGGGGGCGGAGGCTAGACCCCCCCGCGCCCCCTTCCCGGCTTTCCTGGGGGTTGGCATCCCCAGTGGGGGGCACCCCAGGCTGTCCTGCCTAGGGCGCCCAGACACCTGGAGCCGGCCCTGGTTGTGTTGTTTCTTTTGCTTTCCCCCACATTCATTCTTGATCTAATCCCTGCCACCTCTTAAATGTTTTGCTTCTGTCTCTTGTCCTTCTTTGTCTTGTCTTTGCTTTTTTCATCCCTTTTCCACTGATAAAACTGCATTTTTCCTTTGGCTTCTTGTTCCCCCGCCCTTTATGTTTCTTGTTTGACTTCCCTAACTAATGTTTGCCTGGTCAGCTCAGTGAAGGCTCGGCTGTTAGATTGTCAGTAGCCACTCCCACTTCATGGAGTTCTTTACCTGAAGAAGTGCACAAATAGAGATGTGAAGTCCTGGGAAAAACAGGGGGGGGGCAAGACTCTAGCTTTTTCTGTCTCTCTCTTTTCAGCCTTTCCAATGCAGAAAAATGGAATTTTAAGTTGAATTTTTGAGCCAGTCTTAGGGCAAAGTATTACTATTTACATAATGCCATTCTGTATTCAGTGGTTTACTGGACAGTATAAACAAATAGGACTGAGCTGCTTTTTTGTAGAATTTATGCCTTTACAGCAAAAGATGATGTTTCAGGGAGCATGAATTTTTCTTTGGAAGAGCAGTGGCTCCAATGGACTGGGGTGGGGGAAATCTCAGACTGTATCATTGGGATCTGTCCATCTCACTTGGCGAAGTGGTTGCCATTCTAAAGGAGGTAGATTTTTTTTTACTCCATGTTGGCACCCAGGAAAATCACTGGAATGGAAGATGTCTTTCATAGTGGTGGACAGCCCTGTGTCATGGAAAGGCCCTCCCACACACCTGCATTTCAGCCTGGCTCATTGAGCTTCAAAGCAGAGCAGGGACTTGAACCCAGCTCTCTTTGCCACCAGTCTAGCTCTAGATGGCTTTAATAGCAACTCTGGGCATGGTCCAGCCAAAGTTAAATATTTTAAAAGTCTCACTGACTTTGGAGGAGGAGCTGAGCACTCCTGCCCGGATCCAAGAACAGACATTCCATTTGTTTTAATATATATTTTTAAAATCTTTGTGTCTCTTAATCCTCTGTGTTTTTTTTTTAAAGTAAGCGGTTTGCTTTCTTTGCATTATGAAACTATGGTGATCTATATGAACAAATGAATAGAGAAAATGGATTCCTTAATCAGCTGACATGTGTTTTTGATCGGGGGGCAGGGCTAGTGGAGGAGGGAGGCCAGGGGGTGATACTTGTACTTACCAGTCAATCTTGTTTCATAGGCAAATACAGCATAAACTGAGCATTATGGCCTTGGTTAAAGTCATAGGTGCACGTACTTCAGTTTGGATTTCCCAGTTGGCTGCAGTTCTGCTTAACCGCTTGTGGGCAGTGTGACTCGCCTACGGTCTGGTAGTCAAAGTGATGTGAACACTTTGAATGTCAAGTTCAATTTGCTGGGGAGCGGACTCTTCATTTAACTGTGTTAGGCAGCTGGCAGATTAATCTGTAAAGCTGTACTTTGTTTAGCTTTGCTCAAACTTCTTGTGATGGCTGCTGATTCCTTTGTGTTAAAACTGAGCCTGCCCCAATCACGTACCTAGATTTTTTGGGGGGTGGGTGGGTAATTTTCAGGGAGTGTATGGCTGGCAGCGCTTAATCACCCGATGGCTGTATTCCTTACAGTCTGCCTCCCAAATTCCCCCTGCGCCCATTCCAGTTGAGCTCTGATATCTGGAAGTGACTTTGGCTGCAAACAGAGTAGTTAGAGGGAAGGAGCTATGGGGAAAGTGACTGTTCAGCTCTCCATACTCCACTATGTGTGGAGGGAGAAACTGGCTTCCTCTCCTGTCGAGTTGCAGCCAGCTAATGGTGATCCCATAGGGTTATCAAGGCAAGAGATGTTCGGAGGTGCTTTGCCATTGCCTGCCTCTGGGAAGTGACCCTGGTATTCCTTGGAGGTCTCCCATCCAAATCCTGACCAGGGCCAACCTTGCTTAGCTTCTGAGAGCTGATGAGATTGGGCTAGCCTGGGCTATCTGGGTCAAGAGAAATTGTCTACAAGGATAAAAATTGAGGAAGGTGTACTATGGTCTTACCCAACAGAGATCTGTAAAATGGGTATGGTTTATTCTTCAGTTGGCTACTGTTTTTTGTGTGATGCTGTCATAGTTTCATATACTATAAACTGCACTGAGGGACCATCTGAGTTTAACCCAGATTACCATTTAGAAACTCTAGTTTTGTAAGTACTCCGTTCTATGATAAGTGAAATACCTGTTGATTGGACCATGGTTTCCTTTGCACAGTAAATTGTATTTGCCATGGCTGTACCAAAATTTCAAACCTCGAGTGCATCAGGTATAAAAATATGCATTGCCAAACACTCATGTATGCTTCTGCCTTGGTTGAAACAGGAGATAGTTGTAAACTTTGCTCATGGTGAAGTGCATAGATGGGATTTATGAGTCCTTTACAGCATGCTGAGCATATCCCCCCCACCTGTGAATTAGCTCCTGAAAGCAAATGTATTGTGGCCTGAATTTCATGAATAGGTACTGCTTCCCAGCCAGTCAGTAATGAACTTCACTCTTTGTCACGGTATGGTGGGATGGGTTGGCGCTTGGGCAGCTAAGGAGGAACTGCTCAAAGCAGTGAGCAATCCTGACCTGGAAGCTTACAGTAGGGGTTGGACTTTTCTATGTGTGCATTTCTTCTTGGACACAAATCCCAATGAGTTTAAATGGGGGCTGGGCTCCGTCCTAGTAACACTATTGCAAGTATCTATTAATAATAAACAGGAAAATTGCCATTGTGACGTTGCTGAGCTACCTACTTGGGCAAGAGCAAGGCAGCAGATATAGCTTAGGCTGGTGTCTCCCTGGCCTGGTACTTGAGGGATATCTCAGTTTCAGGGAAAAGGGTGTGCTTGAATCTGGAAACCCAGAATGGAAATTTGGGATTCCATGGCATGTGTTCAAGGGTGTATGGATATGTTGTGAAAATATTGTCGAAATTAGTAATTGGCATTAGCAAAAGTGACCCTTAAACAGAATATCTTTTTTTCAGGTGACCCAAGTGTCTCAGTAAATTGATGGACTGGTGTAGGAGTTAAAGAAAGCTGAAGTCCTTGGAATCCAAGTAGATTCTTAAGGTATTATTTAAGAAAGGGAAGTGTGGATCCAGTGATAAATGGCTCAAATAAAGTACTGCTAACTCAAGTGAGTTAATATCAGATTTCCTTCTACACATTAGTAAACCAAAACTACCTCTTCCTCTGTAGCTGACTAATTTGATTTTCCTTTGCTGCAGGCAAACACACATTAGGGTTATTCTCTATTTACAGGAGACCATACATCAGAAAATTGAAAACATTTGAAGCCCTTCCTTCAAAAAAGAGAAGCATTCATCTATTAGACTTGATTGTCTGTTTCTTAAGACTATTTGTTGTATCTAGAAGTTGAACTTTTCATAGTGGTGCTTTCTTTAGAAGTTAGTAAACCTTAGTTCCGTTTGCAAGGTGATCTATTTTAGCTGCCCCCTGTTGACCCAGGTATACACACTCTGGTGTGAGAAAGGATGCCCCAAGCTGCTACATGATGCTGTGACATCTGTTACAGACTTTAGTGCAGAATTGCTGCTCTTCTTGGGACCCAGGACTGATTGTAAGGGTTCGGAGTGTTCTTGTTCTCCAGTTCTTGCAGAGCACTGAGTCCTGAGTCCCCTCCCAGTCTTCAGATGTAGTATGTTCTGTGGGGTGGGTATCCCAATCCTCTGGAAAAGTTATATTCTAGTATTAAGCATGAGAGTTTATTAACCTGAGCCATCTACCACTGGACTTTTGGACCAGTTTAGATCCTTGGTCTAGTCCAGAAGGGCTTATGTTCTTATGGTCCAATTGATATTGCTTTTCACCTACAAGACCCTCCAGATAAGTTTATTTAAAGAAGCTATTTGGTTTGGAAACAGTTAAGCTGTACACCACTTGCTGTATCTGTGAAACACAAACTTAGAAGGCAAACAGCAAAAAAAGGAGATGGCAACATATAAAGATCACCATTTGTTAGTGGTTCTGCTTCTCTTAGGAAGGGAAATGGAATAGGAAGGATTGAGAGTGTGGTGGTTAGGAATTTCTTTAAGCCCCTATCTTCCTTCCACTTTATTTGGAGCCCATGACATTTGAGGTTATTCATCACCTTGTGTGAACCGGGTACATTTGTACCTCTTTTCCCCCTCCCATGCAGTATCCTAACAAGAAGATGTGATGTGAAAACTGCCCAAACAGCAAAATGGCTTAAGCTTATTGCTACTATGAGGATAATTGTGAAATTATGTCACTGCTGTTAAAAAAATGTACCTCTAGAAATATTAAAGGGAGTCTCTAAATATGTTTGAAAAGATTCTGAAAGTATCCAAAGCAGCCAGGACCATTTAATTTAATGCAAAAATATGTGTGGCATATTCAGAGTCCTAGGTTGATGTTACTAACTTGTTGTCAGGAAAGCAACAGATGAATTAGGTTTACACATGTTATGATTTTATTTAAAATTAACTTACATCTTTTGTTGACAACATAGTTCATAGCTTTTTTTAAAAAAGAATATTAAGCGTAGGGTGTAGGTTTTCCTTATTTCCTACCACTCAGAAAAAGATGCCATTAATTTTGACATCTGTTTTTAACACTTTCCCTCACATTTTTGGAAGGGAGCCTAGCCAGTGCTGGAAAGTGACTAAGAGATCAGGCAAAGATGGCCTGAGGGTCTGTTCCCAGCTGGTACGACATCTGGAATGTTATGCATTGTGGATAAATTCAGAGTTATAGTTTAATAAGATTGGTATTTGAGTGGCCGGCCTACAGCAGAGAGAAAGACAGCAAAACTGACAATGTACTCTGTGAACACTTTTGTGTCACGATGTCCGAAATATAGTTTGCAAGGGCTTTGCTTTCCATTTTGGCAGGTCCATTTTTATGTTTCCATATTCATTTTCATCTCTTATTGATTTGAACCTTTATGAGAGGTGGTGAGGTCATATTTGAAATGCATCCAGAATCTTATCTTTCTGGGAAACCTTAGCATAAGTCTGGGAATTCCTTGTTTTTTCATCCTGTTTATTATGAAGAAGGAAGTATTTAAAAATGACTTGGATCAAATTTGTATCTTCACAGTTTCATATTTTTCTTTTTAATCTTCGTATGAGTTAATCAAAAGAATTTATCCTATCCTGTGATGAAGTAGTCTCTTAATAGACAGTAATGATAATATTTAATTTTTTTTACAGTCTGATGTTCAAAATTATATCCAGTATCCAAAATTATATCAACTTTTACCTTATCAAGTAAGTTACTTAGCAGTTCCATAAACTTACCTTCTCAAAGTAATGAATCATTTTATCACTGGGATCCCCTTACCTCCTTTCATCCCTGCCAGATAAATTGTTAACCTGTTCCAATTTTGTCATCTTCCATTCTTTCAGCAACCAGTAATTTATAATGGGAAATTTCTTGAGTATGTATACTGCTTCGGTTCTGGCTGATCCTAGGAAATTATTTTCTGTATCTGTATAATATATTTTTGATCTATAACAGTAGCACTGGAAGTTACTCTAAAGGAAAATTATATCCTTCCACAAGTTTTATTATCTCTACTTTTTCACTAATGTGGAACTAGTAATTGTCTTGAATATGGAGAATCTTTTACCTAAGCAAGAAGATAATTCCCCCACACACACTTAATTGGGAGACCCCCTGTCATCTTGAGTTTCGTAGAAAAAAGGCAGGATTCAGATACAATAAATAACTAGCTCTGTTTTGTGTTTAGATATTTATGCATTGCTTTTCTCCCCAGTAGAGGACTCAAAGAAGTTTACAACATCATTCGTTATCTTCATTTAAAAATTTTATTTATAAACATTTATTTATAAAAGATTAAAAAGAGATTACCAAGTACATACAGAGCGGTCTAATATCAAATAATAGAAAACATACATCCAAAGCCGTCTATCAAATAAGTCCAAGAGCACACGAACACGTTTCTTAAAACCTTAACCAGTTAAATTGTTGTTCATCTATGGAAAGGACTCCTTTATTGGAAAGGAGAGTCAAAAATGGTGAGCATAGCTCCAAGTAATCTACCTGAGTCATGATACCAGGAGCTCCAAAAAAAGAATGGATTGTCCATTATTCTACTCATTAAAAATAGATCCTATAATTTAGCGTACCATAAATTTAAAGAACGGAGGTTTGGTTGGTTCCAGGCACTAGCTACAGTTAATCTAGCAGCCACTAATAAATTAGATATCAATACTTTGGCTGTGTGTTGGATGTGTACATCCACCCAATGATGAAGTAGCAAGAAGTCAGGAGAGTAAGGAAGTTCTATAGACATTATGTCACAGATTTGGGAATGAACTTGTTTCCAAAATTTTTGTGTAATTGGACATTCCCACCATAAGTGATATGCTGTTCCTATGTTGCCACATTTCTTCCAACAGTAAGGATCATAGGTTTTTGATATTAAATGTAACATGTAGGGCAATGTACCAGTTTGACATCAACTTAAAGAACTGCACTCAGATATTAGCTATTGGGGTTGTATTCGCCGGCAAAGCCCACATCTGCTTCCATTCTGCCTCATTAAGAGCTTGAGGAAGTAGGAAATTCCATATTATCTTTATAACAACCCTGTGAGTAGTGTTGCAAACTCCATGTTGGGAAACTAGAGATTTGGGGGTGGATCCTGGGGAGGGTGGAGTTTGGGAGGGGAAAGACCTCAGCAGGGAATAATGCCATAGAGTCCACTCTCCAAAGTTGACTTTTTCTCCAGGGGAACCAGTCCATCTTTTCTGCAAATCAGTTGTAATTCTGGGAGATCTTCAGGCCTTTCTTGTGAGGTAGGTTAGGCTGAGAGTGGGTGACTGGCCCAAAGTCCATCCAGCAAGATTCCATGGCAGTGTAGGGATTTGAACCTGCATCTCCTAGATCTTGTTCCACCACTAACCACTACACCACACTGGCTTCCCTTTTTGATGGTGTTGAGAGAATAACTGGGAAGGGAAAGAGGGCTTGCAATGCAGTCCTAAACCCTTCCAAGCCTAGTGTGTTGGTGTCTCTGTACTGTGATCTCCTGCTAGCAACTGGAGACAGCCTTGGAATGGCTGTTGTGGTAATCATCCTTTAAAAGTCCCACCTCTTCTCCAAGGCTCTGAACTAATCGTGATTTCGGCTTCCTGCAAATCAAGTGATTGTCAGCCAATCAGAGCCCATGGAATTCTACTGGATGGAAGGGGGTGAGCCACCCTCAGTTTAAGAAGGCTGAAAGAAACTTTTTCTTTTGGATAGGGATTTGTGGCTCTAGAAAGGAGCATCAGCTTAGTTGGGTTTTTATTTAGCTATTAGTTAGGGTTTGGGGGTCTGCTTAGGGAAGAAAGCTTATTTTAGTGGTACAAATAAGCATCCTTTTAAGGGCTCATCATTCCTAAATGGTATGGGTAGCAGAGCAGCCTTGAACCTGCTGAGGCAACCTGACAAGAGAGGGGGAAATCAAATCTCCATTCTGGGTCTATTTACTTTACTTGAGAGCCAGTTTTACTATATATGCTGAAGTCATTCACACATAATATTTACCTTATTAAATACTTTATTTTATGTTAAATAAATCTTTGTTGTTCATTTCCATCCATGTCTTATCTGCCGAGTCAAGTGTCCAAGGAAAAGTAATCTCTGTTTACTTCTCATGTACGTATAGCCTTGGTCTAGCAGGTTTCCAAATAAGAGACCTTTAGGGAGTGCATAGTTTACCCGCTACCAGTCCCAAAGCTTGTGTCCCTTTTTTTGTTTGATTGAGGGTGGCTGGAGTGTAAAGCATCTGTAGGAGAGGCCAGAGTGGGGGACTGGGCATTCATCAGTCCAGAAGGCAGCTGGCTCAGAGCCTCATCCCCTTCACCCCATAGCCATGACACTGTCACACGCAAAAAAAGTCTAAGAGACCTGCCAGTCTCCCCGGCAAGCTTGGCTCAGGTCAGACTGCTCACATCAGTGGGATTCCCATCCAGATCTCTGTTATCTGTGCCAGGTTTAAGTTTTTGAGAGTTAAATTAAAATGACATTGCAGAGCCGTTCACTTTCCCCTCCTTCCCTGTTTTGGTTACTCACAATGCTGAACACATACTTGGAGGAGCGGTTTCAGACTCAGAATGAAGGATGTGCTTGAATCTCTGCTGGAATTTAATAATCGTGTTATAACAGCTGTGGAACCCACCAGAGGGGTCCTGTGGTTAGTGTCAACACCTTATCTATTAAAGACCGTTTTGTATAAGAATGTGTAACAAATTCTACCATAGTTATAAAATACCACTGCTTGAAGCATAGCACTTTTTTCTTGTGCCACACTGAACCTTTTTTTCCCTTTCAAACCCAGTAGGAAGGGGATCTTGCATGTGGGAGGTGCAGATCTCGACTTTCTCAGAAAGTGAGTCGTTGCTGGTTGCTTCTGTTTATGAAGGTGAAGAGATTCTTGATTCACTAACAGAGCAATCTAAGAAGAGTTACTCCCATGTAAGGGCACTGAAGTCAATGAACTTCAAATGGTTTAACTCTGTTTAGGATTGCACTGTAGGTCTTTTCCTGCTAAGTCATGCATTGCTGAATACAGTGGAATTTAAGAAAAGGTACCTTTTTTGTCCTGAATTATATGGCTTAAATTAATATTGTGTGTGTGTATCTTTGGAGGGTTTTTTTGCCGTCAGTGACCCGGTGGGGTTTTCATGGGCAAGAGATGTTCATAGGTGGTTTGTCGTTGCCTGCCTCTGCATCATGACCTGGATATTCCTTGGTGGTCTCCCTTCCAAAGACTGACCAGGGCTGACCCATCTTAGCTTCTAAGATCTGATGAGATTGGGTGTGTCTGTGCTATCCAGGTCAGAGAATGTGTGTATAAAATATAGATAATGGTTTTATAGTGCAATCCTAAGCAGAGTTACATTTTTCTAGATGGAATTCAGTGGGTTTAGAATCTGTTTAAGATTGCACTGTTAGTGTTGACACTGCTTCATGAACAGCTGCATTTACAGCAGCTCTATGTAATGTAGTGGTGTTAGAGTTACCACCCCCCCAGTTCCCAATGGGGGTTCCCTGCTTTGTGGGGCTCGGATTTGCATCTGGCCAGCTGGTTTGAGGGGAAGCCCCACCTCCAAACAGGGACATTGCCGAGCAACATCCCAGACCCAATGACATCATCTGGAAGTACACCATTGCATGGGGGGGGGGCTCTAGTTTTAAGGCAAACTTTATGGTTTTGAAGGCAAAAAAACATTGAGTTTTGCCCAAAAACTAGAGCATCACCCCAACATCCCCAATGCAATGACATCACTTCTGGGCCAGAAGATCCCAGAGAAGAGGCTGAATCCTCTGGTGGCAGTCAGGTAGGACCTGGCAACCCTAAGTTGTGTTATCATCCTCATGTAGTGGGGGCGGAGGGGTAGGTTTAAGACTGAGTTCCTTAAGGCTGCATTGCTTTGGTAGGGTGTGTCTGTGTCAACACCTTATCTATTAAAGACCATTTTGTATACGAATGTATAACAAATAATAATAATAATCTCCTGGTGTTCTGTAGAGGAGATCAGCTGCTTGACTGAGCATCCTGTTGTCCAGCATGCCTGGGGAGGGTGGGAGGAGAAGTCTCTTGGGTCTCCAGTTGACTCTGAGACTGAGTATGTCTTCACAGCAACTGTGGGGGTCAGGGAAGTCAAGAAATAGCCCTTGGGATTAATACTGCACCGATGACTTTGCTCTGTTCCCACCAAACCCCCAGTTCTGTCCCTTAATTCTCTTGACTTCATCATGGTGCCAAAGGCACAGCTGTTGAAAAGTTATGAAGACCAGGAGTGTAGCCAGAAAATTTTGGGTGAGGCAGGGGAGCTGGGTGAAATTGAGAGAGAAAGAGAGAGAGAGCGCGAGCGCGCGCTGTGGGTCATGTGACCTGGGCTGGCTCGGCTGGTGCAGGCGCAGTGAGGCAATGTTCCCTCTAAGCTGCGGAGTCTTGTGAGCAAAAATTCTACTTTGTGAGCGACTGGCACTAAAGTTGTGAGCAAGTGATTTGGCTACTGCATAAATTAGTGTGCTCTGGAGCCCTCCTTCCTGAGCTGAGACAAAAATGTGTGAGCCAGAGGCTCAAAAACTGTGAGCTAGCTCACACTAACTCAGCTTAGAGGGAACATAGGAGGCAACCATCCTCTGCTGCTGCCGCCTGTGGGCTCACTGCTTGAGCAGCATTTAAATGGGGACCCTGAGTCAACTTCCGTGTTTAAAAGGGGGAGGTGAATCCTCTTACTCATCTACTGGCTTTCTCATCTACATGAATCGGGGAGGGTGGGAATCTCCACCTCTTTCTCTTTTGCATTTTTAATTTTTTTGCAATTTTATTTTATTTTGCATTTTTAAAAAACTATTTATTTTTTGGCTCAGAAAAAAGAAAAGCTCAGAGAAAAAAGAAGAAGCAGGAGTCTGAAGCTCCCCTGACTGTGCCCAGGGTCATTTTAGAACCCCCAGGCACATCTTACATTAAAAAAAAAAAATCTGGATTTTTCCCTATGGGGGGCAGTGGTCATCTGTAGGGGGCATTGCCCCCCAAATCCCCCCACCCATGGCTATGGGCCTGATGAAGACATGACTACTTTGTCTTCATTTGCAGTTATGCTAGTGCAAGGGGTTCAGTGATGATCTTAGCCCTGTTTGTGCACTGTGTGTCAGACTCCTGCAGCAATCAGATCCAACCACTCGCTCCTTGTGAAGAAAGAGCTTTGTTGGTACAGCATTGCCAGAATGTCTACTTTCAGGGTTTGTGTTAAGACTGAGGGGAAAGCGTGGGTAGGGATGATATACCAGGTTCAAAGGGGCACCCCCATGGCTAGTGACCAATCAAGGTGCCAGGCTGGGGCCACCAAAAGTAAGGGCTTGCAGAGCTGGGAAAGTCTCTAAGGAATGCAACTCAGCTGGGCACCGAGGCTGTCAAGCTCAGACATATAAAACATACAGATAAATAACATAAGACAAGCAGGCGAGAAACGAAAGTATAATTGCTGGTCAGTGGTCTGTCTTGCCCTCCCCACTTTATGGCAGCTAGCTAACACTGTGATACAAGGCCAGGTAGGAATGCACCATTAATATTTTAACATACCCACATAGCTTCAGTATTAAGGTAGCATTTTTAAGACTCTATGGAAATTGTGGTTCATTATTTTGGGGTTCCTTAAAGGTAAAGGTAAAGGCTCCCTTGCTTGAAAGCCAGTTGAATCCGACTCTAGGGTTGCGGTGCTCATCTCCGTTTCAAAACCACTGTCCGAAGACATTTCCGGGGTCATGTGGCCAGCATGACTAAATACCAAGGCACACGGAACACTGTTACCTTCCCACTGAAGTGGTACCTATTTATCTACTTGCAATTTCTTGCTTTCGAACTGCTAGGTTGGCAGGAGCTGGAACTAGAGACGGGAGCTCACTCCATCATGCGGCACTCTCGGGTTTCGAACTGCTGAACTACTGACCTTCCACAGCCTGCAGTTCAGCATCTTAACCACTTGAGCCACCACAGCTCCTGTTGGGGTTCCTTAGTTGACAGTAATTAACTTGTATGTTATTTGGCCAAGAGTTTTTAAAGGGAAAACATTGAATGTGCTTGGTTTTTGTAGCTGGGTTCACTGTAACCCTGAAGATGAAGTCAGTCAAAGATTGACTGTGTATACTGTATATACTAAAAAGACTAAATGGTAATAATCACAAAAGCTGAATACTGATAAGTGTTTGCCAGCTCTAAAATAGGTGGCAGCAGCTTTGGCTTGCTGTTAGAACTCTCCTCCCAGCCCTACCTATGATGTTAGCAGAGTAATATGCTTGTGTGAATGCACACACACACACACACACGCACATTCACACACAAATGGACACACAGTGAGTCTCAGTGGACAGGCAGATAAAAACAGACGAGAATTCTCCATGCCAGTATTTCCCCAAAGGGTATGGGAATGATTTTTTTAAAGGAAAGAGTGCAGATAATTTTTAAAAAATGATGTGCGTTCATGCTGGCTTTTCATAAAACAGCTCTGAACGAACAGTTATTTATGCAACCAAGTCTGATTTTTTGCGTGCAGCATTTTTTTTAGTAACAGCATCAAAGCGCCACCCAGGCATCTGTTTGTACAGTGTTAACTGTGAGAGCTTTTTAATAGCTCATCTCATATCTTATCAGAGGGAAACTTTTTGCTTTTACCATAAAAGGCTTCTTTTTTTGCCCACAGCTTGGATGCAAAAAGCCTTTAATGTTACATATATACACCATCACAATCTATAGCAAAATTGCCCTACATTTTTTTTTCATTTGACTCTTCCTTGATCAAGGAAATTAAAAAAAAAATGCCCACAACCAGATGCCAGCAGGTAAACGATTATGCGCAAGAGCTGGACTAGAAACTGGGAGACCCAAATTCAAATCCCCACTCTGCCATGGAAGCTTGCTGGGTGACCGTGGGCCAGTCACATGCTCTCAGCCTAGTCTACCTCATAGGAGTGTGAGAATAAAATGGAGGAGAGGAGAACAACATAAGCCGCTTTCTGTCCCATTGGGGGAAGGATTCCTAATAAGATGTTTGACCAACCGTTAATTTGTCTGATTGTCAGACCCGGCACAGAGGTACCTGATTGACTCTCTCTGGGGTCATTGGAGACTGAGGGTCAGTAAATGTTTGGACTGAGTTTCTAGGGTCCTAGACCAAAATACCTGCAGTGCTCTCCTCTGACCCATAACCTCATGATGCAGGGAGTCGAGGAGAGATGCTTGATCCCCATTGCTCATTGTCCAGTGCCTGGGGATGATAGCTGCATCTCAAACAAAAGATGCTTATGTGGTCTGCCTTCTTCTTAATACTATTTAGAATGTGGTACTGGCTGTCCTGCCCTAGATGGCCCAGGTGGATCCAATATCACCAGATCTTGGAAGCTCAGCAGGTTTGGCCCTGGTTAGTACTTGGGTGGGAGACCACCAAGGTTGTCCAGGTTGCTGTGCAGAAGCAGGAATGGCAAACCACCTCTGCTCTTCTCTTCCTGTGAAAACTCTCCAAGGCACCATAAATCATTTGCACTTTCTCCCCCCCCCGACTCTGTAAAGGTTGAGCCCTTGGATGTCTGTACTGTTACAGAATCCTTGACCATGGTTTTCTCAAGAAGACTACAGAAATGAGGATTTCAGGGATACAAATATATATTCGTTAGATCTTACTAAAGCGAAACTACTAAGGGCAAAAACTTAACTGGGAGAGAGTGAGTCTGCAAAGCCGGATCTCCTTTTAATGTGATTCAAAAAGCTCTTCCCCTTTTCCTTTGTCTTGGTCTGCTGTTTTGTTTCAAGCATCCCATTTTCAAAAGCCTTTTTTGGCAGTGTCTTCAGAGGATTAAGCAAACCAAGAAGCCTCACTGATGCATTATCAAATTGACTGGTCCTGCCATATGGTATCACCTTGAGCAGTGTCATTCCTGTTAAGTGTAGCTCATTGAGCATTAAGAAATGTTCCCAGGCCATTTCCATGAGTGAAATAGCTCTACACTTCTGCCAGCTTTCCCCCATAATACACATGCTAATTTTTTAAAAAAATCTTCCCTTGGTGTTTTCGTTTGGTCATAAAAATAGATTCTGCGCTGAATCTTTGCTTGCCAAGCCCAAGGCGACATGGCTTTCTCCTGGTACTTTGTATAAACTCCCTGACGTCTAAGCTAGGTGAGCAGTCATCACTCAGGAATCAATTACAGTTCTGCTGTCTGCCAATGAGAGTCTTAACGCTGGAATGTACTGAGGGGGTTGGGGATGGATGGAGCCAGTGATGCAACTGCATCTCGTCATGACTGGCTGAACTGCCCTGATGTCATGGGAGGAGTGAAGGAAGGAGCAGCCAGTGTGGCCTAGCATGTTTGGCTTGGAGGAAAATACAAGTTCAGACCCAAGGCTTGGGGAGAGGAAATGGGCCTTTTAACCCTTGTTCTGCTCCCCTCCTTTGTGGATTCGTATATGTTATTGTTTTTTCTTATATTTTAAGCTTCTGTAATGATTCCACATAGAATGAAGAAAAGTGGGTTAAAATACCCAGTTTATTTGCTTGTGATCATAAAAAGCTGCTCCACACGTGGCAATTGTACATCAGGTTTCCCCAGTGCTTCGATGAGCAGATTTAATTTCCCTGCTTTATACCGGCCGATGCATTTCCTTCAGCAGTTAAAATGGGCAGCCCAGCCCTGACCTGGAAAGCCCAGACAAGCCCAATCTCGTCAGATCTGGGAAGCGAAGCAGGGTTGACTCTGGCAAGTACTTGGATGGGAGACCTCCTTGGAATACCAGCAGTCAGGAGGTGGGGGCAGGTTTCTGAATATGCTCCAGGCCCCCAGTAGAGGTCAGTCACCAGAGGCTGCCATGACTTCCAGGTGCGCACGCACACATAAGCACATAAAAAAGCAGAAAGGGCCCGGGTAGCCCGGGCCCGCCATTTGCGGGGACGGGCGGGGACAAAGAGGCCGGCCGGAAGGGGAAAGGGGGGCCGGGGGTCGCGGCGGGGAATGACATGCCTCCTCCCCCCTTTTCCCTAGCCAATGGGGGTCAGCAGAGCGATCGGGGAGGGGAGGCATTGGGGGCCTTGGGCTTACCAGGCAAGGAATTTGGGCCTCACTCCTTCAGGATCGGGGCAGCCACCACGGCCGCTGGTATCGGCCTGCCGGAGGCGCGCATACGGGCCATTGGCCGTTGGCGATCCACAGCCTTTCGGGCTTACATCAGGCCACAGCTGGAGTCCAGCCTGTGACCATCTCTCTGACTCCTCAGTTCCAGGACGAGGGTACAGGACAGTATGGATTTTTGGGCACAGCATCGTCCATTGGGCAGGTTTGTATGCATCCTCGTCGGGCTGGGGAAAGGACTTGGGCTTGGGAGGTGCAGCGCGCATTACATGGATGGCACAGTGGGGCATGCGGTGGAGGTCCCTGTTGCCATGGTTGAGGCGCGTCCGGGCGAGGCGCCACCCTCCCGATGCACTGCTGCTGCAGCTTGGGGAAAACGACTTGACAGAGCGCCCTGGGGTGGCCCTCGAGCACCAGGTTCTGGACGACCTGGCCTCAGTGCGCGAGATCCTGCCCGGCACTGTCCTCTTCTGGTCGGAGTGGCTGGAACGGAGGTCATGGCGGGGTGCGAATCAGCCCAAGAAGGTTGAAGTGGCGAGACGGAAAGTGTCCGGCAGGTTGGGCCGGGCAGTTGAGTCGGCAGGCGGTATCTGGATTCGCCACCCAGACATCTCCCACAAGATGGAGGCCCTGTACCGAGCAGATGGCGTGCACCTATCGACCTGGGGTATGGACATCTGGTTGCACGGAGTCCGTCATTGCCTGCTTGCCTGGCTACAGCTGTAAGGGCGTTGGCGGGAACAGGACTAAAGGGGCGTCCTGTTCTTGTGGCGGTAACAGCATGGGGCCGGATCCGTTGGCGGAGTTCGGCCTGCGTGCCAATTTCGGAGTTGGGGACCCCTTAAGGGTCTTGGCGTGAGGGCGGAACGGAGCTGGCTAGCTCAAGGAATAACAGTGCTTACCCTCACAGCCAGAGGGCAGGGGAGTTCACATAGGGGCAAGCGTCCACGTGAACTCCGATTACCTGCCCTCCCGCCTTCTCTACCCATGCCGGCTGGCTGGGTAACGGTTAACTCGGCTGGCACGCCGGCCAGCCGATAGGTCGGATCCGGTGGACCCATGCTGTGCCAATGCTCTACAGCTGTAACCAATAAAAGTTGTGGCCAAATTTATCCACTTAATTTCCAAAGGAAACTGTTTGTATGAGTTCATTTGTAGTGAGCGCGGGGCGCGGGTACAATGTGGGCCGACCTCGGCGTCCCAAGTAGGACCTGGAACCGCAAATACCAAAAAAAAGGGTAGCCCTCTTCTTTCCTGCATGGAGAAAGAGAGGAATACAAATGTATATTGCAGTCCCACAAACACCTGTAAGTACATCTCGAAGCTTCGCATACCTAAGCTAAGCTTTCTCTCCGCTTTGCACAGTAGGCTTCTATTGCCAAATCACGAACTGCTTTTGAAATGCCCCAGTTTTAAAAGGCATTTTGAGTGGAGGTGAGTTGCTGCTGTGTATGTGTTGGGGGGTAGGGGGAGAAGACATTTAAAAGCCCCTTTGGGCACATGCAAAATTGGTTGCATCCTGTTTGTGGCCATTTTTTTTGTAAATATCCCCAATACATCTAACTTTCTACTCATTCAGCCATGGTGGGCTGTGTCCTCCCCGCAACGCCATGACCAAGCCTCCTGATTTAGCTTGAGCCTTGCTTTGGAAAGGGCAGCATCCTGCCAACTCTTGATTTCCTCCTTTTGTCTGCTCTTTCTCCTCTCTCCCCATCTTTTATTTTAAAGCAAAGACAATTATTCCTGTCTGGAACTTTAATTAAAATGACAGGTCTTGTATACAAGTCAGGTTTTGTTTTTCCTCACTGATTCTTCTCTGACAAAGTAATTAGCTATGACAAATGATGTAATGGGGTAGCCTGGCAGGAGAGCACTTTTGGCACTTCTGGTTCTATAACTGAATTGTGCACTGTGGCCTCTTGGTCCGCCAGATGGTCTCCATGGGTTTAGAGCTCCCCACAAATCTGGCTGATGTTCTTTCTGTTTTTCTTGCTGCCATCTTTTGTTTGGCATGTTGCTTGTGTGTGCTCTTCACAAAGGGGTTTGTTTTATGTGGTTCCCTTCATGCCCAGAGCAACTGACAGGATTGCAAGATGCCTGCAAGAGAGAAACAAAGGCCCTGGTCACACAAGTGGGATACTGTGCCACTGAAGGGAGGCAAAGTAGAGCCAGGGCAAAAAGATGCACGGTAGCGCAATCAGACGGTCCCTGAGATGCCGCACAGATGCCGATAGCCGGCGATCACACCAGCGATGTTGAAGCGCATCAAAGGGTCTTGTGCATGCACACTCTGACGTTTCTTCGCATACTGTGGAGGCTTGGAAAAAACACATCCAGTGCAACGGGATGCATGCAAGTGCCAGATGCGCCGGATTACCTCCGCTTCCGTGACCTCACGCTCGCCTGTGACCCACATTTTCTGGTTGCTACTACCCTTTTGCTGCTACTTTTAAAATCTGCTTCTTTGGGCCAATGGTACGGGTTGGTGCTGGGTGCGCTACGCTTCCCAGATGTTGCCGTATGATCCTGCCCATTTGATGCGCCCTCAACCCATTAGTTTCACGGGGCAAATCCTCTCGTGTGACTGGGGCCAATGACAAGTATCTTTCTTTATACATATTTACATCTCTTCACAGAGGGACCAGAGCAACTGATAAACATAATTTCTGCCTCCTCCGTTTTATTCTCTTAGCATCTCTGTGAAGGTAGGTTAGGCTGAGAGAGAGCTACTGGCCCAAGGTCACCCATGGGCCCCGGCAGGGTGGGGATTCAAACATGGTTCCCCAGATCCTGGCTGGACCCTCTAACCACTACACTGTCTTGCCTCTGTATTGGGTCCCACCCCCTTTCTACCGGGGTTTAGAGCAGTTGTGGGGGAGGAGCGTGACTGGGGAACTGTTATACAGTAAGAGAGAGCTTTCCAAGTACTGGCGCCTTCAAACCCCTTCTCTTCCTGTAACTGCTTCTCTAGGGTCAAATTATACCTCTGTAAAGAAAGTTTGAGTCCAGTGGGGGCTCCTTTAAGACCAACAAAGTTTTATTAAAGGTATGAGCTTTTGTGTACACGCACACTTCTTCAGATACATTGAAATGGAAGGTAACAGTTCATTGGGGGGGGGGGAAACAGGAAATTAGCATACAGCATAATAACAGTGTTTTAACAGATGCAAAAACTCAACAGTAAACAGTAAACTGCCTCTGTAAACAGGCAGTGATGGTATTGGGGAAATCCATGTATGTGGGGGAGTTATTTTCCCATTGCTGCTGTTCCGTGTGGAGTATTATATGCATGTGGAACCACAAAAACAGGGGACTAACTCCCCTACGAGCACTATTTTGGTCAAAAAAATGGCTTGGGAGCGGGAGGTGCAGTGGCATTCCCAGCTCAAACAGGCTCTCCTTCATTTTTTAACAGCGATTCCGTGCAGCTCCTGCATAGTTTGCAGGGTACCTGAATTCCACAGCTCTTTAAAAACTCACATGTCTAGTTTGGCCCACAGTCTCCAAAGTTCCCTGAAGTCAGTGGGCTTAGAAGGGTGTAACTCTGCTAGGACTGCACTGTAAGGTGTCAGGCACATTATGTTTCTCTGAAAGTGTGTATGGCCTAGCAATTAGTGTGCTGAAGGAACCTAAGTAAAATTTAAGGAGCTGGAAGGAGCTGAGTTTTAATTTAAACATTTTAAGTGGTCATAATTACTGAATACTATGTATTAATTTCTGGAAGAAAATAAGTTTACCCATTTTCCTTTTATGAAAGTGTTGCCAACCTCCAGGTGAATACAAAAACTGAGGGTCACAGTGTTATGAATACAGTGATATATATTTTTGTATAACCTCCAGGTGAAGCCTGGAAATTTGTAGAGTTACAGCTAATCTCCAGATGAGAGAGATCAGTTTACCTGGAGAAAATGGCTGCTTTGGAGGGAGGACACTGTGGTGTGAGACCCTGCTGAGGTTTTTCCCCTCCTTAAACCCCTCCCTCCCCAGGCCCCACTCCCAGATCTTCAGAAATTTCCCACCTCAAAGCTGGCAGCCCTATTTTATGAGACATGGTAGATTATTATGTTTCTTGAGTATGAGTTTCCCCCTAATATGTATGTATATTTTCCTTTTTCTCTCTCTGTGTAATTATAAACAACCATACTTTAAAACAAAATAAGACATTATGGTCGTCCTCAACTTCCCCCGCCCCCAATCGCAGGATTATATTCTGTTAAGTCTTGCTAGAACATAGTAATGTTTTCCCCAGAATAGTTTCCCCAGAATGTTCTTATGTTACTATTTGCCTGGTTTCCAGGATAAAGTTATAAGTTTTAGTTAATTCTGTACTATTCATAGAACACACATGATTCTGTTTATCAGCAAGAAATCATTAAGCTGGCCTGGAAGATAAAGGCAATATATAAATCTTTTTTCCTAATCGGTTTTCAGCAAATCACTCTTGAGAGGATCATTTACAAGAAAATATTTGTTCATAGGTAGGTGATTAATGTTGCACAACTGATAAAAGTTGCATTGTTTAAATGAGTTCATAAATTACCCTGTCCATACAGTCATTTCCTGTAATCTGTCATTATATTTCAAATATTTAATTGTGAGAGACGTGAAACTGGCGTCCACTGCCACAGAACTGGCTCTTCTATAAAGCGGTGAAATGAGTCACACAGCGCAGAGGAACTGCACAGGATACCTTTCTCATTGTGGTCTCTGATGAGACTCATTTATGCTGCCTGTCCTCCATTCAAAACATCATTCTCTGCTCTCTTTCTGCCATTTTGTGAGGTTATGTCTGCCCACTAAGAATTCTGCTCACTTGAATGAGTGAGGATTGCATGAGGGATTTTCCTTAAGACTAGGGACTAATTTGCAGTGCAGCCCTAAAAACAGTTACACCCCTCTAAGCCCAGTGATTTCAATGGATTTAGAAGTGTGTAACTTTGTTTAGGATTATACTGTCAGTCTGCCAGCAGTTCCACAGAGGATTGTATGAAGACTGATGAGAGTGTATGTCTAGTGAGAAAAAGGTTGCTTTCTCCATTCAAAAATTATTTATTTATCTCCTGCTTGTATCCCTAACAGGCCATAGCCAGCAGTGGGGCTTTAGGGGCTGACCCCCCCCCCTGCGATTAGGGTAGAGCCCTACCATGGCACAAGCTTTCATCCTCCCACCCTTTGCCAGCCATTAGAGAATGGCCCGCCTGGGCACTCACTGGGTGCGTTCAGACGCGCCGTTTGAGCCGTTTTCGGCACGGCTCAGAAACGGCTTTTACCTGCGCGTTCACACACCCAACATCTGCCTACCGTCCCCAGCCGTCGCTTTCTGGAGCAAACCCCTTTGAAACGGAGTATTTTGACACCACTTACCCAAGTGGTGTTTTCCATGATTCTCCGTTTCAAGCCGCACTTTTCCCTGTCTGATCGCTCCATCCAGCCACTTCCGGGTGCTTCAACCCCCCTCCCCTCTGGGAAGCTGCTTCCAGCTTCCGGTTTTAGTCCTCCATTTTTTTTCCCCTTACCGGTGTGCGCTTGAGCGGAGCTCCGAACTTAGGTTAAAAAAAGAAAAGGTTCACTGGTGCCTAGTTTAGGCATTTAGAGGAGTCCGGGATCTCGGGAAGGCCATTTTTAAAAGGACTCTTCATTTAAACTTTAAAGGGACCTGTTGAGCTCGCTCTTCTTCGCACCGGCCAAACTTCCTGTTTGGGAGAGGGCTGCCTGTGCGCATGCTCAAAGGAGAGGGGAAACCCCCCCACCTGCAGGAGGACGGCGAGGAGCTCGGAAGGAGGAGGTGAGTCTGAGCGCGATTCTCCAGTTTAAAAAAACGCATCGTGCCGGAGCAGTTTAAACCGCTCCAGCACGCTGTCTAAACGCACCCACTGTGTCTGCATCAGCCAGCGAGAGCTGATCATTTCTCTGGCTGGCAAAGATTGGGGGGGGGGAGCTTGAGCAGCTCAAGTTGAGCCTGGCTGCCTCCTCTTCAGCTCTCCTCCTCGCTCTCCAAACAGAGAGGGAGGAGGAGAGTCACTTGTGGTGATGTCACTTGTGAAGTTGCCACGTGTGTGGGGGCACAACACCTTCTCCCAAATTCCAAAGCCCCCCCCCCGC